>CM048746.1:273656692-274856692 GCA_026315105.1 Locusta migratoria | reverse complement strand
AGCCTTTGGCGCCACCTGAAAGAAACCGCAGAGTGATTTTTTCCAACTTCTTTCATTTCTCTCAGCATATCCCTCAGGCGTTTTTACGAAGTCCTAATCCAATGAATCAGTGGCTTTATGTAACTGTCCTAACATCTGGTCCTGTCAACTTTACTTGAGGGAGCACAGCTCAGAAAGCAGTGGCGTGATGAAAAGATAGATAATCGTACTCCGTTCTGTATATATATATATATATATATATATATATATATATATATATATATATATTGGTTTCAGAACGTTTTATAATTTTAGAGGAAATATATTATTTTTACAGATTAAATAACTTTAGAGATCAGGTACACAGTGTAGGAGATATTTCGTTCCATATTTAACAGAAAAAAAATCACAAATTTAATACTTCATAACATTGGTTCTAAACTCGATTAATTTTGTTGGTGTTCTAGGATGGCCTTATGGCATCTCACCAAGTCAGATAATTACAACGATGTGCCAAAAGGACACAGTAGCTGTGGTGTTTATTGAGTATGCATTTACTGGAGAGCTGATTCAGCCAAGAGAAGGAGCTACACAATTCTTTGGCGAATTAATACATAGATTTTTGTTAATTTCATAGTGAAAGATTAACTGGCTTTGAAAATTCAAAATGCTAACATATTTTCCATAGAAAGGGCGCTATTTCAAATTGTTACCTTTTACTTTCTTTATCTTTTTCAAAACATTTAAGATCAATTATAAATATGCACAGAGAGATAAGCCTCCTTTTTCTTAGTTTTTATTCATTTATATAATAAAATTTTTTCAATACATATTATATGTTGTGCATCAAAGGTTGTTTTTTTTTCGTATCATACGTAACTATGTAAGTAGATTTGTCATTTGAAAGTTTACCATTAAAAGTCGCACCATGTTGCATAGTTGTTTTCTGCACTGCAATAACATACTTTTCATGAGTCATATAAATTGGATAAAAGGCATAATTCGTTATGAAATTGTATGGGGTAATATCTACTTCTCATTTTAATAGTGTAACTTTTTTAAAATAAGCAATTGCATCCTAAGCTTTGAGAAAAGTAGTTGGTGGATTAATATTCCGTCTCCCCAGTGGGAAATTTTCGTTTGTTCCAATTTACAAGAAATGATCTGCAGAGTAACACGATTGAATAACAAAGATTGAAGTAATAGATTGCAAGACTAGCACTCCTAGAAGAAAGGATATGGTGGAGACATGGCTTAGCCACAGCCCAAGAAATGTTTCCAGAATGAAACTTTCTCACTGCAGCGGAGTGTGCGCTGATATGGAAATTCCTGGCAGATTGAAATTGTGTGCTGGAACTGGGACTCGAACCTGGGACCTTTGCCTTTCACATGCAAGCGCTCTTCCAGTGTGGCTAAGTCATGTCTCCACCATATCCTTCCTCCTAGGAGTCCTAATCCTGCAAATCTCATAGGAGAACTTCAGTGAAGTTTGGAATGTAGGAGGTGAGGTATTGGCAGAATTGAAGTTGTGAACACGGACCATGAGTCGTGTTGGGATTGCTCAGTAGTAGAACGCTTGCCCAGGAAAGGTGAAGGTCCCAGGTTTGAGTCCCAGTTCCAGCACACAATTGTAATCTGCCAGGAAATTTCACATTAGTGCAGACTCCACTGCATACTGAGCGTTTTATGCTGCTCACATACATTATTTGAAGTGTAAAATGTTTATTTGAGTAAATAACACGCACAGATTAGCCGCAGTAATTGTAAGACAGGAAATTGTAAATCTATTAAGATACCTGTTACTAATACGTGTCACATATTTGTTAACACTGTAATTGTCGATAAAAGATTTTGTTAAGTTATAAATTAATTTCAAGGCTAATTAGAATGTTTGCTGTATTTAATATGTATCAAAATTTACCGTAAAGTATTTTTCAGAACATATAGAATGTCCATGTAATTGCTAGGAAGACAAAAAGTGGCTGTTCTTTGCTGATAGAATTTAGAGTATTGTATAGAAGTATGTCATTATTATTGGAATGTTATGGAAAGTGAATCGATGTGTTATGAACGCTCAATACATATATTCCAACTTATAGTAAGTGCTGCTTTCGTCTAAAATTATTTAATGTCTTCAACATATCATTTGATTTTGGTGTATTAGAAACTACCTCACCTGGAATTACAAACCTGCAGATTTTACACACGGGACTTTATTTGAAGCTAATTATAAAATAGACTGTTATATTAGACACAGATACTCCTGGCAATTCCAGATTGGGTAGTGAATTTTACATTTGGTACATAGAGACCTTCTGTTATCCAAGAAATTAAATTCAAAAGTTTACAGGTTCACACATCATTGCAAACCATGGAGCAAGAAACTATGAGCTGCAGTGACACAACAAAGTCTAGCCTGTGGTGGTAAGAAATAAATAAAATTCTTCCTTTTCAGGAATTTCACAGCATCTTATCAGAAACTGACCAGAGACTGTTAAAGAGACATCTAAATCAGAATAATTATGTCAGACATAATGAATATCAATATTTACTATATAATTATTTTACAATCTTTGTACAGTTTATAAAACTAAAAAGCGTAAATTCGTTAAAACATATTTGTAAATTTAAACAGCTTTAGCAAGACTTTCTTAAAAACACTGGTTAAGGTGAAGGGGTGAAGCATTCATTCATCTCTGAAAAAATTGTTATGAATTGTATAACCTAACTAGATAACATTTTAAAAGAAGAAACGTCTCTTCTAAGTTTGACGATTTATGGCAAGGTGATTTAGTGGCAATTGATTTTGGAAATTGAAAAATAATTTCAAAAATAACTATAGGATGTAAGTATTTGATGACTGCCATTGACTATTTTCAAAAATAGCTTGGCGATCACATTCAAAGATACCACAGGTAACAATGTAACTGCACATTTTGAAAAAGTATTTAAATCCAGAAAACTGAGAAATTTATGAACAGATAATTATAAAGAATTCTTTGGCAAAGAAATTAAAGAGTTACTGAAAATCTATAAAGTTAATAATTGTTATACCTTGCAAGAATTGAACGATCACTTGCAGATAGATTTAATAGAACACTAAAAGAAATGATTTGGATATCTTGTAGTCTTCAACGAAATTACAGATGTATTGATTTCGAAATTAGCTGATGAATATAATAACACAAAACATTCAACTATAAAAATGATGACAAGAGAAGTTAATGAATAGAATTATAGGTACCATTGTAACTAATGATTAATATAGGGCACAATGTCAGAATCGGTAAAGGAAAAGAAAATTTGAAATAAAATGCACAGGGAATTGGTTAACAGATATTCGAAATGTTATTCATTCCAATCCAATCACATGTAAATTGAAATATAATGTCTGAATTTTTACAAGTATGATTTACAGAATGTTAAACAAAATGATGTATATCTCATTATAGTAGCTTCAAGAAAAGAAGGGAGTAAAGTGTATATAAAATAGTTTAGTTTTGTTAATTCCCACAATAGTTAGATAAATAAAGATAATGTAATTTTTACAAAATCATCACAAGAAAATCCAAATTCCTCTAGAATACGTGATGAATAAAATATTACTACATCATTCTCATAATTGCCTATATTTTCCATTATTGCTTGATTCATGTCTTTATATTGATTCATTAATGAAAGTAGATGAGCATGTTTATTTCATAATAATGATATCATATCGGTATTTAAATATATTAATTTGGAATTACATTAGCTATTTCAGATTTTCACTAGAATAATCGGTAAACAATCTCCTTAATTCCAAGTATTATGAAACATAAAATATAGTTTGTCTCAATTTTCCAGAGTCTGGTATCCCAGACACTGAATGCAATAATCAATAAAATCTAAAATGTCATTTCTCATTGAAAAATCTTTTCTCATGATTGTCAATTGAATTATCAATTTCTGACTTTTTCACTTAACATATGAAATTATATAAACATTTAATAACATTCCTTCAATAGTGTTAATATATTTAGGGGATACACTCAGTTCTACTGAAAGTCCTTTATGAGTAAAGCATAAAATATTGTAAGACATTGAGACATCTTTTTGATTTGAATGGTCATGGAATAAGGAATATTTATATATATGTACATTACCTCATACTCATTAACCCTTTTGCGGCTGCAGGTGCCAGCGCCCTGGCTGCCCACCTGGCTGACGGCACAAAACCATATGTGGGCCTGAATGGTGGCAGCTCGTCCTGCCCCCGTGGGCTATGGCCGCTACACGCTAGTCACATGTTATCGTGGCCACACAGCTGCCCCCAATGACATTGTTTATAAAATCGGTATCTCACTGCTCTGCCACAGCAGGTGCAGTTTGTGATACCAAACAGCCTTTGAAATCCAAATCACACTGTTATAAGATTATCCTTGGCTAAGAGCGAAAAGATTTAAGGAAATTCTAATATCTTTTTTTATTTGTTATTGAAAAAACCATAACTTGAGATGTACATAAGCAAAATATGTTACTACGATGTATCAAAGTTTCATTAACATTGGTCGAGTATGTTTCGCAACATTTATTTTAAAGTGAGTCGTTCGTAGGGAAGACCTGCAAAACCCTGACAGTTTTAGCTATAATCGTGAATAAAAAGTATTTACTGAAATTTATTTTGTTCCATGTACCATAATGGAGAATTAAACAAGAATAATAATGATGTATTAGTAAATGGAAATAATAAAATAAAAATATTGATAGGCCGACTCCTTCATTTGAAACTTAAGCCTAAATTAGATTCGCTATGCTACATAATCCAATAATAAGCATCAACATGCTTTCTGCTAGTGGATTTATTTTTCATATCTTCATGGAATAGTACAGTTTGACTTAGTGGTTTCCCATTTCTGATGCAGGCATTGGACTGCCACTGGTTGAGTTAAAGACTTTTTTTTATTACTTCTATTGCTTTTATTGTTTTCTTATTTTTTCATTTTCTTTTCTTTCAACATTCAAGGTACCTGAAGAAACTAATACTTTCTTAGTTTGTGGTGTGTCTCAAAACATGGCACCAAACAGAGAGGAACTTACGTTTTTTGCATCTGATTCGTGTTATTTTCCGTTTTCAATGGGCAGTACACACTACACAACATCTCTGCAGTATCGTCTTTCTTGCTGTTGCTCTGAAGAATCCGGGATAACGTTATTATTTATTTTCCAGTCGAATAAGTTCCAAGTGAAATTTCGCTAGTGGCTTCTTCTGTTCATTCTGCATTTCAGAAATAGTGTTTGCATTGAGCATACTCGAGTTAGTTAGATGAAAGAATTCTTTCTTGTATCATTTGACTGATTCTCGTATGCACTGTACGGAACTTAATATCATATCAGTCCTATCATCCACACCCTGACTAATTGTAACTAACTATGCAAGTGGGTTTCGCATTATTTTCTCCCGTTTCATGACGTTTTTCTTCTCTCTAAACAAGCTATGGTCCATTGACAGTGAAACGCATATAGATTTATTTACTGTCCATTCCAGACTTCAATTGTATTTCCCTTTCTTCAGTTTCTCAGGTAAAGGTAGTAAAAGTTTCCTGTTTTTATGCACTGTGCTAATGGCATTAGTGCACTTCGTATCGAGCCATAAGAACAATTCAAGGCTCGAATACCACTTGTCTAAATAAATGCTATGACCTTTGTTGAGGTATGGTACCAACAAACTGACAACAACATCACCTGATTTGCCCCAGTCAGCATTTCCGGATTCTACTTCAGTAGCGGCACCAGTGTAGACAATAATCCAGAATGTAATTGGTCTTTAGGCCACAAAGCGCGAAACGTTTATTTGGAATATATTGTTTCAACCGTAGCCTTCCTCTGAAAAGTAGCAACTTTCGTCAGTTACTAAGTTCTCCAATGGGACTACAGCCTCTCGGAATCTCTTTTTGGCGTATTCCACAATCAAGTGTATTTTCACAAGAATATCTTGTGATGCAGACGAATTGTCACTAAAGTGTAATAAACGCAATATCGAGTGGCCTAGCGCGTTGAGGCGCTATGCTTCGATGCGCGAGGCCATTCCCCGACGGGGGTTTGAGTCCTCCCTCAGTCATGGATATTTGTGCTGTCTTTAGTATAAGTTAGTTTCTAACCCCGCAGTTAAGTCCCATATGCTTAACAAACGCTGTATCACCTTGTACCTGTCTCTGGCCATTATGTCAGAAAATACTGCTGTTTGCAAAAAGGAATCTTTTGACCAATCTCCATTCACTGCTAACTGTTGTGACCTCGGCATAAGGAGGGAACAAGCCAAAAAGCGATAAAAGTCTGGAGGGTCTATAGGTTTCCATCTTGTTAATCTGCTGGGCTTTGTCATCATTTTTTCGGTGAGAAATGTATAATACTTGTTCATATCTAGAAATAGCTGAAACAAATTAAAATGAGATAAAGTACAAAAAAAATCTAAATAAGTTGCTGATTCATCGAAATCTACCTTTAAACCACGAAAAGTGTTCGTGAAATTGTGGCAATTCGTCACAGGACGATTGTCTCACCAGTCATACAATCATTTTCGTTTCGAAATCTCACTTAACACATAATCTTCTTTTTCCTTTTAAGAAGAGGAATCTTCTGCAGAAGTTCTTCGTTGTGTTGAATAAATACCGTTAGTTCGATACACATCCAGCCCTTCGTCTAAAGAAAGGTCTGTAGTAGCACTATCGTTATCATCACTACTATTCATCATGATGTCCATTATTTACTTGTTTGATAAATTATGTTTCGACATTGCAACGACAGCACAGTAAAACTCTTTTCTCTGGCCAAACAGAAAATACAGGACCGGTCCAATGGATAGCTCGTGAACAGGAAGGGCCAGAACTGAAAACTGTAGTGCTTACCGACGTAACAAAGAAGGCCTGTTAATGGCAGTAGCACCAGGAATGTTGAGCTGTGGGTAAAACCGAGTCGCCGCCACTCTATTGTGTGCCCGAGTCCCGGGCATACATGAATGCCCTTAGCCTTCAGGCAGCTCTACCTGGTGGGCGTATATGAATGCCGGTAGCCGTCTGGGACTACTGCCTGCCGGGCGTACATGTACACCTGTAGCAATCTGGGCCTCCAAGTGCCGTGCGTACATGTGTGCCCATAGCCGCGAAAACGTTAATTTCTCAACTTAATTAAAATATAGCTTTCCTGCTTATTATGAAACCATTCTCTTCTACTTTTCGACAGCAATTCTTTTTTTTTCATTTGTGGAACTATACATTTAACAAAATTGTTCAATGTGACTTCTGAAGTTTTCCCGGAGTATCTCTTCTTCGAGTAACTTTCGAGTGTGCTGCCGGATCCTGTCATCATTCTGACACGATATTTCGGCCTGAAAACGTCCGGCCATCTTCAGGTGGGTAGCGAGTACTGAAGAGCCCAGATGAAGTCGCGGTATTTATAGTGGTTCTTGCGCATGCCAAAAGTGCTGGTATCGTTTTGTGCATGTGTTAGATGGTGTCATGCGCGATATTGCCGAGTTGTATGTGCTGACCTCGGTGGTGGAAGAGCAACAGTCTCCTAATCACTGATAATCGATTGATGACGTAGATTACGTTGTGACTGGATAATATTAATCACAGGATTCCAGTTTTTGTCGAGCTGAAAGCCTTGTCGCGATTTGTAAGATTGTCGGCAAGATGAATTTCCACTGATTCTTTAATATCTGAATCCCAGAAACTGGAGACAGGAGTTAAAATTTTTATTATACTATATTCCATTGTGTCCATTGTGTGTTCTGCTACTGCTGACTTTGATGGTTGGAGTAGATGGATCCTACTAAGGCCAAGATCTTCGCAGGTAGACAGAGGATAACCTTGATTTTATTTCTCCTAAGCAACCTGCCTATTTTGGAGGGCACATTTCTGGCAAAAGGAACGAAAACAATTGATTTTTAGTCGTAAGTGTCCTCTGTGCATTGTTTCTTGTTATTATAGTTGTACATGTCCTTCTTTATTTGGCTAGAAGTATACCAATTACCTTTGAAAACCTTCTCCGGGTGTTCTAATTCTGCATGGAGGTTATCTTCGACTGATATTATATGCGCTGGATTTATTAAAGTGCTGAGAATACCAGCAGTTTGCGCAGGTGATGGTAGCTTGACGCCTGTAAATATAGATGTGTGTGTGTAGAGTTTCTGTACACAGAGTGACCCAGTGCTTCGCCATTCTTCCTTTTACAAGCACATCTAAAATGGGTAAAGTCCCATCTTTCTCAATCTCATCGTAACCTTGATGTGGTCATGCAGTGAATTTAAATGACAGTGGAACTTCTTAAGTTCTTCTCTACCATGGGGTCATTTAAAAAACGTTTCATCTATGTAGCGCCAGAACACTTTGGGCTCTAAAACAGCAGACTGAAGTGCTTTCTCCTCAAAATCCTCCATAAAAAGATTAGCCACGACAAGGGACAAAGGGCTTCCCAGGGCGACGCCATCCGTTTGCTAAAAAAAAAAAAAAAAAAAAAAAAAAAAAAAAAAAAAAAAATCGTTATTAAATAGAAAGTACATCAAGGAGAGTATGTGTTCAAACAAGGCTGTCAGTTCTGCACGAAATAAGTTACCAATAGTATGTAACTAATCGAATAAAGGCACTTTGGTACAGAGTGAGACCATATCAAAAAAACTTACAATCAAGTCTGAGCTACTGAGCTTAATAGACTTCAAGAAATTGACAAAATCTTCAGAATTGCGTAAATGGTGACAACACTTACCCACATATGGCTTGAGTAGAGAGGCCAAGTGTTTGGCAGTCGAAGAGGTCAGAGCACCAATGTTACTCACTATTAATCTCAGTGGAGCATCCTAGTGGATCCTGGGGAGACCATACGGTCTCGGTGGTACTGCATTATGTGGTTTCAGACTCTTGGTAACATGTTCAGCTAGAAATCATTCATTTAACAGTGCAGCAGTTTTCCTCGATATCCAGCTTGTTGGATCCGTTTCGATTTTGCGATACATAGAATCACTTAGCTGACTTTATATCTTGCCATTCTAGGTTTCCCTTGTCATGTGGCAGTACCCTTGTCTGCAGGAATAACGACCGTACTAGTATCTTCTCGGAGGCTGCGAAGAGCAGCTCTTTCAGCTGACGACATATTACTATGTTGATGAGGACATTTCAACAGCATAAGGCAGGACTCTCATCGAATTTCATCTGCAGAATCCACAGAGAGAGGTCTTATTGCTTTTTCAATACAACTGATGACATCCATCAAAAGAGGCTTAGTGGGCTTAGGAGCTATGTTTAATCTTTATGCGAGAACATAAATCGTCGTGTCTTCCAATGATTTCTCTGTGTGGTTCACCACAGATCGTCCAGAGAAAGCATCTTGCGACTTATGTGTTGTGAGTAGGCTACACTTTGTTCATTCTGTACATGCGCACCCAGTCCGCTTTAGCCCAGTCCCAACTCACAGAGGAACATCTTGCTGCAATCATCAGATGTAAATTAAATAAATTTCCAGAAACAGCCTGCAATTCACGAAGTGTAAAACGAATACATTCTCTAAGGCCGGACTAGCTTTGCATTTTATGTTATTGGCAGCAGCACTACTGATGAAATGAACAATTCTGGCGGAAGTAGGAATCATATTACGGTCTCTACATTTCAATAAGAAAATCAATGAACATAGTAACCTGGCTCTCTTCTCACGTAATTTATCCAATCTGCGGACATATTGACTCATCTCCTCCCTGTAGAAGTATCTGATGTCACTTCTGATGTTTTCCCTGGCATATTTCTTCTTACAGTAACTTTTGGGTGTGCAGACGGATCCCATCGTCATTCTAACACGATATTTCGGCCTGGAAATGTATTAAAACAACTTACACATATGCAGCCATGTTTGAATTTCGACAATACTTCCTGCTTGTATAGCCATATGTTATTTAAACATAAATGGACATTTAAAGTTATCATTGTCATAAGTATACATCTTAAATAACTTGTAGTTTGTTTTTTATATATTAGTTTATAAATATATATAACTTTGCTTTTTTCAGATTGTTAAATCATTTGTTTGAACTCTATCCCAATTTCCTTTACGAATAGTACAAAATCAGCTATTCTAACTCTCAATCCAGTGTTTGAATTTTTCTATCTTTCACTTTAAGAAAGCCCATTAAATAAGAAACTTTGTTAAAATCAAAATCTCTTTCCTATCCTTCAAAGTAAATCATAATTCTAAAAATATTTGATTATAAGATAACATTCAAGATAGCATGCATATATATTCAATACATATTCTTCCGACCTATCTAAAATTGTGTTAGATGCTGATGGAACTGGCTCTGTTTATTTAGAAATAATGATCAAAAAATTATTTAAATTATTTTGTGTTATTTTAATTTGAATATACTCATAATTTAAAGCTAGAGGATAGCTATGTTTTATAATTGGATATTATCTTAGATAATTTGAACATAATTGCTTTCACATCTTTATTAATATCTGCAGGAGGTAAAATTTACCCTCCATAATTTCGTACAGACAAGTTAAAACATTATTTGTAATTTACACATTCTTTTCCACAAACAATGGAACCCAAATATCTCTAAACCAACTGCCTAAAATAATTGAAAATTCATGCTTTCAATAAATTCAAAGCTATTCAGCCTAAATGATCATAAAGTGGAAGTCGCTGGAATTCTCACAAACTATTAAGAAATTACTTTCATTCGAAAAGTATTTTTTAGATTTTAAAATTAAAGAATTTAGTCTTGAGGCAACTATGAAATGTCTGCATAACTTTTGTAATCGATTACATCAATAATGATTAGAGGGGCTTACCTTTTGCATTAAGAAGTATTTAAAAATAATGTCCATTGTGTTTTAAATTTTTAAATTTCCTTAATAGATTGTCTAAAGCTATGTGATTACAAAACTAAATATCTATTTCATGAAACATGTACTTAACTAAATCCTAGTAAATTAATTAAAAATATAAGTGACAGTAAAAAAATTAAGAGTACAAATTCTTTGACTACAGGACTATAGTCCATAGCAAACAACCAGTTGGTAGTATGTATTAAAAATAATCTTTATAAAGATCTCAATTTCTATGAAATTTTCAGGGTTCCTTTCAAAAAACCATGAAATATTAATAGCATAATGTATAAAGTATAAAAATGACATTAATTCGCAGCTTGAGTTTCGCTGCTTTGGGACACTGGCCCCTGAATTATACCCTATACATTTTTGGCGGTTTTTTTTATCAAACAAGGTAATTCAGCAGCATCTGAAGCAAGCTTTCACTGACAACTGCCAGAGCAGTCTTCACACAAATTGGAATACACTCAAATATGCCAATAATGGGTATCTATATATTTAGATACTTGAAAATTGTCATAAACAAAGTATAAAATATCATTGGTTATTCATATATTTTTCATTTTCACAACACTAATTAATATTGTTTCTGATACATATGCATCTAAAATAATCTGACAAAAAATAATAATTCATTCATCTCATTATCAGTGAACTGAATGAAAAAATAAATGAAAGTAAGAAAATAAAAAAAAACTAGAAATTGAGATGATGTAAGTTATGTGAAAAAATTTAAATTCTGAATAACTAGATAAAGTATATTTCAAAAAAATTATGTGGAAGTATAGTTGCTGATTACATTATAAAGGACAATCCAATATTCATAGAAAGAAATAATTTCAAATTATAAATTATCTCAAAAATTTAAGAGAGAATTTCATTATAAGTTAGATTGCATTATACAGGGTGTCCCAAAAGAATGATTTAATATAGAATTATTTAAAAGGAATAAGCTCAACACCAACAAATTGCATATTAAAATTACTCATAAAGGACAGAAGTTTATAAAAATCCATCATAAATGTTCAATATGTCCTCCATTGGCTGCATGGACGACATCTAGCTGATAGCCGAATTCATGCCAAAATGAGCATAAGGTGTCTTTTGTGAATGAAGCTACAGCATCTGATATTCTGGTTTTTAGTTGATCAGTAGTACAAAGTGTAACATTTTCTAACATATCCCCAAAGGAGTAAACCATATTGTCTTAAGTCAGGGGCATATGGCATATTGCGCAAGAGTGGTTGCCACTCCAGGTCAGCCCTCATAGTAACACCTAGGGGATTTTTTCTGAAACTCTGGAAGATGCTCATTACATATAGACTGTTTCTGTTACCTAGTGATATTTATCTCGATATTATTGCAAATTAAAAGCTTGTCATTCATTTTGGGGCATACTGTATACCAAAACTATGGAAATTTTTTGCAGCAGAAGTTGAAGATCACTCAGGTAGAGAAATTTTATAAGAGAATTTCAGAATAAAGTCAAAGAGGAATGCATATCTATATCCCAAAAATTAGCTAAACATTTTCCAATGCAATTAAAAAAATTGAATTTGTGTCTTTAAATAAATATTATATGAACATTTTATGTGAGAGTTTCAAGATAAAATTAAGTGTAGCCATATATCATAAGGACAACTATGGTATTCAGAAATCGAGGGTGGATTTCAGGATATATTAGATTGGGAATCAATTTCTTGGCAGCATGAAGGAACTGGAAAATTTATGAGAGAATCTCATGACAAATTAAACTGGAAGGAGATATCTTAGAATAAAAACTGAAGATTTTATTAGGGAATTTTGAGATAAAGTAGCCAGGATAGGTACCAGCAAATGGGGTGATTTCAGAGACTGGAGCAATTTCGGACAATGTTGTTTATCTTCTCTTTTCCGCTGTATGGCGAGGAATTTGGGCAAATCTCCACCTCTGTGCGCTTCTAATTTTATGTACACGACTTTTATTTGCGCATCCCACACTCCTGCATTTGGATAGAATATTTACTGATGCAATAATCAGTTTGACAATCGCATTGTTGAAAGTTCTCGCTGTATTATGGAGTGGAAACTTTCTGTTATTGTGACTACCAGAAAAGTATTGTAGCATCAGTTGCCAAAGAGATCAGTAGGCTGTGGAACTATGTGAAGTTTTGTATCAGTTTGTCAAGACTTTTGTCTGAAGTTTCAATGCAATGGAGGTTGTTTTCGAAATTGTGCACTTTGTGGGGTAATTTTGGACAATGCCCAGAATGTAGAAAAATAAGAAAAGTGTTCAAGTTCGGTGTAATTATGACCCTGAAATATTAATGAAAGTTCGATATATTCATTGTGGCAAATTAACTTATAGAAAAGCCTTTAACAAATGAAATTCTTTATCTCAGTCCTGATACCTTAGTATAATGATGAATATATTTAAAATATCTTACCAGTCACTAAAATCAAACAGAAAGAAAGTAAAATATAAAAATGTCAATTTGTGTCCAAAATCACCCCTTACACTTTGAAACACCAGAAAGAGATTGAAAATACACGTGTCTGAAATCACCCCAGTCTGTCTGAGGCAAAAGTAGATGCACATGAATGTTCAGTTTGTAGGATATTTTATTTTATATACATATACCCCACCACCTCAATAAAAATCAATAAAACCTGACAAAACCTACGATAGTTATAGTGAAAACAATCTCTAAACTGTATAAAGTCACCCCATTTGACAGTTTATCAATCGAACAAAATGGCTGAAGATTTTGTAATGGAATTTTATATTAAGTGGGAATTACTTTTAAAACGTGAAAATCAATCGGAAACGTTCTGAAACAAAATATTTTAATGTTTTTCAGTAATGGTATATCTGTAGGGAAAACAGTATCCCATATGTTTAAGTAATGAAAATAATTATGTGTAAAAACAAAGTTTTATCATATGTGTCTTAAAGAATGTATTGATGAATGGGTAAAGGATAATACACAAGGAAAATGTCCAATTTGTAGAAGGGTTCTTAAATTAAATATTGAAAGGGCAATTATTGATAATGAAATTTTCGTTACTTTGAAGGTTTACCCTTTAATTTTTGGTTCTTAATGTATTTTAATTATACATAAATGAAGATGCTACTGTTATTTGTTAAAATAGTGTGTGCAAGTGTAAAGAATAAAGCAAAAAATTCTTATTAGATTTAGGATGCATAACTATTTCACGAAATAGTTCATCTCAGTGATGTTCCAATCAGAGAATCAGTCATGTTATTTCAACTGATACCTAGTCTTGAGGTAGCTCTTGAGTTAAGTAGAGATAATTTAAATTAGAGAAATTATAAATTTTATATTTATTCAAGGTATAATTAATTTTTTCTACATAAAAAGGGAAACTCAAACCTAAACTGTCTAAACATGGTAATACTGCAAAGTCAATCGAACTTTGCAGAATTTTGCAAATGACAGTTACAGAAAACTGTGCAAAAATGTGTAAATAGAATTCCTTGTGTATGTGAAAAAATATTGTTAAACATTCCGAGTGAAGAACATTTGAAAATATTATCACCAATGAATACTAATGATCCAAATTGATCCAGCATCAAAACAATATGAATGTCATCAAGAAATTAAGACATCACTTATATGTAAGCATCTTAATAAACGTAAAATACTCATAGAATATGTAACAATTAATACACATAAAATTCTTAATCTTTAATTTAATAATAAACAAGAACTCATTCCAGAATAATTCTTTGTCAGTAAAATATGGGTGAAGGATTTTGTCAATATTTCTATTAAATCCAATTGGATTATTTGATCCTGTTTGGTGAAGAGAGAATAAGAGTATTATAACTTTACCTGCAACAAAACTTGCTACTTATATGCCTAATAAGACTTACTTTTTATAAATAGAAGAGGATAGATAGAGAAAGGATATACAATACAGAGAACTGAAATATATGTTTCCAAGCAGTGTCTCTGGATTGGATGATGTTCTGTCTGCTGAGATTATTAAAAGAGCATGCTGGAAGATAGTTTTACACATGGTAAGCAAGATATATCAGATAAGGAAAATACCCTTCGAGTACAAGAAGAATACAATAACCCCAAATCCAAAGAAAGCAAGACAGATGTGAAAATTACAGATCATTTTAATAAGTCATTGAGGCAAAATACTTATACGTATTATGAACAGATGAGTGGAGAAACTGGTGGAATCTGATCTTGAGTGAGGTACGTTTCAGGATATAGGAGAAATATGGAAAACATTGGAGGCAATACTCAAATTACTACTTAGATTAAGGAAAAGCAAACCAAAGTTTTTAGTATTTATACATGTGGAGAAATGAGAATACTAACTGGAATAGACTCTCAAATTCTGCAGGTAACAAGGGAAAAATATAGGGAGTGAAGAGGTATATTCAACTTTTACAAAAACCAGACAACAATTAAGCTCAAGGGGCGTCAAGGAACTCAGTGCTTGGGAAGGGATTAAAACAGTGTTTTAGACTTCCCCCAATGCTATTCAATCTGTGTAGTGAACATGATCTGAAGGAACACAAGGAAAAATACAGAGAGGGAATCAATGTTCAGTGAGAAGATATAAAAACTTTATGTTGTGATAGTGACATAGTAATTCTGTCAGACAGCAAACGACCTAAAAGAGCAATTGAATGGAAAGGGCAATGCTTTGAAAGGAGAATATAAGACAAACATTAACAAGAGCAAAACAAGAGTAATAGAATGCATTGTCAGGAAATCAGGGGATGCTGAAGGAATTATTATCTAACGAAACAATAAGGATGGTAGATGAGTTTTGTTACTTAGACAATTAAATAAAGTATGATGGTCATAGTATCAAGGATATAAAATGTAGAATACCTTTGTGAAGAAAAGCGTTTCTGAAGAAGCGAAATTTGTTGTTATCAAATATTAATTTAAATGTTAGGAAATTGTTTCTGAAAGCATTTTTCTGGAGTGTAGCAGTGCATGGGACAGGAACTCTAGAATAAGCAGTTCAGACAAAAAGATGACAAAATATTTTGGAATGTGTTGCTACAGACGAATGATGAAGAGTAGATGGGTAGAGTACCTAAATAATGGGGAGGTACTCTACAGAAGGATTTTCTGGCAGACCCTGACTAAGATAAGAGATAAGTTCATGGTACACATTTGAGACATAAATGAATCGTCAATTTGGCATCAGAAGGAAGTAAGTGGGGTAAGGATCGTATAGGGAAATTGAGGGATGAATACAGTAAGCAGATACAAAATAATGGTTACCATTGTCATTCTCAGATGAAGAGGCTTTTGCAGGACAGGCTAATATGGAGAGCAGCATTAAAAAAGACAGCGAACAACAAATATATGAAGAACTTCACAGTTGTTCAACTCAGTGACTATTATAGAGAAATTAACTTACGGGGATATAGTAAATTAAAAACGCTAATTTAATTACATTTATTAAAGACATTATCATGGTGGAAGTGTTTGGAAATGATTACCAATTTCTAAAATTTGTTAATGGCGATGTTTTTGTGGCAAATCAAGGAAAACTGTTGAAAGAAATATTTACCTTTTTCAACTGATGTGTTTACAAAACAGAAAACTAGAACAAATGAAGAAAAATTATGTTCGTTTTTTACTAATTTATTTGAGTGGCCAAGAGATAGAAGAACAGTAAAATTGTAAGAGACCACTGAAAATACATCATGGGTGGAAAATAACTTTAAAACTTTTCTGTAAGAACCAAATGCAAACAGAACTATTATGCAATGTGGTTCGCAAACACACAATTATAGGATCACTAATAAAGGGAAATATTTTTAAAAAGTATGATTGGTATGTTTTAACAATTATGTGTGATTTTGAAGCACATGGATCAGGATAGACATTAAATATAATAATTGATTTACAATTAGGAATTATTATATATATTCCAGTAAGAAGCTCGACATAAATTGAACTTCCAGATAAAATATAAAAGTAGAAAAGCATGTATTAACGCAAAAATTTGAGATTTTTTCTCTTTGGGCTGTTAACTGTGCAGTGAATCCGGTATGTATAATTTTAGAATGAGAAAACAAATATAGAAACGTTGGTCTTGATCATGATGACAAACTTGAAAATTTAGAAATTCCGGTTGCAGTTGATCATATTTCTTAAATTGAGTATAGTGTTAATGTATTTGTTAATGTTCATTCATTTCATGAAACGTTTTTCATGTATATATTAATATTACGAAATGTAAGAACAAGACACTTGTAAATCTTCTTTATTCATAAAACGAAAGTAATTCACACAGTTCTTGCATAAAAATTTATCCATACTTGTTTCAAGTCAAATCAATAGACATGAAGAGGCAAAATGTATTTGCGATTTATGTTTAATCCTTTCACAAGTAAAGGAAAAATAGGCAGTCACACGAAAATTTGCTTTATTAACACACCATTATACATAAAAATGCAACAGAAAGGTTTGTATGCACATTTTAAAAATTATCAATAAACAAAAACTGTTCCATATGTTATATTGCTTTCGAATATTTACCTGTTACAGATGGACAACTCTCAACCAAATTCAGAATATTCATATTCAATGAAATATCAAATAATGAATGTACTGTAGTATTATGTCAAATATATAAATGGATTGTAGAAAAATCCTGTTGTTTATAGAACACACAATTGCCATAAAAATTACTGAAAGTATAAAGCAAGAAGTTCACAAATTTGAAAGCAATTATTGTAAGGTCGAAGAAATAAGATGTTAAATCAGTTAACGAAAAATAGAAACATAATGAATCAAAAATATCTGCATTCTGGAGATGCCATTAGATGATAAATAATAGAAAAAATTAATGGAAAATATATGAATCAATTGTGTAAATGATGCATTTAAAAATTAAAACACCTAATTTATTACAAATATATTTACGTAACTAATCAGGATTTATTCACATTTGTTTCTAAATGAATTTGCTTATGATAAAAAGAAATAGATATAACACCAAAAAATGAAAGTAGATATATCAGTTTTGCTCAGAGGACAGGGAGTTTGAAGATGACATTTATCAACACATTCAAATTATTTGTTGTTCAAATGACAAACTGTAATCATATCTGAAAAGTATCAAATGAAAAATATTAGGAAATGTTTCTCACTAGAATTATTTAGCCTAGTGACCAGAAAAGGGGAACATTCAAATCATTACATAGATTGATGGAAGAAATTTAAAGAGATACATTTACCAGCAGAAATGAATGACTGAGAAATATGTGACGAAGATTAAAAACATTAGTTATGGAAAAATTGAATATGAAAAATATTCGTGAATATCTTAAAATAGGTGTATTGTGATAACTGATGTTTTTGAAAATTTTAGATGAACTTGTATAAACGTATATGATTTAAATCCATTTTGGTATTTCGAGATGAAACGTTGAAATGTTTAAACAATTATGATCTGATATTAATAGTTGATAAAGGATTTTGAGGATGAATAACCAAATGATGTATAAATATGTATAAGAAAGAAATAAATACATGGAAATTTATATCTAAAAATGATATAAAATTGCTTCACGTATTTAGTTGCAAACAATCTATGTGAAGGCAGCTGCAAGTGTGCTCTATGGAGAAATATCAGCAAGGAGTAATGTTGTTGTAAAAATTAAAATTTGTACTGTGTCTGGTATTCAAAGATGGTACCTCCTACTTACTAGGTAGGTACTGTAGACCACTCAGCTTTTGCAGCCAAAGCGATTAGATGGACTGTCTTAAAGCACGTCTCCCTACACACCACATACTTTAACTCTGCATCATGTTCCCTGAGAAATGCTTATCAAATTGGCAGGGCTCTCCTATATTGGAATAGCACTCCAGCAAAGAACGTGAATGTGAAAAATCGAACAATGATCCTCAGGCCAAGGTGATATGAATATCAAGAATAATACATTTCCTTCAGACAGTATTGTCTCGTTATACCAAAGGTATAAATTTTAATTCAATGCCTTCCCTTATGTTTTGTATTAAGGCAGAATTAAAGCATGTGGAGTGGGGGGATATGTGCTTTAAGACAGTCCGTGTAGTCGCTGTTTGCTGCAATGCTGTGTTAGCTGAATGGTCTAAAGCGCCTACCTAGTAAGTAGGAGGTCCCAGGTTCGCAGTACAAATTTTAATTCAGTGCCTCACCTTTATTAAGACAATATTGTCTCAAGGGAATGTATTATTGTTGTTGTAGAAAGTGATATAGCATCAGTCTCTGACTGGTGGACCATTAACACAAGCATTAGCGTGAGAAATAACAATTTCTGTGAGATAATATATTCGTTAATCCTTAGATAACATTTAAGAATTTTACGAACTACCGATTATATCGCAGTATATATAGATCCTTAATGTCCCATAGCATTTCAAAGAATTTTGCTCTCTGAATCGCTTCACGACTGTGAAACTTGTTTCCTGTGGAGAGTAGTTTTGTATTAACAGCCTTTTGAACTATTGAGATTCAAAGAACTCTAAAACGGCATCAAATGCTACATTGAAACATCAACATTAACAGCATGTAACAAAAAATTTATTTGTGTGATGACTAAACAAACATTTGTAACCATTTTTGAAGTTACAATGTCGAACTATCTCGTTCTGTTAGCAAACGCATCACTTGTAGTAATGCCAACATAACAAACCATTCATGTCCTATCGATACTAAATCAAGATAAAGATTATCGTATATAACCTGCCACTGCCTAATTTTTTTTCCTGAAAGGATTTCAGACATTCTTATTAATTAGTTTTCATTATTTAGGTTATTATTTTGGTCCAAAATATTTGCAAAAACTTATAAAACTACAAATCTAAAGTGGGCCGTAAAAAACATCAGTGTGATTATTTTTTTTTAGGAGTATGATTTGATGTTTGATTTTCTTTCTTTCATTTGAAGTTTTCTGTAGTTTATTTTTTTTTTAATTTCGTACCGTAAGGATGTTTCTTGTTTAATATTACATGTTATTATTACAATTCTCAACTAATCTGTCACTAATAATAGAATGAACACACATAAACAATCTTACAAAGCTTGAATTTTTAAGATGGCAATTTACATATGTATATATCTACAGACATAAAAATCAGTTATTGCATTTTGATTGCCATGTTACCTGTTATAATCCCTGTATAGAGTTTAATCATTTTTGTGTACCCTTAGTCTCTTTTTGTCCATATTTCGTGCATTTGTGTACCAATTTCCATATCAATTCATTAGGTCAGTTAAATTTCTAGATAATCATGAGTATATCAATTATGGATTCTAATATATTTATAATTTGAAGTATGGATGTTTTTCAGTTTATATTATTAAGTGTGAATCTGGTGTGGTGAAGGGTCCATACTCTGGATGGTACAACAAGTAAATACTATGAAAATTGTCATTTACTGCCATGCTGGTCATAGGCCCAGAAAAGAACAATTTTGTTATACAGGCATATGTAATAGACTGTCTATTTATGCTGGGGTATCACTGTGTCCAGGATGGCCAGATGAACCCAGAGAGAACAAAAATGGGGTGTGATTGATACACTTGACATAATGTCACTAGATTGTGAAATATTTATGAATAATTTCAAGAGTTACGAAAAAGATTGGATAGGTTAGAATTTGATTTCTTCTGCTCCATGACACATAACCTTTCTAGATGTGACACTCCCCATGTAGTATTGAAGGGAGAAAAGAGTTCCATGCTGTAATGAATGAGATATTTAATTTACAGTTTGCCTGGTACTTGCGGCAGCTGACTGAGAATTTTGTACAGCCTATAAAGGCAGGCAAAGTTCTTGGTGTGTCCTCAAAGAATGTTTTTCTACGTTTGGGGTATTTATTTCTCAGACCTGGTGTAGCAAAGCCATGTCTTCTGCATCCCAAGGCAAGTGCAGACTGATGCATTCACACCCTGTCCAATTTAGAAGAAAGGTGCTGAGAAAGTGGTTGATCACCATTACCTGCGTGCAACCAGAGTAAAAGTATGTTATTGTATCTGTCCATACTTTTATAGGCCTAAGTCAGTGTCTGCACAAGGGACATTGCACCCAAGAGGCCAAAGCTATAATTAACGATGGTCACTAGCAGCACAGATACTCATTTCAAATGTCGTTTTTTAATGGCAGTCTACACCTGTGATGTACTTTGGAAAAATCATTTTTGGCTCTGAGCTTTAAAATATTTAATTTGCCGATTTAAAAGACGGGGACGTCCCTTAAAACAGTCTATGTAGCCGCATGTCCATAAGCCTGCGTTAGATAAGCTGCTAAAGTGTCTGCATAAAAGGCAAATGGTTCTAGTTTGGACACGAGTCAGAGCACAAATTTTATTTGACCACCTCCCCTTCAATTCAGTAAGTGGCTGAGCAGATGTTGTTGGCAAGATGGGGCGGCTTAATGAGAAACGCAGGGTTTACTGGCACACTTGAAGTTTATTACGGAAGATAACAGTTACAGGAAATGGGGCTTACGAAGGAATGGCGCCCATCACTGAGCAACATGGTGGTGTAGAAGAAGAGGGGGGAGCGGAGAAGGCAGGAAAAGACGTCTGAACGCGGTGGCGGCTTGCTTGGTAGAGAGCAGCGGTCCGGATCGCCGGCGCACGAGGACTGATGTCTGGCCCATGGGACGGAACATGGTATCTCCTGATTGGCCACTATGCACTGCTGAGTGGAAGGAGTCGGCCTCCCCATCACAGCCGTGCATTGTGGCGACCAGGAGACCCAACGTCAAGTCAGCGGTTTGCAACTTAGTCGGGCAATGGTTAAAGTCGTAGGGAAAAAGCTAAGGATTTGGAATATTTTTTAATAAATTAATTTCCGTACCAGGAGCGCTAATTTGTACAATCCCTCCCCATTCCGAAGAAGGGTGGTTGGGGGGGTTGAGATGATTGTTGGTTTCGTTAAATGCTAATTCAGAGGGCCAGTAAATTCCATTAACACAAATTTCAGAAAATTATAACAAACAAAATTGAACTAAGAAGAAGTGTTTAGCAAGGACTGGTATCAAAACAGAAGGCAAATAACATAACATATACATTCAATTGACAACATATCAGCTTAAGATTTCTTAATATACTAAAGGGTTTTTAGTTATTTTTAGTTTCACAGTACTAGTTCACATTTTTAAGTTCGTAGTATTGGTTGGAGGTAGTTGATGAAGTTGGTTATCTATTGTATAACGTGTGGTTACAAGATTTGATGCACTAGGCCGTACGGCCGAAATACATGAGTTCAGTGTACATTACTGGTCGGTGCCCGTCCCTCTCATGATACACGATGGCGTCGGCGCAGTGGGGTGAGGGCGTGGTCCAGGGCGCGTCAGAGCGTCCCGGAAGGTGCAGGTGGCCGACTTCCCGAAGTCCGTCCCGTAGGAAGAGTCTGGCTCCACAGTCGGGGGTTGTACATGGCTGAAACTCACCCGAGCGTGCATCAAATTGGGCTTATGGTGGCGTGGTGGCCCGTTTTCGTCCACCGACACATACAATGGGGTGCTCGAGGCATATTAAACATTTAAACATTTAGGAGTCAGGGTCCTAAAGGATACAACAATTAACACATAAGGGTTGATTTGATACAATTCATAATATTGAGTAGCACTAGCTAGACTCGGTAGTATTAAGTATTCTAACGTTACTGATTGTGTGTTGTTTATGAGGTATAATGGATGTAGGTGTAACAATGTAGTAAAATTGTAGTTATCAAGTGCATCATGATAATGAAACTGTGTGTAGCAATCCAGTTTTTACTGGAGTCACGAATTATTAACTGAGTTGGCAGTAACGACATCCCATCAAATAAATGAGCATCAATTAAGGGACATATCACTTAAGTATATACAAATTGAGTTACATCGGTTTCGTAAGTGACGTGTGAAACAAAGATACCTTGGTGTAGGGCGAGAGTTTATTACAATACATCTGGTTGATGGTAATTCAACGCAATACAAGTGTGAAAGTTGTAACATTTGAGTGGCATTAAGTAAAGGTGAACATTGGTATTTAATTCAGGTGTATAATGATGTGGTTTACATTGTAAATTCAATTAGTGTGAGTGTGATGTCAGTAGTGCTTCATGACTAAGATATGCTTATATGTGAATAGTGGCAATGAGTAGGCCAGAGCTGGCAAATTCCAGCAGATTAGGGGTCTGGAATTTCACGAGTGGGATCCCGACTTTTCCAGGGCTTCTTCTTTATGAGGAAGAACGCGATGATTACTATTACAAAATCAGAACAGGAGCGGAAATAGAGGGCGCCACAACCTTTATTTGAAATTGGTTTTGCTTCCACGCATCTATTTCCGCTAAGGCTCGGTCGAAGGAAATTGTATTTTGTTCCCTACAGACCAATTGTTGCAATGCGTGTACCAACCCGGTAGAATTCCATCTTGGTAATTATGTCCAGTCTTCGTGCAAGAGGGCATGGTAAGATATTTCTGGCAGATATAAAACTGGAGGGGGTAGCTACAAGGATGCATAAGTGCGATGGGATGTGACAATATGCCGAGCAGGCGTGGATACACCACAGCGGGTAATATTATATACTAAATGAGTTGCTTGTAACATAATACAATAGGTGTGAGGTCATTGTAGTGGATCATAACGCAAAAAAGGTAAACGCTGTGGCGTTTGGTACGGCCTACAATAAAATAATTCCTACAGGTTTAAGTATAGAGGTTAAAACAGGAGTAATCAAGCAAGTACATGACAATGAAACGTCTTCTGATAGAAACAGAAAAATTTCACAGTAATCTGTACATGTATGCATGATTAGATTCTGACATAAATATGTACTGACAAAATGACATTGATGGCACTCATCACTCCGGAGAGTGGTAAACAATTTTCTATCTGCACTGACTACGAGGTAATCATTAGTTTTCCATGTGATATACTGTCGAAACGGAGTCCAAATTGTAGTGAAAATATGCAGTTAATAGCATTCATAATTGCAGATGGTACATGACACTGGAACCAAGATGTGTGTTCTTCATTGCGTTTCTGTTCCTGTAAGCATTACTGTGGCAGCGGCATAATATAGGGAGACTGTTCGGCTACTGTCAACCAGCGGCCTTGGATCGAAAGATCGTTAGGCGATCGACTAAAAGCGATTTCTTGATCGTACTTTTCTCGATTATAGAGACTGTATTCGATATTCTATTAGACATCCTGATGCAGCAGTTGCAGACCAGCGTCACCGCCGAGCAGCCGCCGCCACCCAGTCCTCACCTGGCGCCGCCACCCCCGCCACCACTCCGTGACCGACAGCACCACTGCCTCAGCCGCCCCCACCGCCGCTTCGTGCCTGCCGCCGCTTCGTGCCAAGGTCCAGCGCCGCCACCATAGCCGCCGCTGCCGCTTCGTGCCCGCCACCACCGCTGCTCTGTGCCTGGCACCATCACAGGTTCCGCCGACGCCGCCGCATCGTGCCTGCCGTCGCCGCCTCTCTGTGCCCGGCTCCACTGCCACCGCCACAGCTGCTGCCGCCACTCCATGCCCGGACCCAGTGCCGCCGCTGCAGCTGGTGCTGCGTTTCGTGCCTGCCACCGCCGCCGCTCCGTGCCTGGCTCCAGCGCCGCCGCCGCAGCTGCCACTGCCGCTTCATGCCTGCCGCCAACGCCGCTCCATGGATAGCTTCAGCGTCGCCGCCGCAGCCACCGACACTGCTCTGTGCCTCTACCCAGCGCCTCCGGCGCCACCGCCGCCATCATTGCCACTGTGCCTTCTTCAGTCTGGTAGTAGGTCACAAACCCCATCTACGACATATCCATACATTATACCTCCCAATCTCAGGCCTCCACCACCACTACCTGGAGTGTTGCTTCCCTGCCCCAATGACAGTCCCTTTGTCCGTCCTGTTGTCCTTCACCTCCACATCCCAAGTGTCTCCTCCACCAGTCTACACACCACAAACATCGCCCCATGAATTGCCCACTCTCACCCCTGCCCCCGTTGAACATTGAAGAGCCATGGTAGCTGACACACCACAATCGTCCCCACCGTCCCTTCTGCCCCCACAACTAGCTACAGTCATCCCCCTAGACCCTATCTCCATTTCTTTCGCCCCTTCCTCTTCCACCCCTTCCTCTTCTGCCTCTGCCTCCTCCTCCTCCATTGGCGCCAAGCCAAAAAACCGTCAAAACGTTGAAGCTGGACCCTACTCCAACATCGACCAAGAAGGCTCCCCCGCCCCCTCCACCCCCACCTCCACCTCCCCGTCCCCCTCTGACCTCATGGACACTGCCCCCATACCTGCCATCATGCAACCCAACCTCTACTCCTACGTCCTCTCCCACCCTGACCCACGTTTCCTGTATAACAAAATCCTCTCCATTGAGATCTGGAAATACTACCCTAACGTCCCACTTGCACAGATTATCCACCGCCGAGACTCCGTCCTTCTATAGTCCCACAGCACCACCCTCCACACTGACATCTTACAACGCCATCCCAGAATCCACTTTGGCCCTAATGCTACCCAAACTCTCTATTATACTGCCTCAAAAACTTGTCAACCGCCTCCTTCCTGCCAACCACTCACCCTCACCTCCGTGATCACAAAGCTGAGTCCTCTGATCATGGAGGAAGAGTTGTTGGAACAGGTAAACGCCATGCCCGATGTCTCCATCCACTCTGCCAAGCAGATCTTCAATGCCACCGGACTAACCTACCCGATGCAGATCTTCACAGAGTCCGATTCATCCCTCAACCACCTTTTTCTTTAGGGGGCCCTGATCTACGACCGCTGCCACAAGGTGGAACCCTCCCGCTCCCCACCTCAATCATACCGCTGTGCCAGATGTCTCGTCTACAATAACCACCTGACACAGAACTGCCGAAACCCCCCCCACATGTCGTCACTGCAAGTCCCCTCACCTCCACAAACATTGTCCCAATCTTGCCTCCTCTCCCACCTGCAACACCTGTGGCAGACCCCTTCCCACATATTCCTACAACTGTAAATCAGTCCCTGCCCCCACCATCCCCGAACTCACCGTCCCCATTCACCCTGCCGATCCACCCATGCACCCCAACAACTCCTTGCTCCCTCTCCCCACTGTTGAAGACGTTATCCAGTTTGTAACCACGGTCCTTGCAAACATCCATCCTTTTCAACACCCTCACACCCTTCAACAGATAGCGCTGGCTGCACAGTCAGTGTTCCACCTTGAAAGCTTTGCCACCTTCTCCCACGTCCACTCCCACTTTGCTTTCTCCCGCCTTGAAACCCAAGTCTAAGCACACCCACACCCCCTCTTCCCGTGTCCCCTCTCGTACCCTTCCTCCACCGCTATGGCAGGCTCATCATACACCTTCCTCTACCGTAATGTCCTGTCATTCCCACCGAACAAGAACCTCTTCATGCATAGCCTCACCAAACATGGTGTGGACACCTTCCTCTTAAATGAAACCTTCCTCCAACCCCGCCATCTCATAAGCACCAAACCTTACCTTCTTCATCGCACTGATGGTCCCCTCCACTGGCCAGAGGCGGAGTGGCGATCGGCCACCTCCGCCACAACCCCGTCCGTCTCCACCCTCTCCTCAATGATCCAACCGAACATCTGATCCTTAGTCTCTTCCTCCCTTTCTTCACCATCACCCTCGCCACCATCTACATCTGCAGCACCTCTCCTCTCCCATATGACTGCATATCCCACATCGACTGTAACTCCACGACCTATGTGATTGCCATTGACCACAACCTTTCTTCCCATCCACCTGCTGAACTCCAGCGGTGGTATCAGTTTGTCTCCCAACCCGCCCCGAATGAAATACCTCATCCGACGTCGTCTTGGTGTCTCCCAACCTCCTTGGGCGCATTACAGCAGACGTCCCCGACCTTATAGGCAGTGACCACACCCCTGTCCTGCTCATCCTTGACCACCGACCCCGCCCTGCCTGCACTCCCCGTCCTAGACCTCCTCCCAAACTCATTCATGACTACTCCCGTGCCGACTGGAATGCCTATGGTCGATCCATAGATACCTTGGTCCAAAGCCACCCCCTTCCCCTCTGCACACCCGAAGACATTACCATGCCTCAACCTTTCTCCACCAAACCGTTGCTGATGTGGTTGAAGCCCACATACCTACAAAAACAATATACCCACACACTCCTATCCTGCCTCCACAGGCCGTCCTCCTCCTCAGAGTATCTCGACGCCTCTACCGATCTACTGGTGACAGACATGCACCCGCCTTAACTCCACTCTCCCCATTAACTCCTCAAAGTACTGGAAAGCTTTCAATCGCCTTACTGGCCGTCACTCCTCCCCCTGCTACCCGCTCATCCATGATAACCACTCCTTTCCTGACAATGCCAGTAAGGCTGAACACTTTGCCACTTACCTATCCAAAGTCTTCTCCCTTCCTGATAATCCTCATTTTGATTACTCCCTCTTTCCTGACATCCATGAGCGAACTGACACCTCCTCAGCTCCACTCGCCCCCAGCTTCCAGTACTTGGAGCACATTCCTCTCTAAGATTTAAACACACCTATTACAGCACAAGACATATAGCTACACTTCACACGAAATGCAACATAGCTCCTGGTCATGATCGGCTCACCTGCAGGCACCTCCTTGCCTGTCCCCTCTCTTTACACATCGACCTTGCCACCCTCTACAATACTATCCTATATACCGGTTTCTATCCTCGCATGTGGAAAGTCTCCCACATTCTCATGTTCCCTAAACTCAATAAACCCCCGACCCAAACCTCTTCCTACCATCCCATCAGCCTCACCTCCATGTTTACCAAGCTCCTGGAATCCATCCTCTCTGTCGTATCCATCACCACCTCTGACAACACCAGCTCCTTCGTTCTTCCCAAAGTTTCTTCCGACCATCCTTCTCTACTGACGACCAACTCCTTCGCCTCATCCACCTCCTATCCATCCAGCTAAATTCCCGTCGCTCTGTCATCTTTGAATCCCTCGATATTGAAAAAACCTATGCCCGTGTCTGGCATTCCAGCCTCCTTTTCAAACTCCAACTCTATGCCCTTCCTATAAACTATGTCCGCCTCATTGCATTGTTTCTCACCCACCGCCCATCCTACGTCACTGTCTGCAATTCCAACTCCCGCTTGTTTTACCCCTCTGCCGGGGTGCCCCAAGGATCTGTCCTCTCTCCTCTCCTATACCTTATATACTTTGCCGACATGCCCCAACCTCAGTCTCCAGTACATCTCCTCCAATATGCTGATGACACCGCCTTCCTAGCTCTCGCCCCCTCCCTTGCCCGATGTCAAGTTTTGCTCCAATCTCACCTCACTGAGTTTGCTGCATGGTGCAACCGGTGGCTCCTCTCCGTCAGCCCTGACAAATCATTATAGGTCAAACCACCCATACCACCCATTCCTAACCCTCCAAGGCTGTCCCATCCGTCACACACCCACCCTAAAGTACCTTGGTCTCATCCTTGAGCGACATCTTTCCTGGACCCCCACCTAAAAACCATCCATGAAAAAGCTATGTCCATTCTCAACCTCCTCAAACTCCCCACTGGCTAGACATGGGGATTAAGCCCCTACACCATCCTCCACACATATAAATCCATCATGCGCCCCATCCTCTGCTCCTCCCACCCAGCCTGGGTATCCGCTCCTCCCACCTTTTATCAGACCCTTCAAATCCTGGAATGCCACGCCCTCCGCCTCGCCTACCGTATCCAACTTCCCTCCCCCACGCGGATCCTATATGAACTCATCCCCTTACCTCACCTTCTTCAACACCTTGAACACCTCCGAATCCTGTACGTCACTCGCAAAATAGATTCCTTCAACCCACTCGTTTACCCTATCCTAACCAACCCTGGGCCTCTGCCACGCCTACACCAATGCATTCCTCCCTCTCTCCATCTGCACACGCTACATGTCCTCTCCCAAGGCAACTTCCACATCCTTTCCACTTTGTCCCGAAATTTACCCCTCCTATCAACTCCGATACTATACCCGTAGCATCAGCGCCCCCTCTCCCCATCCCCATCCCCTCCTCCTCCCTCTCCCCGCCTGGCTTTCCCCCTTCCTCACCCTGGAGTCTCGATCGCACCCGTCTTTCCTCTCCTCTCTCTCTCTCTCTCTCTCTCTCTCTCAAACCTCCCCGCGCTTCCTAACCTTCCCCTCCCATCCCCCTTGGGGGGCCCCAGGGACGAATTTTAGATCCAGTGTCGTCTAATGTCCAGTGCATCCATGTCTCCATGTGAGTTTACAGCGCGTCGAACAACAACCTCTCCTCTTCACCAGTGTCGTCGTGTTACTTCTTCGTGTGTCCAGTGACGTTTCTCAATGTGATTTTATCGCCGCCATGGCACAGACTGTTTTTACCTGTCTATGTGTCTGTCTCTCTCGCCTGTTCATGTGTTTTAAGCCTGCACTATTGTCTCCAGTGTCCAGTTTTTAATGCATTAATGTTTTTTTCATGCCATGTTTTTCATTCCTTGTTTTTACTCTCGTGACATGGTTTTATTTTAATCTAACTTTGTAATTTACACGTACGCTCGGCTGAAGAGCAGCGCCTGATGCTGCTGCCAGCCTGCCGACTTTGTCGGCGTTAAAATAACAATAAAGGAAAAAACATCGGTTACTGGGGCAAGTATTTGTTGGGGGGCTGATAACTGAATGAAAATATTATGTAGAAGATGAAGAGACAATTCAGCGGGTAGCAACTGAGGGCTTAATCGTCTTTGTAAACCTGACTGAATGGCACTGTGTAGCATTTGTAAGTGTGACTGGGCAGTGTTGACACTGACTAGTAAAATTCGTATACTTCGAGAGAGTTTGATGGTGTTCGTCAAGTTGGTGACGGCGTGATGAAGTGAGGAAAGTTCCTATTGCACAATATTTGTTAAAGATTGATATTGCTGTGACAGCTCATTAGCAGTTACTTGTATTCTTCTAGTAGATGCAAGTAAATTATTCTGTAAGTGCGTTAAGCGAATCTGCTGGTGAATGACCGTAGTGTTTAGTCCTTGAGTAAGTGTTGAAATTTCAATTATAGCTTGATTCCAGTGTTTTGCATCTCTGTGGCCCGGTGTTCCGAAAACACTTTTCAAAAGAATGCTGCCTGTATTAAACCATGCATGTTTTACTCACGTAGGCGGGACAGCGTCAGTTATATTGCGTAATTGCGCACGTAAATGGGATATAATGCGATTTAATTCCTTCATTTATATTAATTCAGTTAGGGGTTCACATGACATTAATTGGCGAACAGGTTGCTGAAGTGCCAAGTCCTTCTCTTGAAACATGGCGATGATAATTCTGCGAAGATTTCGACGGAGTGTTGTGTGTGCACTACTGCTGGCAATTTTTAAAAAAAGAACGCCCGTAGAAGTAGGGTGTATCCGAGTAGGCGACCCTCCCATGACCGAGGCGCCAAGTAACATCACAATTCCGAAGAACATTTTTAAGCCAAAGTTCACTAGCGCGGAAACCTAGAAGAAGGAAATATCTACTAGGACTGATGTCCATTAGAACGATTGCACAACGTAGCAAAGGAGTTCATTACATACCTTAGTTACGAGGAAATGTGAAGATGGTAAACTTTTAACCACTGTGAATATTCGAAGTTCACTGAAGCACGTTAACTGAACAACGTGACTGCTGAAGCTGGTTAGGCAGCGCGTTCCACGGAACGTGTCTGCTTGCCAAGGTATTGCTGAATCTTCGGTATTTGCTAGCATTGTTCACGTGCGAATTTCTGACCGGATGGTATCGCCAACTGTTTGCTGCCTGTGGTCGATCACCAGAGAGCGGAAGGGACTGGAATTTGCAAGTAATGTGGTTTCTGGAGTTCTTGAAAGTTCGGGAACGGGTCAAAACGGACGGCGCGGCCATCTACTGCGTCGGCGTGATTGGAAAACTCCACGTATTGCACACTACGCGAAGAAAGCATTCCTACGCTTTTCACAACATATTTATCGCACATTAAGGTTATGAGGAATTGTTGGGACGGGTCTAGGAATTTTTAGATATGCAGCACCGTTATGGTAGCAAATACTTCGTGAGTGCGGAACTTTCAGTTCACTTGAAGAATGTCCTCGAGCCTCACATTAGAGTTTAGCGGTTGCAAAAGGTATTCGAATTATATTGATTGGAAATTAGTAAAATGAGAACTTGTAAAACTGATGTAGTGCATCTGCCAACATGAAAACAGTTCCTGTGTTACCAGTGCCCTATATCTTAATATTACATCTGTTGATCAAGAAACACGTGATACGATAGTTGCGTTGCAAATAATAGGATGTGTTGGAGGAGTAAAAGTGTATGTGTAACCTTCAAATCAGACGCGGAAGCTTGAAGATAATGCCAATATTAGTACTTGTGTGTTTTCTGCAAATATTATGTATCCCCCCCTCTTGCAATGAAGCGATGTTTACACCGAGCTTGCAACAAGAGCACAGTACAATTATGGCGGCTTGTGAGGCCACGCCTGCGGCGGAAAGTAAATCAGCGAGAGCAATACGCTGGAGTAGCAAATTGGAAACACAAAAATGTGGGTAGATAGAGACGGTTTCTTACGTGGTGTGTAAACATGAACTTCTTAATCAGTTTTTGTGGAAGTTATTTATCGTGTAGATGAAATGTGATGAATTACGACATGGCAGCATTTCCTGCGAGAAGAGGTGCCTGGTTACTGTTGTATAACACGGACATGTGGCGGAAAAACATTGATTGAAAATTGAAGTAACGAGAGTTGTGTCTGCATTGTCGAACCCGTGATGGTGACGTAATAAATATGCAACAACGAAAAAGGACAAAATTAGCGGCTGTTAATTGCACCTGACGTCATTTGTGTGGACGTTAGATATCGCTAGATGTCGGAGGAATAATGTGGTTTGAGGGAAATTCAGTGGATGCATTGTAGCAAAACGTGTTTGACTGTGGCGTTATAGCGGCGTCTTCCAATGCGGCTTGCGGTGCCGGAAGCGTAGGTTAGGTGGAATGCTGGCTTAGCAGTGTTGCGTTGCAGACGCGTTAGCTACGGCGGTGGCTCGGCACGTAGCACCGGCGCTGTTGCTTCACGAGAATGAAAATCATTTAAGATGTGGAGTGAATGATGTGGAAAAGAATCGCTGGGCAATTCGTGGTGTAGATGCGAACTAGATATTGGGTAGTCTTAGTGGATGGCCGTGGTGACGATTGGTGCTGATTGGAAATCAATCACGTAGAAATACGAACGACTAATCAGGGACATGTCTCCTTTAGTGAATCTGTGGGATAAGAACGGCAACAAGGGAGTAGCAATAACTCAGTGTAAAGTGGATGGAAAGAATGATAGAGCCGGTACCAACGGAGGCGGAAGGAGAAATGTCCTATAGCGTTGGTAACTCAGCAGAGGGTAAAATGTGGTATAAGAACCGGGGTTTCTCAAAAATTAACTTCGTAGCAGCCGACACTATCCGACCACCATAATTGGCAGCCCGGACGAATAGGTTCGTGCCTCGCGAGTAGCGTAAAAAACTGCGTTACCAAGGCTTCTCCGACCCACCCTGTACAATGCCAACGTCATAATACGTTTTTATATTGATGGTATTAATCGTCATTAGGTGTAATGGGAGATAGTGAAAGGGGCCATGAGGTTCCTTGTCTTTCACTTGTGCCTTCAGTTCGACCTAGCTCTCTTAATGAAACTGGGGTGTGAAGGTGCGTTTAGTTTACTACGTGTAACGTGAAATTTTATCAGACGACGCGATATTTGTATTGTAAGTGGGGGAGGGGTTCGTTTGGAGATGGTTGCTCAGCTACAACAACATACTCTGTAGCGTTGGTTTGACGGCTGCTTCTTTATCAAAATACGCACTGGCGGGTGATTCATTGGCAAATTTCTTTACAATAATTAATTCGTATGGAAGGAGTTGTTTGTTGACAATGTTGAACATGCAACATTATGTAAACTTGCAACCAGTGTTAATAAGTACAGGCTGAATCTAGAATGCAAATACTTCCCCAAATTAAAGCAACATGATGATCTAGTGTGGCGACAGAATAAAGAGCACATAACGCTTGATGTATTAGCCTAGTGGCTAGTGAAATGTTATTGTGGTTAAAAAATATTTCTCAAAATTCATCCGATGTGTAAAAAGCAGTTTATATATGTAAAACTGCTAAGTTGAGGGGAGTAAACAATTCAGATAAAATGCTATGCAATTTGGGCTGTTAGTGAAGTGTAACTGGACGTTCCTGGGCCTTCAGCTAATGCCTGATTACTTACAAATTAGTTAGTATTTATTAACCGAGTGGTAATGATACTGGGATACTTTGTAGATTTCTGCTAAACCTTAACCATTTCCACAAAAGAATCAGTTGTTAATATGCCAAGGTAGTAATCATTGTGGTCACAAAATTAGTTTGGTTGTGGCTCTGGCAACCGCACTATCGAAGATCATAAGCAGAATAATTAATTCCCTGACTTATCTTTACCACAAGAAGCTATGAAGCAACCTGTTGAGTGTCAAAGGTAACAGAAACGTGCTCTGCTGCTTTGGCCTTAACTATACCATACACATAACGCAATGAAAGTTGATGGCTGAGTGCAGCCGGCATAACTAAACAAATGATGTATGCTCTAAACTAATTGTTGGAGTGTAAAGATATATTAGTATTTAAATGCTCTGGGCAATTGATACTTGTTGTGTAGTGGCAGTTACGTTGCGGGAACCACCACAATGCTGTCCAGGCGTTATTATTTATTTATTTATTTATTTTTTATTTATTTATTTTTTTTTTACCATAGATAGAAGGCTGTTCGTTGTTCTGCCGTAATTGAAATAATGTATGTATCGGTTCTTTGACCGTGATTTTGTTCTCTAAGCAGATTTCTTTATTGTATAAGGGCGTTAGCTAGACGCCGATAAGTGTGCACGGTGAATAGGATCCCACTGAGCAGGGAACAGTGAAACATATGGTATACCATGGTATATTGATTCGGTGAATAGTTGTGTTAATTATGTGACTAGTCACGTGAACGTAAGGAATATTTATGTTTTGACCGCAATGGGTACTTGTGAGACAAATGAGGAGGTGTTTGATTTTATTCGTCGACTTTTGACAGGACGCGGTTTCGGTGGTGCAGTTGGTTCTGATAATGCGGGATGCGATTGTCGCCCATGATAAGGACGCAACCTGTCAAAATGCACTCTTGAGGTCCGGTCTGCTAATTGCAGCTCAGCATTGAAGGGAGAGGTGAACTGCAGAATTTCATATGGACCTTTAAATTTGGCATGACCTTTTTAGCTCGGCCTGGTTTAACAGTTGTAGTTTTGAGTAGCACTGGGTCGCCCGGTTTGTAACTAGGTGCGACAGCGTTGCATTTCTTTTGACGTTGTTGAATGGCGATAGACTTGGCGTTATTAGCTTGGACCTTCCGGCAAATCTCTTTAAATCGCCTCACCAAATGTTTTAACGCTGGTTGTCGACCTTTGAAGGCAGTTTCTCCAGCTCGACGGGAGAGTTCATTTTTCGGCCGAACATGACTTCATAAGAGGTGTGGCCTGTGGACTCGTGAATTCGAGTGTTATATGAGGAGGTCGCGAAAGGGATATTTGTTTGGCGATTTGTTTGTATAATGTGAGAACATCTTCAATATTGTACGATGGACACACTCTACGCGGCCGTTACATTGTGGGTGGTAGGGAGTGGTTCTCCACACCCGAGTGAACAATTGGCTCATAAAGTAGGCTCCTTGATCGGTGAGGATGGTTTCAGGAATGTCATAGGGAAGAATGAGTCGTTCAACGAATTGTTTGGCTATTGTTTCTGCAGATTGGTCCAGAATAGGTACCATGATTAAGAAACGAAAGAAATGACCTATTATCGATAATATACATTTGTTACCTTGTGCGGTTTGAGGCAGGGGTCCTACTATGTCAAGGGAAACGTAATCAAATTGTTTCTTGGCTTGCGGTAGGCTTTGCAAGGGAATATGTTGTGATCTGTTTTGGGCGCGCAGAGCGCAGGATAAACAAGCTCTTGCGTAATTAGCTACATCCTGTCGGGTCGCCCACCAATACGGACATTGGTGGGTATTTCTGTCGTTGTGGCAAGCCTGAAGTGAGTCACGACATTGCTTAATAATTATTTCTTGGAGGGGTGCAGGAATTACTATTCGGTTGCCGTGTGGGGATTTTCTGTAAAGGATACCATCTTGCTCTTCGAATCCCGGGAGAGACTTACAATTTTGGCAAACGGAATCTTGTTCTTGTGCATCCTGAAGTGCGTCTATTAGAACGTCCTCTGTTTGAATTACTCTAATCTTTCGGCCGAAGGCGTCGGCGTTTTGGTGTTTTCCGGGTTTATGACGAACTTCGTAGTCGTATTCCGACAGTCAGAGGCTGCAATAGGTGGCTGCTTGGATTTTTTTTTTTTTAATTTAGTAGACACTGTAGGGCAGAGTGGTCGCTGTATACTGTGACTTTTCTACCAAACAGATAGCACCGAAAATGGGTAATCCCGAAAAGGAGCGTGAGGCATTCTTTTTCGGTTGTGCTACAAGTACATTTTGCTTGATTCTGTTGGCGGGACGCGTAGCCTATTGGGTGCTCTACCCCATCGACCTCTTGACTTAATACACAACCAAGGGCGTAATTGGAAGCATCGCAGGACAGGATAAGGGGTTGATTGAAATCGGGATATATTAGCAGGGGAGCATGTGTGAGCATGTGTTTGATTTTGTGGAAAGCTATGTCACAGTCTTTTGACCAATTAAATTGAGCATCTTTCTTTAGCAAGGAAGTCAGGGGTTTGGCTATCTCTGCATAGTTTTCTGCAAATCTACGGTAATAATTACTGAGGCCTAAGAAGCTTTGAAGTTCTTTGGCATTAGTAGGAGTGGGGAAGGTGCTGACTGCTTCGGTGAGCTGCGGATCAGGTTTGACCCCAGCATCACTGATAATATGACCTAAATACTTTACTTGATTTTGAGCAAAATGACATTTTTCTAATTTTAAACTAAGGTTAGCACTTGAAGACTGGCAAACACATTGCGGAGATGTTGTACATGTTCCTGAATGGTTTTAGAGATGCTTATAATATCATCAAGGTAAACTAAACAAATAGTAGGTTTTAGTCCTTTTAACAGTAGATCAGCGAAACGCTGAAAGGTGGCAGGTGCGTTTCGCAACCCGAATGGCATCCTGATGAACTCATAGAGCCCACTGGGGACTACATAGGCAGTTTTAGGCCGATCTTGTCACGCTATGGGGATCTGGTGATATCCACTTTTAAGATGTAGTGTGGTAAAGAACTTACAGTCACCCAGTCGGTCCATAGTTTCATCATTGTGTGGAAGCGGGTAGCGATCCGGTGTTGTCACCTTGTTCACTGCTCGCATGTCCACATACATTCTGTAGCTTACCTCGCCATTCAGAGTCTTCTTTCTTATCATAATTATGGGACTGTACCAAGGAGAAGAGGATGGTTGGATGATGCCTGCGGCAAGCTGCTATTGGATGGATCCATCTACCACTGATTGAAGACGGTATGGTATTCTGTACGGCTTTTGCCGGATTGGACGAGCGTCACCGGTGGGAATCTCATGCTCTACTAAATTTGTGGCTGGCAAATAATCCCTATCTTCGAAGATCCAAGAAAATTTATTTAAAACTCCATTAATTGAGTGTTGATCTGATGGGAATAAATGTTGCAATTTGTCAGTAAACATTTGTTGTAGGTGGGAGCTGAGTAAGCGAATCAGTTTTTTAGGTAACCTTTTGGTAGACTTTTGCTGTTTTGTCAGTGCGGGAAGTATATCTGAGACTTCCATTATTGAGACACTTGCTAACACAGTACGAAGCTGGACAGTGGCATCGATTGTTCCAAAGTTGTCAACTGCAATAGGTATATAATACCGTCTATTGCGTTACACTGGAGGACATAAACTGTGGCGCACATGCACTTGCATCCTGTCAAGCACCTCAATTTGGCACAGAGGTTCTACTAAAGGGGTGGCGTCGTCATTGCTCCATTTTGTTGTTGTAGGAACCCACAAAAGCCTACCTGTTCCTGCGGGAAGTTCCAGGGTTCTATTCGCTTTCAGCACGGACTCACCCACACTTTTGTCAGAGGAAACTGGCCAGGCTTCCTTGACTTTGTGTGACTGTTCCGAACTCATTTCGGAGCTGGATCGGCTGAAACGGTGTTGATGACCATCGAACTGCACGGTCGCAGTTCCGTAATCGATTATCTCCCTATACGTCCGCAAGAAATCATCCCCTAGTATAATATCATAGTCCTCGTGCTTCCAGTTTACCACCTCCATGGTGAAACGGTAATGAACGTTATTAATTTTGCAACTACCTATTGGTTCGATTGTACTTGCCCCAATGCCCGACAGACGGCATCGCGGGGGTTGTAATATTTTATCTTTACAATGAGCAAGAAAAACAAGACTAATTTGCGCTCCCGTATCTACCAAAATGGTAACCGTTTTGTTGCCTATTCTTCCCTTTAGCACATCACTCGCCACCTCGGTTACGCGTATTTCAGGGGTGTAATATGTTTTAATGGGGGTGAGGAGAGGCGGCTTCACCTACCCCCTAGGCGTTTCCTTGTTTTGGGCCTGAGCTCTTACCTCCTAACTTTCCCCTGTTTTGCTGATTTGTGGTGTTGGCATTGAATTTAGAGGGCATGGTGCAATTTCAAAGCAGGTGTCCTATTTTGTGGCAATTAGTACAGAAGGGGGCGCGATACCGTTCAGCAGAGTACCCGTTTTTGTGACAACGACCACAACTTATGTCATTGGCGAAAACATTTATAGGTTCGGGCGGCCTGCTAGACCCGGCAACAAAACTGTCGGCCTCCTCTCTGAGGAGTGCTAGTCGTACCGCCTCGTGTAAAGTGTTTGAGGACGCTATTTTAATTTTTCCCCTGTATTTCGAGTCAATGCCCCTGATAACTACTTCAATTGTACGAAGCTCTGCTTCCTCTAAAACCACCGCATTTCTGATGGGGCCCCCACAGTAGAACGCAATTGGGCATACTGACACAAAAACAATGAAATTGATATCAAATTAATTAGAGAAATTGCAATTTCAATTGCATGTACTTAGAGTAATTGTGTACTTGCGTAATTGCAATTACGTGTACTTAGAGTTATTAGGGTATTTATTTATTTATTTACTGTAATTGTTTATTGTTATTGCAATTGCACGTGTACACTCCTCCACGTATGGCGTGGAACTGAGCTCACCCCACCCCCCACCCCTACCACGTGACCACCACCGACCAAAGAGAGCACAGAATGTGACCATCCCCAACCGATATTCTGCAGTCATTCAGACACAGAGTGTCGGAGGGACAGCAGCACCATAGGAAGGATACAATTACGGTAATTACATTTGACTTCCGTAGTTGGGAGGTCCTGGTACAATCACAAATTGGCAGGAAGACCAATATCTGGTTGCCCTGGAAGGCCTTCGCCCCTCCAATCCAGTGGAGCACCCTCAGACTTGTTTTTATTGTTATTTTAACGCCGACTGGAGTCGGCAGGCTGGCAGCAGCAGCAGGCGCTGCTCTTCAACCGAGCGTACATGTACATTACAACGTGAGATAAAAATAAACAATGTCACGAAACAAGGAGTGTAAAAACATGGTACGAACGAAACTGGACACTGGAGACAACAGTGCAGGCTTAAAACACATGAACATGAGAGAGACAGACACATAAACACTTAAAAACAGTCTGTGCCACGGTGGCGAGAAAATCACACTGAGTAACATGACTGGACAAACGAAGAAGTAGCACGATGACACAGGTGAAGAGGAGATGTTATTCGACGCACTGTAAACGCACACTGAGACATGGATGCACTGGACACTAGACACTAGACGACACTGGTTCTAAAATGCGTCACAGCGGACCCCGCAGGGCAAAGGGGGGGGGAAGGTTAGGAAGTGTGGGGGAAGGTTGAAGAGAGAGAGAAAGAGAGAGAGGGGGGAGAGGAAAGACGGGTGTGATCGAGACTCCAGGTGGGGAAGAGGGGGGGAAGACCAAGCGGGGGAGGGAGGACGAGGGGACGGGAAGAGGGGGCGCTGATGCTACGGGGATGGGATCAGAGTTGATAGGAGGGGTATATTTCGGGACGAAGGGCATCATCCGGTAGGGGAAGGGTGCGGAAGTTGCCTTGGGAGAGAACATGTAGCGTGTGAAGGTGGAGAGAGGGAGGAATGCAGTGGTGTAGGCGTGGCAGAGGCCCAGGGTTTGTTAGGATGGGGTAAATGAGTGGGTTGTGGGAATCTATTTTGCGGGTGACATACAGGATTCGGAGGTGTTCGAGGTGTTGAAGGAGGTGAGGAAAGGGGATGAGTTCATATAGGATCTGCGTGGGGGAGGGAAGTCGGATATGGTAGGCGAGGCGGAGGGCGTGGCGTTCAAGGATTTGAAGGGTCTGATAAAAGGTGGGAGGAGCGGATACCCAGGTGGGGTGGAAGGAGCAGAGGATGGGGGGCATGATGGATTTATAGGTTTGGAGGATGGTGGAAGGGCTTATCCCCACGTCCGGCCAGTGAGGAGTTTGAGGAGGTTGAGACGGGACATGGCTTTTTCACGTATGGTTTTTAGGTGCGGGGTCCAGGAGAGGTGTCGGTCAAGGGTGAGACCAAGGTACTTTAGGGTGGGGGTGTGGCGGATGGAACGGCCTTGGAGGGTTAGGTAGAGGTCGGGGAGGTGGAAGGAACGGGTGGTACGACCTATAATGATCGCCTGGGATTTCTCAGGGTTGACGGAGAGGAGCCACCGGTTGCACCATGCAGCGAACTCGGTGAGGTGAGATTGGAGCAAAACTTGGGATCGGGCATGGGAGGGGGCAAGGGCTAGGAAGGCAGTGTCATCAGCATATTGGAGGAGATGGACTGGGGGCTGAGGTTGGGGCACGTCGGCAGAGTATATAAGGTATAGGAGAGGAGAGAGGACAGATCCTTGGGGCACCCCAGCAGAGGGGTAAAACAAGCGGGAGTTGGAATTGCAGACAGTGACATAGGATGGGCGGTTGGTGAGAAAGGACGCGATGAGGCAGACATAGTTAATAGGAAGGGCATAGAGTTGGAGTTTGAAAAGAAGGCCGGAATGCCAGACATGGTCATAGGCTTTTTCAATATCAAGGGATACAAAGATGGTGGAGCGACGGGAATTTAGCTGGACGGATAGGAGGTGGATGAGGTGAAGGAGTTGGTCGTCGGCAGAGAACGATGGTCGGAAGCCACATTGGGAAGAAGGAAGGAGCTGATGCTGTCAGAGGTGTTGATGGATACGACGGGAGAGGATGGATTCCAGGATCTTGCTAAACACGGAGGTGAGGCTGATGGGACGGTAGGAAGAAGTTTGGGATGGGGGTTTGTTGGGTTTGGGAACATGAGGATGTGGGAGATTTTCCACAGGCGAGGATAGAAACCGGTATATAGGATAGTATTGTAGAGGGTGGCAAGGACGTTGAGAAGGAGAGGGGACAGGCACGAAGATGCCTGTAGGTGAGCTGGTCGTGACCGGGAGCTGTGTTGCGCTTGGTGTGTTTAAATCTGAGGGAGGAATGTGCTCCAAGTACTGGAAGCTGGGGCGAGCAGGGGAGAGGAGGTGTCTGTACGCTCATGGACGTCAGGAAAGAGGGAGTAATCAAAATGAGGATTATCAGGAAGGGAGAAGACTTCAGATAGGTAAGTGGCAAAGTGTTCAGCCTTACTGACGTTGTCAGGAAAGGGATGGTTATCATGGATGAGCGGGTAGTAGGGGGAGGAGTGACGGCCAGTAAAGCGATTGAATGCTTTCCAGTACTTTGAGGAGTTAATGGGGAGAGTAGAGTTAAGGCGGGTGCATGTGCGTCACAAGTCCCGGCGTTTTTTCGCGGACAAAAGGTTTCTAATGTGACGTTGGATTTGCCGGTGGCATGTGAGTGTGTCCCAGTCCCGGGTCCGAAGGTATGAGCGGTAGAGGCGTCGGGATTCTCAGAGGAGGAGGACGGCCTGTGGAGGCAGGGTAGGACTGTGTGGGTATGTTGTTTTGGTAGGGATGTGGGCTTCAACTGCATCAGCAACGGTTTGATGGAGAAAGGTTGAGGCGTGGTCGATGTCTTCAGGTGTGCGGAGGGGAAGGGGGTGGCTTTCGACCGAGGTATTTATGGATCGACCATAGGCATTCCAGTCGTGAATGAGTTTGGGAGGAGGTCTAGGATGGGGAGCTCGAGCAGGGCAGGGGCGGTGGTCAAGGGTGAGCAGGACAGGGGCGTGGTCACTGCCTATAAGGTCGAGGACGTCTGCCATGATGCGCCCAAGGAGGTTAGGAGATGCCAAGACGACGTCAGGTGTGGTATTGCTTTCAGGGCGGGTTGGGCGAGGGAGGGGTAGGATATCGCCCCGGAGCGAGGTGGTGACAAACTGATACCACCGCCGGATATAATGGATGGATGTGGTTGTTGATGGCAGGCGGGACATATTACCAGATGGAAGAATGCGCGGCGTCGAGGATGATGATGGCAAAGATGATGATGATGATGCAGCGGCGGCGGCGGCGGCGGCGGCGGCGGCGGCGGCGGGTACACAGCAGCTGCGGCGGCGGGCCCGAGGTGGTGGTGGCGGCGGCGGCAGCGGCGGCGCTGGAGCCGGGCACAGAGCGGTGGCGAACCGATCCCCCGAGCTGGACCAGGGGGGGGGGGGGGGCGGGACGGCGAGCTGGTCCGCCAGGGCCTCCTGGCGGAGGCGCCTCCAGGCAGAGCTGGGTGGCAGGCGGCAGGCGATCTCGACGCAACAGCAGGAACGGGAGGAAGTAACGGGAAGCAGGTAGCCAACTGAAGTAACCGAGATCAGCCTGGCAATATCTACAGTTGGAGGAGTGGATGCCCTCAGACTGCACCTGTTTTGATATTTAAAATCAAATCAGAGCATTCTGTTCAGTAACATGATAAAAAGAGCCTTAATTATAGCTCATATTGTATCAAAAATTAGATGTACATATAGATGAATCATATAGAAGATCATCTTTAATTCCATACATCTGTACTCCCATTACTCTAGTAATAATATCGAATTTTCAGTTGAAATCGGCTGCCAGACTCTCCCACTGAAAGCAGCAGTTCCAACTGCTGAGAACAGATGGCTCTGATCCAACCTTGTCCCCCACCCAGAGCCAATACAATGAAGCCATGTGTGCAGACGCTGGTCACCTGATCAGGTACAAAATGTTTTTAAGAGATTAAACAGATACTACGTATACATGCGCATCACCTGCGAGTTTCATACATAGTACATTTAGTAACATATGGTTCCCCCATTCACAGAAACAACTGGTATCTTTAATATTTTGAACGAACGATTCCGTACTTTCCTGGGGTTTGCCAGAAAAGGAGGGCAAAAATGAGATAGCAGGAAAGCTAGTGGTAACAGAAGGACTGGCAGTTACAATGCTAGAACTGGGGGTGGATATAGTGCCTACCGCAATGGAATTCTGCGAAGCAGGAATTTGTCTCTGCTCTGCTTCACGCAATCTATTTTTAACTCATCTTCTCTGATAAGAGTGGATTTAGTCGTTCTTGTAGAGCAGCAATGGGATCGTTATTAGTCGTAGCACCCGATTGCTGGTCGTGTGACGTAGTGGATGGCATTTTAATGGTCACGAAAGGGAATTTTTTAGGGCTGAGAAAAAAGAGGTTAAGAGGTACAGGAGAAGTTAGTATAAAACATCAGTCTGACGTCACACTTACAGGATGTTGGTGAGGTGCGGCATCGCCGACGACGATGGTGCCGGCTGACGGCGGTGTTGCGCTGACACGTGAAGGTGACGAGGCGTCGTGAAGGCGCGATGAGCGTTGACCTCAGGACCCTTGGTTGGGATCCCGGAACAGAACTCAGGTGTAGAGATGACCATCCTCAGGATGTGGCGTTAGTCAGGCCCACCAGGCAGCTACGCAGCGCGCCGTGGCGCCGCATAAGGCACGCGATCAGACACGACGAGTTCAGGTGCGCCGAAATCGAGCCACCACCGCATTCGGAATTACTTAATGTTTCTCATAGCCGACCGTTAGGTGGGTAGATCCCACTTCTGACACTAATTTGCACCAGGTTTCGATTGTCAGGAGTGCATGAGCGAATGTTCTAAGCTAGATGGGGCGGCTAAATGAGAAATGCAGGGTTTAATGGCACACTTACGGAAGATAACAGTTACAGGAAATGGGACCTACGAAGGATTGGCGCCCGTTACGGAGCAACATGGTGGTGTAGAAGAAGATGGGGGGAGGGAGGGGGGAAGAGGAGAAGACAGTAAAAGACGTCTGAACTCGATGGCGGCTTGCTTGGAAGAGAGTGGCAGCCCGGATCGCCGATGCCGTGATGTCCGGCCCACGGGACGGAACGTGGTCGCTCCTGACTGCCCACGTTGCACTGCTGAGTGGCAGGAGTCGGCCTCCCCACGACAGCCGTGCATTGTGGCGACCAGGGGACCGAATGTCAAGTCAGCGGTTTGCAACTTAGTCGGGCGATGGTTAAAGTCGGAGGAAAAAAGCTAAAGATTTCGAAAAGTTTTTTAAAAATAAATTTATTTCCGTATCATATTGCTAGGAGAGGAGCGCCGATTCGTACAATGGTAGGCAAGCTCTTATCCTCATGTTCATATATCTGTGTAATAAATAATTGTCCATTTTGCCAGTTTACGTAAATATTGTATAGTGAGCGGTCAACCTCGTACAGTATTTTAACTGCTGATAAATACTCACAAGATGACTGAATGTTCATAAGCTTTCACTTCCACATTTTAAAATGTGTAGTTTATTTGTAAATTCTCAAAGTTAGGGCAATATAAATATTCTCTGTTAAGAAGATGGAGGGGATGGTGGAGAGTATGGCTAGGTCAAAAGACTGCTAAGGTCAAGTAAATTACTTGGAAGGTGGACAGCTCCTTGGTGGCTGGATGAACACTCCACGTCTCGACTTGGGAGGATGAGGATCTGCCTGGATAGCAGCGTTATAAGCTGCGCTGAAAGCGGCCCCTTGTCGGGTCTTCAACATTCTCAGAACTCTAGGTTTCCCAGAGATTTACGCGTCCCAGTTTAAGAACTTTGACTTTCTCCGGTTCTATTTCGAAACTAGAAATTAACTATGTATGTGATTCTACGTGAGAAATAACGCGTGCTATATGTTAATTGTCTGTTGACGACATGAAGTATTTTGACTTGACGATTAGTTCATGTTGTATTCTCGCGAAATGCAATTGGAATCTGAGCATCCTTAATGATTACCTAGTTGGATAATTTGCTACCATCCTCATTACACAGTTGAAGTATCTCTTAGGAAAATTTTAAAATTTTGATTTCTAATTTATTATTTATATTTGTGTATTACCACTTCCAGTCGATAAATCTTTTCTTTGAATAAACATTTTTATCTACAAAGGCCTATATCATTTGCAAACGTGTGAATAAATCCTTATTTTATTAAGTAATCATTATCGGTATTTTATAAATCAGTATTATAACACAAATGTTAGCAGTGTAAAGTGTTTGACTCCAGGATTACAGGATTACTGGCAGCTACTGTAGTTGCTGGGTATGAAAACAGACAGTACAGTTTGGCGCATAGACTACATTGCGCCCTATGTCATTTACTTTGCCATACATAGCCCATTATGTGTGTTTTGTGTCTAATCATTTCAAAGTACTGCGGTCAACTCTAGAAGGAATATCAATTCGTATCTGGTAAGTGTTGAAATAGTAAATTCATAACAATTCTATAACTCCCAGGTTCAGTTACTGACACAGTAATTAATGCCTAAGATTTTATTATATTCCCTATATTACTATGTTAAAGGGTAGAGTAATGTAAAAATATTTGTGTTTCTGAAACCTCTTTTGTCTTCTCATCCTCAAAATGTTCAAATGTTTGTAGAGCTAATGGGACTTAACTATGGGATGATCAGTCCCAAAACTTACAAACTACTTGTGAACTAGCTAATACTAAGGACGGCACAAATATCCATGCCTGAGGGGTGATTCGAATCCCTGACCATAGTGGACGTGTGGACCGTGACTGGCAAGCCGCAGTACGCTCGGCCACCGCGGCCGGCTTCTCATCCTCAATCAGTTGATTTTGTCATGAAATGCAATTTACTTCCCTTTTATGAATACTTACTTCATCGCGTATTTCGTCATCAGTCAACACCTGATGTGTGTTTTCTTCTGATACAAACTTCAACAAGACCTTTGTCTGTGAGGCCTTAGTGTTGTTGATTTCGTCTTTTAATATTTCACGGAAACGTTCAAATGAATGTCTGCATTTCTTGGCAAGGCGTTTAATTTCTCGTCCTTCCATAGACATCCACATGAAGCCCGGAACGCGTTTCCATGGACTAAACACCATAACCTGGTAACAATTTCAGAGGATCAGTGAAACGTAAAGATACTATAATATAGATCAACTATGTTATTTCACGAATAATAATAATGTACTAATAGGCAGAGGTATGTGAAAAGCAGGAGATTCAAATATTCTATGGATATTTGTATATTATTATATGGCTCAGCATGTAAAAGAACATCAGTTTCATTATTTTATAAGATTATGTTATCTGAAGACATTTTAAATACTGAAATACACAGATAACACCATGAGAATCACTGATACTATTCTAGGACTCCACTGTGAATATTTTATTGTTGTTACAGAGTACTGGTTATTATTGTGACTCCAGCTGTTCATTAATAAATGTTTTAGTACAAATAAACGACATATTTATTATATTATTCATTTATTATTGTATGCACAATATTGAATTATTCTGGAAGAAAAATAGACGAACATGCATGACATACTATGTTCATCCATTTAACCTTTCCCATTAAGGTCAGGATCAACTAACAAGTGTGTGTGATGGCTAGCATAACTATTCAAAGAATCAGTTTTCAGTAGTGTCAGGAGCATTGCTGTCAATGTGCTACTCAAAAATGACTTGAGATAAGAAAAAAAAAGGAAGAGAAGAAATTCATGACATTACCTGCCAACAAGCGACGACTTAAATTAATGCTTGTTGTTGGAAATCTATGCCAAAACGGGTATCGACGCAGGCCTTATTGCATGCTGGGTACTCATGCTGAACTTCACACCACTACTCGAACAAAATATCACAGTGAATGTGTGAGTTACCCTTGCTTGCTTCAGTCCAGACTGCAATTTTAATTGTATACACACACTAATAATGTAATGTCCCTACTCAGTTTCACTTTTTATTATAATTCGAATTTCTACTCATGCTGAACTCCACACCACTACTCGAACAAAATATCACAGTGAATGTGTGAGTTACCCTTGATTGCTTCAGTCCAGACTGCAATTTTAATTGTATACACACACTAATAATGTAATGTCCCTACTCAGTTTCACTTTTTATTATAATTCGAATTTCTTTGATTCATGTAAACGTTTTGACTTGGTGATCACCTGCACTGTAGAAGGAGCATTGCCTATCAGCAATTCGCATATTACTTGATAATGAAAATTGATGTGCCATTATATTGTCTCACTATATTGAGTGTGTGTGTTGTGTGTGTGTGTCTGTGGTTGTGTGTGTGTGTGTGTGTGTGTGTGTGTGTGTGTGTGTGTGTGTGTGTGTGTATTGTTCATGTTTGTGTTTGTATAAGATTTTATGAAGTGATACATCTCCATTGTTCTCTTAATTTCATATTATGTTTTTCTAAGTTTGCATTGTTTGTTATAGAGTTGTTTAAAAGCATAAAATTTCATATAATGGCACATTTTAATGTCATTTTAATGACTTCACAGTTGATCAATATGAATACATCGCAAAATGGCATTAGGAAATTATCTTTCATGCAATTTTTGGAACTAATAAAAATGTGGCAATGTAGTTAAAAATTTGCGTTCACGTTTTTCTTCTGTAACTAGTCGCAGAAGACAATAATTTGCCATTTTTAACTGTGTCAAATAAAACAGGTGGAAGCTCTATGATTTGGCCAGACAAAAAAGATAGTCATTGCTGAAGCCTATGATTAAAAGTTGCATGAGCTGCCACAACAAGAAAATGAAAGTAGTTAATACTTGTTCAATTTTATTATAGCTTTTTTTTTTGTAACTGTCATGTATGCAATAGAAGATAATTCAAAGATGAGTTCAGCTTACTGAATACTTCTTGGATAATTTTCCGCTGTTTTGAATGAATGACCTCGAGGTAGAGAGAGAGAGTGAAGTATATACATATTTCTGTTGAAGACAAATATGATGATACTGTGAAGTTTCTTACAAGTATTGTTATGTTGTTGGGTAATTTAAAAATTGGGTAAAAGAGTGGCTCATGGTATAGTTTCCCATAGTCATGTCACAGTTCATGAACCATGAGCAACGTGAGTGACCAAGTAAGTGGTCCTTACAGTTGGGATACTAGTTATCTTCGAATAACGTTGTACATCTTTGACATACCGAGTTGTGGCCATCTTTGTGATCAGACTGGAAAACAACCAAAGCCACAAGGCTAGACTTTCAACTGTTAGGGGAAAAACCAGTGGGATCCTAGGACTAGTAACCTGCTTCCCTAGTACTATGATATGATCGTGACAAAAAATAAGAGCAAAGTACCACGGACCTTTGGAGCTGTCTGAACGCACCGACGCACCAACTGACAGACCAGAGACTTCTCAGATTCGACTTGGCAAACAATCTAAAAAGACGGAGAACTGTTTGTATAAATGAAGGGAACATAGAGATGTAGGTAGAGCTGACAGAGGCGGCAATTAACATAGGCTTATATGACGGGCTTATATAGCTGTCAGTGACATCTAGGTAAGAGGACAGAAAGTAGATGAAATAGGAGAATGCAAGATCTACCTGTGAGGATTCAAAGTAGGAGGAGCACAGTGGGTTGTAGGAGTTTTCATGAGGAAAGCAATCGAATATATCATAATTGCAATAAGGTATGTAATCGAACAACTGATGTTGATGGATTTCGCAACCTGCAGCAAGAAAAGAAATATTGTGTCCGTTTATTTGCCCTGTGAATGAATATTAAGATTAGCTGAAAAGATTTTACAATGCACTCACTGATGTAGTTGTTAAAGGATAGTGGTTTATTCATGGGCGATTTCACTGCAGGAAATCGAACAGAAGGGTATGAAAAGGTCATGAGTAAATTTTTTTTACCAGTGTGGGCATAGTTTTCAGGAACTCTTTTAAGCATAAGAACCTTCACTGTTATACTAGGGAAGGTAGGGGAACCGGATCTGTCATTGACTATATAATAACAGAAGACGAATTCAGGAAGCAGTCAGGCACACATGTGTTTTCAGAGGACTGTTCATTATTTAATCTGTAGTAAAATTGGTTTTGTGAGAGCAAAATTGCAGAACGTCAGGTCCACATATAGCAGGATAAAAGTGGAGGAGCTTTAGGACGAGGAAATTAGACACAAAAATATAACAATGATTTCAAAAACGTAACATTTAGTTGAATGTAGTCATTTACAGTCATTACAAGAGAAACTCCTACGTTACAGGGATACAATACTAGTAATGGCTAGATGAGATCTTGGAAGAATACTGTAAAAAGGGAGGAAGAAGCAGACAGCGTATTTCAACGACACATTGAACGCAGGCAGCTTGTTACAGAATAATAAATCGTTTCACAAATGACTGCATACTAGAACCTTGGCAAACAGATAAAGTAATGGGAAATAAAGAAACAAATCAAACAGATAACTGCAGAATCCACAGAGAAGTTATGGGAAGACTTCTCAATTGTGTTATAACCTTTGGGTCAAGCCGCAGAAAAACCATTATGAAGCGTAATTAGCAGTTATCGAAAAGTAGGAAAGAAATAATTGACAAGAGTTTTGCACACGTCAGGAGGGCTCCTAATGAATCCTGTGGATGCCTTAGCAAATGAAATGAATATTTTGAAGAGTTGCTCAATGTAGGGGAAACCAGTAATATGTAAGATTTTGAGGTACATTGGGGTAGGAATAAGGATGGAAACAGGATCACATTTGAGAAAGTGGAGAGAATGACCAATAGATTTCCGTGCAATAAATCGGCTGGGGTAGATATAATTAATACTGTGGAATATGAAGCCTCAAATGGTTACGCGGGATAACTGAAATGGTGTGGTGTTAGGAACAGGTTCCAAAAGCAGTAATCAAACCAATTTACAAGGATGGAAACACAAACGATGGTACCAATTACAAATATATCTCTTTTCTCAACATTGTGGGAAAAATATTCTCAGGTAGTGTAGAAAGTAGAGTGTGAATATTAGTGGTGAATGTAATATTAAAAAGTCAATGTATTCCTCATGGGGAGCTATCAAGAATGAGGTCCTAGAGTGTTCGGACTTCTACATCTACATCTACGTGGGATACTCTGCAAATCACATTTAAGTGCCTGGCAGAGGGTTCATCTAACCACCTTTATACTATTTATCTCCCATCTCCTCTTCGACAGGAAATCACGTATCCAGCCGGAAATTTGGGGCGATATACCATAACCACGCAATTTGATTAAAAGCCGTTTGTGAGGTATGGTGTCAAAAGCCTCAAGAAATACGGAATCGACTTGCGAACCCTTGTCGATAGCACTTATCACTTCATGTGAGTAAAGAGCTAGTTGTGTTTCACATGAACGATATTTTCTAAATCCTTAGGTCCTTTACTGTTCCTTATATAGATTAATGACTTGCCATTCTACATTGATGAAGATGCAAAATTAGTTCTTTTTGCAGATGATAGTATAGTAATCATATGCAAAAAAACAAGAAGTAAGTGATGTAATCGTAAATAATGTTTCTTACAAACATTGTTCACAGCTAACGGACTCTCATTAAATAGTGATAAAACATAGTATATAGAGTTCCTTACAGTAAGTGGCACAACCCCAGTAATCAATACAGACTTTGAAAAGATGTCTGTAGCAGAGGTAGAATTTTCAATAAATCTAAGTCTGTGCATTGATAAGAGATTAAACTGGAAGCAACAAATTGATGATCTGTTGAAACGTTTGTGTTCAGCTATGTATATTATTAGGGGTATTGCAAATTTTGGCTATAAGAATTTCATTAAATTAGCTTACTATGCATACTTTATAAGAATCTCATGAAATTAGCTTACTATGCTTACTTTCATTCACTGCTTTCGTATGTAACTCAGGATCCTGTTTTAGATCTATAAAACATATATATATATATATTTCCCTGTTCCACGCACAGCACTTCCCTATTACCTGAAAGCCTCTAAGAGTCCTAGATTAGATTAGATGGTACTTGGTCCATAGATCATGAATACGACACGTCATAACGATGTGGAACGTGTCGGGTTACCAAAAGGTGTCTGTACAAGATATTACATTACACGAAATATTATCAGTCACAAACATATTTATTATTATTATTATTTTATTTTTCTTCTGTACGAGTATCAGCTGATGTTTGGTCATTACATGAACCACTTATTTCAACTTTATGCATTCTTCCAATTAATTATGAATTAAACTATTTATGCACTGTCCTACTCAAACTGTAATGATTAAGCTTATCTAGAAAATATCCATGATTTACACAATCAAAGGCCTTTGATCGATCACCAAAGAAACCAATGGGTGATATCCGGTTGTACAGAGCATTTAATATTGGATCAGTGAAAGCATATATAGCATTTTCGTTTGAAAAGCCTGAATGAAAACCAATCCAACAAATGATTAGTAATTTGTTTTTACAAATATATGAGGCTACAATAGAATACATTACTTTCTCAAAATTTTTAGATAAAGCTGTTAGAAGAGAGATTAGGTGGTAGTTGTCTAGAAGATTGCAGTTCGAGAAACTGCTGTGAGGTAGCAGTCAACGTGTGGTAACAACAAACACCAGGCGACGGCAGGCAATGCAGCTGCGCAGTTACAGTCGACATACCGATAGCTGTAGGTTGCTGGGCTTCATTTTCTCCCTTCTTTTTTCAAAGTGTAGTGTAGTTAAGAAATGAGTACATATATTAGATTGTAGTACATCATTGTGCCGATTTCTACAAATGTTGGTGAAGACGATCAAGTAACTGACATTTATACATTCTACAAATAAAAGTGCTTTTATATAAACTATAGTGCGCTCATTACAGCATGTGCAATAACAACAATCCCAATTTTACAAAAACTAATGTTTAATATAATAAACTGCAGATATATTGTTCCGATTTATAGACACATCAATAAGTCAATTACTCTGAAACAAAACAATAGCTCAAACAGACCAAAATACGACCATGGAACGGTCAATACAGTTCGTTTTACAACAGTTAGCTCACATAAATAATAAATTTACCCATGTGAATGAGAAGTTCACCCAAACAGACACTAGACTCATGAATTGAGAAAATCATTTTTGTGAATTAACTACCTAGCTTAACGGCAGAATAGATTAACTGGCAACAAGATAAATCTTGGGCTTTGATCATGTTCCAAAACAGAAAGACAATTAGAGATAGTGGAAAATAAATAAGACATGTTATCAAGATACAATACATGTTATCAAGACAGAGAATGATAAATTAGTACGGAGAGTTGCCAAAGTAGAACAAGAATTGAAAGGTACAAAATCAGTATTGCATAATAATACTAACAAAATTATTGATGTCTTATCAGTAATAGTTAACGATTTGGAATTAGCGTTACAAAAAATTCAAAATAGCTATGACGTATGCTGCATGGTAATACATAATAAAGCTACAGAATTCGTAGACAACAAATTTACATCTGCAACTTCAGCATATGTATGTTCTGATACACCCATAGTTCATATCAGCTATAGTTCTAGCACAGATGCAAATACAGCCATACAAAATATCAGTTTGAGTGTAGATAAGACAGTGAAAGAATTAAGAAAAGCGGAATAAGACCTACTATTACATAATAGGATATACATAATATTTATAATGATTTCATGTTAACACTATGTAGCGGATGAAATGAAAACGTTCCTGAGTTTCCACTTTCAGGTGATATTCATCCAGTTTTATTTTCGATGTCATTTAGATGAATTTTATCTGATTCTTGGTCAACTTCTAAGTAGATGAGATCTGTGGTGAGCCACTTGGAAGGTAACGCTTGTTACAGTTAAACGAGTTAGCAACTAATAAATGTTTTAAAAAAGCATTCTAGTCGAAATATTCGAGTAACAGAGTTCTAAAGAAACTGACATTTTGTCTTCTAGCATGGAAACGTTACAGTAATAGTCCATGGAAGGGTTATAATTATAAATCTGGTGGAGTGGCATCTCAATAAAGCAAAGTATCTAGACGACCCTATTAGAGAGCAACATCTACTAGAAGTTGTAATCATCAGATAAAGTGACAAATTATTGGTAAAAGAGTAGGGATAGAGTGATCAACGTTTTAGCATAACTCGAACGTGGAAACTCTGGCACCAGTACAATCTGCCGCGTATCTTTGGTTTGTGCTCTCTGTCCTTCGTCTTCCTTGACTGCGATTGTCCATTGAAGTGGAATGGGGCATGTCTCTTGGGGGTCAGAAGGCTTTGAGTGCAAAGTACACGAGAGGCGGTCGCTTGTACTGGAACAACGTGTTCACAAAGACTAAATTGTTATTTGGTTTTGATGTAACGTCAACGAAGCTAATAGACTGCTTGCTGACAAGTACTCATGAAGCCAACTTCTAGTTATTAGCTGCTTCAGATATTGCGTTTGTTGTGAACGATTGGCGATGTAGGATTTATTCTGAGTGATTGCCGGTTTATCTCTATATTCCTATGGATTTACTTGGATGCTGATGAAGAGGAGATCGAAGAAATGTATAAGAAGATAACCGAAATTATTCACACCGTTAAAGGAGAGGAAAACTAAATTGCGCTGCGGGACTGTAACTCGGTAGTGGTAAAGGGAAGAGAAAGAAATGTAGTAGGTGATTATGGTCTAAGGAAAAGGAGTGAAAGAGGATATCGCCTGGTATAATTTTGTGCAGAGCATAATTTAGTGATCACAAACCCTTGGTCTAGTCATCACTAAAGAATGTTATGTACGTGGAATAGACCAGGAGACACTGGGAGGTACCACATTGACTTTATAATGGTAAGGCACAAGTTATTGAACTGTAAGACATCCAGTGGCAGAAAAAGACTCTGACCATAACTTATTTGGTATGAACTGTAGATTAAAACTTAAAGAGACCGCAAAAAGAGATGAACCTGGACAAAGGAAGCAGAGGTGGTTGAGAGTTTAAAGTGAGAATTAGGCAAGGATTGTCTGAAATGGGGGAAAGTAATACAGTAGACGAAGTATAGATAGCTCTGAGAAAGAAAGTAGTGACAGCCGCAGAGGATCATATGGGTAGAAGTAAGCCTTTGGAGAAAATAGGAGAAACTGAACTTAAATGATGAAAGGAGAAAAATAAAAATGCATGAAGTGAAGTAGGCAAAAGGGAGTTCAGACGTCTGAAAAATTAGGTTGATGGGTAGTGCAGGCTTACTAAGCAGGACTGGCTTGAAAAAAAAATGCAAGAGGTACCTCCTAAATGAAAATAAAAGAGTCATTTGGAGCCAAAAAAAGAAGCGGCATGATTATCAAGATCCCACATGGAAAAACAGTACTAAGCTAAGAAGGAAAAGCTGAAAGATGGTCGAATATATAGATGGCCAGTACAAAGGAAATAAACTTGAAGGAAGATTTAGGAGATATTATATTGCGAGAAGGATTTCACAGTGCTCCAAAAGATATCAGTAGAAAAAAGTCCGCTGGAGTAGGTGATGTCCTGTCTCAACTGCTATTATTGTTAGGAGAGTCAGTCATAAAGAAATTGTTCCACCTGTTTATTCAAAATGTATGAGACAGGGGAAATAACCTCAGACTTCAAGAAGAACATAGTGATACCAATTCCTAAGTTAGTAAGTGGAGACAAATATGAAAATAACAAATCACTGTAATAAGTCGTGGTTGTAAAATGCTAAAATCTAATTATTTTCGGAAGATTGGGAAGACTGTTGTAATCCTACCGTGAGGAAGATCAATTTGGATTTATGAGAAATGTAGGAACACCCGAGGAAATTCTCACATTACGACTTATCTTTGAAGATAGATTAAGGAAAGAGAAAACTAAGTTTTAAGCATTTATGGATGTAAAGCAAGCTTTTGACAATATTGCCTAGAATATAAATTTTCGGACTTCGAAGGTAGCAGGGGTACAATAAAGGAAGCGAAGAATTATGTGCAACTTGTACGCAAAGCAGACAGCAATTATTAGAGTCGAGGGTAATAAAGAAAGGGACTAAGATAGGTTTGTAGTCTTTTCCCAATGTTGTCCAATCTATATATTGAGCCAACTGTGGAGGAATGCAAGGAGAAATTTGGATAGTTAAACTATGACAGGCGTCAACTGCTCGAGCAGATGACGCCTGCTCCGACCACCGCCACAGTCCCCCATCAAGATGCCAAAGGCATGATGATTGTCCTGTATGACAGAAACCGGTTGCCAGTAAAAAAGCTCAGCAAGTATCATTCTAGACTGTCACATTTTAATTACATTACTGGCCATTCAAATCGTTACACCCAGAAGAAATGAAGATGTTAAACTGATATTCATTGGACAAATACCTTATACTAGAACTGGCATGCGATTACATTTTCAAGCAATTTGGGTGCATAGATCCTGAGAAATCAATACTCAGAACAACCACCACTGGCCGTAATAACGGCCTTGCTACTCATGGGCATTGAGTCGAACAGAGCTTGGATGACGTGTACAGGTACAGGTGCCCATGCAGCTTAAAATGATGCCACAACGTGCAGTCGTGCATTATCCTGCTGTAATGTAAGGTTTCGCAGGGATCGTTTGAAGCGTACAGCCACGGGTCGTTACACTTCTAAAATGTAACGGCCACTGTTCAAACTTCTGTCGATGCAAACAAGAGGTCATCAAGATGTGTAACCAGTGGCACCCCATACCATCACGCCGGGTGATACGCTAATATGGCGATGAGGAATATACGCTTCCAATGTGCGTTGACCACAATGTTGCCAAACACGAATGCAACCATCATGATGCTGTAAACAGAACCTGGATTCATCCGAAAAAATGACGTTTTGCCATTCGTGCACCCAGGTTCGTTGTTGCGTACACCATCGCAGGCACTCTGTCAGTGATGCAGCATCAAGGGTAAACGCAGCCATGGTCTCCAAGCTGATAGTCAAATGTTCAAATGTTTGTTAAGCTTAAGGGACTTAACTACGGGGTCATCAGTCCCTAAACTTACAAACTATTTATGAACTACCCACAACTAACGTCGGCACAAATATCCATGCCCGAGGGGGGATTCGAACCCCCAACCGTAGTGGCCGTGCAGACCGTAACTGGAGCGCCTCAGTATCCTCGGCCACCGCGGCCGGCAGCTGATAGTCCAAGTTGCTGCAAACGTCGTCGAACTGTTCGTGCAGATGACTGTTATCTTACACCTATTGACTCAGGAATGGAGACGTGGCTGCAAGATCTGTTACAGCCATGCGGATAATAGGCCTGTCATCTCGACTGCTAGTGATACGAGGCCGTTACGATCCAGCACGGCGTTCCGTATTGCTCTTCTGAACCCACCTATTCCATATTCTGCTAACAGTCATTGGATCACAACCAAAGCGAGAGAAAATGTGACGATACGATGAACCGCAATCTAGATAGGCTACAATCCGACCTTTATCAAAGTCGTAAACGTGATGGTTTGCATTTCTCCTCCTTACACGAGGCATCACTACAACGTTTCACCAGCCAACGCCGGTCAACTGCTGCTTGTGTATGAGAAATCGGTTGGAAACTTTCCTCATGTCCGCAAGTTGTAGGTGTGTAAATGCTCCGCAAGCTAATCATTTGCATATGACAGCATCTTATTCCTGTCGGCTAAATTTCGCGTTTGTAGTACATCATCTTCGTGGTGTAGCAATATCAATGGCCAGGAGTATATTTAGTATTGTAAGATTGCTTTTTCCAAAAATGCTTTAAAAAGTAAGAGAATCTTGGAGAGGAAATTAAAGTTCAGAGACAAGGAATAAAACCTTTCTGTTAGCTGACAATATTCCATTACTGTCAGAGGCAGCAAATGCCTGGATGAGCAATGAAAGGGAATGGACAGTGTTTTGAACATTATCAAGAGTAAAACAAAGGTAATGGAATGTAGTGTCAGAAAATCAGATGATTCTGAAGGAATTAGATTAGGTAATGAGACTAAAAAAGTAGTAAATACGTTTTGTTATTTATGTAGCAAGATAGCATCTGAAGGCCAAAGTAAAGGAAATCTAAAATTCAGAATGGCTATGGAAAGAAAAGCTTTACTGAAGAAGCGAAAGTTTTTGACCTCCAATATTAGTTTAAATCTCAGGAAATCCTTTCTGAAAGCATATGTCTGGAGTGCAGCATTGTATGGGAGTGAAATCTGGAGTTCAGTCAAGAAGATGATAGAAGCTTTAAAATGTGGTGCTATAGACGAATGATGATGATTAGGTGGGTAGATCATGTAACTAATGAGGAGATGCTCAACAGAAATGGGGAGAGAAGAAGTTTATGCCTTATCCTGACTATGTAAAGGGATAGGTTCGTGCGACACATTCTGAGACACGTAGGAATCGTCAACTTACCAAAGCTCCAAGAGCTGCATTTTCACAGCAAAATGTCAAGTGAAAACCAACCATCACCATTGGAAGGTGATTCTGATTAAACTTCAGTTTACAACCACGAATAAATATTCAGTATCCCTTGAGTAGTGTTATTCAGTACCCCTTGAGCAGTGCTATAACTACCGTTCTCCAGATTCAGAGCGAGTTTAAACCACATATTACGCATTTCGCATTGCTTTGAACGTGAAAGTGGTACTACGAACATTTCAACAGCACTATGAGAAACTTGAGTGTAAAACATAATATCACCGTTTGTAAATTTCTACGGCATTAGTTTTTCCAAAATACTGCGACTTTTGGGGAGGAAAAAGAGCATGATATGAACATAATATTACAATTAAGTATTAAAAACGATTTAAAAAATACAGTCGAATATTCAATTTCTGAACAAAATAGCACCCACTGTTAGACCTATTTTGGAAAGCATTAATATCACAGTTGTTTCATACATGATAAAGAATTCCCTAACTTTCTTCTAGTAGAAGAGTCAATTATACAAACTACAGATGTGGAGTCTACGGCCCATTGCATGAGGTATAATCAGAATTAGTCACTACTTTTCACAGTCTACAAATAAGTGAAAATTTTCGCCAATGTTTTCTCGTTTATTTACCGCAAATGCTAGATGAGGAAACGGTACGCTATCCTTTGAGCCAATTGCTTACGTCTAATATGAATTGTAATTATAATCAAAGGGAAATAAATATTACTCAAATGCTTTTAGCAATTTGATTGACTTACCGACACATATTTCATGCCTCTATTTATGTCAGTGACCAGCTCTTCTTGTTTGCAGGGGTCCGGTTCCAAACGATTGAAGTCTACACCACTGATGGCGAAAATCACACAGCGTACTGTGCACAAACCGATGCAGGAGTACACGTCCATTTCTGCACCGCCCGTTTCCATCAACTTCTCGTTAAGTAAATTACCACCTTCGTTGAAGCTTTCCACATAACTCTCCAGCTCCTACAAATAAAAAAAGCCTCTGTATTTGGATTATCACACAGTTTTCCTTGTAAATTATAAGGAACAGTTAATTTGGGTTTGTCAGTAGTAACTGGTTTCACCCTGTGCCCCATCTCTCTCCGCTCATGATGAAATGAAGGAGTTTTGATTAATGCATCACAAACGATATAGTAATATTGGTTGTTAGAAATGGTATTTCGTGCTATGTGTCATTCTCGACAGAATGGAGCTATATCTACATTGTCACCTTCTATTACACATTTGTTGTAGCTGTTCATATTTAAAAACTTTTCTTTACATGCACAAAGAAAAATAATTCCGTTTCCGCACTAGACAGGTACTTTTATTTGTGTTAATGACGTCATTACGACTTTATCGTGTTTTATTTTAACAAAACTCCAGTCGAACAAACTAATTGTGACTTTACTCAGTGATATTCCGATCTAAATAGACCTGACCTGACTAAACTACTTAAGAACAATACACCTAGTAAAGCGCTATGCATGGCTCGCTTGTATGTTGAGTAACTGTGAAGCTCGAACGATAGAGGAGCGCAATCAGTCAATCAACGAAATCTACAGAACACGTAAATCCTTTCATTCCCACATTAGAAAACCAGCTCTGGAAAAATTAAAATTCAGTATTTTCTGTATTAATACAGTGCAGTAAACATCAAAATATGGGTTTTAAAATTTTTGATCGAACAATTTGTGCCATTGTATTTCATTCACAACACGGACGTTTGTATTGAGATATTTTAGTACTTGGACGTTATTTTGTTGATAGTTTACACTGCCAGATCAATAATGCTAGCATAGTCTTCACCACAGCACCAAAGACCATTTACTGCTAGAAAACAATTAAAGGAGCTACAGTCATGCTCACACTCTCCTCCATGTACAGACAGCAAAGCAGCACAACCTCCAAGACGGACAGATTAATGTGGCTACACGCCGCACCAAACGGCAAAATATCGTACTAGAAGCACGTTGATCATCAATAAAAATGCAACTTTGAGAACGGATTTTTTTTCCTTCTTTGTTGTATTATAATGCACTGTGGGGCAGGTTGGCAGCAGCCTCGTACGGTGCTCTTCACCCCAGTGTACCTATGTGTTTGACAGTCGGTAATGGTAGTTTAAAACAGGAGATAAAATGTTGAATTTATGAATAAAAAAGAAGATAGAATTGACGATTTAAAAACAATGAAATGGAGGGTTTAAAACACACATAATCAGTACTAAAACTGCCACGGTGGCTAAACAAAACAGATTTTGCACAGATTTTTGACAACAGAGAGACATTAAAAACATGGCAACACATTGTTCTGCCTATGTGGCGGTTGCTGAAGTGAATCACGCTCACCACTTGACACTGACACAACACTTTAGCATGGTGCATTGTTAAAAGTACTACTAAATAGTAAAGCACTGAGACCCTGTAAGGGGAAAGGGGAAGGAAGGGAGGCGCGGAGGAGGGGGAACGGGTGGGGTGGGGAGTGGGGAAGGAGAAGTAAGAACTCCGAGGGAGGGGAAGGGAGATCCAAGCGTGGAAGGTAAGGGAAGGGAGTAGGAGTGGAGGAGGGGCCACGCAATATACGGGGAGGGGATGGATTAGGGCTGATAGGATGGGTAAATATCAGGACGGAGGGTGTCATCCGGGAGAGGGAGTTGGCGAAAGTTACCCTGGAAGAGGATGTGGAGAGCGTGACGGTGTAGGGAGGAAGGGATATGGTGGTACCAGCGTGGCAGAGGTCCTGTGTTCAGCAGGAGGGGAGAGGCAATAGGGTGATGGGATTCAATTTTGTGGATGGTGTAGAGGGTATGAATATGTTCGAGGAACTTTAGAAGGTGAGGGAGAATGAGTTTGTAGAAGATCCGTTTGGAGGAAGCGAGGAGGATGCGGTAAGAGAGGCGGATGGCGTGGCGTTCTAGGATCTGGAAGTATGTATAGTAGGTTGGGGAGGTGGATATTAAAGCAGGATGGAAACTGCATAGGATGGGGTGCATCAAGGAATGATAGAAGTATAGGATTGTGGAGGGGTTAAGTCCCCATGTACTGGCGGAAAGGAGCTTGAAATGGTTGACACGGCATAGGGCTTTTTGACGCACAATTTTAAGGTGAGGGTTCGAGGAAAGGGAGGGATCCACGGTGATACCAAGATATTTGAGGGTGGTTTAAGGACTGATGCGCAAAATACTGTATAAATCAACTTTTAATACGTTGTTGCCCGGGAAAAGCACTGAGAATGAAAGGTTCAAGTGTCCACAAAGAAGACTCAGTGGGAGAAAGACATCACATTCAAGAATACGTTTCCATCAGCAATACTTCGCAATTCATTAGCACCACATTGGAGCTGAAGGAAAAAAAACTGATGTCTATCAACGCTGAAGATGAAAATGAATAGAGGGCGCTCAACAGCGAGGTTTCCAGCGCCTGGGCATAACACTGCTGAGGCAAGTGCTAGGAAAGTTCCTTACCAGATGAAGAGAATACGATATAAAATTTAGGATTCAGCAAGTGGAGAAAATATGTGCATCAAAGCTACAGTCAAAGCATATATGTCGCTGTCCTGGCACCACCTACGGCAGCAGGAAAGTAGCGACAGGGTGTACAGGGTAGTACAGAAGTGTCGTGCAGAAGATCTCTTCTGCATCCCATAGAGTGTCAGTGCAGGTGGCACGGCCCTATCATCCGCGCTAGTGCAATGTTGGGCTAAATCTGGTGATACTGTAAGGACGATGTACATGCCAACATTTATTCAGCATGCCTCACGTACGACCACCTATTCACACACTCACACACACACACACACACAGACACATACTGATAATCCACCTAAATTGACAGAAACAACCAAAGCACTCCCGAAAGACTGCCAACGCAATGTGCTGCCAACGCAAGGCTCATAAAAAAAACGAAGAACCGACCAAACAGAACAGCCATAAACATTCAGGAACGTCGAGAACACGTATGTTCCTTCCCACAGGATGACGCATTCGAAAACGAACTCAATAATCCACTGAAGGAAAGCTAGCTCATATCATAAATAACAAACACTACCTACTAAGTCAGGAATTCAGCCACTGGAAGGAAAGGAAATAAAGTGCATACATCTGCAGAAAAATACCATCTTGTCCCTCCTGTATAAATGATTATGAAATGTCCAATATCGCTACTAACGTCACACGTAAAACAGATGAATGAATACTGACGGGCCTTCAAAAGTCATGAACCAAACAAACAGGAATTCTCCCCATGTTACAAAATGTTCAAATGTTTGTATAGTCTATGGGACTTAACTACGGGGTCATCAGTCCCTAAACTTACAAACTACTTATGAACTACTTACGAACTAGGACGGCACAAATATCCATGCCCGAGGGGGGATTCGAACCCCCGACCGTAGTGGCCGTGCAGACCGTGACTGGAGCGCCTCAGTCTCCTCGGCTACCGCGGCCGGCTCCCCATGTATTATCAGGATGTAAATATAACCATCCACCACTAAAGTTCTTGGCAGAATAACTGATGTTTCTAAGAAGAAACACTGCATGCTCGAAATCTTTTTAGACGTACTGCTTTTACAGGCTTTGGCACTCCATACGTCAGAACAAACTGACTCTGCTGTGGCCCCCATGAAATCACTTGGATTAATCAAACCCTGCATCACCGACAGAAAATGTACGCTATACGGCGGCGACGCTTACTTCCTGCAGGTGACACCCTAGAAAGCAGTACCACAATGGCGTATCTTAATGCCTGATACTGTTATGAGCTAAGTACAGCGGACGTACCTACAGTATCGATCGATAAGGAAGCGACAGACTATACTCCGAAGACACCGCCTAAATGTACATGGAAATTAGAACGACGACCATACCACGAACAACAGTGACATACCTAGGCAACTGGAAAACTGGTCAGCCGAATGGAGAATGCGGCCAAACCCAACCGAAACACAATACGATTCTCTTTAGAAACAGAAAAAGAGAACATCCGAATGACTCTCTGAAACACACCCCTAAGACGTTAAAATAATGTGACATATGCATGGAACTAAATATTAAACAGAGAAAGTCTAACATGATTGCCACAGCGATATTTATTTGGATGCAACGCACACCTACAAATTGACTGTATTTTGATACGACGTTTCCTCCAATAACCTAAGCCGCGCGGGAGTAGCCGAGTGATCTGTAGCGCCATGTTGCGGATCGCGCTGTCTCCCGCTTCGGAAGTTCGAATCCTCCCTCGGGCGTGGATGTTTGTCTTCTCTTTAGTATAAGTTAGTTCATAAGTAGTTTTAAGTTCACGGACTGACGACCCGACAGTTAAATCGCACAGGCTTTACAAACAATCGAACATTTGAAGAATGACCTGCGGGTGTACGGACTTCTGTAGCGAAAATGTAATTTCAACAGAAAGGCGACTTCTTTGAACCATTTGAATACTACTGACACTTACTACAGTTACTACGTATTCAATATTCTCGGAGTACTCAGCAAACTTACAGTAATATATAAAAGAACCACAGATGAAAGATTAGATTAGATTAGTACTTGTCCCATAGATCATCAAAACGACACTTCGTAATGATGTGGAAGATGTCAGGTTAATGAAAGGTGTCTTTAAAAATTATTGCTTTGTACTAAATATAACATGACACATTTATTTTTTTCCATATTTACTAATTTGTATCTAAATATTCATGTATAATCTAGAAGGAGTTTCCATTCAGAAATTCTTTTAATTTATTTTTAAATGCTAGTTGGCTATCTGTCAGGCTTTTGATGCTGTTTGGTAGGTGACTAAAGACTTTTGTGGCATCATAATTCACCCCTTTCAGTGGCAAAGCTAGATTTAACCTTGAACAGTGAAGATCATTCTTTCTCCTAGTGTTGTAGTTATGTACACGGCTATTGCTTTTGAATTCGGTGGGATTGGTAATAACAAATTTCATAAGTGAATATATGTACCGTGAAGCTACTCTGAAGATCCCTAGCTCTTTAAATATATTTCTGCAGGATGATCTTGGATGGGCTTTTGTGTAATGAATACTTTTTTACTCAATGACTAATTACCCCAGAAAATGATGCCATATGAAAGCAGAGAATGAAAATAGGCATAATAAGCTAATTTACTGAAATGTAGGTCACCAAAATTTGCAATTACCCTAATAGCATAAGTAGCTGAACTCAAACGTTTCAGCAAATCTTCAATGTGGTTTTTTTTTTTTTTTTTTTTTTTTTTTTTTTTTTTTTTTTTTTTTTTTTCCAACCCCTCATCTATGCATACACCTAAAAAATTTTAATATTCGACCCATTCCACAGATTTCTGATGAAAGTCCATATTTATTAATGGCATCATACCATTTATTGTACGGAACTATATGTGCTGTGTTTTATCAAAATTTAATGATATTTCATTTGCTGATAGCCACTTAATGATTTTCTAAAAGACGTCGTTTACAATTTCTTCAGTTAGTTTTTTTTTCTGTCAGGTGTGATAACTATACTTCTATCAACAGCAAAAAGAACGAGCTCTGCATCTTCATGCATATAGAACAGCAAGTCATTAATATATATTAAGAACAGAAAATGGCCCAAGACCGAACCTTGTGGCACTCCATTTTTGATTGTTCCCGAGTTTGAGGAATCGGCTGTTTATTGCATATTATGTGAATTACTTATGTAAAATTTCTGCACACTTCCTTTTAGGTATGATTTAAACCATTTGTGCACTTGTCCCATTCATACCACATACTTTATTTAGAAGAATTCCATGATTTACACAATGAATAGCCTTGGAGAGATCACAAAAAAATCCCAACTGATGATGTTCGGTTATACAGAGCATTTAATATATCATTGGTGAAAGTATATATAGCATTTTCTGTTGAAAAGCCTTTCTGAAAACCTAACTAAAATTTTGTTAGAACATTATTTTACTATGTGTCAAACTACTCTAGAATACATTACTTTTTCTAGAATTTGTATAAGAATGTACATGGAAACTAAATTCGCATAAACATGTACATATAGAAATCATGGCAAGATGTTCGACGACATGTTAAAAATTGTTTTTGACAGAAGGGGCGTCTGTTAGAAGTAAGTGACTGATCGGAGCATAGGTGGAAAGTATCGCGAGAAGTTCTGTGAATAGCCCCCACTGCTTCTGTGTTCTTTTCTCGGCCAGTATTTCTATTGCCAGGCAGCACAAGGATTTCAAGGTACAAACAGGTAACAACACTTTCATTTCAAATGCTGTTTATGAAAGATATCAGCATATTCCGAAAAGTAAAGTTTTATTTTCTTTCTGGGAAAGAAAGTTTCTTTATTGTATATAGTAACGTGTGTTGTGAGGACGTCAGTTGACGCGCCACCGGCCTGCACTGGCCGCTCTGGCCGCACTGCTCCTCCCTCCAAAGAAGAGCTATTTTGTTTCTGCTCTGGTTTGGACGCTTTAAAAAAAATAATAATAAAATGATTGCGGTGCTAAAGGTCGCCGGTTCAATACCATACACCGGCGAAAATTTATTTCTTTGTAATTATCACCTCCAGAATGTTCTACCTGTTTCTTACGCATGTTTATTATGTTATCTATTTTTCTACTTTCTGGTACATTTTGTCGCGTATAAATACATCTACATCTACATCTACATACATACTCCGCAATTCACCGTAAGGTGAGTGGCGGAGGGTACACTGTACCACTACTAGGCATTTGCTTTCCTATTCCACCCCCAAATTGAACGAGGAAAAAAAGAATGCCTATATGCCTCTGTACGAGCCCTAATTTCTCTTATCTTGCATTTGTGATCTTTACGCGAAATGTAAGTAGGTGGCAGCAAGATCGTACTACACTCAGCTTCAAATTCCAGCCCTCTAAATTTACTTAACAGAAATTCACGAAAAGAACGTCGTCTTTCTTCCAGCGATCCCCAATTGAGTTGCCGGAGCATCTCCGTGACACTCACGCATTGGTCGAACCTACCGGTAACAAATCTAGCTGCTCGCCTCTGAAACGCCTCTATGTCTTCCTTTAAACTGGTCTGCTGCGGGTCCCAAACACTTGAGTAATACTCAAGGCGTGGTCGTACAAGCGTTTTATACGCGGTCTCCTATACAGGTGAAGTACATCTTCCCAAAATTCTCCCAGTAAACCGAAGTCGGCTGTCCGCCTTACTCACAACTGTCCTTACATGCTCGTTCCATTTCATATAGCTCTGCAATATTATGCCTAGATATTTGAACGACGCGAGAGCATCAAGAAGCTCACTACCATTGCTGTATTCGAACTTTATGCAATTGCTTTTCCTACTTATGCGCATCACCTTAGATTTATCTACATTGAGAGCTAGCTGCCATTCTTCGCACCAACTAGAAATTTTGTCTAAGTCATCCTGTATGCTATTACAGTCAGTTACAGACGACACCCTCCCATACACCACAGCATCATCAGCAAACAGCCGCAAATTACAACTTACTCTTAGTTAGCAGAGCACTCTGCCCGAGAGGCGGCATCCTAGCTTCAGCTCTTGTCGCGTACGGACGCTATGTGTCTGTGCTCTGTGCTCGCGCAAGTATTTACATTTGGTGTTTGTGTTTGGAGTGTGGTTTCGAGTGTAAGTTGCTTCATTTATTGGTGTTCTTCGATTCATCTGGTGAGTATTCGTCACTCTACGGGATTTCGGAGTTGACCGGATTCCTACGGCTTCTGCACCAATGGCTCAATCTCTCAGGAAGAACAACCTGGCGTTTGCGTTTGCAAAGGAAAGTCGACGAGTTCAGCCAATGGCCCTCTAGATACACGACTGGATTACTCAAGTACTTGGCATAAATCCTGATTCTGTGCATACTACGTAGCTCGATGCAGACAGTTACTGCGTTTTTTTGAAATTTTTTGATGATGTCACGGTTGACAGAAATCTCGCCATAATCGGTATTAGCGTAGAATTTATTCATAGATATGGCAGGAAAAGTTCTGTTTCAGTGAGGAGAGCGGATGTTTGCTACAGGACTGTGCGGGTATATAACGTGCCAATAGAAGTTGATAATGACAAAATTAAAGTTTCTCTGTCTAAATATGGCGAGGTAAAAGAAATAGTTAATGAGAGGTGAGCCCCGCACTATAATATTTAGTGGAACGCGTGCGTTGGGAATGGAACTTAACACTAGCATTCCTTCTTACATAAACATTGGCGGCCATAAATCGCATGTATTGTATAGTGGTCAAACCCCGACGTGTCATGTATGTAATGAGGTGGGTCATTTGCTGCAGGACTGTCTGCAATGGGTCTTTGTACTTAAAAACAATTTAACTCAACGTCTTAAATTGACGTTGAACGAGGTGTTGGCTACCGAAAATACAGTGACTCAAAGGGAAGGATCGACTGATGCGGCTTGTTCTGAAAACATTCCTGTCGACAATAATGCTTTTCCACCTCTCGTGCCAAAATCTACTCTTCAGTCCTCTCTTCGTGGTGATGATGTACAGACAAAGAAAAGATCGACTGCATTGACTGACGATCATTCGGACGATGACAATTCTTGGAATTTGCCGGTTCCGCGGAAACAGAAAGCAAGTGAACACGGTTCCCTTAAGCAATCCGAGGCGATGCAGATGGGTTCGAGTCCTGACACATCCCGGTCCTTGCTGGAATTAAACGTAGTAACTGACCAGCGCGAAATAATAGAAATATCACAGGAAGTGTCGTTATGGGCAGCTGCTGGCGTTGACTAACAGGTGCCTCCGGAGGGACAGGTAGAGCAAGTGGTTGTCACGTAGGGTTACCATACGTCCTCTTTTTCCCGGACACGTCCTCTTTTTGAGGCAAGAAAATGTGTCCGGCCGGAATTTATAAAATTCTACAAAATGTCCTCTTATTTTTTTGTCATTGGCGAGAACGGCTTCGTTCACATTGCAGTTCCCTAACTGTTTGCAAATATCACGCGCATCCACACAGCGAAATTGCCGTTCACAATTTCGGTCTTCGCATGGGTCTGACAGTTGCAAACGATTCGGAACTTATCTGCGAGGGAACCCGGTTGTTCATCTTGTATTCAACCAGTGAATTGTGATCACGCAGTTGACAAAAGGCAGGTATATATTTAAAATAGAAAATATAAAAGCTATTGTATGTTTACAGTATAATTTCAAATATTTTTAATATCTGAGATTTTGTCAGTACTTGTTGAAAAACCAAAAACTCTTGAGAGAGATTTCATCGTCCTCCAAATACGATTGGTTCAAAAATGAAAAAAGACAAGAATGAGACAATTGAGTGTAGTGATGATGGATAAACTGTCAAGTTTCATATTATTTTGTTTTACAATGACCACACAAGGTTGCTGCTTTAGTTTGTAGTAGTTCTACGTGGTTCATTAATAAAGTTGTAAATTACATTATGTTAACAATAAAGTGTCCTCTTTTTATATGAACTGTCCTCTTTTTTGATGATGAACATATGGTAACCCTATTGTCACGTCACAGCCAGAGTCTACTTCCCCGCGATAGACTCTGTCGCCATGCCAACAGGAAGAAGTGTTCGCGCTACAAGCGGCGAACATAGTTGAGGTGCGAGTTGCGGAAACACAACAAACAAGCTGCGGTCGAGGCACAACAACAGGCCGAGGTTTTTACACAGCCGCTCAGAGCTGAGAAACAGGAGTCCGTGTTTAGCCAACAAGCTGTTGACATTTAGCCGCTAGGCTAGGGTGACCAGATTATCCACGTGGAAAAACGGGACATTTGCGAAAATTTGGTATAAAAACGGGACAAAATTGGACTCAAAACAAAAATAAGAAATTGTGCACTTATGACTGCATCACTACACTAAAATAAAGAAAAACTAAAGTTTATACTCATAAAAAGGCATATATTTTAGCCAGTGGCGTAACTAGGACTTGACTTTGGGGGTGGATAGATCTGCTTCACGAGCAAAATTTTAGTCTGTTCCCAGACAGACTACCATCTACCACACCTGTTGAAGAAACTAATTCACTCCCATCCAATGAAAGCTTATGGTAAAACACCGCAAGTTTCCAATCTTTACCTTTACCATATTGTTGTTATACGGTCTTTTCGGGTTCTGGGGGGAGGGTTCTATCCCCCTCATCCCCCCTCCCCCCATAGTTACGCCATTGATTTTAGCAAAACACTTCAAAATATGCTTGTAATGGCACTACATAATGTGATAATTGTTTTTCCAGGACGGATTATAATTCAGAATATCGAGAAACCGATAGAAGATTTCTAACAAATGAACACTAATCTGTTGTTGAGCTCCTGTATCATGAACACTACTACCGGCACTAAGTTTGTATCGGCACGTCCTCCATTTTCAATGGAAAAAACTGAACGACACAATGTACATTCATCCTTCGTACTAGTGATTTCCTTCAAAATGGGAACTCGTCTTTCTTGTTTTTCGAGAAAGAACACTTATTTTCCCCCCCTTCCCAGGTTTGTCACTCACAGCAACGACAGACAATGGAGCGCAATAAAGCAAACTGGCCGAACACAGTATTCAAACAGCCGCCTACTTCTCAATATTGTCCTTAACAGTCCAAAGACACAATGTCAGTTGGATCTGCATACTTATGTGATCTAACAGTGGATACGTAACTACAAATACAGTGGAGCGTTGATAGCCCTACAAAGTTCTTCAACGAAAACTTGTTAGTTCTGTCTGCAATTACTGCAGTAGCAAATAATAGATATGAATCGCCTACCACACGCATAATTTACCGGCACAGAGCACGATAACGAAAAATTTGTTCACACATCACCTCATTCCGTGACCAAAATAATACTAAGACAAAGCAAGACCCAGGAGAAAGTTAAATAAACCATGTTATGAATCTAAATTGACGTGAGAATAAATTAAAAAAAAATAAAATTAAAAAAAATAAAAACGGTAAGGTTCTGCTGACTGCGAAAAAAACGGGACATTTTGCGTCCCGTTAAATATTTTGCGGGACACAGAACGAAAAAAAAGGACAGTCCCGTCAAAACCGGGACGTCTGGTCACCCTACGCTAGGAGGAAAATCACAACAAGTTACGCCTGCGGGAAAACCGGAGTCGGTGTTTAGTACACAGCCTACTCCAAGTGCCGCTGAACTTACGGTAACACAGACTGCTGGCAAGTCGAAGGTAGACCTTCCAGAAGTTAAGAGCAGGAAGCTAAAGCGAAAACTAAACCGTAACGCTCCTCGCAATAAAGCAGTAACCAAGTCCGAGAACAATTGAAACGTCAAAAAACATATGGTAAGATATTATCAGGGAAGGAAAGAATGATGATCTTTCCTCCGCCTTCTCTGATGTACCAGTCCGGCAAAGTAACAAAAAGAGTGGTAACGTGTGACACAATAGCAACTAAAAGACCATGTTTAGAAGCATTGTCAGGTTTCTTCTGTTTGTTATGGAAAGGATCATAGTCTTTCTTATATGGCATCCTGTAGTTTTTTACGGATTTTTCACGTCTGATGGCTAGTATTTATTAACAATTCAACCATGCAAGCATATTCAATGACGACAATAAATGTTGACAAAATTAGATCTAAATTAAAGTTAGCTGCACTCAGAGAATTTATATACGAATCAGGCACCGATATTGCTCTCCTCCAGGAGGTGACGACGACGGAACTCATGATACCGGGATATATAACAATTTTAAATGTCTCCCCTGAAACTCACACAGGAACAGCATTTTTAATCAGAGAAGTAAACCCAGTTAATCAGCTAGAAAAACTTGAATCCGGACAGGCTTTAGGAATAAGCATTTTTTGTGTCAGTTTTATCAACTTATATGCCCCCTCAGGGAATTCTAACAGATCAACCAGAGCAACGTTTTACAGAGAAGGCCTAATATATTTATTGCGTAGGAATCCCACCGGTCTTATAAATGGCGGTGATTGTAATTGTGTTTTAAACCGAAAGAACCAAAAGCCAAACTTTAATTTTTCAACGGAACTGAAACACCTTGTGAATGACGTATGGCTCAAAGATGCGTGGGAAATTAAATATCCGACATTCGTTGAGTACACGTATACAACTTCTACTTCCTATAGCAGAATTGACAGGATTTATGGTTCTGCAAATATGGAATGTACTCTTTTATAATCTGAAATAATTCCACTGTATTTTAGTGATCACTGTAGCATCGTGGCGTGTGTCAATTTACCTTCTCAGCCGAAACGTCTGTACAGAAATCAGTGGAATTTAAATATCTCAGCGTTAAATGAGCCAGAGTTAGAAGACGAAATCACTGAAGCATGGACAGTGTGCTAGTGGTCCATTGATACACACCCTACGGTGTTAGATTGGTGGGTCAAGCTTACTAAACCGAAGCTGCGGGGTCCTAGTAAATTATAGTGTACAAACAGCTAGAGACAGGAAACACGATGGAATTTTATTACCAAGTGTTACGGGACTTATACGGACAGGCAAATGTGTCAGAAATCCGATTAAAGAACATCAAATACACGAAAGCCAATTTACTGAAACTTAAGAGGCAGGAATTGGACGGACAGAAGATCAAGTCGAAAGCTAAGTCAGTGGTTGAAGATGAAACATCCTCTTTATACCATCTACTTCGACATGGAGGGAATAGACGACGGACGTTTGTAGATGCACTGAAAGCAGCAGATGGAAACATGATTTTTTCCGAAAAGGAGATTCTACTACACAACACTCTATTACCCCGGGCAGGTGTGAGAAGGATCTATTACTGAATTCGTGGACTTCTTGACCCCTCGGATCACGGGAACTGAAAATGACGGAATACTCGCCGAAGTTAGTACAGATGATGTGTACGACGCAGTGTGCAACTCAACCTTTAAAAAATCTCCCGATCCTGATGGTCTACCGATAGAGAATTATAAAAAGTACTGGTTTCTAATTGGTGACCAGTTTACAAGCCTTGAAATCGACTTTATAGAGAGGTTCCTGAAGTGGATAACCGGTAACCGATGGATGATTGTCTGCACGCTACGCTGTCACCAATCCTGTGTCGACTGCAGAAGCTCCATAGATCGCAAAATTCCTTGTAGAAGACATTTATTTTGAAGCATGGAGCACCAAGTCTGATGATATCTGATCCTGGAAAAGTATTCCAGTCAAAACTAGTATCAAAAGTAATGTGTCGCTGCGACATTGTCCACAGAATGACAACTGCATACCATCCTCAGACAAATGGTCTTACAGGTCTTTTTAACAAGACGTTAGCAGATATTCTGTCGATTTACGTCGACGTTGAGCAGAAGGATTGGGATACAATACTGCCAGTTATGACATTTGCTTATAATACCGCAAGACAAGACAACACAGGCTTCATGCCGTTTCTCCTGCTCCATGGCCGTCAAGTTGAGATGACACTCAAGATAACTATGGTAAACAGCTCATCACCAGGGTCGAAGAAACAAGACAGTTGGCTCGCATACGGGCAATGAACGCCCAGGAGAAGGTCCGTCAGCGGTATAAAAACAAGCACCGACCTGTTGTGTACAGCCTAGGAGATCTGGTATGGATTTTTACACCTGTACGGAAAGTTGGGCTATCAGAAAAGTTTTGCAGCGACACTTCAGTCCTTACCGTGCCATACGCCACCTGTCAGACGTCACATACAAAGTTGAGTATTATGAGCCGTCGCCGAAACGACAAAAACGAAGAGACATTGTTCACGTTCTCCGCATGAAGCCTTACAACGATCCAGAAGAGCAGATAGGTCAAAATGGCTTATTGTTCAATGACTCTAAGGACGGTAATAATACGGTTTCAGTCACGATAGGAACGTCGGTCGTCGGTAATAGTGCAGAAGGGAAGAATTCTTCAGAACTGCCGTACAGAGGGCCCATGACAAGATCAAGAACCAGAACATTGCAGCTGGCTTCAAAGGGTACCTAACAGCCTGTTTTTTATCTCCACTCACACTTTTCTTCAATAAAATAAACACCTTTCACCCAATATCCCCAACAAATATTTTCTTTCCTTACAAATGGCGACCCTTGCCTAGGATAGATTGTGGGCGGAAAAATATCGTTGGACTCAGTACTTAACTAACAATACTAATTACTTGTATAATTGCAAAAATCTGTATATTGTGCTGTATATTAGTATATGATTGGCACTGCGCCGCAAATATTTTAAACATTTTTATTTTTGGATTGAAAATTGTATTTTCGGAATTTGAAAACTGTTAGCCATCATTTGTGACGTAAATGTCAGGTAGTACAGTATGATCACGCGACGAGCATTTGCCCGCGCATCCAAACAATCGATCTCAAAGATAACTGAAACAATGAGTGACGCAAATTGCATTTCAAAACAAGCAACTACTTCAGACTTTGTAATTACTGATAACGACATGTCACTAACAGGAGTAGATAGTAGAAGATCGCGAAATTCAACGATCAGAGACTAGCAATGAATGTAGGTCATCATCAGAATCTTATTGCAACAGAGCAGGAGATTAGGAATGAGTTGACAGATTCGCAAACTTACGTTAATGGACCGACAATGAACGAAGGAAACGAAAATAAATTGGAATCGCAGAAAGGAAATAGAGCTGAGAAAGGTACGGTAGATGTACTTTTAAGAGCAGTACAGGGACGGGAGCGAAAAATACAGGAATTATTTCAAGAACAGAAACAGGAAACGTCTAAGTTACTAACATCAGCCGAAGAACAGAAAAGGGAAACGTCTAAATTGATACAAAAATTGAATTTCACAGTAAAAGTTCTGCGAGAAGAGATCAAAGAGGGTGAAAAACGTATTGAAGCAAGGATAGAACGCGCACTCGGAGAGCATAGACAAAAATGTGACGAAGCTATTCTTGAAAGCGTACAGTCATTATAAGAATCATTTAATGACAAAGTGCAAAAACTGAATTCTGAAATTGATGAAAGGATAAAAGGAGTTGAAAACTAAATCGACTTAACCCTCGAGCGGTCGCGCTGGCGCACTGAGTGCGTCATACTTAAATAAACATGGTTTTCATTATGTTGGTAACAATGGAGACGTTTGAAACTCTATCTATTCCTCCACTGTTATCCTCACTATTGTTGTGTGCAGTCTGGTAATTGTCGGTCCTCAAGAAAATTCTCAAGAGGAGAATTTGTGAAGCGTTGTCATAACTGGCGCACTCAGTGCGCCGTGCGACTGGTCATGTAAGTATTTTTTTTTTTTTTTTAATTTTTTCAAACGTAGTGTTGTATTTCAGTTACCTTATTCCTATGGTCCGTGTTCATGAGAATACTTTATTTTAGGGCAAGGAAGCGTTCAACCAGCGAGGAACTCGAATGGTTCTTGAATAAAAATCCAGATATTTTGAAAGATGTATCGGATGATGATACTGATGATGAAGAAGAGGTAATTACTCAAAGTGACCACAACACCGAAAGTGAACAAGAGTACGAGTTTGATGAAAATGAAGATAGTAACTGTCAGGTTGTACTGGTGATTGGTTAGTGGGAAGGGACAAAACAACTATGTGGATGAAAGTAGTTAGCCACAAGCAAAGTCAGAAGTAGAAATATTGTAAAAACATTTCCACGACAAAGGGCTATTTCTAGGGATGTAACAACCGAGATTTCTGGATTCAGTAAGATAATTAGCAAGTAAATGGTTGATATAATTGTACGTTATACAAACAAATACATTCAGCTCATACCTGATTATGAAAGAGAAAGAGATAAAAAAGAAAAGACGATAACTGAAATACTGGCACTACTTCGTTTACTTTATCTTTTCGGAATAAAGAAAGCTAATCATACGAATTTAATGGAGATGTGGAATACCGATGGATCGGGAATCGAAACTGCAAGAGCTGTGATGAGCTAAAGGCGATTCCTGTGGTACGTTGTATTCGTTTTGATGATAAAACAACTAGAGCAGAGAGAAGAAAATTTTATAAGTTGGCTGCGTACGCTTCATCTTGGAAGAGTTTGTCACCAATTGTAAAAGTACGTACAATCTCATTGAGTTTGTAACCATTGATGAAAAACTTCAAGCTTTTATGGACTTTGTGGATTTGTAGAATATATTCCCAACAAACCTGCCAAATATGGCATCAAGATATTCGCACTTTGTGACGCGAAAACATTTTTTACAAGCAACCTCGAGGTATATTGTGGAAAGCAACCTGAAGGACCTTACGCAGTCTCCAAATCTTGATTAGACATGTAGTATTTGGAATTGTGGTGTCGAAATAAATTCGTATTAATTAGCCAAAAATTTGTAATATTTCGATACTATTAATAACTGAGTGAATGATAGCACATCTACGTTTTAGAAAATTAACTATAAACATCAGTACAGACATGAGTTCATGTGAAACGTGTAATAGAACTGAGTCAACGTACGTGGCGCACTCGCGTCTGCTCCTGCACCATGAAAATGCGCGACTGCTCGAGGGTTAATTAAAACGGCCTTTGCCAATGAAAAGACGAGATGCGCCAAGGATACAAAAGCAATACAGAGCCAACTGAAAACAACGAATAAGAAATTAACTGAGCATGATGACGAAATAAAAACGTTGCATCAGAAGTAAAACGAACAACATGAGCGAATTCAAGAGGCAGTACAAAACCAGAGTACATTATCGCGTACATTAAGTATCTGACAACAATCACCACTGGCGCGAAGTGATGAAGCGATAGCGTCAGGCTCCGATATGCAAGCAGAAGATAATTGTCACCTATTAATCAGGCAGGATGAATGTCGAAGCTTTAATCTAGGCTCAGAAAGGACGGCCCGACAACTTCCACACGTAAATGTATGTGCAGAATCGGACTCAGCGTATGCGAAAACAGTGGCATACAATAACGACCGAAATACGTATGAACGTGACAAAGAAACAACAACAAACAATATGAGTAGTAAATATTTGGTGAAATTTGTGCAGGTACGAAAAGCACCGACATTCAATCCAAAAGGGTAACTGCATATAATAGACTTTTTACAGGCAATTGAACGAATGTTTCCTCCCGAGTGAAATGACGACATGCGCAGTGATTACGTCATAAGTAAAGTTCATGCGGACGTACAACCAGAGTTTATTGAAATGTATAATGAAAGCAGAAATTATCGACAGTTCAGATATCTAGTACTGAGGAAATATTGGTCTGATGCGAAGCAAGAAGAAATCATTAGAGAAATTTATGAAGCCCCATTGTACAAATTTAAAACAATGGCGGAATATTTCAAACATTATTGGTATAAGAACAAGCATCTGGACAGTCTCATTAACGAAGCCAGCTACCTCAAAATAATGAGAGCTAGACTGTCGATATGGATGAAGCAACATTTAGTTTGCACGCGAGTGACAACAGTCGACCACATGATCGAGATACTGGATGAATTTGACAAGCTACAAGAGAGAGACGTGGATAACAGACGACGGAACAAGGAGAGAGAAACCAACAATGAAGAAAGGAACGGATCAAGAAATAGTTATCGCACAGAAAACCGCAATGACAATAATGAGAGAACACGTGATTCGCGAAATGAAGACCGAAGAAGTGAAAGAAGAGACATCATCAGCAAAACAGTTATGATAGCAGGCAACCGCATGATGATAGGAAAAACTTTAATCAGAGAGAAAGCAATGACGATCGAAACAGAAAACTAGAAGAGAAGGAGTGGGAGAAGACCGGCGCCAAGCCGAAGAACAATTACGACGTGCGCGGAGACTATGCAAACAATAGCGGAGGATTTCAAAGAAGATATGATGATCGTGAAGGAGGTCCGCGTTATGAAAAATCAGCGACACGAGACAGACAAGTTTGTGCAATAGATACGCGCGCCATGTCTGAAGGCGCTATCGCAAATCAAAATTGGCAAAATTCCGACGTAACTTCAGAAAATGACAGGTCAAAACAGTTAAACAAAATGAGCAGCTCACTGCACCCCAATGTGTGGCTGCGATAATGCATATAGGGGTAAACAATAGTGAAGCTGTCCCGCAAATAACTGAGACAGAAGTAAAAGGAGACGAATATGAAGTGAACAATGAACGATTTTGGCTACAGAAAGAATACAAGGATTTAATTAATAATGTAGGAAACTTAAACAGCGACGTGAATGAAGTTAATTATCCCAGAAACAAGCAAATGAATAATCTCAAGAAAACCAGAAAGGAAGATGTTGAATGTAATCCAAAATTAAGCACTGTAGTAGGGCAGAAAAGATATGAAGTGCTACTAGACACAGGATCGATGATTGCGGTCGTGACGAGAAAATTGTATTTAGATTTCAAGAAACAAGTACATCAAATTAAAGAGATAAAATCCGGAGGATTAAAAGTATTCAGAGCATTTTCTGACCGACATGTGGAAGCACACTCGAGAATAAACTTGCCATTCAAAATGAATGAACTTAACCACCTATTACACCATGAATTTAAAGTCTTGGAGGGCATCAATATACTCTTTATAATTGGATGTGATTGGCTGCGGCAGCAGAAAGGTGTTGTTGATATCAAGAATAATCAACTAATATTTGAAGATGAAGGAACAGATGTAGAGTATACGACTGAGCTACTCACACAAGAGGAACCTAAATTTGGCACATTCAACATTAAATGCGTTGAGATACCAGAACGAAAAATTTAATGAGAACGTCCTGGGAACAGAGAGATACAAGTAAACGGTTTGAGTGGAAGAAGACGAACCCCGTGGAGGATTGCGAAGAGCGACAACTTATTAATAAAAATATATATTTTAGAAGTGGCGAGAGAAGACTCGTGAAAACAAGACTGAGTTGGGATCATGCAGAAGCAAGAAGATAACCCGATACAGACAACAGTCAACGAAAATGTAGAAAATAGTCACGAAAATACTCATGAACCGCTATGGTCAAGCCAAAAATGTCACATCGTGAAAAACGGTACTGCAGAATTAAACAAACGCACTAGCCAGGTGATTGTCGCACTAACTAGAGATAATGAATTTGTTGACACATCAGAAGATGAAGAAGAAGAAGACAATGATAGTGAAGAGTCACTTGATAATGACTCTGCAGACTCAGATGAGAATTATATAGACTGAAAATAAAAGAAAATCAGCAATAACAGTGATACTGAAAAATAGAGCGAGACTAAAGAAAAATGATGTTTGCAGGAAGACAGCATATAATCGGAGACACAAAGTAAAAATGAAGACTCTCACTGACAGTACTGAAGATGACCAATACCACAACGCGAATTAAGGCCGCGAATGAACTTGTTAGGTTGTAGACATTAGGATTCTTAAGAGGCATGTAGGAAATAGGATACCACCTAAATCTACATTTGAATTGAAATGAAGAGTAATATTTGTATATTATTTTGTGAAATTTGTAACAATGTGTATTGTAATTAATGTAATTAATCATTGTAAGTAATGTAAAGTGTAATAGGCTAAGTGTTCAATGAGTGACCAGAGACTCCACACGAAGAGCGTCATTCAGGACTGCGACATATGTGTGCTGTGATATTTACTTTGTTACTGTATAAAATGAATGTACTGCCAGAAAAAGATTAGACGGTTGGACGTTTTCAGAAACGCCGACTGTGAATAACAGAGTGGAAGGAGGAGGTCTGTGCCGGCTACCGGACAACAGTCGCCTGCGGCAATCAAAGAGCACCGCTCCTCGCGCACCCCACCGCTCGGCGGTACAACAAAGTGTGAGTGCAGTGTTTATGCGAATGGAATGCGTGTGTCAGGTAGCTGTGTTTACAAACAGTGTAGCGTGTGCCCGTTAGCTGTCAATTTAGACGTCGAATTCAGTATGTGCAACTGTACCAAGACAACATCATCAGAATGTTTAAATATTTGTATATGTGTACTAATGAATAAAATTAATTTGTTTATTGATAATTTTTTTTTCATCGACAAGTTTGTCTCTTTTTTTTTTTTTTTTTTTTTTTTTTAACGGAGGCAGTATGTAAGGTAACCCTTGAGGTAAGCCTTACATTATAACGAGGAATGAGCTTCATTTTGAAACATTTAATTCGTTTGAACCTGTTTATAGTGAATATGTAGTAATTAACTTCTCATATGATTTCATTAATTATGGTGATGCAAAATGTATGTAGGTAATTTGACTGTGGACCTTTCATCTTATTTATTTATTATCTATATTGTAATTGTTTGTGTATATATTATTTTATTTTATTTGTACTTTGTATGTTTTCTATATGACTGTGTGTACTTGTTACGTTTAATTTGTCAATGTAAAATATTTCTCTGTAAACGAAATCAACTATCCATCTGAACAGTTATCGATATGGCTCCTCAGGTCTGAGACTTTATTGTATAGCAGCGCTCGCCTGTGGGAGAGCAGGCAAGCAGCAGTATCTGCCGCCCCATGACGTAGATCAGAAGTTCGTACGCAGTCCGTGGAGTGCTCAAACAATATAAGTAATAAAGTTAAAACAAAGTGAAACTTATAATTTGTTATAAGGGCAACGATATGAAAGTTTATGTGAATCCAGTGAACATAAGTGAAGTAAGAATTGATATTAATGAAACATTTATTCGTTCGTTCTGCTGAGGCAGAAATTCCTTATGTGTTCAGTAACTGTCTCAGACGTCCGAAACACGGTAGCGTCATCGCGGACGCTAAAGGTCGCGATTAATTACGCGATTCGCGAAGCATCATGGCGAACTGCTAGCAAGCTGCCAAAGGAGGAGCCACCATCAAAATGATTTCTGTATGAATTTATATATCATTTATATGACTGCAGAGTACCACGTCGCTGGAGTGATAAATAAGATAAGTTAAATGCTATTGGTTGTAATTTACTGTGAATGCTTGTATTAATTTTGTTTAAATACAGGAACATTAGACAGTTCTTTTGCTATCTTATTTGAACAACTAATAAACCACTCATGATTAGTATGAAAATCCTCAATAATGCATGAATAATATTACTACACAATTTTACAATCAAGTGTGTGTCATTAATTATTAGAGACTGTGATAATCATTCAGTTGAGACAATTTTGCTAAAACTGATGATAGAAGATTACAGTTGCATGCCAGTATTACGTTACCAAACCTAACAATTAGCAAAGAATCAGATTAGGTCAAAAATTGAGAACAGTAATTGATTATCATCATATTAATGATTGAAGATTAATAAATAATTTTTCTATTTCGTTTTGCACTGAGTTCAATAATAATAGCCAACGCCACATCTATCCTATAAAAAACTAAATTCGTACAATTGCCGAATGCATAGCATCAATTAAGACTGATTTACTTAAATTTCCTATTTGCTTGAGTGAATTAATTTTATTAGATACTGGCTTTAGTGGTAGGACTGCACCCGCTAGCCAATCACTTGATATTAAAAATCCTGCTATTCATAATTTTCTAAATTATCATTACTATTAGTATACTAATTGAGTCGTATGCATTGCACAGACGGAGTAAGTTAATTTCTGCTATCTGTGTGTGCACAGTCTCCATAGGAGATTTTGTAAGGAAAGGAAAGGTGAGTGATCTTTTGAAAAGTTTGTCAGATAGGGCCATAATATTTGAAAATATTCAGCAAGATAATTAGTGTAATTTAACTACACCACTTGCATTAATGACGAGTTTAACGTAACCAATGACGAAATTAAGGTCAGGTTTGTTATGTTGCTCAAACATTACAGCAACAACCACCACAGTTAATAACACATGAATCAAAATTTATTCTTTTTTTTATCTCCACTCACACTTTTCTTCAATAAAATAAACACCTTTGACCCAATATCCCCAACAAATATTTTCTTTCGTTACAAGGTAATATCTGGCATTTCCCAGTGAAGTGGTATAGGGCTGCTAGTAATCCTTATCTTGATAAACGATTTAAGTGACAGTGGGAGAATCTCTCTTTGGCTGTCTGTGGATGAGTCACATTTATTGGTTATTATATTCACTAGAAGATCAAAAGCAGATTCTAAATTATTTACAGAAGTTATATGCTGAGTAAAAGTATTGGCAATTCACATTAGCGTAGGGGGCCAGAGCCGGTTCTACATAGCCTTCAACCTTGTCATTGACCTCTGGAGAGGTTATTCCAAGAAAATTGACGTCATCCTTCCAAGAATTACGCTACAATTAGCACGTTGCTACATTTCATCATGCTCATTCTGGGAATTGCTGAGTTGATGCTCCTTACATCAATATACAGGCAATTGCCCTTACGGTACAGTAGTGTGCATTCTACCATGTTCATTCAGGAAATACTGAATATTACATTACACAATTGCTCCTTATGTCAATATTTTGGTCACAGAAGTGTGCTATTATATTAAACAATTGCTAAACTCGACAATATATTAAGAATTAGGTGGGCAAGGTTTGAGTGCTGAAGACTTTTCCTCTGCCACAGGTGCCATAGCCATGAGGTGATCACTGATGGCTGCTTGTCCATAGTTGAAAGTGTGGTAAAGAGATAGTCCTTTACATGTTTATTAACATTTTGAGTGGTTAAATAAGAATTTATCTGAAATCTAGACGAGAAATATATTGTGTCACAAGTAACAGGAAGTATTCTCTATGCAATAAGTGAAGTCTATTGAGAAATATGTCGCTTTAGCATTTGCATTGACGTAACATTCAAAAATACATGCCCACTACAATTTTTGAACCCTGGTCTTAAATTTACAAATTTGTTTTCGTGCATATTATTGAGCTAATTTAAGGTCGCTTTAGCATTTGCAACAAGTTTGTCTACCTTTTTGAATTAATATAACCTTCAAAAATACTTGCCTACTACACTTTTTGTGCCATGATCTTAAATTTTCAAATTTGTTTTCCTACATAACTTAAGATCCAGTAATACACATAAGTAGTCCCTTCAACACAAATACCATAGTAGCAGAGAATTTATACAGAAAAGGTATACTGATGCATCCTCTTACTATTAATAACATAGTATTTAAGAAAATGATCCCATTGTTTACCCTGTTGTCTCTCAAGGTACTGACACTTGGTAATTGTCACTGTATTATTTTCAACATTGTTACCCACTGTTTAGCAACATTACATGAACATAACCTAAAAAAGAGGTGTCGTATGATTTTTGTACAACAATATTAAACTCACAAATTTGTGTTCCTACACAATTCACGACCAGAAATATGATAAATAATTAAGTCTCTTCAACCTAAATACCATAGCAGTATGCAATGTATGCAGAAATAGTGATATTTAAGTTAAAAAATAAAAACTCTAGAAATTGTAATATTACATTATTTACCGCAAAGCAGTAGTAAAATTAGTGTTCGGCATCCCTAAAGTAAGCAACCCCAGGTCTAACATAGGTAATACATTTTATACTAATACTAAACCTTTGTGAGAACCTGCGCTCTACATAATGACAATACACACTATTGTTTTTTTCGAATATATCAATGTTATTTTGAAGCTAATAACTAAAATCCATATATATACTGTGAGCAACAAATGAAAATTCTGTAATAACAAATATTTCGATTACGATATTGCCTAAATTTAACAGAACTGTAACTACAATGAACACTCGCTATCACAAAAATAAGTTAAGACCAAAACTAAACCTAAACGAATGGAGGACAAGTTCAGTTACGAATTGATTAAATTTATTATAGCAAATGCATTGTAAATCACATACATTTTCATGCCTAGGGGCATTTGGATGTGTCAAAGTCAGCACAGCACAACAGAGACCAGGTCTAACAAAAGTCAATAATCAAATGACACTGTTTCCTTGACAATAATATGCCTATACTTTATTAAAATACTCTCAAAAATTAGACAATGTCAAGCCCAATATACACTTGACCATATTTCTGAGCTTATTACCTAGAGACAACATGGTCAACAGACTATGAAAATTTCGTCAACAGATCATATGTTCTGAGTATTGCCTTGTACATTAAACAGACACCGTGGGAGGAATAAATAAGTTCATCAAAGACTATTTACTCTGCACTCAACACCTTCCAGTGACACAACCAGCCACCACCCGCTGCTGAATCATTTCCCTTCGTATCTTATTTGCTCTGTACTGTTCATCTGATTGTGATGAAATTTCGTACAACTGATCTTTAGAATAAGAGGAAACATCGACAAAGTCTATGGATTTATTAAGATCTTGATGAACTTTTTCACCCTTAACCTTCAAAACAGAAGGTACATTACCATCTATCTAAGTTGTATATGGAACATGGCGGAGGGAACCTTGCAATAAAATTGTACACCACTTCACTGATAGCCACGAAAGTTAACAAATTATATAATTTTTCACACATGGAGGAGGCAATAGACTGACGACGTAGAGGCAGAGTTTGACAGAGGGACGAGGAAGTGATTAGCAGAGGAAGGGGAAGGTGGTGATGGGCAGAGATAGGGGTAGCAGGAGATGAACACAGACACAAGGAATGTCTATAAGGTAATGTGAGATACTTAGTATGTTTGTATCACTTTTCACAAGTCAGGTAAAGCATAGAGCTTCGAAATTTACATTTCGGTACATCACAACCTCACACCAAGTAACACGTTTGGCTAGTTTGAGATGAAATCACGTCGCTATATGAGCCAGTTAGAAAAGAAAATCTCAGCATTGGTAATTTGCTCTTGTGATAGAGACGTCAGGGTCTTCAAAGAGTTCATGATATATTTTGTCTATAGAGCTGAAGTGTACTTGGTTTCTGAGTATGGTGGTGCAGGCAACTCGTCTGTCATGTGGAATTTATTATACAAATAGAAGCATCTCGGTTGTACAGGAGAAGATTGTGGTGGTAAATTGTTTTTGATCATTCACAAGGTTTATTTAATCTCCAATAGTTGGGTGATTAGATTCCAACAATGTGAGCGTATATACAAAGCAACATATTTTTGATTGCTCATAGTGATCAAGACAATGTTAGGTACATTTCTACAACTATTCGCCAAACCCAAACGCTTCCTTTTAATTGCCTCTGAGGAAAACGTGATACCTCACTCTACACTGCTAGTTTGGATTCATCTACTGACCGGTAGAATTGCTCTTTACGCCACCTCAGACATCGCTTTGTAGTTACCTTAGAAAGGTATGGCTAATGGAGAGCTGCCAGGTCACCTTTCGTCCACACTCTTTTTAACTCCTCATGCACAGTCACTATGCTAATTGGACTGCTATAGGTACTTTCACTGAAATTGTAAGATTTTATTCAACCACAACTTTCTGTTTAATGTACCAGTCAATACTAATCAGAATATGATCTGTTGCTGACATTTGGATTGTATGTTTGCTGAGGTGTATGTTGGAAATAAGCTCAAAAGTATGGTAATGTGGATATTGGGCTTGGTATTGCCTAATTTTCGAGAGGATGTTAGTGAGGAATAGGGTTAGTGTTAGGTCCCATCTCAGTTGGGCTGTACTGTCTTTGACATATCAAAATGCCCCTGTGCTTATGTGATTTACAGTGGACCTGCTGGGGTAAATGTAATTTATTCGTCAGTGTACTTGTCCTACATTTTTTATTTTATTTTATTTTTAAAACTAGTATTGGGGTGCTTGCTTTAAGGATATTCCATGTTTGTTTGCGATTAAACATTGTATAGGATAGCACACTATGTTACCTTAACCTGCATCAAACTTTTTTGAACAACTGGTAGCGTTTGGCACTTTGTATTGTACATACAGGACACATTGTTTACCTGATTTACCTGTGATACTTATAAAACGGCATTCGTAGTCTTAACACTGTTAAACGTAACCGAGGCAGTACTGTGTAAATTATTCAATTTAATGCTTTATTTTTACCTTGATAGTGACTAGATCTAGAGTATCTATAGGGCACTGAACATATCGATTTTGAGTATTAGCTTCATGATGAAATTGTGATATTCAAGATAAACAAAAGGTTGGGGCTAGGTTATGACGACTGTTTACTATCATTTCATATTTTATTACCTCTGTTACAACTGGGTTTCCATACTTTAGGGGTACTGGACATTAATTTTACTGTTACTTTGTGGTAATTAATGAAATATTACAATTTGCAGAGTTCCCATTTTGTAACATAAGTATCACTTTTTCTGCATACATTCTGTACTACTGAGATACTTGGGTTGCAGGTATTTCATTAGTTAGCATATTGTTGATCTTAAATTGTATAGGATAAGAAATATGTGAGTTTAGTACTGTAGTACAAAAATCGTACTAGACAAGGCTTTTTGAGGTTATGTTAATGTAATGATGCAAAAGAGTCGTTAACCTTATTTAAAATGCTACAGTGACATTTAATATGTGTCAGGAACATGAGAAATAATTGACTAACCATAATAGTATTATTTTTTTATGTTCTGTGTTATTAGCAGTGAGAGGACATATAAATATCTCATCTTCAGCATAAACCGTAAATTTGTAAATATAAGACCATGGTACAAAAATCATATTATGCACATCATTTTGAATGTTATGTTGATGAAAAAGAGTAGACAAACCTGTCGCAAATGTGATAGTTTCATTTAATTTGCTTCAATAACGTGGTAAATAGTTGATTAAACAGAATAGGATTTTTTTAAAGTATTGTGTTATTAATCTTGACAGCAAACCTATCAAGTCAACAAATTTTTTCTACGTTACTTGTAGGATTTAAGCTGTTATTCACCAACTAAATGATATCAGAGAACTTTTTCTTTTATTGAGTGATGTGTAGTTCAGTAATTTCGATATGTAGATCATAGCAATGTCTTCAGTATTGCAATTAAACTTTCCCTGTCACTTAGTGTCTTTTGCAAAACAGCTGTTCACCATCAAACTATTACCTACATTCTGTGACTGTTCATAATGAATAAATAAGACCCTCCCTAGCAATGAGTGCCTTTCGTTTACCATCCTAATGTAATATGGATCGTTGTTTTACTGGACTATCTGCAGTTATGAGGCCTATACGGTTAGTTTCCAAGTCTAGTGACATGTTTTAATGTTTATTATCTGTGTTAGGGTTGTAAGTATCTGGGGGGTACCGAAAATAGAGCTGCTGTTTGAGAGTAAAATCATCATGTTATTTTTTACAAAAACATTTCGTTATTTCATATAATCATGTCATTTAACGTGGAAATAACTGCCAATAGGCACCATCTATTGCATAAGGAATACTTCATTTTACTTGTGACATTCTGTTTCTCATCAGGATAGCAATTAAAATGCTATGTAGTACCACAACGCCAAATGTTAATAAACATGTAAAGAAACGTCTCTTTACGATACTTATAAGTACTTTCTGGCTTTCTCGAGATGGAGGAATATTAATTTTATGGATGAGTTTTAATTTCAATTCTGAGTTGTTATTTCTGTCATTTTGTAGAAAGTAGGCCATTTTATTTTGAATATTAATTGTACCATGACTTATTTAAATAATTAAAAAAAATGCCTTCTTATGGATGTAAATAGCTGCAGGAAGTTTGCCTTATGGATGCTAAGTGATAAATCTATTAGGAAATAAAAGAATTAGTGTATTTTATACCAATTTTTGAGCTATGTTTATTTTCTTTTTTACCATAAAACTGATTTTTCTGTATGCATTCCATACTACTATTGTGTTTGGGTGAGAGATCTACATAATTTTCGCGATATCAAGCGATGTATCTGTGACAAATTTCGGTTTTAGGGTAAGATAAACTTTACATTGTTTTCCCATAAATATTGCATTTTATGTATACATGCTATACTAGTATCCCATTTGAGTGTGGTATCTATTTAATTTCACAAAATTTCCAGAAAAATACCAGAATTTCATGTAAAATAATCCACTTCTTTTACCATAAAACCGATTTTTTCATGTATCCTATTTTAGTATGTCGTTTGGGTGATGTAACTACTTAATTCTTGCAAAAGTTCCCTGAAATAACATCAGAATTTAATGTAACATATTCGGATATTTTGTTTGTTCATGATGGTGCCATCTGAGGGCATGGTACTTAACTTGATGAATGCTCGCTTAACTGTCATCTGCAAGATATATATTTTAGCACAACAAATTCATTTAAATTGTTATTAACTTTAATATAGCATCAGAACACTTCACATATTTATTTTATGAGTATTAATTGCACTATAACATTACAATATCGGTTGAATGACCTATCTTTCTTCTATCTAAGTAGTCACTAGTATGCTAAAGAACAAGAACCAGAATCAACATTTTTAGTTATATATAGAAACACATCACAGTACAGCTTTATATATATATATGTGACTGCACCATGAAAGGTACCAATTTCACTGCAGATGCGGTATTAGCGTTCGACCTCTTACGGGAATCCGAAATGACGAGTGTAAGAGGGAATCGACAATAGGAGAGCTGTGACTGTAGTGTGAACGACGATTGTCCAGATTAACAAAACATATTGACCCATCAGTGAACATATACCGGAGCCATTCATTAGATCGCAAACCCTGATGTTCCTCCACGCAGGCTTATAAAATAAGGATGGAAGGACATAGTCTCAATAAAAGTAAAAAAAAAAAAAAAAATAGTATGAGTATTGAAATGTTTTATCCATTTGCACGTGGTTGTTGGATTCTTTTGGAGATTATTGGGAAATTATTTGAGAAGGAGAATTAACAAAAAGTATTACACGGTCATCAAGTGTTGGAGATTCTGTTCTTCGTTGGCCAGATTAGAATCGAGCTTGATTTGAAGATGTAACAAGATGTAAAATAAGATGTTGTAGAATCGCTGAAAATCAGTGAAGCTATTGCTAAATATGAACCGAATTACGAGTTTGAACTGCGAGAAAATAATATGAAAAATACGAAACTTCCGATCTAGTTCTATGAACTACAAACTGTAGAAGTTGCTGGAGTGATTGGGCTGCGCAGGAGTAGCCGAGTGGTCTCGAGCGCCACGTTATGGGTCCCGCGACCTCTCGGGTCGGAGGTTCAAATCCTCCCTCGGACATGGATGTGTGTGTTGTCCTTCAGAAAATTTAACTTAGATTAAGTACTTTGTAAGACTAGGGACTGATGACCAACGTAGTTTGGTCCCATACAATTACAAACATTTGAAGATTTCGATTGACTAGATCAAACTAGACATCTGGAATTACTACATATCAGTGGAATTTTATATACTTCATTTCATATTCGCTCTATTTCAAAGTAATGGTAAAAATAATCAGTCAGTAGATGCTTTTTAATTCAATCATGATAGAGATTTTATCTTGAATAATGCCAGAAGCGAAATTTTTGCGCAGGAGATGTGGAATATTCATACTCCAAGTATTTTCTCGAAGGATACGATGCAAATCACGATTTAAACAAGTTGCACTTGTAAAATCATATGTAGATGTAAGTCCATCCACATTTAAAGAGAATTATCCCATATATCTAATTAATATGAAACGCAGAAACAATGTTATGGCCGGCCGCGGTGGCCGAGGGGACTGAGGCGCTCCAGTCACGGTCTGCACGGCCACTACGGTCGGGGGTTCGAATCCCCCCCCTCGGGCATGGATATTTGTGCCGTCCTTAGAATAAGGTAGTTGATAAGTAGTTTGTAAGTCTAGGGGCTGATGACCCTGTAGTTAAGTCCCATAAGCTTAACAAACATTTGAACATTTTTTGAACAATGTTATTGCAATACAGGAAACGACTATGAAGCTGTGTGATTCGTTCAGTGCGAGTGTTCCTGCAGATACACTTGCTTACATAATCATATATGGTAAAAAGAACATGACATACGTTTCATAATACAGAATAATGAACATTTTTAATTACATAAATGAATAAAAAATTAGGGGAAATTATAGATGTGTTAACGCCGTGTCCGCAGTTCATTTTGAAATGATTTTAGAAAGACAGACAATAAAGACTCACAAATTGTGGGGTTTCTTTGAATAGCGCTTTTTCTGTAGATTGACGACAGCTAAAGCAGTCTTAGGCTGCGTCATGTTAGCATTTTCAATTTTTAAAATCGGTTAACATTTGGTTGAGAAATTAGCAAAACTTCGATCTATTTTGTTCTCTGGCAGACTAGAGATGTTACGTAATTTCTTCCTCTAGCAACTCTCTCAGACGACTGAAACCTCCATGGGAATGTGAGCTCATTACGTATGCTAGCCTGTGTGCCCTTCCGATAAATAGTGCCGCTACACTTTCTCTAATTGGCGCGCTGCCATGACTTATTTTTCCTCTGTTTCACTTAATTGTCAGCTGCATCGCTAGCTCATTAAAGGCTGCCTCCTCGCATAGTCTGCTTGCCTGTTATTGGCAACTTATTTCAAAGTAACTTCCTTCTTATTCCTCTGTCTCACTTCATAGCCTATCTATACTGCTTGCACACTAGAAGACCACCTCATCACATATTCCGCTAGCATGATACTGAAACTGAATTTATCGACTTTTAAGCCAAATTTTAATCTGATGCGTGTTATATCTGCTGACTGTACACACTAGTTGCATTTCACTGTACAATACTAGTAGAGACGTCTGTCGAAATTAGAATGAAGTAACTATATTCGAACAACCTGACAGTAGATGGTACTGATGTTTGTTCCTTTTACTGTACTATGGGAACATTCTTCATTTTAGTCGTAAAATATTAGTTTTTATTCATAATTTTTGTGCTTGTATGCACCTAATTATCATAAGCAGTCTGAAGAAAAAATAGGTTTGTATCCCAATTAAACTGATGAGAATTCGGGTTTCGTAAGAATCGTATTTCACTTCAATACAACTATATTTACACATTGTGCAAGATATCCTCTAGCCCTGCGGGGCACAGCTGAATAGCTATATCATTGGTCTGGCACCTTCATGGGTTTGGCCAGCCAATACTATTATTATAGGCTCTCGTGGTCCACCACTGCAGACCATCAAGAACAAGACGTAATCACCAGCCGCTAGCAGCGCTTCCATCTACTCATGAAGATTACAAGACACCTAGAAAAATGTGGGTGGTCGATGGAGCGACATTCAGACGAAAAAAAAACCTACTTGTGAAATGAAATGAAGAGAGTACCATCAAGAAAATCCCAGAGGGTTTCCTTCAAATGGCGCTGAAGGTTTCGCACATTTTGATAATGAATTCCTTTTTCAGCTCATGAGAAGCTTATGGCTGCACAAGAAGAAAGAATTACGAAAATTTTGGGTACAGAAAAGATCTCTTATATTCACCAATTTATTTTCTTATGTGCACCAACCGTTTTCTTACACGCGCCATCTATTTTCTTACATGCAACTTTGTAAAAATCATATTCTTGTCAGTGAAAATGTGTTGAGTTGGTTTAGAAGAGATTGAAGAAAGTAGAATATAATGGGGGGGGGGGGAGTGGCTCAGTTTTTGGCAAACCCCGAGGGTCACTGAGTAGTGAGCTACCAAGTGAGCTAGAACACCCCATTTTATTCTACTCAGCAACATTGCCGGAAATGAAAGAAGTGAAAAGTGCAAGGTTCTATTAGCAGCTACTGTAGTTCCTACTAGGGAGTAAGAAAGGGTTGTAGGCTTACTCCAATGTTATTCAATTTGTACACTGAGCAAGCTATAGAGGAAATCAAGGAGAAATTTGGAGCAGGAATTAAATTTCAGGGTGAAGAGTTAAAAACATTGCGTTTTGCCGACGACATAGTAATACTGTCAGACAGCAAAGTATCTGGAAGAACAGTTGAACGGAATGGACAGTGTGCTGAAAGGTGCATATAAAATGAACATTAACAAGAGCAAAACTAGGGTAACGGAGTGCAGTCTAAGAAAATCAGGTGATGCTGAAGGAATTAGATTAGGTAACGAAGCAATAAAGGAGGTAGATGAGTTTTGCAGTACAGAGGATACAAAAAGCAGAATGGCAATGGGTAGAAAAGCGTTCTTGAGAAAGAGAAATTTGTTAACGTCGAATATTGATTTAAGCTTCAGTAAGTCCTTTCCGCAGGCATTTATGTGGATTGTTGCCTTGTATGGGAGTGAAACATGGACGATAAACAGTGCGGACAGCAAGAGGATAGAGGCTTTTGAATTGTTGTGCTACTTAAGAATGCTGAAGATTAGGTGGGTGGATCGAGTAACTAATTGGAGAGAAAAGGAGTTTCTGGCATACCTTGACTAAAAGAAGAGATCGATTAATAGGACACATTCTAAGACATCAAGGAATTGTGAATTTAGCGTTGGAGGGAAATGTGTGAAGTAAAAACCGCAGAGAAAGACCAAGAGATGTATAAAGAAAGCAGATTCAGACAAATGTAGGTTGCCGTTCGTATGTGGAGTTGAAGAGGCTTGCTCAGGATAGGGTATTGTGGAGAGCTGAATCAAATTATTTTCCGGACTGACCACCATAACAACAACAACAAATCTTCGAGACACTAAAGGCTGAGAAAATCTTACAAATTATGTTCCGTTATTTCCTAATTTCAGTTGCCTACTATAAAATAATGCGGTGATTCGTAATACCGATTCCAGAAATGACGATTTAAGTATTATGCATAAGTGGTACATCAAAGCAGGTGAAGACATTATCCCAATCCAGAAAATTATTCGCTACTAAATCTCCTGATATCGCCAGATTATGTCTGGTTCCTAGGAACAAAGTTATTCCACAAGTTCAACGAAAACCAGTAAATGTATTGTGTAGACTCACGCCGTATTCCATTAAAGAAATTACTCTCCCAAGTGCAGTTAACGTCTTATTTGCACGAAAAAGACGAAAATGGAGGAGATCAAAGTAAATGAAACACTCATATACGGCAAACCCAGTGTCATAAAAGACGAATACAAACTATTGCTGGTGAAAGTAGAAGCTATAGCAGACTAGGTTCATGTGTGGTTTTAAACAGAGGGCCACATCTTTGCAAAAATTGTAAGAAAGTTGAATAGAACAGCTTTAATAGTTATATTATGCAGGAAGTATACGGTACAATTAAAATCCGACTTGTTGTGATGAAAATGGCACTCCGTCGCAGTTGTGCAGATGAGGAAATCTTCGATAAGCTCACTAGAAGCTACAGTCGAAAATAACTGATTGACTGTGATGATAGTGACGACTCTTCGGCAGTATTGTGGAGTAATAGTCCTGTGCCACATTCATCAGTAACTATAACAGAACCATCTGTTTCAAAAGGAGATGAAAATCCTTCACAATCTGATGAATCTGAAACTGAGGGAGAGATGCCAGTGAAAAGAGGACTGTTTAGTAACATGTTGCACTGGAAGAAAAATGATTATCGTCCGTTTGTGTATCCATTTGACGTTTCATTATTCATATTATTCATTATTCATAGTGTATTAGGGCCAGATGCAAGCATTCTGTCGTTTTTTTCCGTTATTGTTAACGGAAGGTCTGATGAAATTTATTGCAGCAGAAACAAACAAATTTTATTTATATGTGAAGCAAAAGACGCCAGAATTGAAGCATTCGCGTTTCTCAAGCGGGTAACATACGGGATTTGAAGAACTGTATTCTTTCGCTGCAGTTTGTTTGCTAATGGCTCAAGTGAAGGAACTGTAAATTAACGATTATTGGTCCAGAGTCATACTATTGAACTCTCCAATTTTCAGCGAAATGATGTCCAGGGACCGCTTCTTCCACATTGATGGAAGCCTCTTGTTTTTCGAAGGGCGATTGCCTTTCAGACAATTTATTCATTCCAAACGAAGTAGTCATGGATTTAAAACGTTCGTTCTTTGTAACTGTCGGACTGGCTACATACTGGACTTCATTGTGTTTGCAGACACCACAACTGAAATTGGCTTTCACAATCTGGGGAAAATGGCCACATAGTATCGATACTGCTAAAACGATATTTGCAATGGCAACACACGCTCTGAGCCGGAACGCTGGTCGACTGTCAGCGATCGGCTGTTTATATTCGCTCGAACGCTGTAGGGATCTTTGTACACAGGAGTGGGCACGTGACTTTGACGGCAGTTGCGCCGTAGGGGCCGGTGGACAGCAGGCTGAGGAGGTAGCTCGCGGCTGTTGACAAGTGACGGCTTCCCTCAGCAGGCGGGTGGCCATGTGGATGGGCAAGGGTGTTGTCAATACGGAGTCATGCCGGCCTGGTGTAACTGCTGCTCCGAGTACGGGCAGCTGTTGAATTGCAATTGTTGTACTGATTGAAATTTGGTTGGTGCCCGGAGGAGTGTGTGTGTGTGTGTGTGTGTGTGTGTGTGTGTGTGTGTGTGTGTGTGTGCCGTGTTCAGTTCGGCCGTTTGCGCGGGGCTAACAAAGCATTTTTCCTTCTGTGGCCTGAGTGGAAGCTCATTGGATGTAATTTGTTGATTCTTCAGAGCACTGGAGACGACGTGGCAACGCATAACATAGAGTGATAGTGGGTGAGCACAGTTTGTTTCATATCGGTTTGACAACCCAGTATTTGTGATTGACATTTATGTGTCAAGTTCTCGGTCGTTTCCCTGTGGTTCGTCCTTTTCGCATGAACGGAATTTAACTGTAGTTATCAGCTCTGCTGGCTCAGCCTCCGCCAAAAAACATGTTTAGTTTAAAAGGGAAAAATAAAGAAATTTAATTGGGCCTTTAAGGAGAGACTTATTCTCAGTAGAGAAATTAATATTTCACTCAAGTTAAATATTTTGACTTAAATGGAACTTCTTGTCAGAAATTTTGAACTAATTTTCATTTCTGTAAATGATCGTTTCATGTTTTACTGCTAAGGTACTCAATGTCGTTGAGCGTTTGTTGTAGTCTGCATGAATGTATATTGCAGAAGAATTGTGTCTTTAGTTTGTTCATTCAACCAGTCGTTCAGTTGCTTAAGTTACATAAAAGCTCTAACAACCTATGTTGATTTAATACCCTAATGGTTTTAATTAAACTTTAATTGAAGGCGCTAGACTGAGTGTTTGATTCATTCTTATTATTATTAGTATCGAGATGGTAAGGGACGAGACCCATATTTATTGCAGAAATCTCCGGAGGAATCCGTTATTGTTCAATCTGTACTCATTGATTTTAGTGTTTACTGCAAATCATTTAATTGTTTCTTAGGATATTTTGTGTTCTAGGCATTGAGCCTGTCCTAAGATGCGCTTCATGCGTGGTTGTTTATAATTATACATGTTGTTAACAAAGCGTTACTACAGACAGTGAATCATGTACAATTCGAGTATATGCCCCAGTCCTTCCTTAGAGTATAGTAGTGTAGTAGCTGCATATTATATGTGACACAGTTCTGGTAGCAGAGCGTGGTTCTCTGTTGGTTTGAGTATTGCACATGGTTCGTTGTTTATATATATATATATATATATATATATATATATATATATATATATATATATATATATATATATATATATAAATTTTTTTTTTTTTTTTTTTTTTTTATTTAAGAGAATAAAAACGTTTGTAATTTACTATTCTGCTGTGCACTGTTCCTTGCTGTGTATTTTACAAAGTTGTCATGTCGGCACGTGCGGTTATGGGGACTGGGTGCCAGAAGAAGGACCAACTTCAATATGAATTACGGATTAGAGGACAGCCAGACCAAGGAAGTGTTGGGGAGCTGTCTGCGCGCTTGCGAGATGCTGCGGCGTTTCCGGTGTAGTTATCGCCGGAGTGCATTGGTCAGGTTAGTGACTCCCTGTTGTCTTGTGCCGCCTCCCTCGATCAGATTCAGTCAAGTTTAGAGTTGGTGACGGATAGTTCGCTCTCCCGCGCACAAGTATATCGTTTGCAGGTGCAAATTGCTCATTTCATTAACCATCTCAGTGACCTGGTTTAGGTGGTTATCTACATCTACATCTACATGAGATACTCTGCAAATCACATTTAAGTGCCTGGCAGAGGGTTCATCGAACCACACTTATACTATTTATCTCTCATTCCATTCTCGAATAGCGCGTGGGAAGAATGAACACCTGAATCTCTCTGTTCGAGCTCTGATTTCTCGTATTTTATTCTGATGATCTTTTTTACCTATGTAAGTGGGAGTCAACAATATATTTTCGCATTCGGAGGATAATGTTGGTGATTGGAGTTTCGCAAGTAGCCCACGCCGCAGCGATAAGCGCCGTTGTTGTAGTGATTCCCATCCCAGATCTGTATCATTTCCGTAACGCTGTCTCCCCTATATCGTGACGATACGAAACGAGCTGCCCTTCTTTGGACTCTTTCGATGTCCTCCGTCAAACCCTCCTGATAAGGATCCCACACTGGGCTGCAATACTCCAAAAATGGACGGACAAGCGCAGTGTATGCAGTTTCTTTAGTAGTTCTGTTGCATCTTTTAAGGGTTCTGCCAATAAAACGTAGTCTCTGCTTCGCCTTTCCCACGATATTATATTCGTGTTCTTTCCAGTTTAGGTCTGAAGTAATAGTAATTCCTAGGTATTTTGTGGAGTTTACGGGCTTCACATTTGATTGATTTATGTTGTAAACAAAGTTTAACGAATTTCTTTTCGTACTCATGTGGACGGCTTCACACTTCTTATTATTTAGAGGCAATTGCCAATTTTTACACCATACAGATATCTTATTCAGATCGTTCTGCAGTTGGTTTTGATCTTCAGATGATTTTACTAGACGGTAAATGACGGCGTCATCTGCAAACAACCTAAGAGAGCTACTTAGATTTTCCCCTATATCGTTTATGTAAATAAGGAATAGCAGAGGACCAATAACACTACCCTGTGGAACGCCCGATATCACCTCTGTTTTAGTCGATGCCTTACCATCGATTACTACGACTGTGTCCTCTCTGACAAGAAATCCCCTATCCAATCGCAAATTTGGGGCGATATACCATAACCACGCAATTTGATTAAAAGCCGTTTGTTAGGTACGGTGTCAAAAGCTTTCTGGAAATCAAGAAATACGGAATCGATTTGCGAACCTTTGTCGATAGCACCCATCACTTCGTGTGAATAAAGAGCTAGTTGTGTTTCGCATGAACGATATTTTCTAAATCCGTGTTGACCTTGGGTCAATAGATCGTTCTGTTCGAGATAATTCATAATTATTTGAATACAGGATATGTTCCAAAACCTTGCTGCAAATTGACGTCAATGAAATAGGCCTGTAGTTTAATGGGTTACTCCTACTGCCTTTCTTGAATGTCGGTGTGACCTGTGCAACTTTCCAATCTCTTGGTACAGATCCTTCTTTGAGAGAGCGGTTGTATATGGCTGTTAAGTAAGGAGCTATCACTTCAGCATAACCAGATAGAAATCTAATGAAATTCTTGAATATCCGTCTCCAGATCGCTCATATTTTCTAAAACATTACCGGTTTCGGGACAGCTGCCCATCTTCAGATCTGTTAAATAAATGTTACAACAAAATTTTGAAGTTACAGAGTAACCTGTCCTGTAATGAACGAATGTTCACAGTCGTTACTCAACGACTGTTACTGTAATGAACATTCGTTCATTACAGGACAGGTTACTCTGTAACTTCAAAATTTTGTTGTAAAATTTATTTAACAGATCTGAAGATGGGCAGCTGTCCCGAAACCGGTAATGTTTTAGAAAATATAAGCGATCTTGAGACGGATATTCAAGAATTTTATTCATATAACGATCGCAATAACTCCCTGAAGACCAATAAGTCTTACTTTGATAAAGAAATCTAATGGGTATACAATCCGGACCAGAAGACTTGTTCTTGTTAAGTGATTTTAGTTGCTTCACTACTCCGATGATATTTTCTTCTACGTTACCCATTACGGCATCTGTTCGTAATTCGAAATCTGGAATATTGGTTTCGTCTTCTTTGGTGAATGAGTTCCTAAAAGCTATGTTTAGTAACTCTGCTTTAGTAGCGCTGTCATCGGCGGGATCTCCATTACTATCACGTAGTGAAGGTATTGTTTGTGATTTGCCCCGAGTATATGTAACATATGACCAAAATCTCTTTGGGTTTTCAGTCAAGAGTTTCGTTGTGATAAATATTGTAGGCATCTCGCATTGAAATCCTCGCTAAATTTCGAGCTTCTGAGTACGATCGCAAATCCTGGGGATTTCGTGTTCGTTTATTGATCCGGCTTCGAAGGGTAAGGCTAGTGACTTGCGGGAGCGAGTGTTGAAATCGAAGGTTCAATTGAGTGCCTTGGAATGGGGAAGTACTGGTGCAGGGAGGGGGGGGGAGCAAGAAGGCGACGCTGCGTTGCATTTGCCTGTCGATTACTCTAGCACTGGGTCCCGAGATCAGACTAGAGGGGATAACTACTTCGCTAAAGTCCCAAACAATTTGCTGTCCGTATTTCAAGGCTTTGATTCCCTATCGATTGAATCTATGGAGCAGTTAGTTAATGTTTTGTCGTTTTTGATTAAGGTGGAGAGGATTGCTGATGTGTTTAATGTGCTGGGAAGGGTGGTTTGTCAAGCGCTCTAACCTTTGTCCAGGGGTTCATTAACTGAGTGGGTAGCCTCTGTACTCAAGAGTAACAGTAGTTTTTTGCCGGCCGCGGTGGCCGAGGAGACTAAGGCGCTCCAGTCACGGTCTGCACGGCCACTACGGTCGGGGGTTCGAATCCCCCCTCGGGCATGGATATTTGTGCCGTCCTAGTTCGTAAGTTGTTCATAAGTAGTTTGTAAGTTTAGGGACTGATGGCCCCGTAGTTAAGTCCCATAGACTATACAAACATTTGAACATTTTAACAGTAGTTTACGCGAAATGCAAGCAAAGATCTTGGAGCGCCATCGTGGGACATCTTACAGAGTTGCTGTAACCTCCCCTGCCCCGCACCCTGAGCGTGTGACTGGGCTCTTACAGAGGTTTCCTATCTGTATAATGTTGTCTGCGGCGCGACCCGACTGACCGGACGCAGTTGATAGACACTGAGAACAAGAGACTATCTTACAATCAGTTACTCCAACACACACTGGAACCAGGACGAAATGAACTAAAATACACATTGGATAAACAGAATACCTCTATCCTGAAAATTTAAGAAACATTGTTCTCAGATGACAGCTATTTAGAATCTGGAAATAAATTCTATGGAACAGGCTTCGTAGCCAACAGTTCGATATTGCATTCGGTAGCAAATTTCACCAAAAATTCAGTAACTCTATCACCATTCGCGATAAAAATTCCATATGAGAAAACACAATACAGGGGCACAAAAACATTGGTTTCAATGTAAGGGAAAATAATATTGGCTCATAAATCCTTTGTGAAGTCAGATGCTGTGCCCGACTTCCACACAAAATCTAATACAAGTTGGCGCACACGTTATATCTAGCAGAGATAACACAAACACTTGAAAGTGAAAGTTAATTACTCACTTGTACTGCATCCCTTTATTGTTCAAGCAGTTCTGACACTTGGTGGGGAAGTTGTTGATAACATTCTGATGTTCCCTCACAGAAATTGCAGAGATTTCAGGGGAATGTTTGTTATTAGTTCAAATGTTTGTATAGCTTATGGGACTTAACTACGGGGTCATCAGTTCCTAAACTTGCAAACTACTTATGAACTAACTAAGACTAAGGACGGCACAAATATCCATGCCCGAGGGGGGATTCGAACCTCCGACCGTAGTGGCCGTGCAGACCGTGACTGGGGCGCCTCTGTCCCTTCGGTCACCGCGGCCGGCTGTTATTAGTGTGGGGATTTGGTATGTACACATTTTCTTTGAATGCTCCTCAACGGAAAAAAAATCGCACGATGTTGTTAATGACAATTCTTTCACCAAACACATTCTTCATAGTAATAAATGGACTAAATGTGCCATTGAAGAAATGTCGCGAAAGCACGTTCTGCCTCAGTCAGTTGGTCAGAAAAAAACACAATTTGTTTTCATTATCAGTCACTGTCAATTGTCTTCGAAAAAAGGTCTATTATTCTCTCGCCGCTATCAACACATAACACTCCTTTTTTTTTAAATATCCAGGGGCTGCTAAGTGAATTAAGTTAGGCTTTTTAGAAGTACGTAATGATTATTTTGCGAAGGTTAGTTCAGGTCAGTTTTTACGTCATGCAACTTTTTCACAAATCCACACGATCCTCATTTTTTAAGTTGTCCTGCAATTAATTTGTGCGGTTGTGACTGCAGTCTCTTCGTAGCCATCTCAGCAGAGCTGTGGGATATTGCAGTCTGCTGAGAAAGTCGTCGAACTGATTTTCTAGCAGAACTTTCCTACGTCATCCAGTGTTTCTTCTGTCAGAACTGGGTGGGGCTGTTAATGTTTCCTGATAAGAGCAGTTCACGAAATGCAGCCACAAATCGATGAATCGTACCCCGATTAGAAAGAAGAACACTAGGAAATTAGCCATGAGTCTATGTACCCCACAAGCTGAGTCCGTCTGTACATATGAGTCTAAGATAATTAAAATAGTGAATTTCAAAATTTACCTATAAACACATGGACTCGACACAGAGTACTGCGTCCGCTACGAACCACGGGATATTTTCACAAGAATGCAACGCAAGGAAAGGACTTTCAGTCTATTATTGTATTATTATGGTCTTCAGTCCGGAGACTGGTTTGATGCAGCTCTCCACAATACCCTATCTCCTCATAAGAACGACAACGCACATCCACTTGAATCTGTTTACTATACGCGTCTCTTGGTCTCCCTCTGCGATTTTTACCCCACACACTTCCCTCCAATGCCAAATTTACGATTCCTCGATGTCTAAGAATGTCCTACCAAGCGATCCCTTCTTTTAGTCAGGGTATGCCAAAAATTTCTTTTCTCGCCAATTCTGTTCAGTACCTCTTCATTAGTTATGCGATCTACCCACCTAATCTTCAGCATTCTTCTATAACACCACATTTCAAAAGCCTCTATCCTCTTCCTGTCCGCACCGCTTATCGTCCATGTTTCACTCCCATACAAGGCAACACTCCACACAAATGCCTTCAGAAAAGACTTCCTTACACTTAAATTAATATTCGATGTTAGCAAATTTCTCTTTTTCAAAAATGCTTTTCTTCCCATGGCCATTCTGCATTTTATATCCTCTGTACTGCGACCATCATTTGTTATTTTACTGCCCAAGTAACAAAACTCATCTACCTCCTTTACTACCTAATATAATTCCATCAGCATCGCCCGATTTTCTTAGACTGCACTCCATTACCCTAGTTTTGCTCTTGTTAATGTTCATCCTATAAGCACCCCTCAGCACACTGTCCATTCCGTTCAATTGCTCCTCCAGGTCCTTTGCTGTATCTGACAGAATTACTATATCGTCGGCAAAACGCAATGTTTTTAATTCTTCCCCCTGAACTTTAATTCCTTCACCAAATTTCTCCTTGCTTTCCTTTATAGCTTGCTCAATGTACAAATTGAACAACATTGGAGAAAGGCTACAACCCTGTGTTACTCCCTTCCCAACTGATGCTTCGATTTCATGCCCTTCGAGTCTAATAACTGCAGTCTGGCTTTTGTACAAGTTGTACATAACTCTCCTTTCCCTGTATTTTACCCCTGCTGACTTCAGAACTTGAAAGAGTGTATTCCAGTCAACACTGTCAAAAGCTCTCTCCAAATCTACAAAAACTAAAAATGTAGGTTTGCCTTTCCTTAATCTATCTTCTAAGATAAGACGTAAAGTGAGTATTGCCTCCCGGGTTCCTACGTTCCTCCTTAATCCAAACTGATCTTTCCCGAGGTCAGCTTCTACCAGCTTTTCCATTCTCCTGTAGATAATTCGTGTTAAACTTGAGGTCTAGAGGGAAGAAAATCTCACCACCACCTGAGGCTCCAAGCGGGCTGACAGACCTATCACCGGCTATCCGCCGACCGTCAAAGATATCTCTACCATGTGGTTGCACTGACGACGGATTACCCTGTATATGTAAAAAATTTATATACGTAGTGAAGTTCATAGAAACAAAAGACAGAACTAACGCGACTTCAGAACCACATAAAGTTTACATACTCAATTTGAAACCATTCCAACGAAAGAGGCATTTCCATTAATTGCCAATTAAGACACTTTAATATTGAATCTTACCAGAGGCCTTCTTCAGCCACAAAACAATGGTAATAGAGATGGGAAAAGCAAGTAGCACAGATAAAAAAACAAGTTATTTGTAGATTAAACTAAAATAGGAGTGGGCCATCACTGAACGTAATGGATGCCATTCATCTTCTGTCTGTGTCTCCCGGGCGCTGTCGTTGGTGTTCTGGTGTCATCAGCAAACAACGCATGAGGCATAAGAGGGCAAATCAGTGCAATTGGGCTGATAATGCAACTGTCTAGTGAGCAGCAAATGTTTGTATAGTTTACGGGACTTAACTACAGAGTCATCAGTCCCTAAACTTAGAAACTACTTATGAACTAACTAATACTAAGGAAGGCACAAATATCCATGCCTGATGGGGGATTCGAACCCCCGACCGTAGTGGCCGTGCAGACCGTGACTGGAGCGCCTCAGTCCCCTCGGCCACCGTGGCCGGCCTAGTGAGCAGCAGTCCTCAGTATGTATGCAAGGCATGGTACAAATTTTCAAGTGATTCATTAGCCTCTACATACTAGTATTTGCGCCTACTAATGCTGTGTTTGTGTCCACAGCAGGAGACAAACTGTGGATGACTGGAAAGAAATTTAACTCCGCAATAGACGTCACGTCCGACTGAAAAAAAAAATACTGTGAAAGTACAACAAAGAGTTTTTATCGAAATTTGGAAAAAGAGTAAATTAAAAGCCGACAAGAATTAGAGCTAAGCCATGAAGAATAAACAGTATTATGTAAAAAAAGAAAAGAAAGAAAAAACAATATAGAAAGCAGAATGTTCCTTTGTTTTACCAGTTTCAACCTGTGGCTGCACGTATGTAGCCAAGACAACCCTGAAGTAGCCAGCTCCAGGCACATGGGTAAGTGTTACAGTATTTCTTCAAACGTTTGTAAATCTATCGGGCCAAACTGCGTGGTCATCAGTCCGTAGCTTACAAACTACTTAAACTAAGGTAAACTAACCTAAGGACAAAACACACACACCTATGCCCGAAGAAGGACTCGAACCTCCACGGTGACAGTATTTCTTCTTCTAGTTCTAAAATTGTTAGATATTCATCTGACTTACTTCTATTTATTCTTGCAGGATATACGGATATTCTGAAAATAACCTAAAATAAGTTGAAACCGGCCAAATAAAGTAACATTCTGCTGTTAGACTGTTCTTGTTTAAATAATATCTCTAGAAAGGGTCGCCGTTACCTTCAGGGACAATGTTGTCCAAACTGATAAGAATAATCACATTGAAAGGTTTTAGGAAGGAAGAAGGAAGAAACAGAGAGAATGGAAGAGAAACCGTATTAGTTCTATGATAATAAAAATAATAATAACCGTACAACATGTCCTGGTTATATGTGCCATTACTATATGTGGCTGCAAGCTATCTCATTTGATATGAAAATTGTAACAAAACTAAAGAAGCTGCGTTATGTTTTATTCTATCTTAAAATTTAGTGTGCAAAACAATATCATTATTTTATACAAATTATCTGATTAATAGTTATGATAAATTGGATCGCCACTACTTTTTCCTAAGCATAGAAAAGTTAATCTTGATCTATCTGACCAGTGGCATACACCATACTAGGATCAAGACTCGATTACCTGTTCTAGTTGCCCTACTGTTATCAGTAATTTTGTTTTCTCCCCGTTGATATTAAAAGCAAACATTGATATACCCCCTCCAAAATCATGATTTTGGTTGTTAAATGATGGTATTCAATATTTGTAATAAATTCAGATTATACTTCAAAAGAAATTGGAAGGTATAACCTAACCATTTACAACATTAGGTGACCAAGAGACACAATATAATAATATGAAAATATGAAATACGTTATCCATTAACTTAACAAAAATGAAAACCAAAATATAATACGAAATGAAATAAATGATTGGCTATATTTTCTGAGATCCTACCGTTCAAAGAAAGTGATTAAGAAATGCACTTAGTATTACATTCGGACAGGATAAGATAGAAGACAAACACTATCCCAACCTCAACTGAGTTATTAAGAGCCGACCGCGGTGGCCGAGGAGACTGAGGCGCTCCAGTCACGGTCTGCACGGCCACTACGGTCGGGGGTTCGAATCCCCCCCCCCCCCCTCGGGCATGGATATTTGTGCCGTCCTAGTTCGTAAGTAGTTCGTAAGTAGTTTGTAAGTTTAGGGACTGATGGCCCCGTAGTTAAGTCCCATAGACAATACAAACATTTGAACATTTGAGTTATTGAGACCTAATAAGGCAGCGTGGTAGCGCAGCTGATACTTTTACCATACACATACAGCAACGTTGATACAGCAGCACAAGCGTCCGTGTTGGCAGACTGGAACGGGAACGGACCCCTCCGCAAAATCAAATATCTTCATCCTCCGTATGATACCTCCTAAGATAACTGTACTAGGCGGTATCTCCCGCAAGAGTGTTCTAAGTGAACCGTACTCTGCGATGTCTCCTGCAGGAGACTTCTAAGTCAATCGTCAACGACGGTACCTCCTATTGAAGTCAATTGTCCATGACTGTATCTCTTACTCGTCTCTTTCCTACACCACCAAACTGCACATACCACTTATTGGTGGCCACGCTCTTCATGCCTAGGAAGCCAGTCTCACCAAACTTTTAATGGACTGACCAACGATAACACTCGGCCAGATGACAGATCACTAGGTCTGTCATATGGCAAAACACACAGCCAATCGCTGCAGTCTGCACCCTAGACTCCCCCTCGATCAGCAAATTTCTTACGCAAAGTCACGTAGCTCAGACTTTTCCCAGGAAAAACTGCCAAACTATCTTTCGCCGTCATCTTGGCGCCGCTGAGCCAGACAGCTTCTCCACACAAGGAACTGCACGTGCAGCATTCTGCCATTTATTATGTCCTGAACCAAGCTACCCTCTGTGGACAATTGAGATGCGGAGATAGCGGGGAGTCGTCCCTTACCGTAAAACGTGTGGCCGACTGACACCACTCACCTAAAGAAATTCTCACAGTGGATTGACCGGCGCCATCCGTTTCTCTCGGGAGAGCGTTGTGTTCTCCAGTAACGCTGACCACTCGTACCTGGCCAGGTACTGCCTCTCTGCCGAAAAGGTGCCTTATACCCCCCACTGCGCACCACTGACACCACAGGATGCGCAGAGGGCTTTGCTACGGTACTGAGTTGAGACCTATATGCGAAAAAAACTAATGCCCGGCTCATAACACAACAAATTCCTAGGCTTCCCATGCTTGTGAAACCAGACTCAAGTCAGATTCCTACAGCTCAAAACAGCTCGCTCGCCTCTGCCTTGAGTAACCACAGAAATATAATAACTTAAATACTCTAATAAATAATTAAATCAATTAACAAGACCCACAAATATCTCCCAACCCATTACTGAATGTAGAAATCAGAAAATAAGAATATTAAATTATTACATGCAATAAACCCCTATCATCAGTCATTAAAACGAATGAGACACTGGAGAGACGAGGAAATTGAGAAACATTGTCAAAATGATTCACCACCTTCCAACCATAATGTAAATACACCATAATATCTGCAAAACGATAGACAACTTTAACATGCTGTCATAATTTAAGTTTTCTTGCAGTTTTACTATGAAAAAATCAGTTGAGCTAGCATTGCATGTAACCTTTATTTTTAAAAGCGACCGGTTTCGATCTCACACAAGACGATCGACCATACGCACATTGTCACACAATTGGAGACGAATCGATTTCATGCTGGTCTTTGGTAAGATAGAAACCGGTCACCTTCAAAAAGAATGATTACAAACTCTGCGAAATTGACATATTCAAATAATAAAACATTTTTATCAGTCCGCTGTATTTAAAAAAGGTATTTCTTTCTTAACTCGTTATAATTCTTGCAACTGTTTGATAACCAATTCCCGTTAATGAACACAATTGACTACAGAATCATTATTGATAACAATGGGTAGTAAAAGAACGAAGAAACACACTTCAATTTTAGGACAAAAAGGCTGATGGTGTGTGATGATGGACTCTGGAGTTCGGTGGTTATTCTAAAAGAAAAATAAGATGATGGATCACATCATCCTTGGGAGATGCACGCTGCATTTCTGTTCAAACACATGTCATAGCATTATTTGAGGATTTCGCTTCGTCTAAAAAATTGAAACAAAAATAAGAAATTATTTAATTAAAATCATATGAAATCAAGAATCACAGTTAAATACCTCAGTGACACTAACTTACCGAAAAGTGAAATGCTGGTTCAACCATTTTTCTGTGTCTTTTCCAAATCTCTCCATCGTTTGTTATTAACCCATTGCCTGCGAAAATTCTAATTCCATCTACGAAATAAGGATCCCTTTTGGCTGCCTTACTGCTTAGCGATACTCGCTTTATATCATCAGGCTGCGTTACAACAATGACCAACTTAGGCCCAATGTAAAACCTGAAACAAATAGAATGAAACTGAGGAAGCGCAGCACATTACGATAGTAACAAATTTACGTTTTGTTCTGTATAATGTTAGTATCAAGAAACCACACAACCTTTAACGTAAAAATTCATGTTAAAAGTTATTGAGGGTCACTTTTTGAATAATTTAATATAATATTCGATAGCGTATTTAGTTACCCCTACAAATCACGTACATTGTCTAGGTGGGGTGGCTGGCCTGTCTTAACAAAACATTTTATTTATTTATTTACTTACTTGTGTAACGTACCAACATTTTGACCATGGTGCCTTGTTTTAAACCTAACGAGGCGTTCTACATATCTCTCATTTCAATATTAGAATAGTTACACAAATACAGAAAAATTAAAAGTTTCAAACTGTACAGGCAATAAAAACATTTACATGCTCTTTATATTCGCATTTCATGAATAACAAACACGTCAGGTATAACAAAACGTAAGGGTGTTAATTATGCCTGCTACCAGAACTGCACATGGAGGAAGGGGTGTAAGATGGAGAGAAAACTTAATAATATTACACAAATAAGGACTTATAACAAAAAGCAGGTGTCGCGAAAGAAAGAGGAGGAAGAGAGATAACAGAGAAAAGAGCATTGATTTTATTATCAGACAGAGAGAAAGTTGTGCGCCTAAGTTTTAGTTAGGGAGGGTTTTAAGAGCATGACAGAAGGAACTGTTTCCACTTTTGCTCGAACATGGCAGAAAACTGAACTGTGCGAAGATAGCAGGGCACCTTCTTCCAGTGGTGAACGGCAGTGACAGAGAAAGAGTTTGCAAATATTTCCGTCTTATGAATAAGTACAGGGAGGGTACTGGGTAAGAGGGATGCTGTGTTTATATTATATGGCTCGAAGAAAGTTTAATTTGTGAGGTGACGTACTCACTGAGCAGTCGATGGAGAAGGCACAGCGTGAAGCAGTTCCGTATTTCCTCCGGCCGTAGCCACCCTATGTGTACGAAGCACGAATATGGTCATATTGACGAGTGATGCATATATACCGTTGACATGCATTTTTTGTAAACTCCAAGCTTTTTTATTTTCGTTATTTGTACCATGCTGAATCAAATCACAATATTGAAGGTTCGATAGAACGAGAGATTGTGCTAGTTTGCATTTTAATCTTACAGATACCCGTAACATAGGTGTAGTCACAGCAAGGGGTAACTACGTAGAGGCCAACCAATTGTGTAATTCCTGAAGGGGAGGCAAGAGTCTAAGGTTGTCTGAACTGACCTTGTAAAATCAGCTACTGTGACTTTGCGAAATTGTCAATGATAACGGCTAAAAGGTAGGGTAAACTTCCGTCGTTAGTTTTCCCGAGGACTTACAGGTCTACTGTATGAATATATGATGAAGGCATCCTGTCGGATAAAATAATCCGGTGATAAAATAGTCGTTCCACGGCACCGGGTGAACCATCTAAATTACGTACTAGGTCCCTTAAAGTCAGCTCGCAGGATATCTTACCAGAAGGTTCTGGGAAGATCATGTGGTTTGAAGGGGGTGCTGATTTTCCGGAAAACACGTTATATGTTGTGAAAAATTTAGCAGAAAACTATTGGTTGAAAGCAGCCAGAAAGTTTGTTTGATGTAGCATAGCCTATGTGCGAGAAATAGAGAGTGCGAAAGTAGTTTCCGGTAAGCCTTAGTAATTTTGGGTCCAAGGGGGTACAGTTATCAAAGGGTACCGTAGTAGCAAATGTAAAGTATTAGATGAGTTCGATTTAGAGGAAGATTTCAGAGGCTTGTCTCCATATGAAGTGGTGTTTGCCTGCAAAATGATTTAACCATTTGATTTTTGCTTTAAACAACAAAAACGGGATATTTCGTCAGTAAAACATATTGCAAAACTAAGGAAGGTGGTTTGGCGATAAGTTAAGAAAATAAACAAGGCCCTTTGACTTCAGGAAACGCTTTACCATAGTAAGGCGACATTGCAATAGTGTCTTGAGGGACAATGAGTAACGTTGAGAAACCCTAGTGTACCAAAGGCAAAATCGAAAAAAAAAAAAATTGTTTCTCGTTATTATGGTCCGTATCACATAATTAAAATATCAACATCTCTGAATATGAAGCTACAACTCCTATAACAGTGGTTCACGTCAGCAGAATTCGACCTTCTAAAGGGAATATTGAATTAGTTCCGCCTATATCGATAAGGTTGAATGAGCCTACAGAGGAAGAAAGGGCCGAAGAGAGCTTCCAGAACAAAAAGGATAATTCAGTTAGTAATCCAAAACATTAACATGCCTTTAGATGTCGTGTAAGTACAGGAAACTGACGATGGGTTTCCTTTTACCCACATGAGACGCCTTGATATCCTGTGTACAGTGCCGGTTAATATTTGCCCCACGAGCCTCATGCACACAGTTGCGAAATCATGTGAACTTTCAATCTTCTACTCATAAAAACCAAACATGGAGTTTCCGAAGTAGGATTTTTTATAAAATTAGGACAACATGTTATTTCCAGTAGTGAAACCTACGCTCGCCGGCCGCGGTGGCCGAGGGGACTGAGGCGCTCCAGTCACGGTCTGCACGGCCACTACGGTCGGGGGTTCGAATCCCCCCTCGGGCATGGATATTTGTGCCGTCCTTAGTATAAGGTGGTTGATAAGTAGTTTGTAAGTTTAGGGACTGATGACCCCGTAGTTAAGTCCCATAAGCTTAACAAACATTTGAACATTTTTGAAACCTACGCTCATCATTTATCTGTGCTATGATCATGGAAGACTAACATAAAGCCGTGGTGTAGTGGCTGAGCGTTCCAAGGTGCCTAGCCGTTGACCGCACCGCTGCTCGCCGTCGGAGGTTCGCGACCTCCCTCGAACATGGGAGTATTTGTTGCCCTTACCATAGGTTAGTTTAAGTAGTTTGTAAGCCTGTGGACTGATAACAGGAGTAGTGAAGTCCCATAGATTTATAAACATTTGAACAAACGTTAATGCAAAAAATGGAATTTCAAGGGCAAGGGTTGTTAAGTAATGGGACTGTGTGTGATACTTCAGGAACTACTGTGAAATTACATTCCTCAGCAATTCCGCGAACGATACCTAGCTTCTCGCTCTTTAACATCCTACCTTTGGCTTAAGAGCTTAACCAATGATACATGACCTCAGGCGGGGAGGTGTGCGAGGAGTTTGGTGCTGACATCGGGAGAGTGCGGATGAGGCACAGAGTGATTGCGCGGACAAGTCTCAGTAAGTAGGCGGGGGTGAAGTGACAACTTGGCAGAATCGGGGATTGTGTCTTTGCCCTTCAGCTGTGTCGGCGGCCCTGTCCGCCGCATCTACATGGGAGTCTCTGCAAATCAAATATAAGTGCCTGGCAGAGTGTTCATCGAACCACCTTTATACTATCAATAAAATTCTTCTGGGTGTGATACCGCGTCGTCATTTTGTAAACTTTGCCGACGTTTCGGCCACTATTGCAGGTGGCCTTCGACACAGACCCTGATGAAGGCCACCTGCAATAGTGGCCGAAATGTCGGCAAAGTTTACAAAATGACGACGCGGTATCACACCCAGAAGAATTTTATTGATAGTGACAACTGCCGCGGAAGTCTACGTTTGCACCTTTATACTATTTATCTCCCATTCCATTCTCGAATAACGCGCGTGAAGCAAGAACACCTGAATCTATCCGTTGGAGCTCTGATTTCTCATATTTTATTCTGATGATCTTTTCTATGTATGTGGGAGTCAACAATATATTTTCGCATTTGGAGGAGAATATCGGCGATTGGAGTTTCGTAAGTAGCCCACGGTGCAGCGATAGGCGCCGTTGTTGTAATGATCCCCATCCCAGATCCTGTATCATATCCGTACTGCTGTCTCAACCTCTATCGTGAAAATAATACGTGGCTATCGCATTGGTCTGTCGGACACATGGTGCGCGTTCTGACAGTATGCTGGAGCCAACAGTTTCGATGGACGTGACGGAAAGATCTGATGGAAAGATGGCACGAGAGCAATTCGAAGCTCGTGGTCACTGCAGAGACAAAGCTTCCTTCTATGTCTTCTTGCTGCCAAGCTGGGAAGTAATCTGTACTCAGATTCTCCAGTCATCACAGTGAGAGTCCACTCCGATCGCTTTGGGTGAGTACTTTTTGAAAGTTTCGACTGCAGTTACTACGTTTGTTCGAATTCTCGACTGTATGATATTAGTATTTCGCAATTGTCGATTAGTAGTAGGCTGGTTCGGCAAAAAATAGGTGCGCGAAGAAAGAAATTGGTTCAGTAATCTTAATTATTATTTGGTTGCTAAGTATCTGAGTGCTTTGTTTCACTTTCAACTGTTTAATTGTCAGATACGGGAAATGCTGGGCCTTAGTTGTATTTGTTTGCATTTTAAAGCTAAATCTATTTTACGTGAAGTACGTAAGATCTTGGTTAGTGGTTTAAAACTTCATCTCACTGTCCTATTCTATCCAGGGAAAAAAATTTTGGAATGGTTTTTCTTAAATTGGTTAACAGTCTTTTAAACACAAGGGAGATACATTTATTAGAGCCAGGCTATGTGCTGGAACATTGTTAATGATTCTATTACTCAATTGTAACATCTCTAATTTGGATTAAAATTCTATTTAAAATTCATTTTGATAAAGATTTATGTCTCCGAACCTTGAGAGAAACTAATCATAACGTGTAGGCTTTCACGGCCGGCGTCTTCAGTAGTTAAAACTTCCGCGCTGAGAGGCCGTGGTCGAACAGTAGAAATTTCTTCCCCTGACGTTTCGTTGCCGGCTGCGGGCAACATCTTCTGAGGTGAGTCGACGACTGGCTGCAGGGCCGTGGAGATCCTGCATACATAGAAGGCATAGAGGGCGCCACCACTCGTCACGTGATGTCAACAGTAAAACTATCTCTGGCTGGCGTCATTACTCTCGATCGAAGGTAATCGATTGTCACGTCTTTGGTACAAAGCAGACCGCCATATCTTGTCTAACTTCAAGCCTTCTTCCTTTCTGTTAAAATTATTGTGGTGTTTAAAAATCTCTATAGCCTCTCTATTCATACGTGTATAATAATGCGATGTCTTAGCTAGCACGCTTGTCTCACTAAATTTTATTTTGTGGTCACCGTTTTCAAAAACATGTTCCGCTACGGCCGATTTGTCCGTGTGTCCCAGTCGACAGTTCCTTTTGTGTTCAGTTAGGCGAGTATTGATACTTCGTTTTGTTGTGCCAATATAAACCTTCCCACAACTTCATGGGATCTTATACACACCTGGAGTAGCCAAAGGGTGTCGCGCATCTTTCGTTGATCGTAAGCATTCACTGATCTTTTTGGTGGGTTTGAATATTGTTTCCACTCTAAACTTGGCCAGTACTTTCCCAATGCGGTCCGTGATTTTGTGGATGAATGGGAGAAACACTTTCCCCGCCAAAGGTTGTTGTTGGACGTTAGCAGAGATTTGTCTTCTGGGCTGGAGTGCTCGATCTATCTCCTTATCACTGTATCCGTTTTTTTGAAATGCGGTTCGTAAATGATCGAGTTCCTCTTGCAAATAAGCTGGCTCACAGATTTTATTAGCCCTGTCCACTAATGTTTTAATAACACCTCTCTTCTGCCTGGGATGATGATTCGAATCTTTGTGAAGATACCGATCGGTGTGCGTATCTTTTCTATATACTTTATGACCCAGAGTCCCATCTGCACGTTTCATCACTGTAACGTCCAAAAAATTTATCTGTCCATCAATCTCCGTCTCCATGGTAAATTGTATTTTCGCGTTGATACTATTCAAGTGCTTTAAGAAACAGTTCAGTTCCTCTTCCCGTGGTTCCAGATCACAAATGTATCATCCACATACCGATACCACTTCAAAGGGCTCTTTCTGGCCGACTGTAATGCCTGTTGTTCAAAAAATTCCATAAAAATATTCGCAAGCGCTGGACTTAGAGGGCTACCCATTGCACACTCCATCGATTTGTTCATAGAATTCATTATCATATTGAAAATAAGTCGTGGATAGGCAGTGTCGAAACAGATCTATAATATCAGTGGGAAACAATATCACGGACCGCATTGGGAAAGTACTGGCCAAGTTTAGAGTGGAAACAATATTCAAACCCACCAAAAAGATCAGTGAATGCTTACGATCAACGAAAGATGCGCGACACCCTTTGGCTACTTCAGGTGTGTATAAGATCCCATGTAGTTGTGGGAAGGTTTATATTGGCACAACAAAAAGAAGTATCAATACTCGCCTAACTGAACACAAAAGGAACTGTCGACTGGGCCACACGGACAAATCGGCCGTAGCGGAACATGTTTTTGAAAACGATGACCACCAAATAAAATTTAGTGAGACAAGCGTGCTAGCTAAGACATCGCATTATTATCCATGTATGAATAGAGAGGCTATAGAGATTTTTAAACACCACAATAATTTTAACAGAAAGGAAGAAGGCTTGAAGTTAGACAAGATATGGCGGTCTGCTTTGTACCAAAGACGTGACAATCGATTACCTTCGTTCGAGAGTAATGACGCCAGCCAGAGATAGTTTTACTGTTGACATCACGTGACGAGTGGTGGCGCCCTCTATGCCCTCTATATAAGCAGGATCTCCACGGCCCTGCAGCCAGTCGTCGACTCACCTCAGAAGATGTTGCCCGCAGCCGGCAACGAAACGTCAGGGGAAGAAATTTCTACTGTTCGACCACGGCCTCTCAGCCCGGAAGTTTTAACTACTTGAGAGGAACTGTTGTGAGTTCTACCTGGTCACAAAAACTAATTCCTTGGCTCTGGAAATAAATGTTGTTTAAAATTAGAAAACGAATGATATTCAATTTTCCTTCGACGATTCTTTCCTGGTTACGTTAATATCGGCCTAATGAAATTAAAGGTAACACAACAACTATAACAATCACTATAGGGATAGTCCACACCTTAATTTATGTACCGGATCCACCACTAGTAATACTGCCCTCTTAGCACCTCAAACGCTTAAATAAGTCGCTGGACTCTACCCTGCTCATCCACCTCGATCAGATGGTGGTCTCCCAACATGATCGTATTTTTATGGGATGACTTCTAGAGCACATCCAAAGTTATCGCCACAACAAAGGCAAACAGCAATTATTGGGTCATCTACAACTGAGACTAGTATCCTTATTTAACGATAATATTAATGTATTCTGTGTTTAAAAGGAAGGTCGCTTAACCCCTATACTTACCATCCCTAACACTAAAGATTCTAACAAGCAAACAAACAAGCTTGGTCCAAAAGAGGGCAAATTTTGTTAATTAGGTCTCCTCTCGAAGAGGTTGGGACATGATGAAGTTAGTATGGATTGTGAATCACAGTTATGTTTCATACACAGCTAAGGATGAGGTGGAATGACTATGAGACTAACTTAGAAGGTTAATAAACTTTTGATAATTCAGTGATTGGTGATCAGATTCTATGTAGTTATAAATAAGGAGTGGATAGCGTTGCTTTTGTGGTTAAAAAAGAAAACAGAAGTACTGTTGCTTAAACCCTGAGACATGATGTCACTTATAGTGAATGGGGTGATATTTGGGGACACATTTCTTTTTGTATGAGGGAAGAGTGTATTGGTAAGAAAGTATTTTGCATAGTTTTTGGGATACAATGAGATTATATTGTAAAGTGATATCATAAATGTAAAAGAATAAAATTGCCGTCCTAATGTGAAGCATAACACCATGGGGTAAGCTGGAATGATGATTTCAGATGGTTAATAAACTGTGAATTCAGACCGATATGTCGCAGCTACTTAGAAACAGCCACCACGACATAGCCATGATGCAGAACACCTCAGTCCCAGACGATGCGACACCATGGCCAGTCATTCGTGCAGAGAGTCAATGCTCACAGGTAACGCCAATTTCCAAGCAATGACTCGACAGGGGGGGGGGGGAGGGAGCTCACCACAAAGCAGGCAATCGCTGCACTCTACAAGCCAGTGTCTTTGTGCCAGCAACAAGTACTCTGAGCAATGGTGCTCTGTGTGTCCTACTGAAATCTGCATGTTTCTTATGCTCTGCTATTGTCAGCAATCCAAGGAAAACGACAACCAGGCTCTACTGTCAAATAAATGAATATATTGTTCACCCTGGCACCGCTGTAGTAGGAGGACAGTGGGCATTCTAGATAACCTTAACCCCTACCCAGAGGTTATTCCAGGAATGCTGATATCATCCTTCCAGGAATTACACTACAGTCAGTGGTTTGCTGCAATCCATCATGTTCATTTTGGGAAATGAGTGACCATTGTATTCTGTGAACTGCCATTATGTCAGTCTTTTTTTTAAAATCTTGTACACGAGTGCACATTACATCACGTTCATTCTGGGAATTGATAAACTGGTAAGTGCTAGGATGCATGCCATCACATACATTCTGGAAATTCAGAGTATTAAATTAAAAATTGCTGAATTGGTCAATATTCTGGGCAAGGTTTGACTGCTGAATTGGTTCACCCGACAGGTCCCAGGTCACAGATCAACCAGCCAAGGGTTGAGCATTGACGGCCTCCCCCCCCCCCCCCCCAAATTAAATTTCATTTTTTGGCTGACCTCTCCTAAGTGCCCACCCTATGAGAGTTGAGAATATTAAAACATATTAAATCATGGCTATATAGCTGTCCACACACAGTACCACACTGAGAACAAAGGATAATGTGTGCAAATAACTAAAAATCAACTGTTGTTTATAAAATGTTAATAAGGTAATACTAGTATGAAACTGATTCCAATGTTTTTAAACCTTAAATACTCTTTCAGCAACCCACAAAATGAGAAATATGAGTTCTTGTTCTGCGCCATAGCACTGACTAGTTAGATAGCTGCAAGATAGGTCAACCAACCGACATTGTATCTTAATATCAAAATAATACCCGTAGACTAAATAATGGAAGTGATCTCATGCTTTTAAAGAAACAGTTTTTGTAACAAAACATGTACCTTTACACACAACAGTTAAGTAAGCATTCATCAATTTAATCACCTTGCCCATAGATGGCATCATCATCAACAAACAAAATATATCAATATTTTACATTAAATTCTGTTAATTATTTTGGGGAACTATCTCAAAAATTCACTTGGTCCATCACCCAAGTGACATACTATTTCGTTTGAATCCAGAAATATGAAAATGGCCGTAACCAAAATAAACTTAATATTATATATCAGTTCTAGTGTTTTTTCGAGGAAATGTGAAAATGAAGTATATTCCTAATTAAAATGACATACTAGTATAGGGTGTATACAGAAAAGGCAATATTTATGGTAAAACAAAGTAAAGTTTAACATACACTAACATCGGAATACTTTACACTATTTCTGTAGTTTTGTAACAGATATATAGTTTGACATCACGAAAATTATGTAGATCTCTCAGCCAAATAACGTACTAGCATAGAATGCATAAAGATACTGCAGTTTTTAAAGTTACAAAGTGAAAAGACAACTTAGCTCAATAATGGGAATAAAAAACACTGATCCTATAATTTTCTCGTGGACTTATAGTTTAATATCCTTAAAGGAAGCGTCCTCCAGCTATTTCCATTCAACAAAAGGCCAACCATAGTTTAAAACAGTAAAAAAAGTCATGATACCATTAATATTAATAATCAAATTTCCAACATTCACCAAAATGACAGAAATAACAGCTCAGACATGAAAATAAGTATGTCGTATGTGAAAGGGATAGATTGGTGGGACATATTCTGAGACATCAAGGAATTGTCAACTTAGCATTAGAAGGAAGTGTGAGGCGTAAAAATTGTAGAGGAAGACCGACGGTCGAATATAGTAAGCAGATTCAAAAGGATGTAGGTTGCCGAACGTGTTCTCAGACGAAGAGACTTGCACAGGACGAGGGTAGCGTGGAGAGCAGCATCAAACCAGTCTGTGGACTGAAGACCACAACAACAACAACAACAACAACAGTAATATCCGTACATGTCGAGAAACCCTGACAATAGTTGTATCGCAAACAGACATTTCATTATCTGTTTGTTAACATTTAGAAGTGGTTTTACTACATCCCCTTTTAACTCTCGACGGCGAGTGTTCATCACAGACGAGTGTATCGTTAGGCATGCCCCAGGATAGTGTGATAGGACCGCTATTATTTACTATCTATATAAATGATCTGATGGACAGAGTAAGTTGTAATTTGCGAGTGTTTGTTGATAATGCTGTGGTGTATGGGAGTGTGTCGTCTTCAACTGACTGTAATAGCATACAGGATGACTTAGACAAAATTTCTAGTTGGTGCGAAGCATGGCAGCTACCTCTCAATGTAGAAAAATGTAAGGTGATGCACATGAGTAGGAAAAACAATCCCATAATGTTCGAATACAGCATTATTAGTGAGCTTCTTGATGCTGTGGCGTCGTTCACATATCTAGGCGTAACATTGCAGAGCGATATGAAATGGAACGAACATGTACGTACAGTTGTAAGTAAGGCGGACAGCCGACTTTGGTTTATTGGGAGAATTTTGGGAAGATGTACTTCGTCTGTAAAGGAGACGGCGTATAAAACGCTTGTACGACCACGTCTTGAGTATTGCTCAAGTGTTTGGGACCCGCTGCAGATCAGTTTAAACGAAGACATAGACGCAGTTCAGAGGAGAGCAGCTAGGTTTATTACTGGTAGATTCGACCAATGCGCGAGTGTCACGGAAATGCTCCGGCAACTCAAATGGGGATCGCTAGAAGAAAGACGACGTTCTTTTCTTGAATTTCTTTCGAGGAAATTTAGAGGGCCGTAATTTGAATCCGAGTTTGGTACGATCTTGCTGCCGCCTACTTACATTTCGCGTAGTGATCACAAAGACAAGATAAGAGAAATTAGGGCTTGTAAGGAAGCATATAGGCATTCTTTTTTCCTCGTTCTATTTGGGAGTGGAATAGGAAAGGAAATGCATAGTAGTGGTACAGTGTACCCTCCGCCACGCACCTTACGGTGGATTGCGGATTATGTATGTAGAGTAGATGTAGATGTAACTGCTAAACGACAAGTAATATATTATGTCACAAGTAAAAGGAAGTATTCCTTTGCAATAGCTGATGCCCATTGACATATATTTCCATGGTTAATTACTTGATTATATAGAACAATAAAATGTTTTTATAAGAAATGTGAAGAACGTAAAATCAGTGTCCACCATCTCTAACTTCATTATCTTGTGGCCAGGAAATGCTGAAAACATTGTAAATAATAATACATAAACAAAATATCACAAGACTGTGAAACTAACCTTTGTGGGCCTATAACTGCAGATAATCCACTAAAATAACGACATATATGACTTTAGGATCGTAAAATGGAAGCATTCATTGCTAGGAAGTGTGTTATGTATTTATTTAAAAAAGTCAAACAACATACATAATGTTTTGATAGTGAATAGCTGTTTGCCATACACAGTAAGTCACAGAGAGAGTCATACTACAATACCAAAGACATAGCTATAATAGATATATCGAAATTTCATAACTTATAATAAAATAATACTGCATATCACCTCAATTACAGATGACGTTCCCTGATGCCATTTCCTTGCTAAATAACAGCTTTAATTCTACAACTAATGTGGAAATCTTTTTATTCAAGAAGAGTGTCATGTCAATATTAGTAACACAGTATGTAAAAAATAATCCCCTTCTGTATAATCAATTATTTCCATGTTATTGATGCTAATAAATGTCACTATAGCACATAGATTGCCATTTACCTTACCTTCAGGAGCCGCAAACTTCTGGAACTGTTTCAAAAGAAGCCACACGTTTCATCTGAGTATAATCCTATAATATAAAATCCATTTTAGATGACCTGAATACCTCATTGGAAAACATTCATTTTCAAATTTTTGCATGATTATTGAATGGATTTACAAATTTAAAACCTATTCTTGCTGCGAGCCGCCTGATAATTGAGGAGTGCTATGAAGACAAGTTCACATACATGTTCTTCAGATATTACAGATCGATGTTTATATTCGACATGGCCAAAGTAAAAAAAGACATAAAATGCAGAATGACTATGTGAAGAAAAGAGATTCTAAAGAACCAAAAGTTTCGAATTTTGTTGACATCCAATTTTAGTTTAAATGTTAGTGAGTCCTTTCTGACAGGATTTGTCTGGAGTGTAGCATTGTATGGGAGTGAAACGTGGACGATAAGGAGTGCAGAAAAAACAGACAGTGCAGACAGCTTTTGAAATGTGGTGATACAGACGAATGATGAAGATTAGTTGGGTATATCACATAACTAATGAGGAGATGCTCAACAGAATTGGGGAGAAAATGAGTTTCTGGCATATCCTAAGAGAAGGGATTACTTGGTGGGACATATTCTGAGACATTCTTTGATTAGTACTGGTTTTATATATGAGTTCCTGATATTCATACCGCTACTTTTCTTGTCTCCAAATGTCTCTTTTATTTTCCTGAAGACAGTATCTATCTTTCCCCTAGTTATACATTCTTCTACTGTTCTGCATTTGTCCTGTATCCACTCCTGGTTAGCCAGTCTCCACTTCCTGTCAATCTCATTTTTCTGACGTTTGTACTCCCTTTTGCCTGCTTCACTTGCTGATTTTTTATATTTTCTATCTCCTCAATTAAATCCATTAAATCCTGTATTATCCAGGGATTTCTATTAGGCCTTTTCCTTCTGCGGTCTTCACTACCCTATCTGTCAGAGTTATCCGTTCTTTTTCTACTGTATTACTTTCCGATGTTTAAGACAATTCCTTGCCTACTGCTCCCTCTGAAACTCTTAACCATCTCTGGTTCCTTCCATTTGCCCAGTTTCCGTCTACTAACTTTTCTACCTTTCAGCAGTCTATTAAGTTTTAATCTACAGTTCATTACCAATACGTTATGGTCAGAGTCTATACTGCCCCTGGATATGTCTTAAAACCTGGTTCCTAAATCTATTTCATACCATTACATAGTAAGTCCGGTAACGTCCAGTGTCTCCTGGTCTCTACCACGTATCCAGCCTTCTTTCATGATGTTTAAACCAAGTATTGTTGATCATTAAATTGTGCTCTGTACGAAATTCTACCAATCGATCTCCTGTTTCATTTCTTTTCCCCAGTCGATATTCACCTACAACATTTCCTTCTCTTTCCTTTTCATAATACCAAGTTCCAGTCCCCCATCACAATGGTCTCGCTTAATTTTCTGAATAATTTCTTTTGTCTCCTCATACATTTCTTCGATGTCCTCAAAATCGGCAGAACTAGTTGGCATGTAAGCTTGTATTACTGTGGTCAGTGTTGGTTTTGTGTCTATCTTTGCTATGATAATGCCTTCACTATGCTGTTCACAGTACCTACCCTGCATTCCTGTCTACTTATTCATTATCACACCTACACCTGCGTTACGACCAAATGATTTAGTGATTTTAACCCGGTACTCACCTGACCATAAATCCTGTTCAACCTGCCACTGAACTTCACTAATCCATACCAAATCTAACTTTAACCTATCCATTTCTCTCTTCAAATTTTCTGACTTACCTACACGATTAAGGGTTAGAACATTCCCGCCCCAATCTGTAGAATGCCTGTATTGTTTTTCCTGAGTAGTACCCATCCTGAAATCCAAATAGGGGACTATTTTACCTCTGGAATATTTTACCCAGAGACGTCATCATAAAATATGCATACAGTAGAGCTGCATGTCCTCGACTAACGACTGTAGTTTCCCCTCGCTTTCAGCCATTCGCAGTAGCTGTATGGCAAAGCCACATTGGCGGATGTTACAAGGCCTGCTCAGTCAATCGTCCAGACTGTTGGCCCCGCAACTACTGTAAATCCTGCTGCCCATCTTCAAGAACCACACATTCGTCTGGCCTCTACATAGATACCCTTCCGCTCTGGTTGCACCTACAGTACGGCTATATGTTTCATTGAGGCATCCAAGCCACCTCACCTTGGCAATGTCTGTGGTTCATGAGCGTGGCCCACTTTTGTATGGAGTTGAGAATGTACCAAACTTTTGCGGGCTCTGCTGTTGGCAGGGGAGATATTCCATTACACTCCTTCGCTGTTAGGAAGCGAATCGTAAGGGGTTGGGGGTTTGCAACAAGTTAACAATTATAGATCTTTTGAATAGTTCAATGTTACATTAATAAATAAATCTTTATGGAACCTCAACAATAAAATCAAAGGTCGACATGGCAAATATAGGCGATTAATTAATTGATTGATTATATGGGGCAGCACTGTATGAGGGTAATCCTCAAACAAAAAATGAGTGAGTATTACAATGCAAATCGTAAAAGAAGTCCAGAAGGGAAGCAAAGCAGGGGAAACAATTGTCCGTTGTAAGAGAGATAGTTGCATTCTACTCTAAATATTTTCTCTCAATTTCCACATGTACAAAGATTCGAACAATGCGCTATAACCCGATATCCTTTATCACACAGTTTGATAATGTGTGACCCGCATTATTGTCTTTACGATGGCGCCTAGATTGGTTTCTGCACACATGCAGGAGAACGTGACTGAAGACATGCAGACTCCTGCATGTCATATGAACAATTCCGGAGAACCTTTTTGTCCACTTACTGGTCTACATAAGAACAGGAAAGAATAAAGGAATAGATAATAATGGGAAAGGATCTTGAAACGTTGCCCTTCATTCACATTAAGTGATAAGTGCCATCGATAAGGGATCTAGAATCGATTCCATATTTCTGGTTTTCCGGAAGGCTTTTGAGACTGTACCTCACAAGCAACTTCTAATGAAATTGTGTGCTTATGGAATATCGCCCCAATTGGGCGATTGGATTCGCAATTTCCTATCAGAAAGCAGGTCCCCCTACTCTTCTTGTGTTTATAAACGATTCAGGAGACAATCTGAATAGCTCTCTTAGACTGTTCGCGGATGATGCTGTCGTTTATCGGTCAGTGAAGTCAACAGAGGAGGAAAAAAAAATGCAAAGCGTTTTAGACAAAATTTCTACAAGGTACGAAACTTGGAAATTAACACCTGCTAGCATCTTACGGAACTACGAGTGCAGCGTAGGACAGAGGTTTAGGGGGGGGGGATGTCTTCTCTTTATATGTTACTCTGTAATTATGGCCACCCCAAAGAGATTACCCACTGGGTTTTCCAGCCGATGCCCTGCCGCCACAAAGCAGAAAGAGTGAAGCGGCTCACTATGAACGTACCCTTATGGAACACTGAGGCGTAGCAGCCGGCGGGCAGCCACACCAGCAGCGTCAGCTACTACGGGACCCGTGGCATCAGCTGGACGCCACCTCAGCACTATGCAGTACACAAGCACACTCCATTCATCTCCGGCTCTGCCTCCGCCTCTGGGTGTATTGTTTATTTATATCAGACCACTTTTTTATTGCCACCCCATCTCCAGAGTTGAGTATAGAGCTCACATCCCACATGGAATGAATTCAGTGTTGCCATCCTGTCATAGACCAAGTCTGTGTGTATAACAGTATTCACTTGGTGTGAAAACTATCAAACACACCCCAGACACGTTACATTTGGTGTCATAAAGAGCTGAACTCGGTGAGTAGGTGGAAATGGAGTAGTCGGTTAAAATGATTAAAAGGGGGATCTTTAGTGTTTTTTTTTTTTTTTTTTTTTTATCAGTGTTACAGCCATTTCATTCAGTTTCTTATAGTACTACTCCTTCATTAGTGTTTTGTTGTTATTCTCATGAGTATGGGTAAGCAAACTGTTGCAAAGGAGGTTCCAACAGTACAGGACGCTACAACGTTAGAGGCAATTCAGAGTTTAGTTAACCAGGTGGCACAGCTGAAAAATAATAATAGACTGATGCAACAGATACGTAATGAGAGGTAAGAAGGCACGATTCTGCCATGCCTCGATTCTTCCGCAGTCACTTTGGTAATTCCTTTTTCTGGTAGACTAGGGGGAAATGTAACGGCCATTTCTGACGATTTATTGGTAGCAGCTAAATTAGGATTGTGGTCTGTCAAACAGCTGTTGAAAATGACGAAACTGCGTCTGGTAGGGGAGGCTAAGGCGCATGTTCTCTACTATGAGAAATTAACAAATGCATTAGCTTTTGACCAATTAAGAAAGGGAGTGTTAAAGAGGTTCCAAAGGCAGAATAGTGGGAGAAACTGAAAGTTATTAGTCAGCATCAAAATGAGTCGCTGGAAAGTTATGTAGATAGGATTTGGACGGTTAATGTCAGTACTTACCAGTTAAATGATAATGACGCACCCAAAGGCTGATTGTTGGATATTAGGGACAATGGAGGATCGGACGATAAAATTAATAGATACGGGTGCCGATGTTTCAATTATCAGTGGAAAGTATGTTGAAAGTAGGGATTGTCGCTCTTCAAGGTTTAAGTTAAGTGGAGTTGGAGGTATTTGGGTACGGTCACTAGGTGTACCACGTTGCTGTTTACAGTTGGTACGCAATTTCACGGAACGGTAGAAGTGGTGTCAAGAAAAAATGACCGTATGGCTTTCTTCGCCGGGAGACCCCTTGCGGGTTTGTTCGGCCACCTTAGTGTAAGTCTTTTTATTTGACGCCGCGTGGGCGACTTACGTGCCAATGATGATGAGGACAACACACAACACCCAGTCTCCTGCAGGGAGTCGAACCCGGGCCTCCTGCGTGTTAGTCAGCGACGCTACCACTGAGCTACGGATGGTGTCAAGAATAAGTGACGGATAAGACCCTATTCTGGGACTTGACTTTCTCAATAAACATCACGCTATAATCGATCTCGGTCAGCAAACGGTGCAACTTGATTGGGTCTTACTTCCATTAGGTGGCACAGCTGCAAAGGACCTACCGCTGCAAGATTCTCCGAAGTGCAAGGAAGAATCACCTAAACTGCAAGCGATGCCCTTGAGAATAGGTTCGCGTGATAAAGTACCTTTGGGTACAGGGAAGGTGTTCTGGGTAGATGTACATACCGTCTTACCTGCTGATACACTGTGTTTAACAGAACCTGTAGCGTCGAACGAAGAATTAGATACAGCGCACTGTTTTGTGCGGAGAAGCGCAGTAAAGACTGATGACATAGATGGGGTCAAAAAGTACCGGTACTAGTAGATAATTTTGGAACCAAAGATAGAGAGTTGACGAAAGGAATATTGTTGACGACAATTAGTACGTTTGGGGAGGAAGATTTTGACTGGTCCGAGAGGAAAAACAACAACCTATAAAACTGCAATGTGCCAGAAAATTGCACATTTAAAAGGAAGTGATAGGGATAAAATTGAAGCCGTGTTAAATGAATATCAGGAACTGTTCAATACACAGGGGCCGTTGCCAACAACGACCATTATGCAACATGAAAGTCCGATGGGTAACAGCCCACCGATTTATAACAGACCTTATAGGGTGGCGCGACACTTGCAACCGTTGTTGGACGAATTTTTGAGCAGCAGTTGGATTATAGAGTATTCTGATTCCCCATACAGTGCGAATATAGTAATAGTGCCTAAGAAGTCAACTGATGGGACAAAACGATATAGGTTTTCCTGCGTCTATAGACACCTGAATAGTCAAGCGGTGTTAGATGCATATCCACTGCCGAATGTTAAAGACATTATCGATAGTTTAGGCAGTAGTAAGTACTTTTCTACGATCGATTTCAGCAGTGGCTACTATCAGTTGGAGGTGGCAGAAGACGACAGGCACAAAACAGCATTTTCCACGGCTGGTGGGTACTGGCAATACAGGAGAATGCCCTCCTGCTACGTTACAGAGATTGCTGGATGTGGTGTTGCGAGTATTGAAGACGCAGAAATGCTGTGTCTATTTGGATGATACGATTGTATTCGCTAATTATATTGAAGAGCAGGCAAGGGTTGCGTGGAGTGTTCCAGAGGCTTAGGGAGGCCAGGTTAATGCTAAATTTAGATAAATGCATTTTCGCTTTAAAGGAGGATAATTATTTAGGGCACGTGATTAGAGAACATGGGTTAAGACAAATACACATCTGCTCCACACCCGGATTTACAGATTTTCCAGTACCACATCGCATTAAGGGCTTACAAGCTACTATCGCTGATTTGTAAAAAATTTTGCTGACATAGCTAGTTGTTACAGAAGAGGGCCAAGTTTCAATGGACGGTGGAATGTCGTGCAGATTTTCAGGCACTGAAACAAAAAACCCGTAACGAGCCTAGCATTAGCATATCCAGACTTTAGCAAAGAATTTATTTTATCGTGTGATGGGAGTGGCCATTCGGTGGACGTGCTGTTATCACAAAATTTGGATGGGGCAGAACATCCGATAGCTTATGCCTCCCGGCAGTTGACGACGGCAGAGCGGAATTATTCAACAACTGTAAAAGAGTTGCTTAGCATTATTTACGGAATTCAACATTTTCGTTGCTACTTGTATGGAAGAAAATTTAAGGTGGGGACAGATCACGCTGAATTATAATGGCTCCTTGGCTTACGCGATCCTTCTAGCCAGTTAATCTGCTAGTCGTTGTGTTTGTCAGAGATGGATTTTGAAGTGATCCGCAAGCCGGCAAAGAGACATACGAATGCGGATGGTCTAAGTAGGAAAGTGGCATTCATAGAGGCAGTGGGAAGTACTGCGGAAGGGTGGCAGAGAGCACAGAGATCCTGAGTGTCAGAAGTATGCCTCTCGGAAGCAGTTTTGCAAGGAAGACGACGTTTTATGTCATAAGACTAGACTTTGGCCCAGAATAGTGGTTCCTGCAAACTTCAGACAAGAGGTAATGAGGGAGGCACATGATCATGTCCTGTCTGGACACGGTGGACAGAGGACCATGGAAAGACGAGTGGCAGAAAAGATTTGGTGGCCCACCAGGAAACAAATGTGGTATAGTACGTTCGAAATTGTGTGGAGTGCGCACGGCGTGCAGACTTGAGTTGTCAGAAGGCACCTTCAGAACGATTACCTGAAGCCTCAGCCTCTTTTTCCCTAATTGGAGCCGAAATCTACGGGCCATTTCACAAAACACCAGCCGGTAACAAGTATGTCTTTTTCTCGTTATCTAGCAATGGTGAGTCTTCCAGACCAGCAAGCCAGTACGATTGCACACTCGTAAATAACTGGATACTTAAATTTAGACTACCAAAGGCTATTATGTCGGACCAAGGCTCAAATTTAATGGCCGACGTCCTCAGGCTGCTCTGTCAACTATTGAAGATGAAAAAGCTGCGCATAACACCTCCGCATCCGCAGGCAAACGGGCGGACCAAAAAGGGTACACCGAACAATCGGTAAAATGCTCAGCTACTACATCAATGAGCAGCACAATAACTGGGAAATGTGCTTGAGAATGGTTGTGTCCTGCTACAATGCAAAAACGCACGAGGCAACGGGTTTGTCGCCCTATCGCGTAGTGTATGGGAGGAAGATGGCATCACCTTTCGATGTATTGCGACAAGAAGGAGGAAAAGTCAGTGATACTGTGAAAGCTTCCTAAAAGATAGTGAAAAAGGTGTGGTCCAGAGTACAGAAAGCAAACACTAAGGCGTTGGAGCGACAGGAAAGGATGGGGAATGCAGGAGCAAGATATCCTGACTATAAAGTTGGGCAATGGGTCATGCTATCCACACCTTACGTGGCAAAGAGAAAGACAAATAAGTTAGTTTGTAATTATCGAGGGCCTTATCAAATTGTGGGATCGACGTCGCCAGTAATGTAAGATTGCAATTGCCAATACGAACGTCAGTTGTGCACATAAATAGGTCAAGACCTTTTAAGGGGACTATTAATGTTTTACCTCCACCAGTAGTATCTGTTAATAAAGGAAATGCAAGACGTCGGAAACAAGGTCAGTTAGTGGTTCCAAGAAGGAGGCAAGGGGATACATACAATTAGCGAGGGATTTGTTAAATTATATAAGACAATTTAATACAGTTGTGTTTTATTTATCCTTTCCTCTTCGTTCTTTTCTTTATTTCAGCTTAGTACATAACATTATTGGTCTTTTGCAGGAATCATCGTCTAGCGGAGCTTCATAGGATATCAGTAGCAGTTGGGTTAATATTCTGTTTAGATGAGGTTAGCAGTAGTTAGGTTCTCGAAACAAGGATCTGTGTTGATAACGGGTAATAGGTGGTTTGATTCTTTATGACACCTCATGGGCAATCACGGGAAATAATTTTCGTTTATCTGCATCCATGACTTGCTGTATTACAATGAACATATCATATCCTATTCTTTACTGGCCTGACATGATCCTACAGATATTACCACAACAAAATCTAACATTTCTTAACGATTCACTCGATCCGGAAATCCTCAAATTTTTATATCACTTCATCAGCACCCAGAATTGATGCCACTGCCATTATCCAACATGTAATGCAGCTTAAACAAGAAAGAAAGACGAAAATTATAATATTGAGCACTAGTATTTCTGGTTCCTTTTTTCTGTTGATACTCCTTTGCGTATGTTTTCTTTCCTGTAAGCGTAAGAAGAATGAGAGTAAGAACAGCCCAGTCCATCAGATCCCGGGAGACTGGTTACGAATGTCGAAATAATACATAGGTATATGAAATAAATCAGATATTGTCACAAGAAGGTATTTAATGATTTTGTTATATGTTTTTCTACGATATTTTTTACTATAATATTATCTGTGTGGTGCTTATGAGGAGAGTGGTGTCGGTTAAAAAATCGGGACTAATTTTCCCCAGGGGTGGAGGAATTGAGGAGATATGGAGAATATAGACCTGTAATATGAAAACATTAACAAGTAGTGAGTGAACTTTAATGCAGAAGTTGAACATACAGCGGTGCTGTGTTGAAAGCAGGCGCGTGACTTATAGTAGCGCAGGACAAACACGCCGGCCGCGGTGGCCGAGGGGACTGAGGCGCTGCAGTCACATTCTGCACGGCTACTACGGTCGGGGGTTCGAATCCCCCCTCGGGCATAGATATTTGTGCCGTTCTTAGTCTTAGCTAGTTCATAAGTAGTTTGTATGCTTAGGGACTGATGACCCCATAGTTAACTCCCATAAGTTCTACAAACATTTGAAAAACATTGACAAACACGTTTATGATTTCAGCAAATAAAATGGAGCGGCTCGGCTCAGCTTCTGCTGACGCAGATAGGTCGGCAAGGGCGCCGTACTTCGTAACAGCCTAACAGCTGTGTTGCCTAAAGGTGGCTGGGACATGCGTGATCAGAAGTAGGAGACCGGTCACGTGTAGAAAAGATCAACTATGCCACGTTTGTGAAACACAGGATGACGGGGTGAACCTTGTCTTATAAATACAGGCGAAAAAGGTTCGGAAGTCAGTCAACAACCTCAGAGAGAGAGGCAGCCACGGCTGGGCAGTCACCTGCCGCCCGGACTGTGCTACTTGTCGACAACAATTGTTATCGTAAAACCGAGTCTGTCGCAGGCTGGAAGCACTTCGATGAACCGTGGCCAGCAGCCAATCATCACGGTCAACACTGCATCCCCGACGGGAGATGCAGCCTGCGGAATAGCGGTGGAACAGCGTGACGTGGTGGGCAGCGGGTTCTCGGCCTCGACAGCAGCGCAACCGGGCGTCGAACCAACGCATGGCGTGATAAGACTGCAGCCAGTTACTCACCCAGGGGTGCGGTGTGGACTAAAGGACACGGCCACACCTGAAGCGCTCCTATGACCGTCTGGAGGGCGAAGCAGCAGCAACGGGAAAAGGAGGGTTCAACTCCCGGGCCACACCCAGCAGTGTACGGCTATCGCTGCAGTGGTGGCGACGCGGTGCAGCCCAACGACGATGGCAGGCGTAGGGACGATACCTGGTGATGGACATTCTTAAACTTTATTAACTTTTAATCCCTGTGGGGCATTTTCACACAAACTGGTTCATGCCTCATGAAATCGATTAGATGTCTCTCTAGAAATTCTCTCTTAGTAAAGGGTTTGAGACATCTATAGCAAATACGCCTAGGATATTTCCTTTTACTCATTTAGGTTCCCAGTATGGGGGACATGCTTTTGATCCAAACGTAGTGCTGCTTATCTCCCTTTTCAAATAGTAACAAATATACGTGTTTAGGTCGCCGAACAGCTTCTTTGGAAAAGTAGATGGGTCCAACTACTGTATGCTATTCTTTTGTTTCCTGCACAGTGTGCTCTTTACCACTATCGTAGTCTTCTTCAACTGGCTTGCACATATTTTTTCTGAGGCCATAGACATGGACTGATTAACTCGGGTTTTGCCTCTATCTTGAATTTTGAACATGATGCCTTCAAAGCTATAATGTGCGCAGACATTGATGAATTCGGGGAGCTCCCTTTCCAAAACCGCTTGACAGGCATTCGGATAGGTAGAATGATCCTGATATTGGTGTTACAAATGCGAGTTTGCTGAATCCTGTCCTCGAAAGGGTCAGCAGTTTCAGAGTAGTTTAATGCTGTCTGCTTCGCGTGGTGCTCCTCATTGTGTTGGTGGGTAGGAGTAGGGTTGTGGCTGCTAGAACTGCCATTTTACTGAGAACATGATGCTCGCAGTCTCGAACGCCAGTTTGATTGCCCTGGCTGTGGTGAGTCTGGTGCTTGCTGCTGGGAATGACCTGGAGTTGCTGGTGTACAGTGTGATGGTTCTGGCTGCGGCGAGTCGGTTAATGTCCAGTGAGAATGCCGCAGACTCAAAGGCGTCCAGTTTGATGGCTCTGGATGTAGTTCCAATGTCGCTGATTGTGGAGGCTACAGTTTTTCTGCACAGACAGAAGAGCCAATTTGATTAGTATCATAAAATGTTCGGTATTCTCGATGTACATATTCATGATAAACTTCCATTCGCATAGTTACTTACCCAGCAGCTAAAGAAGCGATTTTAGCCAGATTTCAACATCATCACTACCATCACGTCTCTGCAATGAATGTTTGTTAATTGTTAGATCTATTTTCTGTTCAAAATCTCCCTTTGACGATGAACCGATGGTGGGGGTTGTGGTATTTTTGCACAGACAAAAGGAGCACAATTGTTAATTAAAATTCAATATTGGGTTTTCTTTCTTTATATAAACATGATAATATATTCTTCTCTTCCATTGCATATTTGCAGTTACTTATCCTCTGAATGATGAACGTTGTTTTGTTAGGTATTGTTTTATCCGTTCCTCCAACTCACATTGTCAAGTGCACCTACATAGCCCCGTCAACGAAGACCGAAAATTGGTGACTAGGAGAGCAAATTCGTGGTCACAAATTTTTGTACAGTGGTAGTGGAGAGTGTCACGAACAACATACTAAAAATCATGACCTGTAGGGTGTGAGCGTTGGGTGGGGTGGGTGATCGTTTAAAGGTCACTTTTTCAAGTTTTTCTTAAATTACTTGAATACCATGGCTTCTAGTAAAAATATTTTCCAGTACAAAATTAAAGTACGTTAAATTTCCTACAGAAAGGTGCCATTCATTTTTTTTTCTCTTGGACCACTTGTTTTATCATTACAATGGGTGAAAAATGTCAGTTAATGAAAACAATCTTTTAATGGTATAAAATTAATGTTTACTGTGAAATGAAGTGGATTAAGACCAAATATTAAAAGCCTATACCTTATTTAAGTACAGTAGAACAGTGCTGAGGGACAAAATTTGTTCTGAGGATGTGCCAGGTCGCAGTGGGAGAGGGCGGGTTTTGGGGGTGGGGGGATGGGGTAGACGATGAGGGAAAGCATTATGCTGGAATGAAGCCCTTCCCTTATTTGTGCTTCTAAAAAACGAGGAGCGAGCTAGTGAGTCCCACTCCATCTACCTCATTAGGTCGCCCGTTTCTAATGAGCACGCTGTCGACGGGACGTTAAACTCCAAGCTTCCTTCCTTCCTTCCATTAGGTCGCAGAAGCAACTACAGGGTGTCTCTGGTGTACATGTAAAATCGTCTTCAATAAATTTCAACAGTTCTCCAAACATAAATGTCACAAAAAATGGAGTGTTTCAGTCAGTATTTAGTTGACATTCGTAAATCATGAAGTCAAAGTCACGGTTTGACGGCTCGAAATCGGTTTCTTTCCAGTTAAATGTGTCACTGAAGCCATCTCTTCTCCAAACCATTTCACCCTACTGTCACTTTCTGATTCATCGGATTCTGAGGACCTGCCGAATGTACACTCTTTGACAAAAAACCTGGCCGCCGCTGAGCCTAAGTCCGAGCCGATCGCGACATGGGACAATAAAAGTGGCCGCGCTGATTCGCTCTAAGTCCAGCTATCTGCACAATCTGGCAACACTGCAGACTGCGGGAGTTCATACAGCACTTCTTGTGTACAGTTAGAAGATAACTGGGTCAGATCCCTCCTTGGTCTTGCGGTAAAGTGCGCGACTTTCATGTTCAGTATTAGCGATCGAAACCGACTGTTGACAAAAATTTTAAATTCACGTCACTCATGCATGCTGATGCCACATGTGTAAGGGGAGCATATGCGTAACGTATTTCATTTTTTGAAACACTGGTAATAACATTTCGGCCCAATAACATTGCCACCTCTGGCCGCAGCACTTGGCACAGCTCTCCGCGGCCCACTCGCCGGCAGCAGCGGTGGCGGCGCTACACAGCGCTGCCTCGCCCTCTGCCCACAGCGCCTGCCGCCGCTCATCGCCCTGGAGGCGTAAAATACTGTAGCGTTGCTGAGTGGTGATCCACAAAAAAGGTTGCGATTCGTATTTCACACAGGATATAACGAAGCAGACCACCTATTTTGAATGATGAGCATTTACATTAAAGAGGCAAAAAACTGTCATTGTCCAATCCAATGGCACTCTACGATGGTTAACACTTATTTGTGGTTTAAATCTCGATTCTTTTCCTTTCAGAAAAGCCTTTCATGTAATTTGTTATTGTCATCAGTTCATATGTTTTCATCAAGACACAATATGTAACCCACTAAAATGTTTTAGTGTCGTTGTTTCACTCCGTACGTTAAATGTATGAGCTAAATTATGTGAATACGTTTCAGTGCACGTTCTAAAGCAATACAGGCATACTGCAAGGTTCGTGTCTTCATGTCTCATTTCTACAGGAGATATTTCACATCAATGGAGGTGAATTCGAATTTCTTCGAAGGCGTTTGTATGGTGAAGCAAAGAAGACATCTAATACCATTTCCATAATTTGAAGTCGACCTTTCTGAAATACTTATTGTGTAAAGTTTTTCTTATGATTTCGTTAAAGAGTTTCTTCTTGCTATCTGCACGTATAAAGTAAAATAAAATGAAATTAAATTCCATCCCCAAACGCACTTTCTCCAACCAGGATTTGAACTGCCACCTCACACCAGGCTTGCATCACAAGACACAAGCAGAACCACACGGCCAACCACACACTGCCAGAGATTGGCCTTATTCTCTCACATATTGAATGCTTAGCCTCTAACGCATCGCGAAAGAACCTGAAAGTCACCTACACAAATAACTACATTCCTTGAGTGCAAAAGTTAAATTTCTGTCTCTCATTTCACGGCGGCATTACAAATCATTAGTCATGAAAGTAGAAAAGGAATGTCAAGTGAACTTAGTGAGAGAATTCAGTACCACTTGAGGAAGTAACTGCACTGTCACAGTGTTGCCAAATATCAGCAACGATGTTGCCAGTTCTTAGCTGTACTAGGAAGACCTGTGTAGCGATAAGCGACGCGAAATCGCGCTCGTCGCATGTGGGCTTCTAGAGGGGAGTCGCGCATTTCGGTTAATATGCGCTATCTCCTGATGGATTCCGTCGTCACATTTACGATGCAGATATTAAATTCATTCAATGAGGCCGAAACTAGCGTTTAAATTTTTGAAGCTTTACAGCATTATGATATATTTTCAGCAAATAACTAGAGAAAAAAATACTGATATTGTGATTGCAACATACGGCAAGTCAAAGTCTGAGATATATAAACTTCCATCACGATTTCAGTTTCACCCCCTCCCCCCCCCCCCCGAAAAAAGACTGAAACAATTACTTTGTTAGATATCTACAAAAGCTAATTTTCAATCAATGATGCCCCATCCGCCTCGAAAAACTTCGCAACTTGAAAGCGACTGCGTTTCAAAATGCAGCCTTACGACTGTACAAGTAATATTTCATGTCTTCTACGTGTTGGTTTGCTTGAAAGCCACAAGAAACATAGTTAACTGATTATTTGTGCAACACAGCAATTATTTCACTTAAGTATTTAGAAGACTGGATATTTAAAATTACTGCCATGAACACAGAAACTAAACTGTATATGTGGGAAACGTGCAATTCTGATGTTTTTCCTCTGCAAACATATACATATAATCTATAGACTACTAAGCAGCTTATTGTTTTCGTAGTGTTACAGCCTTGATGGGCCAACAAATGTTGATGAGAATCCGCACCCAATGTGTCTGATGGATTTTTCGAACGTTGCAACCTATTACTTGCATGTGTTGTTGTTTAGTATCTGTCGTCATGATGATAAATCAACATAAATTGTTACAAACGTTTTACCTACTTTCTCCTATTGTCCTATTTTTCGTCAAACCACACATTCTTTCTGGTCTCTTGGCCACATGGGAAATAAAGCTTTTGCAACTGAATTAATGATAATAATGATGGTAATAATGATAGTAATCAATGATGTTTATGGCATTACAGCAGAATGATAAAGACTGCAATAACATTAGAAAATGACAATCTCTTGGTTGACACACTGCAATGAGTTTTGGTATTTCGTTGCTGAATGCCATTTAGGATATTTTTCAGAGGAGAAATATAGACCTGAAGCCACACACATCACTAGTACAACGATACCTCACTAATCAACTATGCTTGCTGTAGATGAGAAAACGAGAATGGCGCCACCGAGCTAAAATGAGATTTCTCGTTCAGTTATCTGACATTTGTTGGCAGTTAATACAGACAGTCCGGAAATAAAACACAAAATTGTTTGCAATTTAAGGAGGGGTAGACCTTTCTGCGATCGAAAATTTAATTCAGGATAACCGAGTCATTTAAATGCAATGACTAATCTCATATCCTCATGAATATTGGAAAATACCTCGAATTCTGGAACTAAGGGAACGATCAGAGTTTACTAGCATCGTAAGCAATACTGCTAAGCTATAGGAAGAATTTCTTGGCCATCCCACAATATCCTCATTCCTACAAACAGCATGCTTCAACTGGCTTTTATCCATGCTGCGCTGCCAACGCCCATTCTAAGTAAGGCTTTAGTCCGAAAGCAGAAAACATCATTGAAAATGCTGATGAATAGATGACTTACGTTCATCAATTTCCGGGGAGAGTTTCTTTCAACGAAACGGAGAAAGTGTGAAATGAATACTTTCTCCAAAGTTGGACGTATATACGTTCAATCTTGTCATACGCGGCTCACATTCCAGGAATATCACCAAAATGAGCATCTGGCGGGTACCGTCCTAGAGCAGCTATTACGGAAGTTTTTACCGATAATCATAAAATTGACAAGACGGCTTTTGCTACAGAATATAGTGACTTCTATTACATCCGCATAACCTTTCCCAATAAGAAACTGTTTTCTTCGTATAGTGATGCCCCTGTTTAGGTGCATTATAATGTTAGTGTTTATTGTTGCTTCAGAAGTACTTTTTGCCTTAAATATTTCTATATTTGCAGGTGATTCAAAGTAATTGTAATAATTAGTTTCCCTTCAAATTACTCCATTCATTCGATCTGTTATTCGTAAAGTAATTGCAACCGCCAAAAGTGAAATTGTCCTATAAACCAAACCGTTAGGTCATTCGTATAAGGGCAGAATACTTTCATCTGAAATATCTCCACGAAAGGCAGACGGTTGTCTGTCATAGTAGAGTTAGGTTCGCTTAGCTAGTCCTCTGTGCAGAAGAGATGGAATTATATGTTGAAGAAAGAAGTCATATCTAAGAAACTTGAATATTAATATTATTTTTCTCGTGTATTTACATTCTTTCAGTTTATATTCGCCTTTACTTCTCACAAAATAATGAGATATATTTTTCTCTGCTATAGCTACCTTTGGTCGTTTCCGACCGCATTACATTTTCCGTTGTCTCTAGGTGGATAATACTTTGTCTCTGCCGATCCCAGATTTCACGTCGAAAGAAAACATGTGATCCACATAATTCATTTCGCTGTAGGCTGTCGTATTTCCACCGTTGGTATATTTACTTGTACGAATATTGTTCGTAACCGTAAACAGTTTGCTCTTGCTGTTCATCTCCTTAATATTGTTAAACACATATTTTCCCTGTAATTCTCCTCGTGAAATGTTTGAACTGCTGTGCTTTATTATTGTTAGTACCATTACTTTTTATTTCAAGTTGATCTCTGAATTTGTATTTTGTATTACCGTTATATTTGTTTTTTCAATATGTTTCACAATATTGAAGATCAACAAGTTCTCATATTCATTAATATAAACGACTTAGAGCTAATGTATAACGTTCATTTTAGTCTTGTTTCATCCGATTTCCTTCGACATCCTTATCATAACAATCCGAACTTCTGCTTCGCTCTAATGACCCTCTTGTCGATGGGACGTTAAATTGTAACCTTCATTCTTTCTTTCGTGTCTCGTGTGCAAGAGAGCTTACTTTGTTCATGTTTTCGTGTGTTGGTACAAATTTTGTAGTTCATTTCAAACCAACTTCCCTCTGAACAAGAGACCTTGAACTTTCAACTTAACTTAGAACTGGATGACACTGCTTCATTAACGCCATTTCTTAATTGGTGTGTGGTGGAGGGCAATTTTTATACAACTGCTGTTTCCGCCTGTTTCTCTTCCAGTCGTGAATGGTTCGCCGTTAAAACTATTTCTGGTAAGACTTAGTGTGAGTTCATATCGCCCTATCTTTTACCTTCGCGATCTTTTCGTGACTAATACATAAGAGTGGTCAGGTGAAATAGAAATAAAACAAATGTATCGAATGTCTCTGTTGTATTCTCATAAAAACGGTTGAAACTGAATGAAAAATTTCACACATACAAAATTTGAAAAGTGTAAAATAATCATTCAGATGGAAAATGCATAGAAACGTGGGTTTAAAATAGACTAAGACGTATGAAGTAACTTTTGTCCACTCGATAATTGGTACCGCGTTAAGGATAGTTCCAATAAATTTTCGAATTTTTATTAGCTATGTCAGACATCATAGAAACACTGTAACATAAAGTGTTCTTGCATCATGAGTAATGCTAACAGTAGCGTTTAGTGGCCACCAACGTGAAGGGTAATTTATTTCATTAACGTTCTGAAGTCGATAAGAGGTATGACGCGGTGGGGGCAGCCACGGTCGTTTTGGTAAATGCGGCACAACGAGCGAGCGAAGTCCTGCGTGTCTGGAAACGGAGAAGGCGAAGCGCGCCTGCCGGAGGGATAGTTTTCGTTCTGAACTGAGGAAGCCATCAAAAGGAGCCTAACAGATATTCGGTAGACCTCTTGGAACTTACGCGTTTTGACTTTAACATAATAAATGAAATTCGAGAATTGCATTGAACATTGCAATGTATAGTAAATTAATGTCGTCCGCTATCTGCGACGACACCGATCGAATGATAATCTATCGACGTGAGATACCTGGCACTTTGTACTTTGAAACCTATCACCGCGCTGTAATGAACACGTTGCAATTAAAACTATGTTTAAATCGCATCCGGCCATGAGACTACGTAACATTTTATGAAATCAACGAGGCAGGCAATAAAGACAATTCCGGAATCCATTGAGCACCTCATCAAGGAACGTGCTCAAAAAATTCAAATGGAACGCTATTTATCGTAGCAAGATGTTCTGTCAATAACAGGTCGCTTGTAATTTCCATATTGACCTGTGGACATTTTATTTTATTAGGAAGCAAACTCGAAGGAAACTGGACAAATTTGGATATTTAGGAAGACTTTTCTGCGACAAATTGTGAGTCTTATTGTTAGTTAATGGAGTACAGTAAACATAATGGTAAGTCCTGCATATGAATCAACCATAAACCGAGAAACAAAACTGGTAATACGCTCAATGAGGTATTCATTGATTTTTTTTTAATTAATAGCTGGCCACGTAACATATGTGCAATTTGGAGAGCACAGTATCTATAGCCTGAGTGGAATTACGGATCCGGATCCTAACATGCAGGACGCCAACTACAAAAACTCTTTCATCAGGCCATCAATGTAATCAAGATTTTCCAACGTCGTAGTAGGGCCTATTATTTCGCAACTTCGGCATCATGTAGATGTGAGTCTGATATGTAATTCTGCAGTCAGTTGACTTTTTCTTGTCACCTGCATTAAATATTTTGAAAAATTGACAACATAATATGCTCGTTGTAGTAGTTAACTGAATTTGCGTTCAAGAAGGTCGTTTCATACATTAACTACTCTTACTCTCTTTCTCGTTGCGAGCAATCTGCCTCAGCTGTGAGTAAATAAATGAGGTAGGTTTATAGCAGTAATGTCTAGCTGTATAATAGTCACTTTCTGAAAACCTAGCCAATTTAGAAATCGGGGCCGTTTTGTTGCAAAAGCTGGATCTCATCATTACGTCCCGTTACGTCTTTAATTTATCCGCTTACTATCAAACAAAATCATCCGTGCCAACTGTCTCTTGGAAACCTCATAGCAGATGCTGTAGCCACCTACTTCAAGAATATCAAGTGACATCAGAAACAAAACGAAAGAACATTTTCTTAAATGAATTTATCAATTATTCTAAAATGATGGTAAAATTTAAATATAGATAGAACAACTTATTTGGAAATCACTTCAAATGTAGTCATCCCATCAAGTAAATAATAAATTCTGAAGCCGTGTCAGCTGTTTTTTTTTATTATTAAGAATGTTGCTTTACAGGTCAAAGACCGTTTTCAAGTTTTTGAAGACCCATCTTCAGGTGTTAATTTTTTTCATATGAAAATTCATTATAGAGATACTAGGTTCTAATTGATTTCATCTGTCATGGGAATAAAATTTCATTAATTAGGCTCAGATATATGGAACCAGTCCAACAGAAATCATCACTGTCATTCAGAATAAAAACCAAGGACATTAAAATGTGGGACAAATAGTCGCGTAATTATGATTACTGTATTTTCAATGAAACCAGTAGATCGCCGATGAAGTGAAGGAGTACAAACCAAAGAAAACTGTCCAAAGAATCGAAGAAACCGATAGATGATGGATTTGTATTTTGCTCATCTTTGCATCAAGTATTACGGCATGGTAAAAAAACTTGCGAACATGCGCAACCACCCAGATTCTCTGTTTTGTTACAGCTTCATGAGGACTAAATTCATTTAGGTAATATACCTTGAATGTGAGACGCGTTTGACAAGACTCAACGTAGATACAGTCCATCTTCGGACAACAGTGCCTAGTATCATTGGAGAAAATGATGATTCGTATTACTTTTTCGTTTTGTTACAAAAAGCTCTCACCGACAGTTGATGATGGTAAGTTATCAATTCATCATCATTTCTTCTCAATGCATGGCGAAAAGTCAGTTAAGGCCAGATTCTAGTAGGATTGAGAATATTGTGGGCTGTCGCTTTCAAGATGCGAAGTGTTTAATACCTTTCTGTTTAGTAACGGATGATGCAATGTTCATTTCCAGTAACTCATAAAAATTGCTTTTGTAGATATCTAACAAAGTAATTGTTTCAGTCTTTTTTCGGGGGGGGGGGGGAGGGGGTGAAACTGAAATCGTGATGGAAGTTTATATATCTCAGACTTTGACTTGCCGTATGTTGCAATCACAATATCAGTATTTTTTTCTCTAGTTATTTGCTGAAAATATATCATAATGCTGTAAAGCTTCAAAAATTTAAACGCTAGTTTCGGCCTCATTGAATGAATTTAATATCTGCATCGTAAATGTGACGACGGAATCCATCAGGAGATAGCGCATATTAACCGAAATGCGCGACTCCCCTCTAGAAGCCCACATGCGACGAGCGCGATTTCGCGTCGCTTATCGCTACACAGGTCTTCCTAGTACAGCTAAGAACTGGCAACATCGTTGCTGATATTTGGCAACACTGTGACAGTGCAGTTACTTCCTCAAGTGGTACTGAATTCTCTCACTAAGTTCACTTGACATTCCTTTTCTACTTTCATGACTAATGATTTGTAATGCCGCCGTGAAATGAGAGACAGAAATTTAACTTTTGCACTCAAGGAATGTAGTTATTTGTGTAGGTGACTTTCAGGTTCTTTCGCGATGCGTTAGAGGCTAAGCATTCAATATGTGAGAGAATAAGGCCAATCTCTGGCAGTGTGTGGTTGGCCGTGTGGTTCTGCTTGTGTCTTGTGATGCAAGCCTGGTGTGAGGTGGCAGTTCAAATCCTGGTTGGAGAAAGTGCGTTTGGGGATGGAATTTAATTTCATTTTATTTTACTTTATACGTGCAGATAGCAAGAAGAAACTCTTTAACGAAATCATAAGAAAAACTTTACACAATAAGTATTTCAGAAAGGTCGACTTCAAATTATGGAAATGGTATTAGATGTCTTCTTTGCTTCACCATACAAACGCCTTCGAAGAAATTCGAATTCACCTCCATTGATGTGAAATATCTCCTGTAGAAATGAGACATGAAGACACGAACCTTGCAGTATGCCTGTATTGCTTTAGAACGTGCACTGAAACGTATTCACATAATTTAGCTCATACATTTAACGTACGGAGTGAAACAACGACACTAAAACATTTTAGTGGGTTACATATTGTGTCTTGATGAAAACATATGAACTGATGACAATAACAAATTACATGAAAGGCTTTTCTGAAAGGAAAAGAATCGAGATTTAAACCACAAATAAGTGTTAACCATCGTAGAGTGCCATTGGATTGGACAATGACAGTTTTTTGCCTCTTTAATGTAAATGCTCATCATTCAAAATAGGTGGTCTGCTTCGTTATATCCTGTGTGAAATACGAATCGCAACCTTTTTTGTGGATCACCACTCAGCAACGCTACAGTATTTTACGCCTCCAGGGCGATGAGCGGCGGCAGGCGCTGTGGGCAGAGGGCGAGGCAGCGCTGTGTAGCGCCGCCACCGCTGCTGCCGGCGAGTGGGCCGCGGAGAGCTGTGCCAAGTGCTGCGGCCAGAGGTGGCAATGTTATTGGGCCGAAATGTTATTACCAGTGTTTCAAAAAATGAAATACGTTACGCATATGCTCCCCTTACACATGTGGCATCAGCATGCACGAGTGACGTGAATTTAAAATTTTTGTCAACAGTCGGTTTCGATCGCTAATACTGAACATGAAAGTCGCGCACTTTACCGCAAGACCAAGGAGAGATCTGACCCAGTTATCTTCTAACTGTACACAAGAAGTGCTGTATGAACTCCCGCAGTCTGCAGTGTTGCCAGATTGTGCAGATAGCTGGACTTAGAGCGAATCAGCGCGGCCACTTTTATTGTCCCATGTCGCGATCGGCTCGGACTTAGGCTCAGCGGCGGCCGGCCGGCGGCCAGGATTTTTGTCAAAGAGTGTACATCTTGCTCTCCAATAGGATGAAAAGAACTGAGGAGTACAGATCCGAGATTCTGTTGAAGACTCATCCTACTAGAGAATTCACACTCACTGTCACTCCTATGAGCATAACCAGGATTTTCTACTTCTGAGAAGGCCACATTTCAATGATATCTCTGCGAGTACCAGAGGTAACAGTCTATTTAAAATTGGGACGATTGTTGACAAAGTTCGTGCGACGTTTCGCAACTCACTTCGTCCACATCACAAGCCTTGTATAGATGAAAGTATCTTGCTCTTTGAAGGACTACTATCTTATAAGTAATATATTTCGCCAAAGCGAAGTAGATTTGTGATAAAGACATTTGTACTATGTGACTATCACAGTGGGTACATTTTGAATTTTATTATATATTCTGGCTCAACAATAGAAACTGGGTTCAGCAATTTAGAGAAAAGTGGCGATGTAGTGGCAAGTCTTATTGTCCCATATTTTGAAAAGGGTCATATTCTGTTTGTTGATAATTGGTACTCCAGCCTAGACCTGTTGCTCTGGCGTGACAACCATGGAACAGCCGCATGGGGCACCGTTCGTAAGAATAGGCGCAACATGCCAAAAGTGCAGAAGAATTTAAAACGAGAGAATCTGAGTTTATGTGCACTGACAAGATCCTTTCTACCAAATGGTGCGATAATAGTGAGGTGTTGATGTTGACTGCATGTCACACACCACAGATGATTGGAACAGAGAAGACTGACAGACATACTGTCGAAATAATAAGGAAACCGCAATGTATCATTGATTACAATTCGACTATGGGTTCAATTGACCGTTGTGACATGTTACTGAGCTTATTGGCATCAGTCCGTAAGACTGTGAAATGGTGCAAGATTTGTTTCTTTCACATTCTGGATTCATGCATTGTAAATGCTCATCCCCTCCACGGGTCTGTAACAGGACGAAAAATGGCACTCGCAGAGTTTCACGTATCTGTCGTAAGGGAGATTGTAGAAAAATATGCCACTCAAGAGATAAAAGCAGTTGGGAGAAGGCACTATAACGACAAGAATCCACTGCGTTTCACAGGAAAACATTTTACAGATGCTATTGTGAGTAAACATTCGCAGAAAAATATGTTAATTGGTAGATTCGCCGAACTAAATTGAATTTATTGACACTGTGATTTACTAATAATAGAAAGAAAAAGAACTAAATAAGCAATTAAATAAAAAAGTAAGTAAATAAAAATAAAAAATAACATATTTTTTTAACTTGCCAAGTGCCGGTCCAAAGCCTGGATCAGAAAAGAAGAATGGGAAATATATTCAGAAGGGACAAACACTGGTAATATTCAGCGATTATCAGAACAATACTGACTGAAATAAAGCCACTTGTAAGATTTCATATAGGAAACAGTTAAATAAATAAAACTTAATATTTGAGAATCCTTTGTTGTTAGATTATTACATGCCATGTTTCACGTTCGTCATACTTCCAGTCCCTCAGATATAGGAATCCAAACTTTGAGATTTTTTCTGCCGCCTATTTTTTGTAGCGACTTTGCTTAACATTTTTTGGCTGAATATGGTTCGCATAATTCTTTTCTTCATTATTCCTAACAGAACGCTTACAATTGTACAAGGTGGCCAGATTTCATTTATTCTAACAAAAGCTTGCCTGAGATATAACAGCTGAAATTCACGCTTTTACTGTGCACAATTTAGCGAATGAAATCAAGCAAGTGATGACATCTCACCCAGTATTATTTCGACATTAGTTAAACTTCACCAGCGTTCATGGAGGACGTGTTCGATTGTTCACATAAAATTTCCTCGAAATCTGTGATGTTCGAGTGGGAAAAATTTCCAAACTTAAGCAATTTAACGTGGACTGGCTCATAAAGTTTAAATGTGCATAAAGATTGTACATTAATATATATCAGCATATCGAAAGCCACATAAAAAACATGCAAATACATTATGTGTCGGTTTTCGGAAGGTGAGACAGGCGCAACCGTTGGCTCCATGAAAATTCAGCACAGGGCGAGGGAGGGCGAGCGGTGGGCTTTGCACAGGCAGCGGTCGGGGTGGCCCCCCTTAACGCAGGTAGTGGGATTAGACGGCCTCAAGGGCGCGCTTGACCCGGAAGGCAGGATCACACTAAAAAATATACAGACGGGAAACCTCCGTAAGGGCATGGTCACATGTTCAGGGGTGCGGGGAGGGACGGTTACCAGCAGTTCTGTAAGATGTCCCATGATGGCGCTGCGGTCAGAAGCAGCCCTTTATGGCCCGGCGCACACTTGACGCAGCAGAGGCAGAGGAGATGCAGAGGCGAGGCTAGTGGCGGCGCTAGACGAAAACTGGGCGTCGGCGAACTCGTCTTTGCGAGGCCCCTCTCATTTTTTCATTAATGAAGAAAATATCAATTGAGCTGAATCATACATGAATAATCATTATACTAAAATTCTATTAGTATAATATACGAGTATTGTTGAAATGAAAAAAAAATTACAATAAACAAACCCAAATTACAGAAACTTTTCAGCTTTTCGTCTCACAGAATTTTATTACATCACATCTTAATACTAGCCGCTATTTCGGTTTCAGTTGATAGTACTTGCAAGACAGATAGGCTTTCTTGCCTCACTGTGCTTTTCAAGTTAGACTTAATCAATTTTAACTTTGTGAAGCTTCTCTCTGCCGAAGCTGTACTGACTGGAACTGAGCATGATTATGATTGTTATATAAACATTTGGATATACTTCTTTCAAATCATTTTCTAAATTGTATTGAAGAAATTGTTTGGAGGTATTTAACTAAAAATTGTATCAGTGCTGCACTCACACGGAAATAAATACGGACAACTAAATAGCTGCCGGCCAGGAATGGCCGAGCGCAATAAGACGTCATACCACGGTGAGCGAGGTCGCTCTCGTCAGGGGTCTAACACCACCCTCGGGTACGGATGTTGTGTTCGTCTATTGGTTACGCTAGATGTAGGTCGTCACTACATAACCTACTAGTTGGAAAGCGCCGTTGAACATCTTATATATGTATATTAAAAAAAAGAAAATTTTAACAATGTTTGGCGAGGCCCCCACAAGCGCGAGGCCGTCGGCGATGGCCGACGTCGCCGACGCCTACCGTCGCCACTGGGCGAGGCCTCCGTCCGTCTGTAACGCGTGCTTTCTAATGGGGCAGCGCACACTTAACGCAGCCGAGGCGGAGGGCAGGCGTTTCCTCGGTCACGCCTCTGTCCGGTTGTCCGAGGCGCACAGCTTTCCTGCGCCTCTGTTCCACCTCTGTCGCAAAGTGAAATTTCAAGTCATCGGATATGCTTCGAAAAAAAATTGTTTTATGTAGACGAATATAAGCTTCATCCTTCTCTGTATTTAGTTTCTTTGGAACACTTTTACTTTCTGCGTAAAAAAATTAAAAATACTATTTTCCTATTTGTGCGTGTTTTGCGCTAAAGCAGCTTCCACAATTGATTTTGCAGAAACTACTCACTAGAAAAACATTATTTTTCTGTATCATATAGGCAAAAGCCACCACATGACGTTGGGGAGGTTTTCCTTTCGTTATTGTACATAGTTATTGTTATAATAAAAAATAAAGTACAACGCCGCGCATATTTTGAAGAGTTTGCAGTGAAAAAAGTAGTCGCTGGCTAGTTTGCGTTTGATGCGTTTTACACCATACATTACTGCAAACGAAATGTAGCTAACATATCGAAATTGTTTTTAACGGTGGATTGAGAGCTATATCTCTTTCGATTCTCGAGAAAATACGTGAGATACCCGTTTGACGCGACGCGGTCGGCAGCTACGCGGATGCTGTGCCGAGTGCGGAGCTGCCTCGTCTCTCTCTTCTCCGTACGCTGCCGATAAAGACCCAAGCTGGAAACGAACAACTTACTGAAATAGAAAGACACCGAGATTCATAAACCGAAGATGCTGATTGTGTATTTTTACGGTCTATAGTCTCTGGTTTCAGTAAACTTTGTGGCAAGCATGAAAGCACTATATAAACAAACATTCCCGTTACTACTGAATAATAAGTTCGGCGAAACCAGAAGGGACGTGCAACGATTTATTTTTTTTTTTTTTTTTTTTACTATCAGGGACCTTCTTCAATTTCTTGAAACACAATGTCCACCCCTTCATTGAGCTTCAGCTTACTGCTAAATCATTGATGATGCTAGGAACGTCTCTCCTCAGTATTTCTCAACCTGAATTCTATACTACTTTCAGAAATTCAACATTTGCAAAAGTATTAGCATTAACTTCACTAATTACTAACAAATATAATGGCTGCTGAAGATAATTATCATTAGAAATGATGACAGAGACAAAATAGGAGCCGGCCGTGGTGGCCGAGGGGACTGAGGCGCTCCAGTCACGGTCTGCACAGCCACTACGGTCGGGGGTTCGAATCCCCCCTCGGGCATGGATATTTGTGCCGTCCTTAGTCTTAGTTAGTTCATACGTAGTTTGTAAGTTTAGGGACTGATGACCCTGTAGTTAATTCCCATAGACTATACAAACACTTGAACATTTTTGAACAAAATAGGAATGCAATGTAATAAAATACTGCATGTACATGCACAGCTGCCGTCATAGAAGAAGAAAAAAGCAAACGTCAGTATCTTAGTACTCAGGAGCATGGAAGAGCTACGAATAAAGACCTAAGTAAGGAATCACTTTGCGTGCAAATGCAGTTAAACAAGGAAACTATGATTTGCAAAATTTTTTATATCGTTATATCTTTCAATCTAAGACCTATGAAAAGCATACCAGGTGTCACCGAGAAGAAAAGTGTTTCTGATCGTATATACTGCGCCACAATCATGATGAAATATGTCAGTTGTATAAAGGTTCTTTCAATTATTGAATTTGCTGTGACACTTGTTTCACTGAATTATAAAAGAAATGAAAGAAAAATAAATCTGACTTTAATTGAATTCCTGAAACATATCCCTAATTTTTCTACAGCAGGTATGACGTGTCACACTATTTTTCTTCTCTGTTAAGTCCTTCTTACTCAGCATGTGACTCTCTTTGAACTGTCATCTGTTTAGTCGGAATAGCTCAAGAGCTTAAAATGAGCTTCCATGGACCAGAAAAGTTCAGCATGTATTCGTCACTTTTGCCTGTTGCTCAACAGACCTTTCACTGCTCTTACACTCTATCACAACACACACACACACACAAATTAACTGGGTTATGAAGGAGATACAGGAATTAAATCCGATTGCATGGAGAGGTTTGCAGTGGACATGCAGCACGTGCTGTTGCCCTCCTCTGCCTGCGCTGCGTCAAGTGTGCGCTGACCAGCAGAGGCCCTGCGCCTCGCCTCTGCATCTGCTCTGCCTGTGCTGCGTCAAGTGTGCGCTGGGCCTAAAACTTGCCAGAGCAGGCGGCAGGTAGCGGCTGTCCCCACCTCCACTTCCCCTCAAACGCCGGCACACCGGACAACACAGCCATGGCCTCGTGGTAGGTGGCACAGCCCCTCCCCTCAGCCTCCCCTCCAAGCTACCTTCTGATGTGCAAGAGGCACCTTTAGAAGCATGTCTAGTGTGATATACCGGTATTAAACCAGGGAACCACCCGTCGTCTGCTGGCATCTTACAGAACTACAAGGGGAGCATAGGACAGGGGTTTAGGGTTGGGGGGGGGCTTCTCTGTATATGTTACTCTGTGGCAGGATGCATAGCTTTAGCAGTGAATGGGTTAAATATGAATCCAGTTTATGATTTAGTGTATGTTTTACTAAAAACGCCTTTTTCACGTTGGCTAGACGAAGACAGAAAAGAACTGAAATATTCTGGTAAAGCCAACAACCTCACTTTCAAACGTTCGTAGTGTATGGATTTCCGTGTTTATGCTCGTCTTCAACTCTGCAGAAACTATTTTTTTTGGCCAAGTTGGTTTTTTAGCAACAAAAGCAACGCGTGGTATAGAAAAGGATTTGCTTCTTTGTTAAGTATCGAAAGATCATTACACAAACACATTCGACAGAGCATTTAAAACTGCCAGTTTGATTTCAAAAGTGTAGAAAGAAATCGAAATATAATTTCAGATGCATTAAAGGAAAATGCTAGAGTGTATACCGTGCAGTTAAATGAAAATGTGCATTCTACCTACAATTTGTGATAGGTTCAATACTCTATTTAAGTAAACAAGATACAGCATTTGGCGGCTATGATGAGTCATTACCCTCCATAAATCGTGGGAACCTTAAGGAACTATTGAGAAAGTAAGTACTACCCTCCATAAATCGTGGGAACCTTAAGGAACTATTGAGAAAGTAAGTACTATACAGAAATGACGTGTTTTTCTCGGACCGAAAAATAGAAAGCAAGAAAATCGTAAACTGTTTGTTATGTTTACAGATGACAAGTTTGTGCCAAAACAACAAAAAAGTAGGCTACTTAACGAGTTTTATGTAGCCTAATGTAAAAGGTATGTAAGGAATGTGATACTCGTATATCTAGGCCTAATATTCACCAAACTCAAATAGTTATATAGTCAGATAACCTAAGTAAAATTTAAAAACGAATGAACCTAGGAGTAACTGAAAAGACTATTGTACAGTAAACTTAATTTCAGGACAAAAATAAACCATCCCACTGATGATAGCACAAAATGTGCTGAAACATGTTTGGGAACAATTAAAAAATCGGGTGTCTTGCATACGGCGGAAAATCCAAACCATTTATCAGGTCGGGACTAAAAAACTTTATGGCTCCGCTCCTTAGTCGCAAGTCAAAGTTAACGCCAACAATGACTGGAAATATTTTAACTTGTATATGATTATTCAGAGACAACAGAGAAATATAGGGTCTGGCAAAATTTTAACGTGTGTAAGAAACTATTGCGAAACATACATACAAACGATGTGGGTGGTAGGAGGTTAACTGACGCTCTACGAGGCGCTGTCCGCCTGTGTCGATACCTTGCCAAGCCGTCTAATTGTAAGACAAGTACACGTGGAGGGTCAGAGATGTCAACATCAGAAGGCCAGATGGATGGCGTAAACTAGACTTGAGCGCAAAAAGTTCGAGACGAATTTATGTGGAGGAGGGGGGGGGGGGGCAACCTCCAGAGTGTGGGAGTGACCTTGGGTAACCGGTCGTTATTAATAGTTGCAGAGACCGCGTCTACGGCAGTGCCAAGCTACTTTACATTTCGTCGAAAAGGAATTAAAAAAGCCATACCATTGGAATTTTATAGACAAATGTTCGAATGTTTGTATAGCTTATGGGACTTAACTACTTATGAACTAGTTAATCCTAAGGACGGCACAAATATCCATGCCCGAGGGGGGATTCGAACCCCCGACCGTAGTTGCCGTGCAGTCCGTAACTGGAGCGCCTCAGTCCCCTCGGCCACCGCGGCCGGCTTTTATAGACACATTGACGTTCTGTTGACAGACAATTTAGCGCATTTCTGTCATTTTGGCAAAGAAAATCAAAATCTTCGGTATTTTTTTCAATTCATGTATATTTAAAATTGAAATTAGATGTGGTATAACTGTCGTGTCCTACATAGGGAAGAGGTAGCATGGTCAGTCTGCATATCCCGAGCGGAAAGGAGTGATTGCAGAGAGACAGTACAGGCATCTACTAGAGATGCGGATTTCGGGACTCGAGAGGATACTTGTTTAGGAAACTTTATGTAACTCCTAGGTACCTTGCACTGATTTATTGCATCCCATACTAAGTCTACTACACTGGGGTTAATTATTAAAAAAACAAGAGGTATAAATCGTTTGTCACAACAGAAGCCAGTAATTACGTTCCCTAGCAGCATCCCCTAGACAGACGCACTCCCCGCGAGAAACAGACTGTCATGGAGCACCCCGAGGCCGACGGCGATAGTCATGGGCTGGCGCCCGACTCGTCTGACTGAGAACTCCTCTCTTGATCCAAAAACCGGGGGTTTCAACGGCGGGTGTGTGCGCACTTCTTTTCCCCACTTTCCGACAGTTAACAATTTCCTATTGACCGCTGCTTGGTTCAACCAATCTAAATTGTGGTTTGCCCTCTCTCTGAGTCCTCTAGCGAACCTGTCCTTTCTGCCATTCCCCGGGTGGGGAGGTGGCTTGTTTGTGCACTAACAAAATCCATACTTGGTAGCAACATTGTTCAGCTGAAACTAAAACGTCACGACGCTACCCAGTACGGGCAACAACAACAATGTTTTACGTCAGTTGGCCACACTTTAGGCTCCGCCTTAGGCCACGCCTCAGGGGAGCTGATAACTTGCAGTTTTTCTTCTTTACCCTCTCACTCTAGCCTCGTGGAACCACTGACGTTGCTGTTCCCAAGTGACTGGTATCAACTTTGCTACGTACATTAAAACGTGCCTGTTGGCCACCAAGTACTAATGTAACGTCTTACAACAGCGTCTAGACGCTATTGAAGTTACGCCCATCTTCTCCGAAGGTAACCTCCACCCTGGAACGGTGGCCGAGGGCATCAGCAGTTCCCTAGTTAGTGCCTACATCTCGTAAGATATACGTGTCTGTTTTAGCCTGTTATTTGCAATGGTCTCTATTTCTCAGCCTGGAGTGCGTCTCTGTGGCTCACACAGCCTCTCAACAATTCCAAAAGTGAAATCAATATATGACATAACGTAGATATTTGAATTTAGTTTATTTTTTAGCATAAAGACAACCTTTTCAGGTTAATGACTTCATTTTTTATTTCAATATGAATCGTGTTATCAGATTAGGTTTGCTCTTGTATTGCCTTGGCTGCCACCATAAGCACAGTCATTTCCGATGTGGGGTGGCTTACGTGCCTCAACGATACTTCTGGCTGGACTGTAGGTGTAACCTCAACAGAGGGGCATCTGTGGAGGGGCCGAATAAACGTCTGGTTTCTAAAGAGGGGCGGCAGTCATATCAATAGTTGAGGGGCAATACTCCGCGCCAATCATTCGCCTGGCCTTGTTACATCAGCTATTGCAGCTTTGCCATACAGTTATTCCGAACGGATTAAAGCTACAGGAAACCACAGTCGTCACTTTCCACGAGGACATGCAGCTGTACTGCAGCGATCCGCTCATACGACCTTCCTCGCACACACAGCACTGCAGTACTGTTTCCAGATGGACTCTTCGAAATCACCACATAGCAGACAAAATGTTCCAAAACGAGACTGATTCGGAAACTTTTCCCCAAATATCTGAAACCTAACCACTCCTTCATATTCTATTTTGACAACTGCGCCGTCAACAAAAGAACAAATTCATGATGCATATCTCCACGCATTCCGGTCTCTAAATGTAAGAAGTATTACTCACAAATACTTCGTAACTAGACACTTTCCAAGCGAAGGCAATTCTGCCGATTGCTTAATACAGAGGAATATAATACTTTCGTTGATGAGCGGCCCCATCTACACACCTGAAACATAAATCTCGGTGATTAGAACACTAAGAAAGACTGGAGAACGATTACATGTTGACAGGTGCTATTATGATTTATTTGAGATCAAAAAGTTGCAGATGGCCATGTGCTCAGTTAACATGGCAGCTGTGAAAATTTCTAAAGTAAAAAATCCTCAAGTCCTCTCCAAGTTCGCATAACTTTTCAATTTCGACTTTCCCTGTAGCTTTTATTTGACGCTCTAGTTCACTCTACACACGATGATGGACGTCAAGTGTATCGGAGTTAATAGCTTCTCCGAATCTCTCCTGGAAATGATTAATGTCATTGATATACTATACAGTCGTTGCTTTAAAGAACTAAACAAGAAAATGTCAAAGGTCACCCAATCGCGGGATCCTGCTGGCTATACGTTAAATTGATTGTTACCAAATCGTTCCTGGCGAAATGTATCCAGAAACTCCCGAAATATACGGAAAAGAAGCGTCGTCTATATGAAACATAACATCTCCACGTTAATCTTGGGTTTTCTGCAAGCTGTCTTAGCCAGACGCTAATATTCAGGAAACTTCGGTCAAACGAACGCAAAATCCCCAGGATTGGCGATCGTACACTGAAGCTCGAAATTTATCGAGGATTTCAATGCGAAATGCCTACAATACTTTTCACAACGAAACTCTTTCTCTAAATTTGACTGAAAACCCTAAGACATTTTGGTCATATGTTAAAACACAAACCAATGCTGCCGACGATAGCTACAAAACAGAGTTACTAAACATAGCTCTTAGAAACTCATTCACCAAAGAAGACGAAACCAATATTCCAGATATCTAATTACAAACAGAGGCCAGAATGAGTAACGTAGAAGTAGATATCCTCGGAGTAGTGAAGCAACTTCAATCCCTTAACAATAAAACGTCTTCCGGTTCGGACTGTATACCCATTAGATTTCTATCTGATAATGCTGAAGAGATAGCTCCTTACTTAACAGCCGATACAACCGCTCTCTCAAAGAAGGATCTGTACCAAAAAATGGGAATGTCGCAAAGGGTCACACCTATCTTCAAGAAAGGCAGTAGGAGTAACCTACTAAACTACAGGCCTATTTCAATGACGTCAATTTGCAGCAGGGTTTTGGAACATATCCTGTATTCAAATATTATGAATTATCTCGAACAGAATGATCTATTGACCCAAGGTCAACACGGAGTTAGAAAATATCGTTCATGCGAAACACAACTAGCTCTTTGCTAACACGAAGTTCAAAAATGTTCAAATGTTTGTAAAACTTATGGGACTTAACTACGGGATCATCAGTCCCTACTACTTATGAACTACCTAAGATTAAGGACGGCACAAATATCCATGCCCGAGGGGGGATTCGAACCCCCGACCGTAGTGGCCGTGCAGACCGTGACTGGAGCGCCTCAGTCCCCTCGGCCACCGCGGCCGGCTAACACGAAGTGATGAGTGCTAGCGAATAGGGTTCTAAAATTGATTCTGTATTTCTTGATTTCCAGAAGGCTTTTGATACCGTACCTCAAAAACGGCTTTTAATCAAATTGCGTGGTTATGGTATATCGCCCCAAATTTGCGACTGGATAGGGGATTTCCTGTCAGAGAGAACATAGTTTGTAGTAATCGTTGGTAAGGCATCGACTAAAACGGAGATAGTGTCATTGGTCCTCTGCTGTTCCTTATTTACATAAACGATTTGGGAGAAAATCTAACTAGCTCTCTTAGGTTGTTTGCAGATGACGCCGTCATTTATCGTCTAGTAAAATCATCTGAAGATGAAAACCAACTGCAGAACGATCTAAATAAGATATCACTATGATGTAAAAATTGGCATTTGACTCTAAATAATTCCAAGTGTGAAGTCGTTCACATGGGTACGAAAAGAAATCCGTTAAAGTTTGTTTACAAGATAAATCAATCAATCGCGAAGGACGTAAACTCCACAAAATGTCTAAACAATCAAAGCCTACCATCATTAGTGAAGCCAGTACTGTAATAAATATAACTTATGCTTTTTTTGATTGAAACCATTAACATTGACAATCACCTATACAATATGGAAGATAACGAATAAAGAAACGGGCACTTCTCGTAAAAATTACCATTAGATATTAAAATTGTGTAAATAATCGGCAGAAAAAAGCAATAAAATTGTCACGACAGGGTTCGACCCACCGACCCCCTAGGCAGTGGCGTAACTATGGGGGGGGGGGGTGAGGGGGATAGAACTCCCCCCCCCCCAGAACCCCCCAAAAAAATAGTATAACAGCAATCTGGTAAAGGTAAAGATTGAAAACTTGGGATGTTTTACCATAAGCTTTCATTGGATGGGAGTGAATTAGTTTCTTAAACAGTAGTGATAGATGGTAGTGAAGCAGATCTATCCCCCCCTCCAAAGTCAAGTCCTAGTTACGCCACTGCCCCTAGGTTTGTAAGGGCAGGGCCGTACCACCTGAGCCACACCGACAGCTGCATTAGTTCATTCAATGGTTGCTACTTACGCATCCTTGCGAAACCTCAAAGTCGATTTCCTCGAGAATTATTCAGAGTTGCGTCGAATGGCTTTGTCTGATCGTTATTTGAGTTCTGAATTTCACTTACCCCTGTGGTCTTCTTGTAAATCTGCTAATTACGTAGCAAAGCCACTAGTCCGTATGAAAATTTGTCACATTGTTCTCTTAATCCTTCAGATTTGATGATTACTTCACTTATAACTGGTGCAACTTACAAGTTCGCGCATTACCGCCTTGCCGCTAGCGTGTCATTAACATGCACTGGATGTTAGCGGTGAGGCTAACAGCCCCTTGGCAAGCGCCGCAGCCTCTCTCGGGTCACGACACATGCCCGCGTTAAAGCATTTTACCACTCCTTTATCTGAGTAATCGTACCGGTATTCCGTAAAGAAATTTAGGGAATTGCAAAAGTCATCTGTGTCGATTACTTGTTGTGAATTTAACCGTACAGTCCCAAATGCTTCGGTACTTGCTCGTCCCATACCAGTAATTGCGTGTATAGATTGACTTACCTAAATACGTCTCCGTATTGTTTGTGCAGCTGTCCAATGCGATCCAGCATGACGGGCTGTCGGTAGAAATGCTGTGCGTTCCCGAGGAGCGGCACGGGAGGAGGGCCGGGCGCCGAAGTCTGCAGCCGGCTCATCCACAGCCAGCAGGCGACCGCAAAGAGGCCGGCGAATAGCGAAGCCAGCGCCGTTCCGAGGACCAGCCACACGGCCATGCTGCTAAGAAGTGACTGCCAGACTTGTTGGCCTTGCTGGATTTATATAGCCGGCAGGACTGGCTTGGCCTGCGAATATGTTACTTATGGCAACGCCACCTAAACACAAGGCCTGTGCACTGCCTGCCAAGAGTAGTCATAAAACAAACAAAATATTTGTCTTACATAGTGTTATACTGAGTTTGGAAATACGTACACGCTGCACACTGTGTTTCAGAATGTTTCTAGTGTTATCTATGTGATTGTTCAGATTCTCCGCTGGTTCATCAACCTGTCCTTGGGACTCGACCAGACGGGTTCTTGGAAAAAAAAAGAAAAAAAAAATCGGTTCAAATTTTGAGGTACGAGGCGCGTCCAAAAAGTAAGTTCCGTTTGGTAATAAAATGAAATAGTACACAGATACAGAAGAAATTTTTATTGCACAAAATTCTACAACTCTTAATCTACTTTTCCACATAACTGCCGAAATTTTGTAGGCACTTTCCATAGCGTGCCACAAGTTTTTGCATGCACCCTTGCCGCGGTGGAGTAGCCGAGCGGTCTAAAGCGTCTCGCTGTGGAGCGCGCGGTTGCTCGCCGTGGAGGTTCCAGTCCTCCCTGGGGCATGGGTGTGTGTGTTTGTTCTTAGGTTAGTTTACCTAGGTTTAAGTAGTTTGTAAGCTACGGAGTGATGACCACGCAGTTTGGTCCGATAGATTTACAAACATTTGAACATTTTTGTACATGCACCCTTCACAGAAGGTTGCCGCCTGTGTATTCAACTATGTGGTAACAGCTCTTTATCATCGTTGAAGTGTTGACCACCAAGGACAGATTTTAGGTGTAAGAAGAAATGAAAGTCGCTAGGAGAGACGTCCGAGCTGTATGGAGGATGATCAAATAGGTCCCATTGAAATTTCCGTAAGAATTGTTTGGTCACATTCGGTGTGAGAGGTCAGGCATTATCGTGAAAAAAAAATCTTTTGACAGTAATCCTCTTCTTACTCCTAAAATCTGTCCTTGGTGGACAACACGTCAACGACGATGACGAGCTGAAAGAAAATGTTACCACATGGTTGAATACACAGACGGCAACATTCTATGAAAAAGGCACACAAAACCTTGTGCCATGCTATGACAATTGCCTACAAAATTTCAGAAGCTATGTATAAAAGTAGTTTAACAGTTGTAGATTTTTGTACAATCAATATTTTTTCTGTATCTGTACCCGTTCGTTTTACATAACCAAATGGAACTTACTTTCAGGACGCGCCTCGTATATAAAGTGAGAACGCTGGTCATGAGGTCTCAGACTTTTCCGTCAGAATCTGCAGATTTCTTTACGTCTACCCAGGATGCACGTATAGCCATTAACAGAAGCTTAAAACTGAAGCAGCATTCATTGTACTGTCAGTGACCTACGACACGGAATTAAAGGTTCCTAGTGTAAGTCCTTGCTATCCAACAGGACGACTAATCAACACATAGCTAAATGTTCCAGCTAGTGATACAATCCAACATGAACTCACTGAGAAAAATTGAACACCAAGTGCCGTAGAGATGATTCCTTCTTCCACTTCCCTTCAGCATATAAAATGCGGATGCGCCAAAACGAAATCAAACTTGGTTGATGATACGATCGACTGGGTGCTAGTAGCAAGAAGTAACACAGGTAAGAAAATCTTAGTGGAAGGCCTTCATATAATGGAAACGTTTTCGGTTAAATGGAGATTCCAATAAAAGACTACCAAAAGGCTGATGTGGCGCTCTGTTTTGCCAGCCGCCACACGTCAGCGCGAAGTTCAGTGTTGAAAGTGCAGTGCAGTGTAGCGACTGAATCAAGTGAACCGCATTTATAATTAGTTCTCTACCGGCCACCAGAGGCACGCTACTATCGCGGGTGTAAAAAATGAATCGCGGCTGTTAATCATAGTTTAGCCACAGTCTAACACATACAGTCACGACACTCCCGCAGATTTTTGTTATACGCTGCGATAGCAGCGCACCAAGCGGTCGGCAATCTATGTTTCTGAATACGATAGTTGATTAGTGCGAATAGTATCGTTTATATTAACTTCGGCATACTTTTTACATTAGGGAACTTATGTAGTGTCTCATAAATAGGTAATAATATAAAAATAGCTCCCCATTTGTCTTTCTTAGGTTTCGTAAGATTCCTGACTAGCTACGACACGGTACATTACAGGACAGTTAATTTACAATTATCCTGTAACATACAGGCTTTAAATGATTAATTTCATTTTCTATTAAAAATAAGAATGCCTAGGAAACGCCAGGAGACATGCCCTTTAGCAGAGAGACGTCAGTTTCTACGCAGGAACGTTAAGTATTCTTCATTACAATTCCAGTAAAGTCGGAGAGGGTGGAACATAGGAAACGTAAAATACTGCACTAATACGGTATTTAACATACCAAATCAACCATCACAGCTGTAGTTGAAGGAAAAACGTCACAGACATGGCAATATAACGACAAAAGCAACCAAACTGTTTTCCAACAAAGAAGAACCCAATTCCACAATTGTTGCTACATCTGAACCAGAAACGGCAAGAATAATCAAAACATTGCTTTTTTAAAGCTAAAGTAATTGCACTTAAAAGAATATGCACGTATAAGAAAAACGAGTGACATGTAAAAATGTGAGAATCATTAGACTCCGTACCGAATTGATATACGTCCAAAACTGCCTGTCATAGTAAGAACAGGCCGTAATAGAAATTTATTATACCATTGTGTTTATATGGAACTTACTTTCAGCGAAATAAGCTGCAAATATACACATATTCCCAAGTAGTTGTTCATGACGGAGTTGTCCTTTATAGCATTGAATCATTTAAATTAGGTCGTTTTTATATTTATTTCCGTATGTTTGTCTCTCGATATTTTAATAATGCTTGTAACGCAAAAATTATAGTAAGTATTTCGTTAATTACGTACAAAAGCGATTACAAACAAACATCACTACTTCGTCAGCTTGCCCACCGCTAGGAGCGCTCGTGTCGCAGCAACTATCAGTTGGTAACAACTTTTTACGGCAGTGAGTGTCGTGACTGTATATGTTAGACTGTGGTTTAGCGGCCAGCCGCCAGGAGCGCTGTATATTTTTACGTGTTCTAGTATATTCCATACGCGATGTATACTCTATGATTTTTTATGTTACTCTCTCTGCAGTTTACTCTCTGACAACTTTTGTTTTTCAGTTAGTTCCTTCTGTTGTCTAATAAAGAGTTGTGTTACCAGGAAACCTCTCGCGTCGAATTAATTTTATATAGTCGATCAGTTCAAATTACGCTGGACCCCTGCGATTACCGCTAAAGTCGGTAACTCGGGTGCATAATTTTTGGTTGTCGGGACTGCGTCCGCGCAGACCCGGTGTATATTGTCGGTATCAGCGTTATTTGAACTGATAGACTATATAAAATAAATTCGACGCGAGAGGTTTACTGGTAACACAACTCTTTATTAGACAACAGAAGGAATAACTGAAAAACAAAAGTTGTCAGAGAGTAAACTGCAGAGAGAGTAACATAAAAAATCATAGAGTATACATAGCCTATGGAATATACTAGAACAAGTAAAAATATACAGCGCTCCTGGCGGCTGGACGCTGAACTATGATTAACAGCCGCGATTCGTTTATTACACCCGCGATAGTAACGTGCCTCTGGTGGCCGGTACGGAACTAATTATATAAACGCGGTTCACTTGATTCAGTCGCTACACTGCACTGCACTTTCAACACTGAACTTCGCGCTGACGTGTGGCGGCTGGCAAAACAGAGCGCCACATAACTAATAAATCGCTGAAATAGAACTCAACAGATAACCGCAAACACTATATTGGTTTACAGTAAAACTGCAACATTCCTGAGGCAGCCCTAAACATCTGTCAGAAACAGGTGACAAATATTAAAGAAGATACAGCGTAATTCAAACGCCGTATGTACGGACCTAAGACCAGAGGTCGGCAAGTAATCTTGCTTGGGGTCCGGATACTTTTGAAAATTTTTATTGAGGTCCAGAAGTAGAACCACATATTCCTTAACAATTTTTTATTTTAATTTTCAGTCTCAAACTAATATAAAATGCAAAGGATGCAAAATAAAATTGTATAATACTCCAGTAAAACTTACATTATTTGCCATTTATTTATTTTTATTTTTACTCACAGAAAGTATTAAATAAAATGTCTAGTCAAACTTCTACTGAAAAATCCAGTAACAGGTCATACATTAAATATACTATTTTTTGGCTTAATTTTCACAAAAATTTACGAAATACTACGAACTGTGGATATTTGTGTAAAAAAAGTCAATGTAAGGTATTAAAGTTGCGGCCTTCAGACTGTTTGTTAAAGTTAGGTTCACATGCGCAGCAGCTTATGCATATAGTGTCTCCAAAGTGGGTTACCGTTAATCTTGAGCGATACTCATTCTTCAATAAATTATTTTTTAATGAAATTTGACAAATATATGTGGATCCAAACATAGTAGCCAGGAAAATGCGTAATGTTTTGCAATTTTCATATTTATCCGGAACAAACTCACTCCACAATTCGTCACTCGATTCATTTCTACAAGTTTGCAAGGAAATGTCGTCCTGAATTGTCTATTGTCCCCATTTGGAGTAAAGGACTTGAAAGGTACAACAACTTCGCAGCCACATCCGTCCATTCTGCTGTTGAAGAAACCTCAAAAGGTGATTTTTAAGAGCACAAAAATGGTGTTTAAATGGTTATGCCCTGACCGCTTAAATAGAGGTTTCCGAGACTGTCAGAGTATGAGGTCTATTTATGGAATTTCCTTGTTCGATAGTTGAATATCTCGTGCTGCTTTCGTGTGTACACATACAGGGCTTTTATGCGGATCACCGACCAGCTCGCTCCCTTTTGCCGCCGCTTATCGGCGTACTCTCCAGCGTCGCACATCATGAAAACCATTTATTTAACTACCCATAATTATCATTAACGGTCTAACTATTCAGCAGATAACTGTAAAATTCTGTAAAAACTATAATGGTGGCTCTCATACGAATTGTTATCCAGAAAAAAAGGTTTTTTTAATAATTTGAGTATATAACTTACTGTTTAAAAATATTTTTGGCGGTCCAGTTTTTGGCTTCCCGCGGTCCGGACTTGGACCGCGGTCTACATCTACATGTACATATATACTCTGCAAATCGCATTTAAGTGCCTGGCAGAGGGTTCATTAATCACTTCCATATCTTTTCACTGCCGTTTCATTCTCTAATAGCGCGCAGGAAGAAAGAACACCTAAATCGTTCCGTTTTCGATCTGATTTCCCTTATTTTATTGGGATGGTCATGTCTCCCTAAGTAGGTGGCTGCTAGCAAAATATTTTTACATTCAGAAGTAAAAGTCGGTGATTGAAATTTAGCAAACAGATCACGCCGCAATGAATAACGTCTTTGAAACTTCCTGGCAGATTAAAATTGTGTGCCGGAACCGGGACTCGAACCTGGGACCTTTGCCTTTCGCGGGCAAGCGCTCTACCACTGAGCTACCCCGACACGACTCACGATGCCGCCTCACAACTTTACTTCCGCCAGTACCTCGCCTCCTACTTTCCAAACTTCACAGAAGCTCTCCTGCGAAACTTGCAAGACTAGCACTCCTGGAAGAAAGGATATGGTGGAGACATGGCTTAGCCACAGCCTAGGGGATGTTTCCAGAATGAAACATTCACTCTGCAGCGGAGTGTGCGCTGATATGAAACTTCCTGGCAGATTAAAAAAGTAGGAGGCGAGGTACTGGCGGAAGTAAAGTTGTGAGGCGGCATCGTGAGTCGTGTCGGGGTAGCTCAGTGGTAGAGCGCTTGCCCGCGAAAGGCAAAGGTCCCAGGTTCGAGTCCCGGTTCCGGCACACAATTTTAATCTGCCAGGAAGTTTCATATCAGCGCACACTCCGCTGCAGAGTGAATGTTTCATTCTGGAAACATCCCCTAGGCTGTGGCTAAGCCATGTCTCCACCATATCCTTTCTTCCAGGAGTGCTAGTCTTGCAAGTTTCGCAGGAGAGCTTCTGTGAAGTTTGGAAAGTAGGAGGCGAGGTACTGGCGGAAGTAAAGTTGTGAGGCGGCATCGTGAGTCGTGTCGGGGTAGCTCAGTGGTAGAGCGCTTGCCCGCGAAAGGCAAAGGTCCCAGGTTCGAGTCCCGGTTCCGGCACACAATTTTAATCTGCCAGGAAGTTTCATATCAGCGCACACTCCGCTGCAGAGTGAATGTTTCATTCTAATAACGTCTTTCTTTTAATGATTTCCACCCCAATTCGTGCAACATTTCCGTGACGCTTTTTCCCCCCGTAACGTGATAAAACAAAACGAGCTGCCCTTCTCTGAACCTTCTCAATGTCTTCCGTCTGTTCCACCTGGTGAGGGTCCCACAAGGGTCAACAGTACTCCAGGAGAGGGCGCACAAGTGTGTTGTAGGCAGTCTCTTTGGTCGAGCTGGTGCATCTTCGAAGCCTTCTGCCAATGAAACGCAACCTTTGGTTCGCGTTCCCCATAATGTTTTCTATGTGTTCTCTCCAGTCTAAGTTGTAATTGTAACTACTAGGTATTTGGTAGAATTTCCGACCTTAAGGTTTAACTGATTTATCGCGTAATTGAAGTTCAGCGGATTTTTTTAGTGGTCATGTGTATTACTTCATACTTTTCTTTATTTAGTGTCAACTGCCAATTATCGCACCATGCAGAAATTTTGTCTAAATCGCTTTGCAGTTGCTTTTCATCCTCTGTTGACTTCACTAACCGACAAACGACCGCATCATCTGCGAACAGTCTAAGGCAGCTATTCAGATTGTCTTGTAAATCGTTTAACGCTTCCCTGTGGAACGCCAGATATCACTTCTGTTTTACTCGATGACTTACCGTCAATTATAACGAATTGTCCGCCAGTTGCCGACCGCTGCCCTAGACTATTTGCTTGCACAACCCATTACTCTACTCTTTGGTACTAAAATTGCCAATTTACGCTAAATAATGAAAAGTGTCAATTCAGCCACATAAGAACTAAAAAAATTCGATATACTTCTAGTCCATAAATGAGAAAAATCACCAGGTTGTAAATTCAACTACATACTTATCAATAGATTTACGAACAACCGTAATTGGACAAAACCCTCGTAGGGTAGGCGATCCAAAAGCGACGTTTTATTGGCAGAGCACTTAGAATGGTCAAAAGTTCTACTAAATAAACTGCCTACATTACGTTTTTCCAAACTATTTTGGACTACTGTTCAGTGTTCTGGGATATGAAGAGGCTCCAGAGGAGAGCAGCGCGGTTAGTATTGTCACGATACAGGGGAATGTGTCAACGCGGAATGTAGCACTCGTTGACGTCGAAATCATTACTAGAAATACGTTATATGTTGTGGCGAGAAATATTTGCAAAATTTCTTTCGCCACCTTTCTCCTCCGAATGTTCCCACCTATATCAGAGCAAAATAAGAGAAATCAGAAGGAAAACTTTTATATAATGCTGCGGTAGAGGGATGATATGAAAGTGGTTTCATAAAACCACTGCGAGGCACTTAAATGTGATTTTGCGGAGTAAATACGTGGATTGAAAGAAACACTATTTGGGCGTTCCAGTACGAATGAGTTGATAATAGACTGGTATAGAGTCATAACCACAGACGACCATAGTCCATTCATGCCTAGAAGCTCAATCCCGAAGTTTAATCGTATTACCATTGTTTATGTCAGGAAGGACTGTCATTGAGAAAAGATTCCCGACGTCTCATAGTGAACCAAAACGAAGTTGTTCGGCTACGGAGGAAGTAGAAAGATACAGTAACGTTCGATGGCTTTCTCTGCCACCAAAAGGCTACCACAGCAGCTGATAACCGCTTTTTATAAATTTAATATTGGAGGAACTCTGATAGGAACGCCACCACACTAAATAATCTTTCTGGTGCTACATGACGTCGTGTTTTGACTCAAACTTTGCATAATAGTCTAAATGGCATGCAAATTCACGCCCAACATCCATCACTGGTGTATCTATCAATCTGAAAAACAAATTCAGAATGTCTAGGCTCGGGGTTATATGATTGTACAACATTTTAGTCTGTGTTGTCGTGAGAAATGAGGAAAATTTAAACTCATTTTATAACATTACTCCATTTTAAATGTCATGTATGCCAAGAATAGTGGTATTGCCTTTCCGTGTGTATATTTCACTGCTGTCAAGGTGAATAGAGTGTAGGGCTACCAACTCAAAATTATCAAAAGTAGGACATTGCTTTTTTTAAGTCAGACAATTTATTTTAGAATCAAGAAATTCTTTATATTTTAAACAAAGTTTTGAGGAAAACGTCTGCAGTGTGAGGTGCATTATTTAAAATGGCTTCTGTTTTTGTTCTGTTTTTAATTTGTCTCAGAATTTGCACTGTCTTTTTCGGCTGTCACTACCGGTACCAGTTAACTGATAAAACGAGATACTGTATTTCAAATTACACAATAACCAACAACGCATCTTAATTCCACGGTTCGTCCGTAACTAAAAAGTAAATATTATCTGTAAGCGTATACATCGATTATTAAAATATCGAGACAGTGCTAGACAACTAATATCTCACATCGAGATACCGTATATGTCGACTAACAATGCAACGTTTCTTCGACAGTTACTTCATTGGTATCGAAGCTCGTGAAAAAATATATAGGTAACTAGCTGAACCCCCGCTGCTTCGCATGCGTAGGCTGGTTGATCTGCACCAGTTGTTTCTTTTTAATCCTGATGAAGAATCCATATCTTACGTTTCGTAGTTATAGCTTGAAATTTGAGTTGACAGCACCATATTTTTGAAAATCAATTTTTGCATCTCGTATTTCACCCCCTTATTGGTCGAACTTCCAAAAATACCGAAACACATGTCTTTTATATTCGAACCCCGATTCCAAATCCGAAAATTTGTAGTTCTAACTTCAAAATTGTCTAAATAGCAAGAGATTTTCGAAAAACATCCCCTCTCCAATTTAACCCCCTTGATGGTTGAATTTCCAAAAATACCGAAACACGTATTTTTTTAAATCATAACGAACAATACAAATACCAATTTTTGCAGCTATAGCTTCAAAATTGTCTTGACAACAAAGTGTTTTCGAAAAGAATTTTTGATCCCCTCTTTTACCCCCTTAGTTTTTGAATTTCCAAAAATACCGAAACTCGTGTCTTTTTAATCCTGATCAAGAGTCCAAATCCTAAGTTTCGTAGTTATAGCTTGAAATTTGAGTTAACACCAACATATTTTTGAAAATAAATTTTTTGGGTCACTTATTTTATCATTATATTTGTAGAATTTCAAAAAATGCCGAAACATGTCTCTTTTAAATTCGAACCCTGAATAAAAATTTTGTAGTTCTAGCTTCAAAATTGCCTAAATAGCCAGGTATTTTCAAAAAAAGTTTCATCCCCTATTTCACCCCCTTACGAACGGAATATCGAAAAATCGCTTCTTAAATGACGCCTACAGGGTAAGATCAACACCCTCCACAAATTTCAAGTTTCTATCTTCAGTGGTTTGGACTGGGCGATGATGAGTCAGTCAGTCAGTCAATCAGTCAGTCAGTCAATCGGGACACTTCCTTTTATATATAGAGATTGTGTGCAGCTTATACGTTGGCGCAATTATGCTACACTTAAATTCGTCAGTTGATGAAATTACAACTTTATTACTAAATCGCCAGACATTTTCTGAAAAACAAAAATTCCGGTCCGACAATCGAAAAAGAATCAAAAAGCCTGACATGTTAGGAAAACGCCGGACGGTTGGTAACGCTAATAGGGTGTTCCATTTTTATGCTTTCCGTCTCTATCTCCTCCATCCATTTCCCTAGTTGCGAACGTTGTGGGAGGTACTAAAACCGGTTCCGCAATTGCAACATAAAGCGGTCAACGGAGGCGAGAGTCTTACCCAGCCTGTTCTGTTCCACGAGAACCTGTCAGTTACAAAACGCTGGAGCTGCGCCGTATGGAGACAGCATAGTAACGAGCCCAAAGACTATCCGCATCGTCCCCAATCTTGCTGGCGTTCGTGCGATTTTCCTCGTATGTGGACAGAGGTAAGCCTTTGTCAGTTCAAGTCCAGTGGTTCATTTTAAGTCGTAATCTTATGCCATCTCACTAGATCATTAATACCGACGCCAGGGTGAATGTCAAGACAGGTATCTCATGCCAGAAAACCAAATTGAAAAAAATCGAACGGCTCAAATCAACGTTAATATCACCAGACCTTTATGACAATTGGCTTGCTGTCGATTCGTTATGTTCAAATGTCTGTAAATCTATCGGACCAAACTGCGTGGTCATCAGTCCGTAGCTTACAAACTACTTAAACCTAGTTAAACTAACCTACGGACAAACACACACACCCATGCCCCAGGGAGGACTCGAACCTCCACGGCGAGCAACCGCGCGCTCCGCAGCGAGGTGCTTTAGACCGTTCGGTTACTCCACCGCGGCTGATTCATTATAAGGCAATGTTATTACATTACTTACTTACGTGGACAAGGCGGCAACGACCAACAGATTAGAATATTATACGAACCTTAAATGGTATATATCGCAAATAAGCTTCTATATGGACACAATTTTCGACTTCTTTCATGCAATCATAAAAAAAAAAAAAAAAAAAAAAAAAAAAAAAAAAAAAAAAATTAAAAAAAAAATTAACAACGTCGTTTTGTCTTATTATGACATCTTGTCAACTACACTTTGACAACTGAAACATAGTTCTGCATTATCCCGCAGATTAACCTGCCGACCTATGTTCTGTCATCCATCAGTAGATATAACGATGACAAGGTACCGTCTTATTATGACACGGTAAGAGTGTAATCTTTGATTTGACGACGAAAGTAAGTCGAAACTAGTTATCAAACGCAAAGTTATATGAGATTTATAACGTTCGAGATTAACTTCACGTGTTACTTGCTAAATTTAAAAAATATCTCCATATATTAGTTTTCAGTTTGCGTCATCAGTATCTTGATAAAGCGGTAAGTATATACTATCCACTGGTTGCTTTCCTATAGGTTTTGATCTGATTTCCTGTTGTTCTGCGACACATCTATTTTTGGTGGTTGTGACTGTTTAGACAAAATGGAACACAGTATTCCTGGATTACAATGACAACACTCATAGAAGATCAATATGTGTCGGAAGCCAATAGTCTCTGTTTCTACCATATGTCCTTGGAAGTGTGCTGGTTCTTCTTGATAGTTGTCGCCTGTTTCTGAGAGATAGTGTTTGAAAGAATTCCGTTTGGGGTTACCCCAGGGAAGTTACAATTTTACTGTGAGTGAACATAATGTTTTCAAACTGTCTGTTGAGTTTTATTCTAGCGATTTATATTCATTTGAAAGTAAAGGAACTCCTTTATGGTAATGTTTAACTGGAATCTCCACTTTCCAGAGAACTCTTCCATCACGTAAAGGCCTTTCGCTAAGATATTCTCACCTGAGATAATTCTTGCTACTAGCACATAGTCGTTAGAATAATCAATTACCTTTGATTTCGATTTGGCACATCTGCATTTTACGAGCTGAAGAGAAGTGGTTCAAGGACTCATCCCTGTGACATATGGTTTCTACTATCTGATGGAGGTGAGATTTGATACTACCACTATCTGGAACAGGTAGCTAAATGTTGAACATTAGAGCTGTTCGACTGCAAGAATTTACACGAAGAACCTTTAAAAGCACAGGTTCTCTGGCCAATAAGTCGTACGTTACTGAAATTTCAATGATTGGTGCAGCAGTTTTATGCTTCTTTCAAAGGCGAAACGTGCACCATGGGTAGTGGTAAAACAATCGGCAAATACTGACGGGCGAGTAAGTCTGCGATCTTATGAATACCATTCAAAACACGGGAAAAACAATAACCCTAAGGAAATGTATTAGAAAAATCCTGATATGTAACCCATGGTATATGTACTGCAGAATAATGTTAAAACATGTACACAGTTTTAGGCAGATACATGATTGTTAAAGTGACATTTGTAGCGAATTCCTGTTCTATATGTAAGTATACATATTTTAAAGAATAGTAGGAATAAATTCTACATAACTAGGGCCTTGAACATGAGTGAAATGTTATATGATATGTAAGTTTCTTCACATTTATTGAAATACTTATGTATACAATTGTCTTATAATGGAAATTTAGTGGTAAGCATATAGCGAAATAAATAAACGTAACTAGAAAAGAGAAAGGAAATACAATAGGTAGTGATTTCTGACCTAAGGTTTATGTACTGCAATACAAGTATATAAGGTGGGATATCATTTCATTATTACAAATAAAGGAGGTAATGTATGAATAAAGCGTTACAAGATACAAAGATGGCTTTGCATATTACAAAAAACATATGCTACGTCAAAGTTACTGATGGACAATAAAATCAAATTTTTTCATCACTATTTCAATATTAACAGAAAAATCACACAAGGGAACAAACGGAAGATAAAGCTTGGCACCATAAATTTTTTTATAGCATTGACACATAGATCACAGAACAGACATTTTATCATCCATTGATGCAATGAAAACCTATTACAATATAGTCTTGAAATACGTACTAGCTACATATTAATCAGTAGAACACCATATGGCAAGATTAGTCTGTATTGAGAGCTCCCATTGTTAACTGCCCTATTAAGTATCCTAAGCCCATTTAGAACAATTATATCAGGCCATCAAAAATTGAGAATTTTTTTAAATAATTTACGTCCACTTGCTCATTCAATAGTTTGTCTGGTTCTTTTTTGTAATTACTATAAATATTAATGCTCTCTAGTAAGTCTAACTTCCTCCCGTTATTAATTGTGTGTGTTTATTTCCATATTTTGATTGATGTTTTCTATTTTATATCTACACTAGCTTATATGCTCGTGCTTCGCATCGGTTGTTAAAGAGGGACCTGTGTATATCATGGTTTTTAGTTGAGCAAAAACAGAATCCTTTTTGGATCGCTCTGTCAATGAAATCAGTTCTCCTATCCAAGATGTCAAATTTGAGTAGACGTCATTGTCAAAATGTTCAAATGTTTGTATAGTCTATGGGGCTTAACTGCGGGGTCATCAGTCCCTAAACTTACAAACTACTTATGAACTACTTACGAACTAGGACGGCACAAATATCCATGCCCGAGGGGGGATTCGAACCCCCGACCGTAGTGGCTGTGCAGACCGTGACTGGAGCGCCTCAGTCCCCTCGGCCACCGCGGCCGGCTATACACAGCATGGGTAGAATCTTTGGCATGATATGATATGCGCTATTTTAAATTCGGCTTATTCAGAAACTGTAAACTATAAACTTGCAGTATGACATTATGATGCCTTTAAGAGTAATCACGTAAACTTTTACCATACAAATAAATAACACTTTAGCTATTCTTACTAATATTTCTATTTTTATATAGAAACTTGATTCAGAACGGAAAAACACTTTTATTCCAAAACAGAATTTACACTAACTAATTAAATCAACAAAAACCAAAGACAATAAATAACTCTGCCTAGCATCATGATATATCCTTTGCTTTCTGCGATCACTGTCACTTTCATGTGTAAACCACTTGCCGTCACAAATACCGCCACACCAGCCCCCCCCCCCTTTTTTAAAAGCCTGGCGCTCCTGGAATATGCGGGTACTGGTGCTGGGCTTTTCTTCCCTCTCTCGTAACAACTGGTTGAAATTGTTGTGACTATGTAAAAGATGAAGGAACCGTTGACTATTCATGGGTCTATGGTGCCGTGATATCCATTCTTGGTGTTGGTGACACTGAAGGCGTATACTGTTGCTGCTGCACTGTTCCGTCCGAGTCTAAATGCGCCGGTTTTAAAAAAATGTTCAAATGTTTGTTAAGCTTATGGGACTTAACTACGGGGTCATCAGTCCCTAAACTTACAAACTACTTATGAACTACTTACGAACTAGGACAGCACAAATATCCATGCCCGAGGGGGGATTCGAACCCCCGACCGTAGTGGCCGTGCTGACCGTGACTGGAGCGCCTCAGTCACCTCGGCCACCGCGGCCGGCGCGCCGGTTTTAAACGCTCTATAGATACTGTTTCATTTCTGCCGTTTTTTTCAATTGTGAAAGTGTTCTTTCCTCTTGATAGAACTTTGGACGGGCCAGTGTATGGGGGAATTAGTGCCGGACGCACCGAGTCATCCCTCAGCCATACATGTGTTGTGTTAAGTAGTTCCTTATATACAAATATCTGTCTTTCACCAAGCCTAACCGGAGACACCGCGCGCAAACGTCTCATTTGACTGCTTAGCTGTTGCGCAAATTCTGTTATTTTTCCCGCCGTTCTTGGCTGTTCTGTTGCTGGTATAATAAGTTCTCCTGGTACATGCAACTGCTCTCCGTAAACTAACTGGGTTAGCGAACACTGCAGATCATCTTTTAATGCCGTACGTAAACCCAATAGTACTAATGGCAAGGCTTCTGACCACTTTGTTGGGTAACACATCAGTGCTGCCTTTAACGTCCGGTGGAATCTTTCTACCATCCCATTACTTGCCGGGTGGTAGCTGGTGGTACGAAGATGGTTGCAGCCTACCAATTGTAGAAGCTCGTGGAATAGCTGCGATTCGAATTGAAACCCACGGTCTGTTGTTATGGATTCTGGTACATCACACCTCGAAAACCACGATGTCAACAATGTCTTTGCAGTTGTTTCTGCAGATACTTCTGATATAGGCGTGGCCCCTGGCCATCTCGTGAATCGATCCACCATTGTTACAAGGTAGCGGTACCCATCTGAATAGGTTAGTGGTCCTATTATGTCCACATGGATATGCGCAAATCTAGACATAGGTGTCGGAAACTGTGTAACTGGTGCAAACACATGACAACTAATTTTATTACGCTGACATTCAATGCATGAACGTGCCCAAATTCGGCAGTCCTTCTGAATTCCTGGCCAAACTACATTGCTTGCCACTAGTCTTGCTGTTGCCCTGATACCCGGATGTGCCAAGTTATGGAATGTTTTGAACACTAAACGTCTAAATTCAACAGGAATGAATGGGCGTTGCTTGCCTCTAGATATATTACATCACATGTCATTGTCACAATACGGAACCACCATATGTCTCAATTGTAATGCTGTTTGTCCTCCTTTTATCTTGATATACCGTCTGCCACTATATTCTCTTTCCCTGAAATATGACTCACACTGTGGTAAACTGAGCAATGTACTCTGCTTGTCTACACTGTCGTGGTGAACCATGATCAGTTGCACGCTGAAATAAGTAGGTTAGTGGCTTGTGGTCTGGGAAAATTATGAAGTGCCTTCCTTCCACAGAGGTTCGGATATGTTTGACAGGCGTATATATTGCCAGCAATTCCTGATCTATTGTACTCCATTTCTTTTGCTTTGGTGTAAAATTTTGAGAATAAAAGGCAAGGGGTTGCCAGCGGTCGTCTACTCTCTGCTGAAGTGCTGCTCCGATTGCATGTTGACTCGTGTCCACCATTAGAGCCAGTGGAGCACTATTGCGAGGATCAGCTGACTGAGTGGCCTGCACTAAGCAGTGCTTGACTCTGTGGAACGCTGCTTCACTCACTGGATTCCACGGTATATTGCTACTACCTGCTGTATTTTTACCTGCGAGCAATGCAGTAAGTGGTTCCTGCTGGTAAGCCAATCCTGGAAGATGTCGACGATAATAATTTATAATTCCCAGAAACCTGCCTAAACTTCTGTAGGTATTTGGTAAAGGCATGTCTTGAACTGCAGCTACACGTTCTGTAAGCGGCGCCAATCCTCTTGCTGATACCAAGTATCCTAAAAACCGCACATCACGTTTGCCAAAGATACACTTTGTCTTGTTAATAACTATACGATATTCCTGTAGTCGTTGAAGCCGTGTGCGTAAGTGTTGCCTGTGCTCTTCCACTGTTGATGAAAATATAAGAATATCGTCCATGTGGCAAAATATGAATTATAAACCACGTAACACTTCGTGCATAAATCGCTGCCACGTCTGAGCGGCATTACGTAACCCAAAAGGCATGAATTTGTACTCAGCAGTCTTGTGCACGTCCTCTGACGCTACTGGAATTTGCAAATAAGCCTTCTGACAGTCAACTACACTAAATACTTGAGTCTGAGCTATTGCACTATTAAAGTCTGTCACATGTGGTTCTGGGTAACGGTCTGGAATTGTGCGATCATTAAGAGCTCTGTAATCTCCACATAATCGCCATGATCCGTCTATTTTGCGTACCATGTGGAGTGGAGATGCCCAACAACTACTTGATCTGGTTACTATACCTGCTTTCAACAGCTCCTCGAATCCTGATTGTGCCGGCAGAAGTTTGTCTGGTGGAAGTCTTCTCGGACAGAAAGCCACTGGTGGACCCGCTGATGTGCGAATGTGATGCCTGGTCGCGTGCCGACACTTCCCATTAGCCGCTATCGCCTGTGTTATTGATGGAAAATCTTGTAGTAAGTTGTTGTAAACACTGTCATCATCTATAACTGCTACACACTGCGTAGATTGATGGACATTCCGCCTCTCGACTTGTGTCCGGTTTGCTTCTTCTACGTAGATTCCATCTTGCCACACTGCCGTAATTCTATCTTCTTTCTTTGTCATTGTGCGCCTCGGTTGCACAGTCCTAGAGTGCCAGACTACAAATCCAAAGGTCGCGGGTTCGATCCCCGCCAGGTCCTAGGATTTTTATCTGCCACTTTCCACTTCTTTCACCTCTGGCAATATTGCTCATGTGAAAAATATCGAGTAGCACCGTGGTTCGGAACCCACGTTAAACTGTAGGTCCCCCTATAACTGGCTGGGTAAGTCAGTTCGAAAGGTTGGACCATGTCTAGTAAAGCACTGTGGTGTTCAAACCAATCTTCGGATTGTTGACTGCTTTACCTTTTTTTTACCTCTTTGTCATATTGACTGCAGTCAACTGTCCCGTGTCTCTAGCTACTGTAATCAAACGATGATTCACCAAATCCGGTGACAAATGGCAGTGCGACAAAAATCGGCTCCGAGAATTGGTTCAGCCACATCTGCAATGATAAATATCAACGTAGGTTTGTATTTCAAGCCCAAACCCAGTGTTCTTGTTTGTTCACCATATGTTTTTATGCTTGAATTGTTTGCTGCTGTGACTGCTGTGACTGGTACAATACTTAGTCGCCTGGGATAACACACTTACTTCCGACCCTGAATCTACGAGAAAGAATTTATCTGAAATTTGATCGTAGACAAATAATCTCCTGGCTCGGTGTACCGGCGATAACGTAGTGTTTGCAAACTCTACTAACTTGTTAGGTTCTGGACGTCTATCTTGTTCAACGCCGACGTCCTCTAATGTTCGTCTTCGGCGTTTGGGTAACAACAAGGACGTGTACACTGTCGTGCTGCATCTGAAAATCTTTTGTGATACCAACACCACTGACCTGAACGTAATCCCACTCTTCTTCGTTAGTCCTTCCGTTCGTAGCGACGCCGAAATTTGCGTTGTTGCTCCGACAACTTTACGTTTAGGCGAGCTATTTGATTCTCCGTTTGTTCTATCTTCCGAACCTGTACATGCATTTCTTCTATCTCCGTACGTGTTTCCGTGTCTTCTTTAATCTTTGCTGCATCTACTTGTGTTTCGTAAATATTTTTCTTGAATTTTCGATTTTTGCACATTTTGGAACCTCTGATACTAACTGGTAATTTGCGAAGCCATAGTACCCTTAGCAAATGCTCAGGCAGTAAATCAGGACCTGCTAGGGCCTTTAAAGTTCGTAAAAGCTGTGATGGAGTTCTGCTTCCTATTTGTTCAACGTTGAAAGCTTTCTGCAACCGTTGATCCAGCGGTAATGAATAACGTTGAACGAGTGTATCTTTTAATGTTGCATAACAACGTCGTTTTAATACGTTTTCTATCTCTTCTATTACCGCGCTTTCTAAATGTGCCACCACTAATACGTATTTATCTTCGCTGGTGGTAACTCTTTGCTGTTGAAAAACATATTCTATGTGCGTAAACCGTGCTCTCGGTCGACTATGTCAGAATGTTGAAAGCTTGCTCCGTTTTCATTGCTGTATCTTGCGTTTGAGACGCCGCGCCCATTACGCGAAGAATGTATGTATTTGTTCCTTTTTTCAACATCGGGGTCACCACTTTAGCTATTCTTACTAATATTTCTATTTTTATACAGAAACTTGATTCAGAGAGGAAAAACTCTTTTATTCCACAACAAAATTTACACTAACTAATTAAACCAACACAAACCAAAGACAATCAATAACTCCGCTCAGCATCATAATATATCCTTTGCTTTCTGCGATCACTGTCACTTTCATGTCTAAACCACTTGCCGTCACAAATACCGCCACAACAGTTTTGTAACAAATCAACATCGTAACTATTCATGTTTAGGTATAAGTATTCTAAATGTCAAATTAGAATTAGGGAGCCGGCCGCGGTGGCCGAGGGGACTGAGGCGCTTCAGTCACGGTCTGCACGGCCACTACGGTCGGGGTTCGAATCCCCCCTCGGGCATGGATATTTGTGCCGTCCTTAGTTGTAGCTAGTTCATAAGTAGTTTGTAAGTTTAGGGACTGATGACCCCGTAGTTAAGTCCCATAAGCTCTACAAACATTTGAACATTTTTGAGAATTAGGGATTTGTGGTTGTAGTGTAATGGATAGCGTTGTGGATTCGCAATTTGTAACCTCCATGAGTGTTCGTTCGGATCCTGTCACTCTTTAATTTTTTTTATTTCACCTTTACATTTTAATTGAACTTCTCTGAATGTATTAAAAGTTAGTTCTACGTTTCTGTCTTTTATTTACATTTACAACTGATTAGAAAACAAAGGACGGAACAGTTATTTGGATAGTAATATCTGAATATGTGAAGATTTCAGAGTGCGTGTGTAGGGAAATACTATCCTAGTAACAAAATATTGTAAATGTAATAATCTTTTCGAATGGGGAACGTCACATAAGAAAGTACACTGAGAAGGATAAATATTTCTGTATTTAAGACTTGACAGTAGACTTTATTGATGAATGGGAACATTAATAAAGAAAACGTTGCTACCCTAACTCAGGTTTGTCTGAGTAATGTGGTAATATAAATATTTGATAAGCAGCTTCTTCTCCATCTGCAAAAAGCGGCCCTTAATGAACTAACAGTGTGCATTAAAATGTCTTCTTGTGGGTACAAAGTAGGTAAAATCCAAACAATCTATTGGTATCGGCAATTATAGGATAAATAATTGTCGCAGCTTCTGGATCTTCAAGATACTGGGAAATACAGATGTTGTAAAGAGGCATCCCAAATCCTTATCTACTGTAGATTTAAAGGTTTTATGGCAATTTGTTGACATGTTGTTTGTTTGGTCGAAATTTGATATTTGTCAGACGTTTCGCCCAGTTTGAGCTGCTGACATTTTCACCCTACAAGAGCAATGAAATATGAGACTAACAGTGCTAGCCAATCTGAGCCTGAATTGGTGGTAACGAAATGTCAGTTGCAATATCAAACGTACGTGGCCTGTAAACTCTGAGGCAGAAGCCAACACGTTCTGTGTACAACATAAATTGTAGCTGGGTACACAATTTAAAGAACGTCATTACTGAATACGTATTTAAAAGAAGTAGTTGAATAGTCACTGAAAGATCCGTGTCGTACTGTCTGTAAAAAAGTTCTTTTTCACTCAGACAGTAAAGAAAATAAAACAATACGTAAAAAAACACAAGCTATTTCGCGAGTAATCAACAGACTGAGGTAAACACTAACCGAGTGTCAAGACAAAATAGCATGATCGTCTGCTTTTTTTACATTCTAAGGTGTCACTTTGCGTTGCGTAGACTATGCAAAGATCTTGAAGTCACAGGTACTATACTTCTGACTGCCAGATTACAGACAATTCCGGTTGGTATTTTTCCGCCGCTAACGTCATGTTTTTCATCTTAAGCACTACAGCTATGTTTCCAGTTTTTATATTGAGATCATTGGTGTATTGCCAATGTAGTTAATGCTCAGTTAATGTATGTCTGTTTCCCAGTGTTTTATCTTTGAGCATCTGTTGATCGTCGTATTGCTCCACATTTTACGGATTTTTGTTCGCCACACTCACCCACCGCCACACGCCGCGACCAAAACACCATAGTGCACACCGCGATCCTAAAGGCTTCCCTCATGCATAACCGCCATTGGCCTGCAGAGAATAATTTTGGCTACCATGTGAAATATACGGACACACGACCCACGTTCCATTTTTATATATGTATATTGATTACTTCAAGTGCACGCTACAGACAGTTTTATTCTGTGAATATGTAAGCCCTCTATACCTGATGGTAAAGTTTCTACTAGTTTGCCATATGTAGTAATAATTGCAATCTGTATATTTCAGTTTAGAGACCCCAGATATTCAAACAATATCAGCTTTAGTCTTAATATTATGTCTCAATTTGAACCTTAAGACATTGGCTGTAGTGAATGCCACTTTATGTTATTCTTCCTGAATTGCCTATTAATTCTATCTGATATTCTGCCTCTATATGCAATAGAAACATATTTATTCTTTATTCCTGTCTCATTTTTGGTCCTGTCTGCCCATTTACCTCTAGCCTTTTCTTTCTTACTCGATATCGTTTTACATATTTTACCTACCATTTCATTTTGAAAGTCAGTAGCTGCTGCTATTGTTAAAGTGTTTGTAATTCTTTCTTAATTTCTGCTTCTGCTATGTGTGTACTCAGTAATCTGTTTATAATTGAATTGTAGAGGCTACTTTTATAACTATCAGGTTGGCAAGAATCTTTATTAATAATCATATCGGTACTTCTGGGTTTCCTATAATTAACAAATACATGCTTCCCTGCTAATTTAACTATTCTTAAATCCAGAAAATTTAGCGTATACCTTTTTCTATATCAAGTGTAAATTGTATTTTCTTGTTCATTTCATTCCTGCTACATTAAAAGTTGTCATGTCATGATCAGAACTGATGAATCATCCTCGTTGCCATTTGTTGAGTTCTTGTCCCTGGTCAGCCTGTCTTTCAGGAAAGGTTCGGTGCAGGATCGTGGTCAGCTAAGACAGTTCTGTAGAGTTTAGTATTACAAGTTTTATTGACTGGAGAATACAATACTCGCGGCGTCTTCTTCTGTTAAATGCTAGCTGTGCTCAGCCGAGTTCTGACAGGCCATCCAGATACATGTCGGCCTAGATACAGCTGCTCGCAGAGGGAGCGCATCTTACTCCCTCCAGGGTGCACGGTGGCAACGTGCGATTGGCTTTCGGTCTTCTGCTGCCTTCGTTACGATCGATTGGAATAAACTGAATATAGTAAGTTAACTTTCCCAAGACTGACTGAAATTCTTTTACATTTGTTGGTGCTGGCAGGTTGCGAATGGCAAGCAAATGTGATTGCATGGAGTGCACACCTTGACTGTTTAGCACGTGTCCTATATACTGCAGTTCCGGTTTGAAAAAGTCACACATATCTAAACGACACTGCGTCTGACAAAACTTGAAACAATTTTCAATGTGTTCTTCTGGGGTACACCCTGACACAACTATGTCGTCCAAGTAGTTTGAACAACAAGGCACGCGAGCTGTAAGCTGTTCCATATATCTTTGAAAAATTGCGGGCGTGGATGCACTGACAAACGGTAGACGCAAATATGTAAACAAGGCCAGCTGAGTATTAACGACACAAATTATCTGTGATTCTTCGTCAAGTGGCATCTGAAGATAGGCATTGCTCTAATCAATTTTTGAGAAATATTTTCCTGCACCTAATCTGTCCATTAAATCTTCTGGTCTAGGCAAAAGGGTAACTGTCTACAACAGTTTGTGGATTCATTGTGGCCTTGAAATCAGCACAAATGCCAATACTACCTGACGGCTTCGGAAAAATTACAAGCGGACTCGCCCACTGGCTAGCTTGTATTGGTTCAATTGCACCATTTTCTTGCAATGTGCAAAATTCTTGTGCTACTTGGACGCGTAATGCGAGCGGTACATTACGAAATGTGCAAAATTTTGGTTTGGCATTTTCCTGGATAGTAATGTGTGCAGAATAATCTTTAGCTTTTCCTAGTTCTGCAGGAAATAAATCTGGAAAGTCTTTGAGCAACATGTCTACAGTGTCTTTACCATCAAAACTATTCACAATTAAAAAATTGTCTAACACAGTAAAACCAAAAATATCGAAAGAATCTAAACCAAAAATATTCTCTCCTTCGTAAGACTGATGCATTTGAAATGTCACTGTGCGCATTAGCTAACGGTACTCTGCAGGTAGTGAACTCTGTCCTAGTACAGGAATTTCATGGCCACCTTATGCTGTTAACCTTGTTTTAGCGCGAGAAAGGTGGAACGAATATAACTGTCCAGAAGTTTTGCGATAGCAAAGTGACTGATGCACCTGTGTCTTGTTGAAATTTTACAGGAATGTCATTCACATGCAAATTGATAAACATTCTCCTGGCCTGGCGTACAACTTGTGCTACATCCGTGTCCTAGATGTTACGAGGGCCAGCCAGGGGTTTTGAAGAACTGCATTTATTGAATGACTATTGTCTTGTCACTGTTTGGGCTGGGAGAGTAGCTTTCGTTTCTTTTGCTGTAAGCAGACAGTTTGTATGTGAAACTTTGTGCCGCATGCAAAGCATTTCGCTGACCGGGACCGACATGTAATGCTGCTTTCGTTTGAAAATGGGTGATGCGTATTAAAGTTAAGGTTGGGGACAGCAAATGAAATTTAACCAGGTAGTGAAATATTTTTAAATGAGATTACTAAGCAATTTTGACAAGGAAGGGGCAATTTAAACAAAATTATTGGATTCCACCATTAAATGGTAGCGATCGTAATTTCGGTAGCAAATACAACATCAGAAAGCAACATTACAGAAGTCGGCGGAATCTAAATTTTACCTTATTGAGAGCTGGTACAAACATTTCTGTAGTGATTCTAGCTGAGATGACTGGAATATTACTTCGATAAATTGATGCTGGGATTGTGCGTTTCGGTTACTATTGTTCTATGACCGTGTTGAAAATTAATCATGATAGTCGGCAAAAATTGCAAAATTATCGGACTTCATAAACATTACGAAGATTTTTCTGCAGGCATTAAAATGTAATAAACCATTGATAGACACGAAATAAATAAAAGTTACACAGAGAATGTTCTAGTACAATCGCGAAACAAATCGCAACAATACCCGAGCATCACTTTATGAAGCACTGGATCTGCTGAAAATAAATAACTTTAAAATTAGTGAAAATGGGGAAGGGATTGTAAGTAAGTAAGATATTTCAAATTAACTGTGGGGGTTTATTGAAATTAATAAAAAAACTAAGCTCACACTTACATCACTTACACTAAATCCTGAGACACGTCCTAGCACATGAAGGAGAAGAAAGTAGGTGACGAACAGATCCGCTCTCTCCCTTCAGCTTGTTGCAAAAAATTGAACGTGACAAATGTCATATGTTTATCGATACGCTGGCAGAGAGAGGGCAGAAGTCAGCGACAAGCATCGCACAAGTTATAAAAAAAATCATTAATGTATTACTACAGACAGTTCTGCCTTTTGTGCCGCAAGAAACATTTTGGGCAAGACATCACTTCCTCATTAGGCAAGGGTCTGGCCGCGGCGGATTAGCCGCGCGTACTGGAGCGCCGTGTTAACTGTGCGCGCGGCTGTCCGCCGTCGGGGGTTCGATTCCCCCTCACGGACATGGGTGTTTGTGTTGTCCTTAGTTTAGTTTACCTTAGGATACGTAGTTTGTAAGCTAGGAATAACCAAGCTGTTGAGTCCCATAGATTTACAAAAAATTGATTTGATTTGCAAGGCTCTGTGTCTATCAACATGTTTACACTTTGAGCGGGCAGGCGGAAATGCACGGTGAACGACCTCGCGCTTGCCGGCGCGAGCCGTAGCTACACAGTGAAAGTGAATCAAAGCTTTCCACTGCCGCAGCACATGAAATGTTTGTAAAGCTTATGGGACTTAGCTACGGGGTCATCAGTCCCTAAACTTACAAACTACTTATGAAGTACTTAATACTAAGGACGGCACAAATATCCATGCCCGAGGGGGGATTCGAACCCCCGTGTAGTGGCCGTGCAGACCGTGACTGGCGCGCCGCAGTCAGCTCGGCCACCGCGGCCGGCCGCAGCACATGAAACGTATTGTTCGAAAATCTGTTCTACTTGATTGAAAGATGGATCTGACATTTTAGAATCTGCTCCCTTAGGTGGACATCAGTTACTTTGTAGACAATAGCGTCTTTTAACATCACATCTGAATACAAAGCTGCGCACGAACATTTAAATTTACACTTCCTAGTATGACCTTGAAATCAATTGACCTTTCGTACACAGGAAAAACTGATACCTAGCGGCCACTGCGTTGATTTTCTGTTCATAATATTGTAGTAGTACATTTAGTAATTCATGTGAAAATCATATTTCGAATATATAGTGGCAGAGATATTCCTTAATATATTTCTGTAGTTCTGTGAACTGTGGAGCTTAAGACTCTTTGTCAGAGATTGTTTTACGTTTGTTCTCTTGTTGTGGTTTACGAAGATATGTTGTGGCATGTTCTAAAACTGAATGTACGTTTGGTTAATCAAAAACTATTATTATTATTTACGAAGCAACAATAATAGAATATTAACCTGAAATTAATGAGAGTCTGCGAAGTCATTTTTTATATAAAGTATACAAACAACTTCAAACGACCACTTCAAGAATTTGATGAAGGTGAGATATAATCCAGTGTTCTGGATACTCTTATTTACTAGTCAGATTGAAACAAGTTACAGAAGACCTCGTCAGCAGTATGTCTGTGTGGCGCTGAACGAAGAGATCCACGAACCTGCATTATACACGGCGACGAATATCTTTCAAAAATTGTTTACAAGTCAACCTATAAATTTTCTTTCTTCTTTCAGCCTATAACAGAAGTGCAGACAGCTGGCAAAAAAACAAACTGGTTCTATTAATGTGTCTGTGTACATTACGACAACACATTACACAAAATTACAATTAGAACAGTACTATTATAATTTGACATGAGGTCTCCTATCACTGAATCATATGGAAGTTCAGAAAGTTCCGCGATGGGAAACAGTTTCGTGACAAGACGGTATGCTGGGGTGCCCACTCATGACAGGAAAAAGTGGTTTTGACAGTACCTTGTATCTTGTGAACTGTGGCATAGGCTTCCATCTGTTGCAACCATTCCTTCCATTCCTCTTTTGCTTCTTCATACTGGCGGAATGGTGGAATTACTGGAGGTGGTGGCTGCTGCAGTAGTACTTGCGTATTTTGCGAAACAGGTGTGGCCAGAAGTTATTGCACAGCAGACAGTAGGGAAGCGATTTGTTGGCTCTGAAACTGAAACATCTGCATTAGTTGCTGTGCATCGAGTGCAGGATGCTACGGCGCAGTGGCAGGGATTGTGTTAGTGGGAGTAGTCATGGTGCAAAAACAACAAGCAGACACAGTGCCAAAATATAGAAATTGCCACGTAACTCTGCAAGAGAAATTCCGAAATGTTTATAATTGACTCGCCGCGACCAAAATGAAGTAACAAGCAAAATAATGGCGCAGCGTAAGCAATTTAACAAATCGTCGCAATATGGGTCGTTCTCTGTTGTGTAGCACCTCGTCACCATTTGTTGAGTTATCGTCCCTGGACAACCTGTCTTTCAGGAAAGGTTCGCTGCAGATCTGTTTTTTACTTCTCCCTTCTCGCGGCATCGTCTTCTGTACAACGCTAACTGCGCTGAGCCATAGTGACTGCCTTAGTTCGGAACCGAGTTCTGACGGGCGTCCAGGCGTATGTCGGCCTAGATATAGCCGCTTGTAGATGGCGCGCATCTTCGGTTTCTCCCTCCAGGCTGCGCGGCGCCAGCGTTTGATTTGCTTTCGGTCGTCCACTGCCTTCTTTACGATCGTTCTCTTGCATCTGGCGTGGGGCGCTGACTGTACGCCACAACAAGAACTTCAAAGGATTATAATGATATCATCTACATATATTTTATACTAAACAACTTTCTCAACCATTTCATTATTCTCATTAAAGAATATATTTTCAATATGATTAAAAAAAAATTATCAGCTATTGTGCCTGCTGTACAGTTGCCCATAGCAAACCTTCAGGTCGATAACAAAACTTTTCCATTAAACTCAAAGTAATTGAACTGCAGTAAAAATGCTAAAAATTCTAAAAGTTCTATTAATTCAACATTTTCCCCTGGCAATAACTTATGATATTTAATCAGATTATCTTTAATTATTTTTATGGTTTCTTTTATTGGCACATTAATATAAAGGTTTGTTATATCAAGTGAAGGAAGTCAAGACTGATTAGGGATTTTTATATCTTTTAACAGCTGTACAAGTTCAAAACAATTTTAATATTGTTAGGATTCTCTGATGTATAAACTTCTTTCAATTCATTACTCAACCATTTATTCAGATCATAACTGGGTGATGTTCTGTTGTTTACAAACGTGTATAAATTTATTACTATTGTGTGTCTTCACCTGTGATCTTAATCTAAGTAAGGCTTCATTCATCATTTTTAAAACATCTTCGACGCCCCCAGTGGCCAAGCGGTCTGCGGCGCGCCATTCACAGTCTGCACGGCCGCTACGATCGGGGGTTCGAATCCCCCGTCGGAAATGGATGTTTGTGTCGTCTTTACTATAAGGTAGTTCATAAGTAGTTTGTACGTTTTGGGACTGATGACCCCACAGTTAAGTCCCTTAAGCTTAACAAACATTTGAATTTGAAAACATCTACTCTCTGCATGTGAATAAAAACATTGTGCTATGAAATTTATTTTTAAGCTGTTAGTGAAATTTATTTGTGGGATCTTTTTTAATTTCTTTTATTTTATTCACAGTAAAAGGTTCTTCAGTTTTCTTTATGTCTTCTGTCTCATGTATAAGAACCATGGAGTAAATTCATCTGTTAAAATGAGTTACATTAGTTACTCTCATCATTTTAAAGAACACATTATACTTATTTACAGACAGCCATCTGGAGCTCGTTACACAGAAGCACTATCAAATTGACGAAAGTTGCTTGACTGTTTTCCCACATTAAAACAATGTGACTACAAAGTAATTTTTAATTTTTGACTTTTATACATTTTTATAAATATAAATTTAAAAAATAGGGGGGGGGGATTTTAAAATATTAATGACTATGCATTACCAGTAGAATAATAGGAGGAAGGATAACGTACAATTTGTAATTTCATATTTTGAGGTTGAATAGGACACCGCTCTAAAGCACAGGCTACTGTACATCATTGTCCTACAACAACTGCTGGCCACAATGATGCCTACAGGACCTTATTTTAACGTTTTTCCGACAATTTCCAATATTGTAATGTATCTTATTTTATATTTTGTCTTAACTTAGTATTTTTATAAAATATTCCTTATTGTGTAGCAATTGAGAATGACGTCATAGTAGGTTGAAACTGGTTGTACATTACATATAAAGCATTAAAAGAGTAAAAAATAAAAAATTAAAATTAAAAAAGTAAAAAAAATCAACAACCAACTGTGGCTTGGAATACATTTGTATTCCCTATCATATAATCAATTCCAGTTGCACTCCTGACTGACATTATGTCAGATTATAATACTTTTCTCTTTTGTTGTTGATGTGTAGGGTACATGGAGTAGAGCATTATAGATGATGCATCCAAGATATTTTCTGTTCTCAGTCCATTCTAGTTCTTGATGTTCTTCATCAATCTTACTTTAGTATTGCTCGTCTTAGATTATATATAAATGCCTGTAGTTTTTGGGCGTTGATATAAACCTTGTTATCTCTAATCAATAATGTTAAGACGTCACTTCTTGTAGTATGTTTACGACTAGATCTGTTTGCTATTGAGCTGCGAACTGAACCAGTTGAACATGCTGGAGGTTTGGAATGACATTTACGTAGATGGCTAGGAGCGCTATCGTGATGACGGATATTTGCAGTTTTTCTTCTTCTTGCGGCTTTATCTCAAACCTCATTCCGTCGATATGATTGAAAAATCTACTTTATCGTGGAAAATTGTCTACTAATTAATGTATTACATCGGAACATATGTATTTGTCTTCAATTTTGTAAAGAGTTTGTCACGCTACTCCTTGTCATATGCCTCTTCGCAGTCAATATGTACGATTTATTTCATTTTAAAAACTGCCCGTCTGTATGAAAGAGATAATATGGTTAACTGCAGGACGAATTTACGACGGACATTGATTACTTGAGTGTCGTTATGGGCAACTTGAAACATTCATATCATCATATCTCACAACCGGAATACCACACCTCTAGTTTAAATTTCTCTCACCACCATGACTTTCTTCAATATTTTTCACAAAAACACTAATTTAGTTTTAGCAACTCATAAGCGTCCTTTTATGGCTCGGTAGCACAGTGGTAGAGTCCCAGACTATAAATCGAAAGGTCCTGGGTTCGATTCCCACCAGGCCCTGGGATTTTAATCTGAAACTTCCCAGTTCCTTCACATCTGGCAATATTGTTGATGTGGAAAATATCGAGTAGCACCGCAATTTTGGAATCCAAGTTACTCTGTACGTCCCCGTATAAGGCAACAGCATACCACCTCCAATCAGTAACAAGCCTAGTAAAGCAGTGTTGTGTTCAAACCAGTCTTCAGATTGTTAACTGCTTTCTTTTTTTTAATTTCTTTAAAGTGTCCCTACCCCACTTCTTTTCTTCGATGTGTTTATTTTCCCCCATTCCACTCCTCCCTTATTTTATGTAAATATTGGCTCTAGATGTTTTTTTTCATGAGCCTTTGGAAGTTTATAGTTTACTTTTTTATTTTTGAGACACTCGACACTATTACTTAACACACATCTAAATTTTAGATTTTAAATGTATTGTAATACTTTTTAAATCTACACAGTCTTACATTGTATTTAACATCCTTCCATGTTTTCTGCAACAGTACCATCACCTGGTCATATTCTGAACTTATGCCCGCTTGCCTGCTCACAGTAACATCATAGTTTCCTTATGTGGCCATAGTATGTAATCGCCTTCTTACCTCGCACCTCACTCCACCCTGCTAAGATACAGTAATGGTGGTGCTACGGATTACAGTGCTGTTAAACTGAAGTTACGTAACACAGCTTTCCGAAATTCCTTCATCAACGTGTCTGACGTAGAAGAGCATATCCTCAGAGAAGTGAATCATCTTAAATCGGTTTTAAAAAAATATGTCGCCTTATCCAGGTTGTATACGATTAGATTCCTCACAGGGCAGAGACAGGAGACACAGGTATTCAAGAAAATCAATAGGAATAATCCACTAATTTACAGACCTAGATCACTGACACTGATTTGCGTCGGGGTTTGGAAAACCGCGTGAATTTGTTCTAACGGGACGGTCTATTGACCAATGGTCAACACGGATTTAGAAAAAGGCGTTCTTGTGAAATACAACAAGATCTTCACACATGTCGCTGTTGCCGTTGATACACACGGTTATTTCCCCTCCCCCCCCCCCCAATCTCACGAGGAAGGGACTTGTTGCAGTTGTCTAAGCATTCTCCATCGACAGTTTGTCCATCCGTATCAGATCTCTCTCCGCCAAGAGCTGCATAGAAACGATAATGAGAATCGTGTTACCTTCTGTTCATGGCCATTACGACAGGATACGTAAGATGCATCATGTATGTTATTTGGTGACTACGTAACTTTGATCACTGTTCGCAATGTAAACCACCGAAACATGTTCTTCCGTGTGTTGACAATCCCCATTAGCTTCGTCATGTGGAATTTCAGCGTTCATTGGGTGTAAATTTGAGGTCTGGGATAGATAAAATAGACGGTACAATGAATGTCAACAAGTATCGTGGAATTCTGACACACCATCAGCCACAGTTGCTGAAAGACGTTCTTTTTCCGACTTGGAGGAACCTTTGGTAACAACATTTGACATTCAAGCCCTTAGTACATGGCTTACTGCAGCATATCTTCAAGAATGTATTCCAAATCGCCGGCTGCGGTGGCCGAGGGGATTGAGGCGCTCCAGTCACGGTCTGCACGGCCACTACGGTCGGGGGTTCGAATCCCCCCTCGGGCATCGATATTTGTGCCGTCCTTAGTCATAGGTAGTTCATAAGTAGTTTGTAAACTTAGGGACTGATGACCCCGTAGTTAAGTCCCATAAGCTTAACAAACATTTGATCATTTTTTGAACCCCGTAGTTAAGTCCCATAAGTTCTTCAAACATTTGAACATTTGTATTCCAAATCGTTGGAATGGACGCAGAGAATCTGCACCTTGATAAGACCGTCTCCAGTTTTGTTTAATTTAGACTTTTTCTTTGGGGAAAACTGATATACGTAGTTTGGAAAGACATACGAAGCATACCAGATGAAATACAACGACGTATTACTGCATCCTGCTTGGACATCTCCGCTGAAGTGCTAAAACATGCGCAATAGTCATTCCATACCAGACTGGAAGCGCGTTTGGCCGCTGACGTTGTTCATTTTAAACAATTTGTGATGCCTCTTTAGTGGTCACCTCACGAGTGTATGCACTCGTGCTGTTCCGTAGTGGCTTTCACTGATATTTCACAGGTGTCACTATGGAAAGTTTTCGCAATAATATATCTCGTTAACGACTTGGACTACAGTAGAACAACAAACCCCGCTGAGATCCTAATATACCCTTCTTCATTTTTTTTTTAAAGGTAGACATTCTTCCATTAAAAAATGTAATGTTTTCTATGAATTTGTAAAAGTCGTTTTATTGCCTGACCATAGGATCCTCTTCAATACCAGTCCATCCTGTGAAATCCGCACATCAATTGTTCTTTCCGTTTCGACGATATTTGCGGTGCAGGCTTTAGGTTATTCAATGCTCAGAATTGTTATGTTGAGGATTTAACAATTATTTTCGTTCTTTTCCCGCTATATGTCGGTACTAGAGTAACATTGTTTTCTCTAATGTATCACATGATCTACAAATTTCTGTGGCACCAGTGCCTCACATTGCAGAGTCACTTAGTCAGAGTCACTGACGAAACCTGACGCTACGTGAACTGATGTTAAGAACACAACCATATGGATAGACTACTGTTTTGGTACGAATATCTGAAATGGTCTCTGCGGTATGAGATTTTCCTCTAGTATTACAGATGTATGTATTAAACTTTGTTCTTTTCTACTTTGATATGGCAATGGATGTGTAAACACCACGTTTGGACAACGTAAATGAGAAGGGCTCAATTACAAGGGGATTACTGATTTTCGTGTTCAATTAATATAAACAGTACACACATAAGGATAGACCAATGCGGAATTAGGAAGGTCTGACTTTGGTTACTTTACATTCAGTATTTCAAGCACGTAATGTATATTAAAAGTAAATAGCAAACACAAATGACCATGTAAGCATCGGCTTGCCTGCCGTAATCTTTAAACCATTTAAAGATAACCAGGATCATTTAAATTTAAGAAAAATCTTCAACTTGCCTGAAGGGCAGCAATTAAATTGGCAAAACAAACCTCTACAATAAGCAAATAAATGTTCAAATGTTTGTAGAGCTTATCGGACTTAACTACGGGGTCATCAGTCCCTAAACTTACAAACTACTTATGAACTAGCTAATACTAAGGACGGCACAAATATCCATGCCCGAGGGGGGATTCGAACCCCTGACCGTAGTGGCCGTGCAGATCGTGACTGGAGTGCCTCAGTAAGCTCGGCCACCGCGGCCGGCCTACAATAAGCCTCTGCCTATAACAGTTACATATAAAATGTAAGATTTAAGAAAAGGGTACAGCTTGCCTGAAGGATGGCAATTAAAACAGGAAAACAAATTTCAGAAGGAAAAGCAACATCAATGGTAAACACTAATCATTCCCCATTGCAGCAAACTGGAAGCAGCAATGTCTTTCCCAGAAAGAAATCCGCGACTGGCCACAGAGAAAAAAGAAGGGCGAAAGGTTGCGGTTTATGAAGTGCCCGAACGAAAAAGGAGATACAGCCTTAACCTCAAAGGAAGCTCTAAGGCCCCATAACATTGCCCCAAAACACAGTAAGGATTGGCATAATTAGACTGTAGAAGCAAAATACTCTGCCAATGATTACGTCTGTCTCCCGGATGGGCCACGAGGAACAGGATAGTACTTTTTCCAGAAAAAAAACCCTGAGACATTTAAGTATTTTACAACCAGCAAGTGACAGTTAAGAAAGCATATAAGAACAAATTTCGTGGGCGAAGAGCCGCTCAAACAGCCGTAGTTGCTATCAAGCATGACAACCACTATCGATCATCAAAATACATGTATTCAGAACGACATAGGCGTGTAAATTCACAGAGGTTCAGCTAGCCACCCTAAAGCCGTATCTAAACGAGTGTGGCCAACGTGGCGAGTTTATGACGTCACAACGTGCGGACCACATGTTGACGAGGCTTTCCGGACGTGTTGGGCAGTGTCGAGCATTCCAGATATTCTCAACGTGCGTCTGAACGATTAGCAATAAGAGGAAGGAATGCCACTGACGTCACATCACGTGCCTATCCGGTGAGGGGATAGCTCTTTTCGGTACAGAGATGAAGACGCCATACTGGCCGTCGTATTTCATGGGTTTTATGTACGTAACTTAGGTCTTATGAATGTATGACATTTCAAAGTAAGTAAAAGTAACTGAATAAATTGAGAATCTCTCGAAAACTGGTCATTATATGTACTATTTGTGGGAATAAATGACTGGAAACATACGTAGTTAAAAATTTTCCGTATTACAGTAATCTGCCGTTTCGAGGCAAGGCGGACTGTAATTCTATCAACACGAATTTTTGTTCACATCATTCGTTGTAATTACATGTTGACAATCGACATATCTACCAGTAGTGTATATAAAACATCTCATACCTTCGACGGTGAGATCCACGTGCATATGCCGTAGTATAAGCAGGAAAGCCGTGGATTGTGAAATGGAAGATGCCCTAAGGCGCATATTCAATCACCTTCGAAAGCAAATGTTTTTTTATTCTATATTCGGGTTTTCTCATAGACTTTCCTATAAACTTGACAAAAGTATACTGCATAATATTCGAAGCTAGGTAAAAATAAGTGCGAATCCTGTGAGGAGTGAATTTGTTGATTTCGTTTTATGAACGACACAGTTTGCATCTTACATGGAGTAATATACGCACTTTATTGTTCCACGTATTGCATTTTACACGTTCTTGAGAAAGGCGAAATACCCTCAGACTTTAAGAAATACCCTCAGACTTTAACAAAATGTAATAATTCCCATTACAAAGAAATCAGGCGCAGACAGGTGTGAAAATTACAGAAGCATCAGTTTGATAAATCATGGTTGCAAAATTTTAACACGAATTATCTACAGGAGAATGGAAAAGCTGGTTGAAGCTGACCTTGGGGAAGATCAGTTTGGATTCAGGAGGAACGTAGGAACTCGGGAGGTAATACTCACTTTACGACTTATCTTAGAAGCTATATTAAGGAAAGGCAAACCTATATTTTTAGCTTTTGTAAATTTGGAGAAAGCTTTCGACAATGTTGACTGGAATACACTGTTGCAAATTCTGAAGTCATCAGGGGTAAAAAACAGGGAAAGGAGAGTTATTTACAACTTGTACAAAAGCCAGACCGCTGTTATTAGACTCGAAGGGCATGAAAGGGAAGGGAATAAGACAGGGGTGTAGCCTTTCTCCAATGTTATACAATTTGTACATCGAGCAGGCGGTGACGGGAAGCAAAGTAAAATTTGGAATATGGATCAAAGTTCAGGCTGAAGAAATAAAAACATTGCGTTCTGCTGATGACATTGTAATTCTATTAGACACAGCAAAGGACCTTGAAGAGCAGTTGAATGGAATGGACAGTGTGTTGAAGAGGGCGTATAAACTGAACATTGACAAGAGCAAAACAAAGATAATGGAATGCAGTCTTAGAAAAACAGGTGATGCTGAAGGAATTAGATTAGGTAACGAAACAATGAAGGTGGTAGATGAGTTTTGTTACTTGGGTTGTAAAATAACAAATGACGGTTGCAGTACAGAGGATATAAAATGCGGAACGGCAATGGGAAGAACAGCATTTGAGAAAAAGGGAAATTTGCTAACATCGAATATTAATTTAAGTGTAAGGAAGTCTTTTCCGAAGGCATTTGTGTGGAATGTTGCCTTGTACGGAAGTGAAACATGGCAGATAAACAGTATGGACAGGAAGAGGATTGAGGCTTTTGAAATATGCTACAGAAGAATGCTGAAGATTAGGTGGGTGGATCGCGTAAGTAATGAGGAAGTACTGAACAGAATTGGGGAGAAAAGAAATTTCTGGCATACCTTGACTAAAAGAAGGGATAGATTGGTAGGACACATTTTTCGATGTGGAGGAATCGTAGCCGCGGTGGAGTAGGCGAGCGGTCTAAAGCACCTTGCTGCGGAGCGCGCGGCATCTCGCCGTGGAGGTTCGAGTCGTCCCTGGGGCATGGGTGTCTGTGTTTGTCCGTAGGTTAGTTTACCTAGGTTTAAGTAGTTTGTAAGCTACGGACTGATGACCACGCAGTTTGGTCCGATAGATTTACAGACATTTGAACTTTTTTATTTATTTATTTATTTATTTTATTTTTTATTTTTTTTTTCCTTGAGGAATCGTAAATTTAGCATGGGAAGGAAGTGTGTGGGGTCAAAATCGCAGAGGGAGGCCAACAGACGCATATAGTAAGCAGATTCACATGGATGTCATGGATGTGGGTTGCCGTTCCTATGAGGAGATGAAAAGACTTACTCAGGATAGATTACGGAGGAGAGCTGCATCAAACCAGTTTCCGGACTGAAGACCATAACACAAAACACATGCATCCCAAGGTCATGGAGCTCTACTATATGAATACATGATGATGGCATCTCATTGGGTAAATGCAACTGATATGAAATAGTCCCCCATTTGAATCCTCGTGCGGAGACTATTCAGAAAGATGTGTCCATCAAGAAAACAAAATAGTCAATTTTCCGATCGGTGTTTGGAATGTTATACCCCTGAAACAGGTACGTGTGTTAAAAATATAAAAAGATAAAACGATAGGCGAAAGATTGATATGGTGGGGATTAGTGATGCTCGGTGGCAGGGGAGACATGAGTTCAGGTCAGTGGAGTAGAGCATTATAATCAATATAAAGTCATGTGATTCTTGAGTTTCTCCCGGCGTATTTGATAATCAAAATATCCACGGGTGTACTGCCAGTCTACAGTGTCCAAAGGGCACTATAGACACTATAGACCGGCAGTATACCCGTAGATATTTTGATTAATATAAAATCCGTTGGGGGTAAACAGGTGTGGGTCTAATTATGAATAAGAAAACTGAAATTCTAGTAAGTTACTATGAACAACATAGTAAAAGAATTGCATGATCGTAGTAAAGGCTGTCAGGAAGCCAACAACGACTACAGGGGTTCAAGGCGTTCACTTTTATATACCAACCAATTTTACCGATGATGCGGAACGCGACTGTTGCTTATCATGCAAAGTGTAAAAGTCGCATCTACTGTGAAACAAAAATTGTAGTTACAGGAGATTGTAGTGAATCTTGATTGTTCAAAAGCATAAACATTGTCTTCTTCCTATCTAGTAAGTAAGTCAGTTCGTAAAGTCTGGGGTCATTTTGAAATGGAAATCACTGATTTTGTTGTACAATGTGCTCGAAGTACAGACATAATGTGACAAGCCGTGGAGCGTTGTTTCAGACCACTACGCTGCTAAAATGCTTTCTGAAAATCTCCTAGTGGGTGACATTGTCTGGCGATCGGTATTTTACGTAAAGATGGTTCAAATGTTCAAATGTTTGTCGTGCGTAAGGTACTTAACAAACTACTTATGAACTACCTTATACTAAAGACGACACAATCATCCATTCTCGAGGGGGATTCGAACCCCCGACGGGGAACGGTCTCGCGCATCGTAGTATAGCACCTCAATGCGCTCGGCCGCTCCGCCGCGGCCGTAAAGATGGTACACATTCCAAAATGCTGCAGAGTAATTCTAATTTCTGTGGCAGAGGCTATGATGGTGGCAGAGGAAAAGTAGTGTTGGATTGGTCCATAGGGTGTGAATAATTTGATCCATTGATAAAAAAACAACTTTGAAATTACGAATAGACAAGAGGTGTTTGTGATCAAAAACATTACGCCGTGTAGCATGTTCTAAACTGTAGTGGTGGAAATGGAAATGAAAGTGTTTCCTAGATTGACAAAAATCACTTTTCCTTCTAAGTTATCCAAAAGGTTGGTCTCTTTCACCAATGTAACCATTATCAAAATGTACTGTTGACATGTGAGAAAGAGATGGTCGTTAAATTCTTCTAAGGTTAACAGTTGATTGTTTCTCTGAAATTTTAAATCGCTGTAACTTCTTCGGTGTAAGTAAAACTGACGGCTTGTGTTTTGAAAAGTACAGAAAAATATTTAGGTTTGTAATAACTATTTGTTTCGTTTGAAAAATAAGAAGCTAGTAAAGAAACGCATAGTAAAAAGAAGGAGGAAAATGAAATGCGAGTACCATCAGTTCTATACAATGAACTAACTTTAATATAGGTACAATACAAATTATGAGAGGTGTATTTTCTTCATAGCATTCCTAAATATCTTCAACTTTCCATAACATTATCCAGAATGTGTAAAAACTAAGTTCCAGTGTCCAAAAAGAGAACTTTCTACAGTTTTGAATATAACAGTCTTATTAAGTTGATAGTGGCATATGGCCATTGTAGGATTTAAATATATATATTATCTTATACTTCAATGCTCCATGATATTAATAATTTATCCACCAAAACATGGCGTTCAGTTTGCCTCAAACATGGTGGGTGTATAGCCACTCAATCAAATATAAATTCTTCGGACAGCATGTTCTTTTCTTTCCTTATTGTTTTATATATATATATATTTTTTTTTTAATTATGAATCCACATGTTCAATCAATTGTCTATAATTTTTCGACGTTCTTTGTAGCTTCGACCAGTACAGGATAGGACTTTGTTATTTTGGAAAGAGTTTGGTAGTTATATTTTTCACAGTTGTCTTCGAGTTACTGTAAATGTTCCATAACTTCTATGCATCTTTCTGTAAAACGGAGTTGTGACAGTTGTTGAGGTTTCCTTCAATGTGTGACGTAGTTTTGGTAATTTCTCGTTAGAATTGATGCGACAAATTTCGTTACAGACAATAAATGTTTTATTTTCTTTTCAAGTAATTTCAAGGCATCTTGTTGTTTTGAAGTAATTTGACGGTTTCAAATCAAATGTTTGTAGAGTCTATGGGACTTATCTACGGGGTCATCAGTCCCTAAACTTACAAACTACTTATGAACTACTTACAACTAAGGACGGCACAAACATCCATGCCCGAGGGGGGACTCGAACCCCCGACCGCAGCGGCCGCGCGGACCGTGACTGGAGCGCCCCAATCCCCTCGGCCTTTGAAGGTTTCTTGTCTATTTTAAAAGCGATATGTTAACGTTTTATTGCGATCGTGATATAATTTTTGGGAGAAACATCTCAAGACGCTGTACTATGAGGAATTCATCGTACCAATTGGTTGAAAATACGATTGTATATCCGAATATTGTGAAGGTGTAGTGTTATCTGAAGTAGTGGTATGTGGCCTATTTTATGTTTGAAAATCAATTAAGTCGAAACAGCAGAATCTGTTACATCAAAATGTACGTGTGGTAAATCAATTGAAGAAAAGTGATGTTTGGATTGAGAAACACGATTCAGTCTGATTGTGCTGATTACTGATTGTGTTAGCAAGTGGCTGGGTGACAGGTTTTTTCAGTCATAGTTGCGTCAGATTCGGCTCCATTTGTTGTTGTTATGTGTTGTTGTTATGGTCTTCAGTCCGGAGACTGGTTTGATGTAGCTCTCCACAATACACTATCCTGAGCAAGCCTCTTCTTCTCCTCATAAGAGCGGCAGCCCACATCCATTTGAATGTGTTTACTGTATTCGTCTCTTGGTCTCACTCTGCAAATTGCACCCCTCACACTTCCTTCCAATGTGCCCTACCAGTAGAAAAGTTCTTTTAGTCAAGGGATGCCACGAAATTCCTTTTCAACCCAATTCAGTTCCTCCTCATTAGTTACGATATCTACCTACGTAATCTCCAGCATTCTTCTGTAGCACCACATTTGAAATGCCTCTATCCTCATCGGGTCTGAAGTGGTCATCGTCCATGTTTCACTGTTTTACAAAGCAAAATATAATATAAATGCCTTCACAAAAGAGTTTCTTATACAATTAATATTCGATGTTATCAATTTAAAAAATAAATGAATAAATAAATAAAACTTTTCTTACCATGGCGTTTCTGTATTTTATATCCTTTGTATTTTGAGCGTCATCCGTTATTTTACTCCCAAAAAGAAACAAAAATAGTCTAACACGTTTATAATTTTGTTACTTAATCTGCTTCCTACAGTATCGCCTGGTTTCCTTATGCTGCTTTCTGTTACCCATTTTTACTCTTGTTAATGTAAATTCTATATGCTCCTTCCTATAAACTGCCTTCCCTTCAATTGCACTTCCCGGACCTTTTCTGTCTGTTACAGAATTACATTATCAGCGAAACGAAATGTTTTTATTACTTCATCCTGAATTTTATTTCTTGCTCCAGTTTCTTCGTGCTTTCATTCACAGCTTCCTCGGTGTACAAATTTAATAAAATTAGAGAAAGGTTACAACCAAGTTTCACTCCCTTCGCAACCAATGCCTCCTTTTTATGGCAACTGACTGTAACAACCGCTGTCTGGTTTTTGTACAAGTTGTAAACAACCTGTTTCCTACATTTGAATTAATAAATTCCAATCACCATTGTGAAAAGCTTTCTCCAAATCAACAAAAGCTAGAAATGTAGGTTTACCTTTCCTTAATCTAAGATTAGTAGTAAGGTGAATTTTGTCTCCCGTGTACCTACATTTCCCGCATCTACTCCAGATGCCTTGTTCTGACTTAGATATGTCAGTGCTTTGTCAAATTCTTCTCTCAGTGAAGTATCTTCATCTACTCCCTCGTTCCTGCCGGGGTTGCTTTCCCTCGGGCATTGGTGTGTGTCTGTTTCCTTAGTTTAAGTATATTCTAAGCCTATTGATTTTTTAAATACACTTTTGATAGGTTAACACACCAAATTTATGACTACAGCCAATCGAACTTGTCCCTTTCCTTTTGGTTTTAAGATTTTGTCCTTTATTCTGTAAAAAGTATTCCGATCATTAGATAATTTTGTTTGTGCTATTTCAAGTCATTATTTTCGTATAATTTTTTAAAAGGAATTGACACTTTTTCACACATGTCATGTTTTTGATAAATTTGAACATAAATTATTTGTTAAATACAGTAACTATTTATGAACATGGTGTACCTGATTTCAACCACCTTTCATATATTTTGGTGGGGTTATCTCTTGTCTATGTTAGGTAGGCCAGGGGATATGTGTGCTTCCAACAACAGTGTATGGAAACACGCACTTTCACAAAATAAAAAAAAGTGAGATTAGACTACTGGTCGCCACTACTTTCAGTTAGGCACAGTATATTCTCAGTTTCATATTTTTAATAATTTTTAAATAATAATAAAAAATAGTGGCGACCCTTGGATAACTTGATTATTTTGTGACGATGGTTAATTTAATACAATTTATTCATTTGCATATTAATGAGCTATCTTCAAAGTTGGCAGAAAAGGTAATAGAACTCAAATGACATACAACATTCAGTTGACATTCAAAATAATAAATTTTGAAAAGAGCTACGACATTTCAATGTTGAAAGCTTATTATTATTAAATGACCCATTGTACTATCAATGGCGCGTGATCTTACACATAATCCAACTATGGTTAGTTGTATGTTCTTTCTGAGCCTCAAGCCGTAGAACACAACTTAATTACGTAAGGTAATCCTTGCTCTATGTTCGCGGTAGTGCCATGGTGTGTGTATATAATTGTTATGATACGTATTAATTGCTTAATTGAGATTGTGTATTGCTAAATCCAAGTTTGCCTTAAAAATTGCTCAATTTAATATCCAGTGTTCCTCCTTACCGCCTGTTAGCTGGGCCTGGTGTTGGGTAGTCGCCGGCTGTGTGTCGTAGCCACGCCTTGCATCTAAGTCTTACTTGTTCAAATGGTATTTTTTTATTTGTAATTACCTCTTCTTTGTCTTAGGAAAGTAATACTAGCGTAATTGCTTCGTGCTGTAAAATTTATCATGCAACATTGTTCTTGTATTTTCCATTATTGAAATTACAGCTGTTTTCTACATTTTTTAAAGAAATTTTCTGTTAATTGCTTTTAGTCTTTAATTCTCAGTAGAGCGACTGGCTCTGACTTTGGCCCTAACGGCGAATTGGTTCCAAACTTGTTTTAAAAGAACATTTTTACCCAAAAAATTGTTCAGAAAAGCAATCTACCATCTTGCGATTATTGCTTCACACTTGAGGGCCACTGCTGCCCTGTCTTAAGAGACTTGTTTGTATTCTTTTTTTTTTTTTTTTTTTTTTAATGATTTGCATTAGTTGCTTTGGGTTTAAATTGCTGTTACTTGTTTACTTAATCATTGTATTTTAATGATTTAGGCCCTCATAGCAACTTGTTTCTAAAATACTTTAATCATTGAATTATGTTTGTGACAATAAATATGTAGGACAACAAGACTTGCACTCATTACAAATGAGCTACAAATTCCGTAGCTGCTCTCTCCCTACCTTTAGCATAACTCACTTATACCTATATGATCCCTGTTCGTAATACTGGTGACCAACTTAGTTTGGTCCCATCGAATTACAAACATTTGAAGAATTTTTTTATCCTCTGCGGCCTTCACTACACATTCAGACCTACCCATTCATCGTCGAATGTATTACTTTCCTCCGTTTCAGCCAGTCCTTGCCTAATGCTCCTTCAACCACCTCAAATTCAAATTGTCCAGGCAACACCTCTTTAATTTTCTACCTTTTTGCAGCCTCTTACGTTTAATTCTACAGTTTATAACCAATAAATTATGGAGAGTCTGTATCTGCCCCTGGATATCTTACTGTTTAAAATCTGATTTATAATCCTTGCCTTCTGTCTGTCTATAACCTCTCAGTGTCTCATTGTCTCTTCCACATGTAACCGTCTTTCATGATAATCGAAACAAGTGTGTGGGATGATTAAATTGTAGTCTGCACAAAATTCTAACTGGCGATCGCCTCTTTCAATCCTTTTCCCCTGTCCATATTCACCTACATTTCCTTCTTGCGTTTCCTACTACCGAGTTCCAGTCCTCCATCACTTTTAAGTTTCCTTCTTCTTTAATGGTCTGAATAATTTCTAATTTCCTTCATCTCTTCGTACATTTCTTTGTTCTCCTCATCATAGGCAGAGCTACTTGCCATATAACTTGTACTATTTTGGTCCGTATTGGCTTTGTGTCTACCTTTGCTACTACAATGTGTTCACTACGCTGTACATAGTAACTTACCCGTATTTCTGTTTTCTTTTATCAGAGATACTCTTGCGCTACCACTATTGATTTTGTATTTATAACCCTGTACTCACCTGACCAAAAATGCTGTTTATCCTGCCACTGAACTTCACTAGTACTTACCATATCTAACTTTAACCAATGCATTTTTCTTTTCAAAATTTTGTAACTTACCTACGCGATTGAGAAATAGAAAATTCCACACTCCGATCCGTAGAATGCTTATTTTGTTTTTGTTGATGACAACATCCTCCTGAGTAGTCCCCGCCCAGGAACCCGAATGGGGGACAATTATACCTCCAGAATATTTTACCCGAGAGGATGCAATCATCATATATTCTTACAGTAGAGCTGCATGTCCTCAGGAAAATTGACTGTAGTTTCCACTTTCAGCCTTTTCCATGTATGTTAGCTGATGTTACAAGGCTATTTCAGTCAATCATCCAGACTGTTGGCCCTGTAACTACTGAAAAGGTTGCCGCCCCATTTCAGGAACCACACGTTTGTCTGGCCTCTCCACCTACACCCCTCTACTGTGGTAGCACGTACGGTACGGCTATCTACATCGTTTAGGCACGCAAGCCACCCCACATCGGCAATGTCTGTGGTCCATGAGGTTCATATAGATATGCAGTTGATTTTTTGATGCAAGATATCTTTGTTTCATGACAGATGGCGCAACGTTCATTTGCAGTGACCTTCCATGACAACAAAATTAGGTTTCGTCACAATATGACAAAGAATATATATATATATATATATATATATATATATATATATATATATATATATTCTTTTTTATTGCGGGAGAAATCTAACCGTTATGCTAGATTATATACCTTAATATTTTACCTGCTTTATGTTATATGGACAATAAATTCCCTGTTCATTTTTGGAAATTACATCGTAATGCTACAAAGTTTAAAAACATCAGGACCCTCCTTTAGGTCTAATTGGAAGACTTAAATATCCGCAGGCAGAAAGAGATGTGGGAGCGATCAGGAGATAACGCTTCATATTAGTCAAAATCCGCGACTCACGTCAGGAAGCTCAATGAAATGAGTGCAGATTTTGCATCCCTTGTGCTACAGAGGTCTTCCAACATAGCTAAGAACTGGCAACATCGTTGCTAATATTTTGATACACTGTGACAGTGCAGTTATTCGTAAGTAGTACTGAATTACCTTGCTACATTCATTTTGCATAAATCTTTCACTTCCTTAACTCACGCTACACATTGCTCGTGAGACTGATATAAAAATTTAATTTTTGGAGTCAATGAATTCCGTCATTCGTGCAAGTATCTGTCAGGTAATTTTTCACGATGGCTCAGCGTTGAATATGACAGAGGCAGTAGGAGGCGGGCGGCATATTATTGTTGGATCCGTGGTTCCGCGTGTGTTTTGCGATGCAAACCTGCTGCGAGGTCAGTTTCAGTCGCGTGGGAGACTGTACGTTTAGGGATGGTATTTTATTTTGTTTCCTTTTTGCCCTGCAAATTTCAAGAAGAAATTCTTTAACTAAAGCAGAATAAAACTGTTTCACAGTAAGTCTTTCCGGAAGGTCGACCCCAGTTTATGCTGATTTTCATAATTATCTGCTATGCTTCACCATACAAACTCCTCTTATTAAATTCAATCTGCCCTTCATCGAGGAACCAAATTATTAATCACAAAACGTATACTGATTAGATCAAAGACTGTAATCATTTTAGCCCGTCTAATATATTGTTTGTTAGTGTAATAAAATACTCATACAACATATTCTTCAGTTCTTATGGCACTCCATCTTATTCCCCTTCTGCTCATCGCCTTCTACCACTGTCTCTGTGTGTTTTAATTTCGTTTTCCTACAGCTCAAGTCTTAAGACGTCAAAGCTTCTGAATGATATGTCCTACAACCCTATAATATTCTAGGTTAGTAGACTATTGTTTTATAAAGTCATCAGCGTGTTGTTTTTTGATTAAGGTTGCTTGTAAAATCCAAATCAATTCCAAAGTCATGCCTGATGAAGATGTACTTCATACATATCATTTTTGTGCTGTACTAAATATTATTTTGAACATTAGTTGAGTGTTATGTGCACAATGTCCAACTATGTCTTTAAAAGAGAGTAGCAAAGACATAATAAATCGAAACCTGATTCGAGATGAGGTGTTTCACGAATCTTACGGACTTTGACCTCATACTCATGAACTATCTGCTATAGATTGATAAAGCTTCTAAGGTACTGCATAAACCGCTCTCATTGTTTATGACGTTATTACGCCTGAAATATGTGCCACAGCTAGTTGTTGCTCCCATAGCAATAGTTTCCTACCAGCAGGCAAAGAGTATGTGTTACAAGTTTGATTAATATCGGTCCATATTTATTCAGAGATATGGAACATCGGCGAATGAAATGGTAGTATTTCAGTAATTTAACGTTTCACACTCGTCATATCTCCTTAACCATGTGTCATAGGTGCGTCTTACCTTATAGCAATGGTTATCTGACAGCAAAACTTGATATACAGACTAAGGTTAAGAGGAAATGTCGAGACATTCTCTCTTTCTCTCTCTCTCTCTCTCTCTCTCTCTCTCTCTCTCTCTCTCTCTCTCTCTCTCTCTCTGACACACACACACAAATGAAGGCAGACACATGAATACATTTTCATATTTTGGATAGTTACAAATATGTGGTATTATTATTTACACATAATTATATATTGTATTACAACTAGTTGTACATATGTAAATAGGACCTTAGGCTGTAAAATGGCTCAAACGATATAATTTTTTTTTCCTGTAGGAAACATTCCAAAGTGATGAAAAATGTGACTGTTAAACTGATTATTTAATTAATTTCAGAAAACGTTGCTGTTTGAACAAATACTAGAAAGCCACCTTATGCTAATTATATGTGCAGTTTTAGCCGTAAGTTGATTTCCATAGGTATAATGTGCATTAATATTCTTACTTTAGGGATTTCTTTAATATTTATTTAATAAGAGATGCTGCAAAGTATAATTTTTTGTATTAGTTTGTACGAATTTATAACATAGAGAGCCAACTTCTCTGCTGTAATAACTGAACAGTCCATTTACGTATGCTGACAGACGGCCGTACAAACTGTTTTGTGGGAAGTGGTCACATCCCTAGACAAAAAATTATCATCAGCAGAAATTACATTTGTCCTTATTTTATTGTTTATATCCATGACACTTCAAGTTTCTTACAGTAACAAGCATAGCTATGTCATTGTCACTATGAGGAAAATTTATCACAATATTGCATGTCAAATTACAAAATACTTACAAGTTTCTTTTGAATTTAAAAATATAATATTTTGTTTGATAAGATAAAGTATTTTGATGTGTGAAATAATATTGATTTTGTTGCTTTATATCTCATTTTTGGCTAAAGAAATTTACTATTATAATTCTTTATTTATACAGTTTAAGAATCAACATTTCCACAACTGTGAATATCGTTGTCTTACCAATAAAATAATTTTCGATGAAAACTGTTGTTTGTAGTGTATTTCTCTACAGATTGAAACTAATGGGCTTTGGTTATGAATCAACGGTAAAAACTTTGTCTTTACTGGTTTAGAGTCTACATTAAAAGAGATAACTCCTAAACATAGTTTGGTAATATTTCATGTGCCAAAATAAAGCGATTGCAGATTCCACTGAATAAGGCTGTTGCTCTCTCTAACACAAACCACTCTCTATAACTATATTTGGGTTACAAATTAATTTAACCCTTCAACATAAGTAGTGAGACGTTACCTCCTTTGACCTATTTTGGAATTTTTTCTGTGTTTGAGCGTTCAATAACGTTTCATGTTACTCAGCAGTGCTACAACAATTTATGATATATTTTCGTTTTTTTTTTTTTTTTTTTTTTTTTTTTTTTTTTTTTTTTTTTTTTTAAGGATTCAATCATGCTTTGGAAGACCGAAGAAATGTGTGTGGCACATACCATAAAAATAAACACCTTACGCAATATTTACTGGAATAGTCATGTATGCCAGTTCATGCAGTTTTTGAAAGAGAAACTTGTACTTCGTTATTTGACTTGTAGTAAAAGTGTACAAGTTTAATGAAAACAGAATAATGTAAAATAGCTCTTAAATGGAATTCATTATGAGTTCAGTTATTAACCTTTGATCAGCGTAGGTTACCTTTTGAGACGTATTACACGGCAAAGTCGTAGTTGATGGTTGTGCAACAGCTGTGAAAAGTTTTTGTGTGGAGATATCAACCTTTATCCCTTTTTCTCTAAAATATTATTATTTAAATTCGGTTACTTATAACTGATGTGTGGGATATGTGTTTTATACTAGGGTTGGAACCGAAATAGTTGCAGCACTGCTATGGAAACACTATGCAATGGATTATACTATTTTTCGCTGATAGCAGACGTTTTTGACATACCTACCTTATCTACGAGCGAATGGTCTCGCCCGAACCACGTTACCGGCGGGCGCACAATCGAGGGAAAAACAGTTTCTACGGAGGAGTTGGATCAATATTGAATGTTCCAGAGGTCGTACAGCACGACAGGTCTTCAAGAGTCCGCATTGCCGTACAGAACAGTGGCACGTTGAGTAAAAGCCTTAAACGAAGGTCGGCAATCTGTGGCAGACATGCAATAGACAGGTCGTCCTAGCATCTTTGAAGAAGTGCGTACTGTTGCCGCGTTCGTGGACAGTGATCGCCTCCACATGATTCGTGATCTCGCCCGAGAAACTGGATTAGCGCATATGACTTTGCTTCGGATCGTGAAGGAAGGTCGGGCATGTGAAAAATTGCCTGACGATGGGCTCCGCATGATTTGACGGAAATACAGAAATAGGTGCGTTACAACGCAGCTCAGACGTAGTTGGACGCCGTGAGAGCGAAGGAGAGGCTTTCTTACGCCGTCTCGTAATAATGGATGAGACATTGGCCACATCCCACGAGCCAATCCAACGAATGACGTCATTATAGGACGCCGCGAAAGTCTAAAGAGCCTCAGACCCTCATTAAGGGAAAAGTTATGGTCATTCTTGTGTACGACTGTGGTGTTATTCTAAAGATTTACGTTCTTCCACGCAGACCGTCAGTGCACAGTATTACTGTTCGCTGTTGGAGCATCAGTTGCGACCAGCTTTGCGAACGAAGTAACAACACTCTGTTTGCAACCCACCCATCATTTTGCACGACAGTGCCAGGGAGCATAAAGCGCAGGCTGCAGTTGCTTTGTTCGGTACATGGGACTGGCAAGTACTGTATCATCCACAAAACTCCCCGGACTTAAGTCCTTGTGACTGATATGATTCCGAAAATATAAAAAGCACTTCGTGGCATTCGCTTCAGAACTGCAATAGACCGACCCATTCGCACGATCTAGAGAACAGGCTCTCCTAACGGTATGTTACTACTTCCACATCGCTGGCAACAGGTTCTACACAACGCTGGTGACTACTTTGACGGGCAGCAACAGGTGCAAAGATGTAAGGCTTTTGTATCGATTATGAATAAATAGCGGGTGACCATAAAGTCAGTATAAATTGAAAACTTAATAAATCACGGAATAATGTAGATAGAGATGTAAAAATTTACAGACATGCTTGGAATGACACGGGGATTTATTAGAACCAGAAAAAAAGTATTTCTAGACGCGTGAAAGAACTTTTGCGGGCGTCGTTTGGTGATGATCGTGTGCACTTTCGTCATTATTAGCCTCCCAGGTACCCAGACCTCAGTCCGTGTGATTATTGGCTTTGGGTTTACCTGAAGTCGCGAGTTCATCGTGATCGACTGACATCTCTAGGGATGCTGAAAGACAACATCCACCATAATTCCGGACATGCTTTACAGTGCTGTTCACAACATTATCCCTCGACTACAGCTACTGTTGAGGAAAGACGGTGAACATATTCAGCACTTCCTGTAAACAACATCATCTTTGCTTTGTCTTAATTTGTTATGCTAATTATTGCTTTTCTGATCAGATGAAGCGCCATCTGTCGGACATTTTTTGAAATTTTGTTTTCATTTTAGTTCTAATAAACCCCATGTCATTCCGAGCATGTGTGTCAATTATTACCTCTCTATCTACATTATTCCGTGATTTAATAAGTTTTTAAATTTATACTGACATTTTGATCACCCGGTACATGAAAGTTCGATTAATATAGCAAATGCACTAAGCCTGAATGTCCGTTGTAGCAACCCATGTCAAACATGTTACCAAGGCATGTGTAAGCATTTCCTTAACCTAACACTTTAAACAAATAATTTCCAATATACTAATATATTTATTTTGTTCGTAAAGGACCACAGCACATTTTATCTGTTCCGAAAATTGGAAGAAACTACGCGGGTCTAAAGTATATGTTACATATCCAGATTTTGCTTCCATTTTGAAGCTAAGTATACAGAAGGTATACTTAAAATGTCTCTCCTGAAATACATGAAGTGGCTTCTACCCCAGAAAGTGCAAAGATCATTTGTGGATCCTTTTACCTATCACACATCTCACTTAATAAAAACAAATTATATACTGAAAATATAACCAAATCACTCATTAAAATTAGATTATATGTTAGAGCTGAAAAGAAATCGTTAACTACTAAGAGGTATACAACGAAATGTATATTAAACTATAAGTCAAAAAATTCCTTTACAGTGATAACTGAAACTCGTAGTGTTCCAAATATAGTTTACTTATTTGCTAAAAAAAGCTATTACTCACAGTGCTTCCAAACACAGTCCACTCATTGGCAAAACATTGCTATAATTGAGAGTGCTACCAAACACAGTCCACTTAATGCCAAAAAAATTACTAGAAATACTATTCTTAAAATCATTTGGTGGGTTGTATTGGTGTCTTAATCATATCAGTCCAGAGCATCTAATCACACTGTTCAGAGTACAACTTATATGACTATATAGGATAGCTCAATGAAAATACATTTTACACAGAATACACAGTAGTCACTATTAAGGAAAGTATCTGCACATAAAACACACGTTATATCATTCACCGACTGTACAACTTGATGTCTTTATAGGGATACATCCGCTTGATTTTACTTCTATCTAGATAAGACATAAGCACATCCATGAGTTATCCTCTGTATCCTGCATGGACCTGTAAATAGTGCTTGTCACTTCTTATTGCATTTTTCAATTTTTCGATATCGTTTATACGTCCCGAAATTATTTGCCTATTGGTCCATACTGTTGTGGTCGAAAGACTAACAACGGTGAACACCACTTATTTGGAATGGGTGAGAACATGAAACAGTGGGTAACGAGGAGTTATTTGAAATTCTGTTTCTGCTTTGGTATACATATAATAACATAATTATAAGCTCTTCTTAAACAAGTGATATTACAATTTTAAATGGTTATATATATATATATATATATATATATATATATATATATATATATAATAATGGAAAGTCCAGGTTGGAATAAATAATATAGTGAGGACAGTTTACTACTCACCGCAAAGACGTGGCGACGAGCTGCGACAGGCACATACAAAAGACACACACATACACACACACATACAACACATTCAGCTAAATGTGTTGTATGTGTGTGTCTTTTGTATGTGCCTGTCGCAGCTCGTCGCCACGTCTTTGCGGTGAGTAGTAAACTGTCCTCACTATATTATATATATATATATATATATATATATATATATATATATATATATATCAAGACCATCTACTCATTTAATTTTATGAGTGATTCTGTTTATCAAGGCAGCCGACACATTTAAATCAAGAGACATCTCACATCAATCCCTTCAGTGATACATGCATTTAGTTGCTTCTTAACTTATTATAGGTAACGCTATGAAGAGAGGAAATAGTATAGCTTCAATACTACGCTAGCACTGAAATGTTACCGAAGACGGCAGCATAGGAGAGTTGATAACGTAATTTTTTTTTTCTTTTCAACGGATATCAGTTTCTAATTTTTCTTTATTATTTCCTTTGCAGTAAATAAAATTGGTGTAGTCGTTTCACCGGTTACTTACAGGCGGTCATTTCCCGAGGGAGAAATGATACTCTGAAGCCTGTGAGGGGATGACTAGTTATGCAAAATAAGCTGTCTTCTAGCTCTTCCCTGCTGGACCCAGGAATGATACGGAATCGCCGTAGTACAGATGTTAGAAAAATTTTCATCTCCATCATAGCAAAGTTGCTTCCCAAACATACTCGTGGGCCAGCGCCGAATGGCAGGTAGCTGAACGATCTCCTGGAAGCTGCACTGCCGCCCGGAAGGAAGCGACTCGGATCAAACTTGTCGGGATCCGGGAACAGCCCAGGGTGGCGGTGCATCAGGAACAACCCCAAACCGACGCAGCTGCCCCTAGGGGCCACGTAACGGCCTCCTGCCAGAGGGATGTCCTCTTCTACACGACGCGGTATAAGTGGTACCGTAGAAAACAGCCGCAGAGTTTCCTGAAAACAACACTTGCTGAATATTGCGACAACATGTTCATAGATTAGAAGAAGGTAGTCTACTGTAAATCTCGCATTATCTGGCGAATATCTAGCATTTAAGGATATACAGAAATTTCTTATTTAAGTTTAGTTTTGATTTCTAAGCACTACCGAAACATTTTGCCTTACCCTTTCAGGATCTGCACGCACAATTGTGCGTTTCTGGGTTTGCTCGCTTTATTTCTTTGTGGTTCACGCTAGGAAGTTCGGGTCTGAATCATACATTCGTGGATAGACTGTGGTACGTGCGCAATGTGTTTTAGTTCCATTTTTCTACACTGTGTGGCACCAGTGGCACAAGTTATTGATATCCTTGTTTGACATGTGAAGGTATCATATCAGACAGCCAGTTATATATATATATATATATATATATATATATATTATCGGACCAAACTGCGTGGTCATCAGTCCGTAGCTTACAAACTACTTAAACCTAGGTAAACTAACCTAAGGACAACACAGACACCCATGCCCCAGGGAGGACTCGAACCTCCATGGCGGGCAACCGCACGCTCCGCAGCGAGACGCTTTAGACCGCTCGACTACTCCACCGCTGACAGCCAGTTGATTTCACATGATCCGGAGATGGTATTATGTCATTTCTTCAAAGGCACGTTACTGTAAGATGGTGCAGATCATAAGAATTTTAAGTAAATGTCCAAAACAGGTTACTGTGGGGGTACAAAATTTTTGAAAACTAATTTATTTTATCTTTTGTAAAGAACTGCTATATGTTCTTGAACCTCTCTGTATTACTGTGACATCCCTACAACCTAACATCAGAAAGGGTTAACAATTTTGAAGATGTTTGTGTATTTCTTTAAGTCAGAATTCGGCCACAACTACATGGGAAAAGAATCCATTTTATTTTCGAAAAACTCACATATACAGTCAAATGAGAGATCATTATGCACTGCAGTTCTTAAAGCTAGCAGTGGCTATGAGACCAGTCGGCTGTGGAGAGCATACCTTGAAAATTTAAGTCAACGAATCTTTAGTACAGAAAAAATCTGATAGATCACTCATTACAATTCATCCAGTACTGACACAAAAATAAAGAAATTATTGCCGACTGGATTGATCCATTATTTAATTAGTTTATATAAACACTCAAAGGCAGAATTCTGCCAGAGTTCTAGATGGACTTAGACCAGGTACGACGTTCTTTCTCAATTTTCGTTAATTATGTTCGAGGCGTTTTTCTTCAGTTTTCATTAATTTCACCAGCGACATTAGTCTTATATATACATGTGGCGTCTGTTCCGAGAGAACAGACGTCACTTCTGATCCTGCAGTTGTTATTTTTCAACATTCATAGAATATATGACATCAACTGCGATTGGGCAAAGCTGACAATGTGTACCCAGCCGGGATTCGAACCCGGTCTCCTGCTTTCTAGGCAGTTGCGCTGACCCCTACACCACTGGGGACACAGTGATCACCGCACCTGCAAGGACTACCTAAGGACGCCTCCCGTCAGATACAAATTCCCAGCATCGTCCTGCCCACAGTACTCAAACTCGTAGAAAGCAGGAGACCCGGGTTCGAATCCCGACTGGGTACACATTTTCAGCTTTGCCCAATCGCAGTTGATGTCATATATTCTATGAATGTTGAAAAATAACAACTGCAGGATCAGAAGTGGATATATATATATATATATATATGCCGGTGACGGGCAATGATCCTATCGTTAGTGGGGAGGGGTGGGCAAAGTTTGAAGCCCTTACTCTTACGGGAATTAGTTCATAACTACGAGTTTGAGTACTGTGGGCAGGGCGATGCTGGGAATTTGTATCTGTCGGGAGGCGTGCTTAGGTAGTCCTTTCAGGTGCGGTGATCACTGTATCCCCAGTGGTGTAGGGGTCAGTGCAACTGCCTAGAAAGCAGGAGACCCGGTTTCGAATCCCGGCTGGGTACACATTTTCAGCTTTGGCCAATCGCAGTTGATGTCATATATTCTATGAATGTTGGACATTAGACTTCCCTGCACCGAATTAATTTCTGACAGTGCTATTTTTAAACTTTTTGTATGGACATTTCTAATAAAATAATGTTTCTAAATTTATGGGCTCAAACTACAGTGGTCATCATTCCCTAGACTTATAAACTACTTAAAGTAAATTACACTAAGGACAAAACACGTAGCCATGCCAGAGGGGACACCGACGGGGGATATCCGCGCACTCCACAGAAAAATGCCTTAGAGCGCACAGGCATGCCCGCGTGGTGTGGATATCTCACGCTAATTTACAAAGAGTGAACTGTGTCCCTCGTACCAACAGCTGAAAAGTAGGCACTCGTACCTAATAAGACACTCTGGACTCCATATATAAAGAAATCTGTCGACTGACATAAAATCCACGTCCAAACGAATGGTGTACTGTGATCGAAATGAAGAGGCCAGAGGAGAAACCGAAGAACTCATAGGTGTTACTTATTTTATGAGATGAATTTAAAAGTTTCAGGATTAATAAATGTTTGATTTTTTTAAAATTATCTTTTTAATTTTTGTATAAGGCTGTTCATTTATCTTTGTTTTCCTTCTGCTGTAAGTGTACAAATCTGCTGAAAGTTTACAGCAATATGAAGTATTTTTATCACGAAGGCAGTTCGTACAGAGGAGAATTATAACAATTGCGAAAGATAGTTCATTTTGCATTCAACGTATCATCTACTTTGCGCTTCTTTATACGATATAATGAAATATATATTTCTTGGACACATGTATTAGGAGGAATAAAAACACTGAAATTAAAATATGCATTACGAAACTGTGCTTACTGCAATGTTCTTTCAAGACTCCTGCACCGAAATGGGACCACTGTGATGAAACCACTTAAAAAGAGGTTTATTTCATCATTACTGTCATATTAGTTTATAATATTAATAATATTCCTCTTAATTTCATCGTTAATTATATAAAAATAATTGTTTTTGCACTAATATGATTATCCTGTTTCACGTGTCTACAGTCACTTCTTTTTTTCCTTACTCATCTTCAACAATGTTCAAATGTTTGTATAGTCTATGGGACTCAACTACGGGGTCGTCAGTCCCTAAACTTACAAACTACTTATGAACTACTCATCTTCTCCAGTGCAATTCTATATTTTTCTTCACCAATAGTTGACTCATTGTCTACCTTATTTTCATATAACACAGACTTAACAGTACGCCAGATCTATCATTCCTCACGAAATCCACAAAGCTAACTACAATAAAAATTTAATAAATACACAACAATGACAGTGCAACAGTGATAACACACTGAAACAGCACTGCACAGGTCAGGTATAATGAAATAATAAAGTTTCGTTAGTCCATTCCTTGGACTAGTAAGCATACTTCCATATACTTGTAAGATTTATCTCCTGTATACCTTTACAACGTAGCGAAATACTTCTCTACTTATCACATCTTTGACAAAATCTGTTACACCAGTTAAAACTACGCCGATTGAGCTATTAAAATTGAAAATAAAAAGAGAAAATGTGGGATCTTGGACAAGCGATTATTTCTCAGAACTCTTCAAATGTAATCAAACCAGTCACTGAAGTTCAGAATTTAGTTAATTAAGGATCTTATTTCCGATCCATAATTGTCATGTTAGTTACCATAATCTGATATTCATGATTGTCACTAAATAGTCTACTTGAGCTCCTTTTTTACGTATGCATTACAGTCTCCTCAAGTACTTTCATCCTAATCTCGAAACTGAAATTTAATTACCATATCTTATCATTCAAAAATAATGCTACCTCACAACGACCTATGTGGAGCATTCCTGCTGGCCCCCTATTCTAGTCCTGCTTCACCAACAGCATTCATGAAAATACACAAGACATAGTAATCATGTACTATTCACAGATCATGACCACCACAAGTGATGTTAACACTTCCAGGAAAAGAGGTAATTGTTCAACAACTGACACCAAAGTGCGCTGCAACAGTTTAACATATAGAAAATTGAAGATGATGATGGTCTGGCGACATTTTCAGTACTCCTGTGTTAAAAAAAAAAAACAACAACATTAGCTACCTTGACGCTACTAGTATAATGTAAAGGATTATAAGAATTAGTAGCAACCCTCCATGGGTTCTCAGAAGTAATTTGTATCTGTAAATATCAATGTGTATATTAAAGTATGTATGTTCCCTATGGATTCCAAGATCGATCGAGTAAGTTTGACAAAATCTTCATAATAACCCAGCGGGTGGTCATGTGAAGTTTCTAAGCGATCGGTCAAGATCGCCTAGATTCTGATGATAGTGATTTTCTAAATGCGTAAATGAACGTACATCCGCATCTCTTATGTGGCCTCTGTATTTTTAACAGCGTTGTTAAAAGCACTATTTTGAAATTATCCGTCCACCTTATTCTCGGCCGTCGTAGTGCTCCTTCGTCGTTTTATCCGTTACTGCCTTTATTACTGTTTTTTCCCCACTCTTGCTCACTTGTGCTTACCATTAAGTCCTTTAGTTTACGCACTCACTACGATGTGAGATAGTTTATATAAATTTTTTTGGTTCTTTGTTTTCCCTTATTTTCCACTGTTGATTTAACTTCACTGGTACATGAACTTTTCGCCGTACTTAAATTTCGAAAGTGATGAGTGGTTTTGTTTTTTATTCTTCTCAGGGTCCATTTCTCACGTGCACAGCATACTACTGTTTCGATGATGCTCTGGCAGATTCTTATTTTAGCCTGCCTAGATAGTAACTTACATCTTACGATGTTGTTCATAGATGTTAGACGACTTGAATTCTTTTTACGATCATGCACTCTATAGGATCTTTTTTGACATCGAGGTATGCGATAGTTTCTCTCTTCTGTGTTGGTGGGTTGTTGATTGTTAGCTCCTTTTCCTATTACCATGAACTTAGTTTCACTTTAATTTATACCCAGACCTATGTTCTTAGCTTCCTCTGTTAGCACATTACAGCGAAAGTTCCTCTCTTCTGTGTTGGTGGGTTGTTGATTGTTAGCTCCTTTTCCTATTACCATGAACTTAGTTTCACTTTAATTTATACCCAGACCTATGTTCTTAGCTTCCTCTGTTAGCACATTACCTATTTTCTCCAGGTCTTTCATGCTCATTTATATCAGCACAGTGTCAGCTCCGAAAGTTAGGACATCTGTCTTTTTCAAATGTTTAAATGCTCAAATGTTTGTATAGCTTATGGGACTTAACTACGGGTTCATCAGTCCCTAAACTTACAAACTACTTATGAACTAACTAATACTAAGGACGGCACAGATATCAATGCCCGAGGTGGGATTCAAACCCCCGACTGTAGCGGCCGTTCAGACCGTGACTGGAGCGCCTCAGTCCCCTCAGCCACCGCGGCTGGCTTATCTTTTTCCTTATGGTGACTTCTGTACATTAATGTACCCCTCAGAGTGTGGTTGAGTGCCAAATTTAGCAGGGTTGGCAATTTAATATCTACCTCTTGCACTCCTGTTTTTACTTTAAATGTTTATGGTATCTATCGCTCTTCACTGTGTTTCATTCACTCATATTTTATTTAGCTTTATGAACTTGTATATTATCTTGTATTCTGCCTGTATCCTCCATATCTCCTCTATTCTGTCACACGTTTTAATGAAATTTATAAACGTATAGAAATCATCGTCATTGTAGTACCATCTCTTATTTATTATTTGTCCTAGAGTGAATACGGGATCGGCTGTTGATTTACTCTTTTGGAATCCCACTTTTGTTTTCTAATATTGCTTCAGTTTTTTCTGTATAATTTTATGTATTTTTTTTTTTTTTTTTTTTTTTTTTCACATTTATAATAGTGTCATGTCTGTTTTTTTTCAGCCTTCTCTTTGTAGTTTTCGTATTACTTTAAAGCATATGTATAGCAGAGCTATTCCTCTGCAGTTATGTCAGCATTTTGCTCCTTTGTGTACATGGGACATTCCCCAGCAGTTTTCCATTCCTCCAGCATTTAGGTACTTCTTTCCTTCATATTTCTGCTATTAATTCGGCTAACCGTTCATATATCATGTCTCCATTCTTTGATGAACTCAGCTGATCTCATGTCTATCCTAGGGGAATTCACATGTTTCCCTTCGTCTCCACCGCAGTTCGTTCTTCAACTAATGATCATGTATTCTAGGTGTTTTCAGACCTGTTTTCCTTTTCGTAGGTATCAACCGGGTTGGTCAGCAGTTCTTAAAACTATCTCCACCACTTATCTAGGTTCTATGAATTTGTGATGATTATCCTCCATCATCACAGACATATCTCTAGGGACGTTTTCTATAGTTACTTATTGTCCCGTAAAATTGCTAATTATTGTCCAGGGTATAGTGCTCCACAGCCTTCTCTATCTGTTTATATGAATCATCTTTCTCTCGCCTTATCATTATCTACATTTCTGTCTTATATGTCCTGTATGGTGTATCGTTTCAAAGATGTTATTGGTGCCGCAATGAACCAGAGATAATGCTGAAGAGGAGTGGCTTAGGTGCCTCAGTGATACAGGTAGCCAGACACCACAGCTGCAATTGCGGCCAACAGTCCGTTCAGTAGTTGCACGGGCAACACTGTGAATGACTGTTTGATCTGGCCTTGTAACGTCAAATAACGGGGCTCTACCTTAAAGTAACAGTGAACACTTCAAAGGAAGCGGAATAACCAGTCGTTACTTTTACTCCCGATGACTTGCAGCTCTAATGTATCAAAATATGATGCTGGCATCTTCTCGGGTAAAATATTATGGAGGTTTTCCCATTTGGATCTTTGGGTGGGCAATACTTAGGAGGATTTCATCTTCAGGAAAGACATCACTGGCAGACGACAGACTGGAACATGGAAGGTTATATGCCTTAATTAGGTACCGTGGTTAGGGAAAATAAAAAGTAAAACTTATAGGATGAAGTTAGAGATATAGAACAGAAGTTCATATGCCAAGTACCTCATGAACCACATAGAACCAAATATTTGCCAAAATTGTCGAACTAAAACAGTATAAGATAGAATATTGGTACAGATATGTGGATGATATAATATGCCTGACTGATGAACCACCTCCCGTATAAAAGATCTTCACAATGACATAAACACCATACATCCAGCCATACAGTTCACTATTGAAAGCCTAACAGATGGGAAACTAAACATTTTAAAACTCACCATACATAACGGAAACAACAAACATGAATTCACAATCTACAGGAAGCCTACAATGGCCAGCACTGTGATTCACACCCAAAAAATTCATCCAATAATCGAGAAGGAAGCAAGTTTTAGATTCATACTTCACCGATTAATCAGAACACTGATGAGCAAAAATGATGTGCAAATTACACAAGCAAGTGGGTATGATACAAAATCAGTGGACTGAATATACGGAAAATTACAAAAAATGATAACATACAGACAATAAAATTCCACACACAGATATTAAACACTGCTCACAACAAGCCAACACACAGTAATCAACAAATGACATATCATGACTTACAAGAATAAATCACACACAGAGTGGGCTGAACATAGGATACAGAACCAACAACACAATACAGAATAATCAGGAATATATTAGCTTACTTGCAATAACTGCCAATCTCTTTTGTGGGTCAGAAATGCAGACACCTCAGAGCACTAAAAAGTAGCAGCTTTCACTCAACGTATGTTGAACATTTAATAAAACAGAATCACACCCTAACAAACATAGAAAGGAACCTCCAAATTCTCAAAACCAGCAACAGTTTATTCAAAAACTAACAATAGAGGGAAACTATCACATCCAGAAAGCAATAGCCCAAGGTAAGAAAGTACTAACGAATATACGGTACATCCCTATGCCAGAAAACACTCTTTGAGACCATAAAAGAAGTATATAAATAAATCCTACCACCACATTACACTTGACAGCCCCTCTCCCCCCTTTCCCCCTTTCACACACACAATATTTTCTCTCTCTTTCTCTCTTTCCCTCCCTCCCCCACCGTCTCTCTCTCTCTCTCTCTCTCTCTCTCTCTCTCTCTCTCTCTCTCTCTCTCTCTCTCTCTCTCTCTCTCTCCCTATGTTTAACACACAAACACACATAAATACATACACACAAAACGTCACCAGTATCAAAACCATTCAAAAATCGCGCACCACGTCACAGACACACGACACAAGCAAATGAACACGATACATCAACCACAACAAGAAAAATGGCGATGTAAACAGAACCACTTTATAACAAAAGCGCACTAATGCTAATAAAACATAAGAACACGCCACAAACAAGCAAGCAGCAACACCACAGCTAAAATGTAAGTAAGCCAAAACAGCTACATAGGAAATGTTTTTCAATACAACTTGCAGACGAATGTATATTGAATGTGTTTTCGTAAATAAAAACGTCTTGTTGTTTGCAGATGACAGGTTTCTAAAACTTGTCATTTCGCAATTAATGCTGATGCAAATCCTGCGAATGACATAATTTAAGTATCGTAAATAAATTAGTCCTAATACATCCAACAAAGTTGTCACATGAAACAACTCGTCCAAATGACTCGTCCAAATGACTCGTCCAAATGACATGTGACTACGTAACATGTTATTCTAGAAAATAAAAGGCAAAAACCCACGAAAGATGGCACAAAATGTGCCGAATTATGTTTGGGTCTTGAAACAAAACGAGGTGTTTTGCATAACGGTCATTCAACCACAAATCCAATACAGCAAGCACGGAAGATACAAGAGCTGCACCATCACAAGATGATCACACTATAATTTTATAATAGTCCGACATACACCATGTGACCAAAAGTGTGCGGACGCCTCCAAATACATACTTTTCACATGTTTGGTGCAGTGTGCCGCCACCTACTGCCAGGTAGTATCAGCAACCTTAGGAGACATTTGAGATCGTAGAGTCGGGCACTTCCTGGAACTCGCGGACTTCCGGTGTAATTGGGTGTCACTTGTATAACAAATATGTACCCGATATGTCGAAACTCCTAAACATCCCTAGGTCCACAGTTTCTGATGTGATACTGAAGTGAGAATGTGAAGGGTTACGTATAGCACGAAAGCGCACAGGCCGACCTCGTCTGTTCACTGACAGATACCACCGACGATTCCTGAGGGTAATAGGCAGGCATATATCTATATCGTTATACAGAAATTCCAGTTTGCATCAGGATCCACCCCAAGTATTGTGACAGGTAGGCGGGAGGTGAAATTTTTGTTTCTTTGGGTTTAATAATGGTTCATAATTGCATGCACTGGTTACGATTGTTCTTTCTTCTAGAAATATTCGATACTAACGAAGCAGTCAGCAACTGTAGGGTTTAAAGACCTACGCCTCGTCATGAATCCGTAAACCACTTTGTTCCTAGTGGGATGCAATCACTCTATTATACAGGCTGTTATTGTGTTACAGACCGATTAAGGGGTCGTACTGTGCTCTGTATAATCTGAGCCAATGGTACGTCTCTGGATTGGGTGTCATTTAGAAGATGAAGAGAGGGAATCGTGCCTAGTAGTGACTGAATTGCTGCTTGATTTCTGGAGCGACCATCACTCTTATTGGGCCTGTTTGTGTCCGTTTGCTGCTTTCACCTTCATTAACGCTTTGATGTGAAATCAGCAACAGCAGCGGATACAAAAAGAGGATAACCAGGACTCGATACTCAGACCTGTAAATGGCACTTCTGCCTGAGACAAGACGGAGAAGAGTGTAGTCCATCAATCAATGATACCTGAACAATACACAAACCAATCACTGCACCTGAAGATCATGAGTAATAAAGCTGTAGAAACGTTCTGCAGTATAATGCAGTGACCAGGTTGATAACCCGAGAACACGAAGAATCGCTAAGGAAGCTTAAATTTGAATATATATGATTTAAGCTGGAGGAAAACCCCAGGTTGTTGCTGTGTGGAAGCCTGCTACCTAACGTTGAAGGAGACACACCTCTCTGTTTTTTGCCAATAACAGGTATTGGGTATCTCACCTACAATCGCTGCTAATGAATAACATGTGCGAAAAATCACTATGTTTATTTTCTTGATTTTATTGTTTACTTATTGTCAGTATTTTCACTTCAATACTGTCACGTAACTTTGAAATCATCATATATGTAATAACTTTATAAAAATTAAACAAAATGTTAACGGCATAATAAAAGCTATTTCAAATACCTTTATAATGGCGTCAATCACGGTTAGCTGTGATAAATCTTCCGTAGTGACCGGCCTTAGGAAGTCGCCTCCAACCCCAAAGACCTGGTCCAAATTACGCCACGCCTTCTCCTGCCATTCAGGGTGCAGTCCAAGCAGCGCCAGGGTGTAGGAAAGGCAAGTGGCCGACGTCTCGCTGCCAGTAATCAGCAATGTCATCGCCTGGAAAACGATGTACCACTGAGGTATACAATTGTATGCAGGTATCGTTATTGTCTGAAGAAGCTCTCCATGATACTCGATCTTGGGCAAGCTTCCACATCTCTGATTAACAACGAAAACAAACATCCAATTCAAACTGATGTCTGTGCACGTTTTGTGGTCTGTCTCCATGATACTTACCTCCAAAGTTTCCTTTACATGATGATTTGACTGTTTCTTATTGTCTCAAAATGTCTCCTGTCAATCGAACCCTTCTTTTAATCAAGTTAAACAGCAAACCTACCCCACTGAACTACAGGCATTGCCAGAGTGGGGTGGCATGTCTACCTCAACGAATAGATAGGAGTACCATATATCTAACCATAATGGAAAGATATATGTGGAGAGGCCAGACAGGCATGTGGTTCCTCAAGGGAGGCGCAGCCATTTCATTAGTTATATTTATAACAGTCTGGATAATTGACTGAGCGGGCCTTTTAATCAATTAACTTGGCTTTACCTTATATTTACTGCTAACGTCTGAATTCAAGGGGGAATTTCCTGGGAACATGCAGACGGTATAAATATATTATATGGTGATAGCGTCTCCTCGGGTAAGTTATTCCGAAGGAAAGGTGGGCCCTCATTCGGATAATCAGGTGGGGAGGAACAAAACAGACATTCCGTAGGTCGGTACGTGGAATGTTCCATCACTTAATCCGGTATTAACTTGAAAATTTGAAAAGAGAAATGGATATGTTGATGTTAGATATGAAGGCATTTAGCAAAGTTCTGTGGCAGAACGCGCAGCACGTCTTTTAAGGTGAGTACAGGACGAAAATATAAAATAAGTTAGTATGCCGCAGGAGTAAGAAAATATTAATGCGGTAAGTTTCTATGAGCAACCTAGTGAATGCATTATTGCAGCAAAGACACGAATCCAACTCCGACCACTGTACTTAAATTTTTTATGCTTCTGTCTAAGGAGATTGAAGTAATTTATCAAGAGATAAATCATTCAGATGATTATTAAGAGAGAGGGAAACTTGATTGTGATGACTGGAATTCATTACTAGGAAAAATGTTGGAAAAATAGTAGGTGAACATGGTCTGGGGAAAAGTATGAAAGAGGTGGTCACCTGCGCAGAGCACAATTAAATCATCACAAATACTTGGTTTAAGTACATTCAGGAAGGATGTATGCACGTAAGATGCCAGAAAACACTGGAAGGTACCACATTGACATCATTACACTAAGAGATAGTCTCCGAAACCAGTTTCGAATCTGTAAGACATATCAAGATGTAGATATGGACTCTGATCATAACCAATAGGTTATGAAGTGTGACTTAAAACATAAGAGAGTGGAAATAGTGGAAAAGTAAGAGATGTAATCTGGATAAATTCCTGGAACAACAGATTTTTGGCATTCCAGGAGCATTCGGCAAGGACGCACTGAAACGGAGAAAAGTAATAAACTAGAAGACGAATTGATAGCTTTCAGAGACAGTTGTAAAAGCCCCAGAAAATCATATACGTAGAAAGATGAGGCATGATGGGAAAGCTGAAAGGTAGACGGAATATGTTAACAGAAAACGAGAACTAAGCAAAGATGGGAAATTGAAAGGTGGAAGGAATATACTTAGGACCTAATGAATGGAAACGGACTTGAGGGCAGTTTTATAGAAATGTAAAAGAACGTAGATGGAGATGATATAGGAGATACAATACTGCGAGAAGAATTAGATAGAAAAATATATGACCCGAAGCAACGCCCTCGGATTAGATAATATTCCCTCTTAACTGCAAGAGTTGTTGGTGAAAGCCAGACATGAAGTAAACGTAAAACCTCATATGCAAACTCAATTAGACAGAGGAAATACCTTCACACTTCTAGATTATAATGATTCTATTTCTAAAGAAAGTTAGTGCAGGTAAGTGTGAAAATTACACAACTATGATTCTATTAAGACATGGTTGCAAAATACCAACACGAATTATTTAAAGACGAATGCAAATCATATGTTATGTAGTTGCCTGATCACACAGTACTTCTTTCAGAAACTGCACAGACCCTGTAAGACCCATTGAATTGGTTGGACAATGTCTTGACTGGAGGTTATAACGAGACCAAAATAGGGGTAATAAAATGTGTTCTAAGAAAATCCGGCGATGCTCAAAGAATTGGGTTATAAATCTCTCTCTCTCTCTCTCTCTCTCTCTCTCTCTCTCTCTCTCTCTCTCTCTCTCTCTCTCTCTGTGTGTGTGTGTGTGTGTGTGTGTGTGTGCGTGTGTGTGTTCCGCATCTGCTCCTACTGCATCGAGTCCAAGTCGTTATTAGGTATACTAATCTGTAGACAAGTAGAAGTTCGAAGTCGGAACAGCATCAACATAATCCCGGCGAACACACGAGTAGACGTCCAGTGGGCAGGCGTAGGTCGGCAGTAGACGGTCCTCGAGGTAGTCATGGCTGTCGACATGACTCACGGCGAGCTGGCGTTAGCATTGGTGTCTCATCCAGATATAACGGATAGCGGACAATCAGCAGTCGGCGGAGGGATCCTCGATTGTATGTGTCCAGTGACAGCAACCTCTGCAAAATATAGTGCCTCTTTATCTCTTTGACCTTAAAGTCGAATTTTCTTCTCTGGTCGATGTTTACAAGTCACAGCCGGCGTCTCTGGTAAACGTCTGGTCTCCTACTGCCAGTTCTGCACGAACGTCCATCATGTGGTCTGCTTGTTAGGGGCTCTGCCTAATGGCATGACACTCTTCCCCCTTGAGAAAGCACAGCCTTGCGTGAGGGAATAAATGTCATTCTGTGAATATATCTAGGTTTAGCCGTGTGGGCGTTTCAGACCACTGGTCCTGATTATTGAATAAGTGGTGGAACCCTGTACCGATGGAATATGGATGCAATCCTCGGAGGCGTCGAGACTGCCTGATCTGTGATGGCGGTGAGGCCGGGGCCACTTGTTATGACTCCACAGACACTGGAGCAACAGGTTGCATCAGCGGCGGTTTCGAGGCCGGGGCTGCCTTTTGAGACTCCAGGGGTATTGGAGCATCATCAGAGTCGTAACCGGAGTCTGCCATGAATGGCCTCTCGGCGGGGTCTGCATCTAGCTCTGGCCTCGGTGCTGGTACTGGAGCTGTGGTGCCGCAGCCATGGTGGTTTGAGCTCTGTCCTGGAGCTGGAACTGTATTAACAGGATCTGGTGATACCATGTGGAGACATGCCGGTGGCGGCGGAGGCGTTTCTGGCTGGCTGGTGGAACTGTCATCAGTTATTGGTGGTCGCTATTGGTTGGAGCGTCTCGCTACTGTCCTACCCGATTGTTGAATATCAAACATTTGTCTGCCTTTCCGCCTATTGACTGTACCTGGGAGCCAGCCAAGTCTGGTTCCAAAGCTGCGTGCCCAGACAGCGGCGCCTGGTAAGAAACGTGGCCGTGGTATCTGCACCATAGGTCTTGGCGTTGGCAGGAGGAAGTGTAGGAACGTGGGAGGCTGTCTACCGTGTAGCATTTCTGCCAGCCTTTTATCCTTCATAGGCGTCGCCATATATGTGCTGAGAAAGAGCGTGAGAGTTTCGTCAGCTGAATAATAATCGGTATATTTCCGCATTTGCGTTTTAAATGTGCGCACCAGGCGCTCCGCTTCCCCGTTAGATTGAGGATGAAAGAGCCATGTCAAGATTTGGTGAATACCATTGCGCGAGCAAAAGGCTTCAACGTTTGCGCTGCAGTATTGTGGTCTATTGTTTGTGACCATCATTACAGGTTGCCCTTCGATGCCACTACTGTGCTTTCTGTAGTGATGGCCGCACAGTGTATTATGAATGTGTAGTGGGCATATGCATCAGTGACGACAAGCCAGTTGGTGCCGCGAAAAGGTCTGGCATAATCTACATGAATCCCTTTCGACGGTAGTGTGGCCGCAGGCCATGGTTAAAAAGTCTGTCTAGGAGCTGGTACGTTGGCTGTGCATTGAGGACATCACCAGGGTCGCTACTTCCGAAGACATGCCTTTCCAAAATAAGTAACACCTGGCCAGTGTATTAGTCCGTGCCACTCCCCAGTGACCTTTGTGTATGATTTGCAGAATCTGCTGGCAGGAATGACTTCAGGACTTTGACCTGTGGGTGTCCCGATGGTTCTGCCTGGAGGAGAACTCCGATGACTACTGGTGTCTTATGGAATAGCAGAACCTCAGTTCCGTGCGGTCTCTTGGTGTTGGTGTGGAGGGCGATCCTGCCGTTGTGTACTTGTAAACCATGCTGAGAGGGGGATCTTGTGAGACCCTTGTGGCGACTTTATCACTCGTGATTGGAAATGCTTTCAATATTTCTTCGACGTCTTTATCCAGTTGAAAGATTAATAGTTCTGATGAATTAAATATAGCGTCTGGGGCCGCAAGGAAGACAGGACTGTGCATCGGTATTTGCATATTGTGATGTTTTCCTGATCTCAATGTTGTAGGAGGATCTGGATAGAAAAAGGGCCCAATGTTGTAACCGGTGTGACGTTTTTCTCGGAATTGGCGACGTTGGAGAAAAAAGGGTCTGTATGGATCTGTGGTCTGTCACCAAGCGGAATGTAGTGACATAAAGGTACGGAAAAAATTTGGTACAAGCGAACACAATAGCCAACGCCTCTTTGAGAATGTGTCGTTTGAGCGTTGGTCAGGGTTTTAGACGCATATGCAATCTGCTTTTCGGAACCATCTGGCAGCTTATTGGACAAAACCGCCCCAATACCATATTCAGAAGCCTCAGTGGCCACAATCAGTGGCAATGATGGTGTACATGGAATAAGGCATGGAGAAGTTTGTAGGCGGGACTTCAATATTTGAAATGCTCCATCACACTTTGGAGACCAAATGAAGGGTACGTTCTTTTTACAGAGGTGATGTAAGGGACTCGCAATCTGGGCAGCGTCTGGAATGAATTTACCAAAGTAGGATATTTTACCAAGGAAAGATTTTAATTTGTGAATGTTCGTCGGACTGGGAAGGCGCGATATTACCTCATCATGTAAGGGTGTTGGGGATATCCCGTTGCTTTAAATTACATGGCCTCGGTAAGTAATGAAGGGATGAAAAAATTCACATTTATGCAAGTTACATTTTAGTCCTGCTGATCTGAGGGTCTGGAATAAATGCTGAAGATTGCTGACATGTTAAGCTGGAGTTCTACCAGTGCCGACGATGTCGTCCAGATAGCTAATACACCCAGGTATCCCGGCAATTAGTTGTTCAAGGAACCTTTGAAAAATTGCAGGAACACTTGCGATACTAAAGATCAACCTGCTAAGGCGGTAGATACCGAAAGGTGTATTAATGACAGTAACGGTTTTTTCCTCTTCCGATAGGGAAATTTGTAAATATTCTTCTGCCAAATCTATCTTTGAAAAATATGTCCCTCCAGACTGTTTGGAAAATAAATCGTCCGCTCCAGTTACGGGACAGTCTTCAACTAATAATTTGGGTTTAACGTGGCCGAGAAATCCTCACACAACTTAAGTTTCCCATCCGGTTTTTCACACTTTCCAAGGGCGTAGCCCACTGGCTGTATTGGATATGTTCCATGATACCTTCTTTGGTGAGGCAGTCCAGCTCTTCTCGAAGTGGTTGTTGCAAGGCGCGTGAGACTGTCTGGACCCTGAAGTACCTCGGCCGGGCTGATGGGCAGACCAAGATTGTCGCCGATGCCCGGCGTGAAGAGGTCGTTGAACTCGTTACACAAGTCATCTACGTCTGGGAAGGGGACCAGAGAAGATAACAGGTTTATGTTGTCAACAATCAGGAATTCAAATGCACGAAATGCGTCGAGGGCAAATAGATTCGCCGTATGTGCATCATTGACAATTAAGAAAGTTACATCTCTTGTGACCGACTTGTAAGTAATCATTGCCGTGAATTGCCCCATTAATGCAATAGACTGCTTATTGTAAGTTACCAACCGATTAATTTCTTTCCTGCCACATAGTTTTCGATAGACTGTGTTTTCAATAGTTAGAGGTGTTCACAGTCATCTCTAACTATCAAAGCAGTACTGTACTATTACCAACTCATTGATTATATTGCTGAAATAGTAAGTAATTTTTCGTCAAGCGCAAATACATTATGAAACTGGAGTGAGATTCAGAAATGTTTGAATTTTTCTTTCCATTAAAGCTGAACGTTATCTAAATAGGAATTTTTAGGTTTGTACGTCTGCTACAAGTAGTTTAGAAATTTGATGATCGATGAGTGAATGAGAGACATTATAAATAGTAAAATTTAAGAGCAGAATTTTTAGATAGAATTTACCGACTGGTTATGAGTGTTTCAAACAGCTGTGGGAAATGTTCCACTGTGACCCTTGATTTCTATAGACATTTCTTATACTTTTCAGGTTCCTGAGAAATATGTTGCGATTTCAGGAAAAAGCTGATGACAATGTGGAATTCTATTGTTGAGTCACATGGTGATTCCTAAAAAAAATGGTACCACATCTAATACGCTATCAGGTGTGTGTGAGTGTGTGTGTGTGTGTGTGTGTGTGTGTGTGTGTGTGTGTGTGCATGCAAGAAGAGTGTTTCAAAAGATTTCAAATAATGTTTCATATACTTTCACCTAAGGATGAGTGAAGTAAATTTGGCAGTTTTGAAATTGATATTATGTTCCAGATTTTATGGTTGCTTAACTTTCAGGCCTTTCTAATGATCTAAGACGATGAGGCATTTTTCTTCACTGACCAACTTGTATTTGGTTCCTAGTCTAACAGCCAAAAGACCTACTCTAACTGCTAAAAGATACTCTGTAAAGAAAAAGAAAAACAAATCTCTACTCATGAGCGTCATAAAAATATTTCAAAGGGTGTCAGCATGAAGAAATTCTCAGTTCTTATAAGTAAAAAATGATTGAGTGTTAAAAGTGCGGAACCAATACAAAAATGTATTACAAGTAGTAAACGAAATATACTGCATTTCCAAAGTTATCTAACATTTTGTAACTTTTCATTCTTTGATACCTAATAGGATGACAAATTTTAACTGCAGTTAGTACATATTTCCTATTAGTTTCTTTTGATGCCTTCAAATGGTTTCAATGTGTTAGTGCAATGATTCGAATGTGGTCTGTCTAAACAGCTTCAGCAAACATAATATTATTTTTTTCAGATTAACGGCGAGAGCGGAATAATTATACGCATTATACTTGTTACATTACCACTTTTCTTGGAGAAAATAAAATGGAGTGCCTTCTAATGGACGGAAAATATATTGCTTTCTTTTAGCAATGTTTTACAGTTTTACAAAATACGAAATAGGTGTAATGAGTTGATGATTCAATGATTTAGGAAGTATTGAAATGAGGGAATTATTCACTGTATTGATGTCAAATCTCATAAGCCTCGACTCTGCCCGCTCCTTCCCCTCTCCCTCTGAATGCCTGATGACTTTTAACCCTTCAAGTGCTCTTGACGTGTTAACACGCACCTCTATACCTGTCCCAGTGTGCTCTAGGCGTGTTTACGTGCGCCGCCGCTCTTTCTGCCACATGGTCTGGACGTGTTAACGCGCGCTGCCCTGTGTGCTCCTGATGTGTTTGGACGAGCCGCCGCCGTGTCCCCTGTGTGCTCTGGACGTCTTAGTGCGCGAATGCTTCTGCTGAGCACTCGGCGTTCGGCCAGCTCAGTTTGAGTCTCCTGTGTGTTTGTCACTGTACACTTGTCTTGCGCAATGTGTCTTAGTTCTTTTTTACTGGATACTAATAACGTCGCCCTTTTCTCTCTCTCTCTCTCTCTCTCTCTCTCTCTCTCTCTCTCTCTCTCTCTCTTTTTTTTTTTTTTTTTTTTTTTTTTTTTTTTTTTTTTTTTTGAAGAAAATGGCCCACCGTTGACGCATTGCCGCGGCAGAGTGGCCAAGAGCATTGAGGCGCTATGCTCCGACGTGCGAGCCCGTTGGGGGTTCGAATCCCCTTTCGGGGGATGTTTGTCTCATGTTTAGTATAAGGAAGTTCATAAGTGGTTTGTAAGTTTAGGGATTGATCATCCTTAAGCTTCACAAACAACTCAACATTCTGAGGACACTTTAGTAACGTGTTTAGCTGGAAGAAAAAGTATTATCTTCTGTTAATGCATGCATTAGACGATTGAGCTTCTGGTCACAAAAGTGTATTAGGGTCAGATTGAAGCATTCTGTCATTGTTTCTGTTAATTTTAACGGAATTTCTGGTGAAATTTTGCAGACGCTACAAAAAGATTTCACTGGTGTAGGATGCAAAATACTATAGAATCACGGCGTTGCTGGCTCGAGTGAAGATATTGAAAATTAGCTCCTGTTGGTCCAGAGACATACTCTTGAACGCTCCAATATTCATCGAAATAATGTCCAATAAGATTGCTTCATGTTAGTGATAACTTTGTCAGTAAAGAAGGACACAATTTAAAATTAGAAAAATTATTAATACAGTAAGTACAATATTACACAGCGCGTTTTAACCATACCAAAAGTTTTGCATTGATGAAAGCCTCTTGTTTTACAAAGGGCGATTGTCTCTCAAACAATTTATTCCGTCCAAAGGAAATAGGTTTCGAATTAAAGCAAACGTTCTCTTGGACTGTCAGGCTGGCTACATAACGGTCTTCATCATGTACACAGACATCACGACTGAAATTGGCTTTCACAACTGGACATAGTAGCGATACTGCTACAACTATATTTGCAATGGAGACGCACGTTCTATATCAACTACTGGTTTCCAGCCCAGACCTGTTCTTCTGGCTACATAACCCTAATACGAACGTATATGGTACTTTTCGCAAACACGGTCGTAACTTACTCAAATTTCATATCTGAAAGATAGAGAAGTGCAGTTTATGTCCACAGATACAATGCTTGCACTGAAATGTTGCGATAAAAGAGAAGTGTGGATGTTGACCACCTGTAATACTGCATAAATGTGTGTTATGGAGAAGACAGACAGAAAGACTGGTGAAAGATGAAACGGCAATGTGTTGGGGATTACAACGTGAGAGTGGGAGCATTTATCTGCACTGACATGCTACTGAGGTCAGTCGAATCAGTGCGAAAGACGGCACACTGGTACAAGTGGTACTTCTTCCATTTGTTACTTCTATGCGTTTTAAATGTCCATGCTCTCCAAAGAGAAACAAGAGGGTGAAAAATGTCAATACCAGAATTTCATTTGCCTCTTTTAAGAGAACTAGTTGTAACAGTTCAGAGGACACCTGGCAGAGGAAGGCGCTCTGATGACGAGAGTCCTCTACAATTTACCGGAATTTTGATCTGATATTAATATTTTAGGAAGGAGTTTGCGAAACCTATAACCAAATTTTGTATAAATAAGTATAAGCAATAAATAAATACATGGAAAAATTTGATCTAAAACTGATATAAAATTTCTTCACATATTTAGATGCAAACAATCTATGTGAAGGCAACTATAAGTGTGCTCTATGGAGAAATGTCAGCAAGGTGTAATGTTGTTGTAGAAACATAAGGAGAGGCATTGAATTAAAATTTGTGCTGTGACGAGGATTCAAAGCCGGGACCTCCTATTTTCTAGGTAAGTGCTTTAGACCACTCAGCTAAGACAGTGTGGCAGCAAAAGCGATTACACGGGCTGTCTTAAAACACGTCTCCGTCCATACCACATACTTCAATTCTCCCTCATGCTCCTATGAAATGTGTATCAAATTGTCAGGGCTCTCCTATATTAGAATAGCACCCCAGTAAATAACGCGAATGGGAACAATCCCGCCTTGTTCCTCAGGCGGAGGTGATATAAATATCAACAATAACACATTTCCTTGAGACAATATTGTCTCAATATACCAAAGGTATAAATTTTAATTTAATGCATCTTCTTACATTTTGTATTATTGTTGATATCTATATCACCTTGGCCTGAGGAACAAGGCGGAATTATTCCCTTTTCGCGTTCTTTGCTGGGGATGCTATTACATTATAGGAGAGCCTGGCAATTTGATACGTATTTCACAGGAACATGAGGCAGAATGAAAGTATGTGGTGTGGATGGCGACATGCTTCAAGACAGTCAGTGTAGTCACTTCTGCTGCAATGCTGTGTTTGCTGAGTCGTCTAAATCGCTTACTAACTAAGTAGGAGGTCTCGGGTTCGAATCCCAGCCACAGCAAAAATTTTAATTCAATTCCTCTCCTTATGTTTACTACCTTTGGTATAAAGAGACAATATTGTCTCTAGGAAATGTATTATTGTTGCTGTAGAAAGTGGCATAGCATTGTTCTCTGACTGGTGGACCATTAACACACTCATTAGAATGAGAAGTAACAATTTCTGTGAGACGAAATAATAAAGGAGGTAGATGAGTTTTGTTACTTGGGCAGTAAAATAACAAATGATGGTCGCAGTACAGATGATATAAAATGCAGAATGGCAATGGGTAGAAAGGCGTTTTTGAAAAAGAGAAATTTGTTAACATCGAATATTGATTTAAGCCTAAGGAAGTCCTTTCTGAAGGCATTTGTATGGAGTGTTGCCTTACATGGGAGTGAAACATGGACGATAAGCAGTGTGGACAGAAAGAGGATAGAGGCTTTTGAAATGTGGTGCTACAGAAGAATGCTGAAGATTAGGTGGGTGGATCGCGTAACTAATGAGGAGGTACTGAACAGAACTGGGGAGAAAAAAAATTTCTGGCATACCTTGACTAAAAGAAGGGATAGATTGGTAGGACACATTCTTAGACATCAAGGAATTGTGAATTTAGCGTTGGAGGGAAGTGTGTGGGGTAAAAATCGCAGAGGGAGACCAAGAGACGCGTATAGTAAGCAGATTCAAATGGATGTGGGTTGTCGTTCTTATGAGGAGATGAAAAGGCTTGCTCAGGATAGAGTAGGGTGGAGAGCTGCATCAAACCAGTCTCTGGACTGAAGACCACAACAACAACAACAATATTTTCGTTAATCCTTAGACAACATTTAAGATTTTTACGAACAAAATATTATATCGCAGTATATATAGATCCTTAAGTCCCATAGAATTTCGTAGAATTTTGCTCTCTGAATCCCTTCACAACTGTGAAACTTACTTCCTGTCTAGAGCAGTTTTCTATTAATAGCTTTTTCAACTATCGAGATACAAAGAACTCGAAAAAGGTCTCAAATGCTACACTGAAACTTCAGTATTAACAGCATATCACCAAAAATTTCTTTGTGTGATGACTAAACAAACATTTGTACCAATTTTTGAAGTAATAATGTCGAAATATCTTGTTCTGGTAGCAAACCCATCACTTGCAGTAATGCAAACGTAACAAACCATTTATGTCCTATCGGTACTAAATCATGACGAAGATATTCGTAACTGACTAGGCTTAAAGATGCGTGAAATATCACTTTCAGTGTACACGTAAATACGGTTTGTGTAAAATATGCATCATCAGGCACTTGGGCACTTCTATGGTCAAATGCAAGCGATAAAATAAAACGAAGAAAGGACGATGGTTTGACAACAGAGGTGTTGCCAGTGCATTTGCATCTGCTCATCCGGTGATCACAATAAAAAGATGGGACCGAAAGAAAAAGCACGCACTCATGTACCATGCCCTAGCATTGTTACAGATTACAATACATTCATAGGAGGGGTGGATTTACTTGTTATAGGGTTTTCGTAAAGTCAAGGAAATATTACCATAGATTGTTTTTCCACCTAGTTGATCTTGTGATAGAGAATTCGTGGTTGCTGTCCCGTCGCAAAGAAAACGATCTTGTGGATTCAAATCCAGAATAGCAGATGATCTCTGTAAGCAAGGGAAAGGCATGACACGAAAAAATAGAGGTAGGCCCTTGCAAAGTATGGAAACGGAAATCCAACGTAAGAATCGTCGGGGTCCAATGAAACCAGTCCCTGATAAATCTACCCGTACCGATGAAGTAGGTCATTGGCCTTGTGTAACAGGAAGGCAAAGATGCAAAAGACCCAGCTATAAAGGGCAGACACTCATTATGTGTGCAAATTTGACCTTTGCCTAAACAAAAATTCCAATTGCTTTAGACAATTTCATGAGCAAAGAAATGTTGATCCTCTGCATTAGATTTATAAGTAACCATAATTGTAATTCAAACGCATGTTCATTGTTTTCATTAAATCTCATGAGAACAATAAAAAAATTTCCCTCAATAAGCGTTTTACTTCTCAAATGCCTGTTATCGCAAATTTGACACATACCTAATTATACCAACTATGTATAACATTTCTTATATTTGATGTTATAAATGGTCAAAGACCCTAATACTGAGCACAATATATGACTTTTGATTTTTTTCTTGCAGTAGAAATTAATTCAGGCATTAAGTGGTTAAGATGGCAAATTACATATGTATACATCTGCAGACAGAATAATCAGTTATTTAATTTTGATTGCCATGCTACCTGTTATAATCCCTGTATAGAGTTTAATCATTTTTTGCATCCCCTTAGTACAATTGATTCAGTGTATTTTTTGGGACATATTTCGTGCATTTGTTTACCAATTTTCATATAAATTCATTGGGTTTCTAGATATTCACGAGTATATAAATTATGTATTCTAATTTCTTTACAATTGGGAGTATGGATGTTTTTCAGTTTATATTATTAAGTGTGAATCTGGTGTGGTCAAGGGTCCACACTCTGGATGGTACCACAAGGAAATACAATGAAAAATGTCATGGACCTTTGTGCAGGTCATAGGCACAGGATAGAACAATTTTGTTATATAGGCATAAGTAATAGATTGTCGATTTATGCTGGGGCGTCACTGTGACTTTGATGGCCAGTTGAACCCAGACAGAAGATAGATGGAATGTGATTCGGACACTTGACATAATTTCACTAGATAGTGAAATATTTATGAATAATTTCAAGAGTTATGAAAAACACTGGATAGGTTAGAATCTGATTTCTTCTGCTCCATGGCACATAGCCTTTCTAGATGTGACACTCCCCGTGTAGTATTTAAGGGAGGAAGGAGTTCCATGCTATATTGAATGAGATACTTAATTTACTGAGTGAATTCGTTTGCCTGGTACTTGCTTCAGCTGACTGGGAATTTCGTACAGGCTACAAAGGCAGGCAAAGTTCTTGGTGTGTCCTCAAAGAAAGTTTTTTCTTCGTTCAGGGTATTTACTTCTCAGGAAAGCCATGGCCTCTGTGTCCCAAGGCACGTACAGATGGATGAATTCACTCCCTGTCCAATTTAGAGGAAGGGTGATGAGAAAGTGGTCGATCACCATAACATGCGAGTAACCAGCGTGAAAGCAGGTTATTGTATCTGTCCGTACTTCTATTGGCCCAAGTCAGTGTCGACGCAAGGGGCATTGAACCCAGGAGACCAAAGCTATAATTAACAGTGGTCACTGGCAGCACAGATACTGATTTCAAATGTCGTTTTTTAATGGCAGTCTACACCTGTGATGTACTTTCAAAAAATCATTTTTGGCTCTGAGCTTTAAAATAAATTTATTTGCTGATTTAAAAGGAACGGAGGTTCTGCTTCCCCAAAGAGAGTTAATGAAAAGGATGCATGTGTGCTTCCTGTGGTTGATCTCGTGTTTGCTGTGTCTGGAGCCATGGGGTGATGTGGATCGACTAATGAAAGGCAGTTTGAGCTGTAGTCGCCGTAGTCAGCCACTCTACTTGAGGGTCTAAACTCTGGTTACCATAAGAACGTGGGAATCAAGGCTACTTGGAACAGAGACAAGTATGGCGTTTGCAGGTTGCCTTTTGATTCGCCAGCTCCTCTTAGGATGACATCTGCAGAAAATTAATAATGCCAGTGCGATCTTCTCATTCGATGGCGCTGAAAGCCGAAATGTGGATTGGTGCATCTTGTTTCAGGGTGCATAGTCTGCGTGAGCAGAGAAGGGGTAGCTTGAGACAGAATTAAAGTATGTGTTGTGGAGGGGGACGTGCCTTAAAACAGTCCATGTAGCCGCATATCCACAAAGCTGTGTTAGTTAAGCTGTTAAAGTGTCTGCGTAAAAGGCATATGGTTCTAGGTTGGACACAAGTCACAGCACAAATTATATTTGACCAGCTCTCCTCCAGTTCAGTAAGTGATGGGTGATAGCTTATTACCTTAAGTTATCGTCTTACAGCAACACACTTATCTACCCATTTAATGATATATTAGCGTTTTATGGTAATTTATTATAAAATACAATCATATCATTGCATACTCCACAGTAACACAGAAATTGTAAGCAGCATGGTAGGCATGCTCTTATCCTCTTGTTTATATATCTGTTTAATGAATAATTGTCCATTTTGCCAGTTAATTTACGTAAATATTGTATAGTGAGCGGTCAACCTCATACATTATTTTTACTGCTGATAAATACTCACAAGATGACTGAATGTTCATAACCTTTCACTTTCACATTATAAAATGTGAAGTTTATTTGTAAGTGGTCAAAGTTCTATTCTCGCGAAATGCAATTGGAATCTCAGCACCCTTAATGATTACCTAGTTGGATATTTTGCTACCACCCTCATAACACAGTTGAAGTATCTCTAAGGAAAATTTTATTATTTTGATTTCTAATTTATTATTTATATTTGTGTACTACCACCTCCAGTAGATAAATCTCTTATCTGAATAAACATTTTCATCTACCATTGCTTATATCATTTGCAAACATGAGAATAAATCCTTATTTTATTAATTAATCATTATCTGTATTTTATAAATCAGTATTATTTCACAAATGTTAGCATATCTGTAGTGTTTGACTCCAGGATTACAGGTACAAGTGATATTGGCAGGTACTGTAGTTGCTGCTTATAAAAACAGATAGTTACAGCTTGGTGCATAGACTAAATTGCGCCCTATGTCATAGCCGATTATGTGTATTTTGTGTCTGGTCACTTCAAAGTAGTGCAGTCAACTCTAGAAGGAATGTAAAGTCGTATCTGGTAAGTATTAAAATAAAAAAATCATAACAATTCTACAACTCAGTTACTGAAAAATTAATTAATGCCTACGATTTTATTATATTCCCTATATTAATATGTTAAAAACTAGAATAATGTAAAAATGTTTGTGTATCTGTAGAAGACTCTTTTGCTTTCTCACCCTCATTCCGTTGATTTTGTCATGAAATACAATTTACTTCCCATTAATGAATACTTACTTCATCGCGTATTTCGTCGTCAGTCACCACCTGATGTGTGTTTTCTTCTGATACATAATTCAACAAGATCTTTGTCTCTGCGGTCTTAGTGTTGTTGATTTCGTCTTTTAATATTTCACGGAAACGTTCAAACATTTGTCTGCATGTCTTGGCAAGACGTTTAAGTTCTCGACCTTCCATAAACATCCACATGAAGCCCGGAACGCGTTTCCATGGACGAAACACCATAACCTGGTAACAATTTCAGACGATCAGTGAAATGCAAAGATACTATAATATAGATCAACTATGTTACATCAACAATAATAATAATGTACCATTAGGCAGAGGTATGTGTAAAGGCAGGAGATTCAAATATTCTATGGATATTTGTACATTATTATATGGCTCAGCGTGTAACAGAACATGTTTCATTATTTCCTATTAATGTGGTAACTGAAAATGTGTTAAACACTAAAATACACCAATAACACTATGAGAATTACTGATATTACTCTAGGCCTTTACTATGAATACTGTATAGTTGTTACAGGGTACTGGTCATTACTGTGATTCCAGTTGTTCTGTATTAAATGCCTTAGTACGAATAAACGCCATATTTAATATAGTATTCATTCAGTATTGTATGAACAATATCGAATTATTCTGGAAGAAGATGGATGAACATAGTATGTTACTTATTCCTTGGAGTTCATCCATTTAACCTTTTCCATTAAGGTCGGGATCAAGTAATAAGTGTGTGAGAGATGATTGTTGTGTTAAATGGCTAGCATAACTAGTCAAAGATTCAGTTTTCAGTAGTGTCAAGAGGATTTTTGTCAATGTGCTACTCGAAAATGACTTGAGACACGAAAAAAAAAAGGAAGAGAAGAAACTGATGACATTACCTGCCAACAAGTGATGAATTAAATTAATGCTTGTTGTTGGAAATCTGTGCCAAAACAGGTATAGACAAGGTCCTATTGCATGCAGGGTACTCATGCTGATCTCCACACCACTACCTTAACACAATATATTTGTGCACTGTCCCACTCCAACTGTAATGATAAAGCTTATCTAGAAGATATCTATGATTTACACAAACAAAGGCTTTTGAGCGATCACCAAAAACACCAGTGAGCATGTAATATTTGATCAGTGAAAGCATATATAGCATTTTCTTTCGAAAAGCCTTCTTGGAAACCAAATCAACATATGTTTAGTACTTTGATTTTACAAATATATGAGGCTACACTTGAATACATTACTTTCCCAAAAATTTTAGATAAAACTCTTAGAAGAGAGATTAGTTGGTAGTTGTCCACAAGGTTGCAGTTCAATAAACTGTCGTGTGGTAGCAGTCAACATATGGTAACAACAAACACCGGACGACGCCAGACACAATGCAGCTGTGCAGTTACAGACAACACACCGACAACTGTACGTAGGTGGGCTTCATTTTTCCCTTTCTTTTTTCAAAGTATAGTGTTGTTAAGAAATTAGTACATATATTAGATTGGTGAAGACGATCACATAACTGACATTTATACATTCTAGAACTAAATATTCTGTTATATAAACTATAGTGCGGTCATTACAGCATGTGCAATAACAGCAATTCCAATATTACCAAAACTAATGTTTGGTATAATACACTGCAGATATATTATTCCGATTTATAGGCACATCAATAAGTTAAATACTTTGAAATAATACAATGGCTCAAACAGACCGAAATACGACCGTGGAGGAGTTAATACAGTTTAGTGAACTAACTACGTAACTTAACGGCAGAATAGATTCACTGGAAACAAAATTAATCTTGGGCTTTGATCATTTTCCAAAGTAGAAAGACGGTTAGAGAAAGTAAAAAATAAATAAGATATGTTATCAAGATACAATGCATGTTATCAAGACAGGGAATGATAAATTAGTACAGAGAGTTGCCAAATTAGAAGAATAATTGAAAGATACTAAATCAGTATTGCATAATAATACTAACAAAAATTTGATGTCTTATCAGTAATAGTTAATGATTTGGAAATAGCGTTACAAAAACTTCAATATAGTGACGACGTATGCTGCATGGTAATACACAATGAAGCCACAGAATTCGTAGCCAACTAATTTACATCTGCAACTTCAGCATGTGTATGTTCTGATACACCCATAGATCATATCAGCTATAGTTTTAGCACAGATGCAAATACAACCATACAAAGTATCAGTTTGAGCGTAGATAAGACAATGTAAGAATTAAGAAAAACAGTAGAAGACCTACTATTAAATAACAGGATACTACATAATATTTATAATGACTTCACGTTAACACTATGTAGCAGATTAAATGAAAAAGTCACTGAGTCTTTACTTTCAGGTGATATTCATCGTTTTATATTTGATATCCTTTAGGGGAATGTTACCTGATTCTTGGTCAACTTCTAAGAAGATAAAAATCTGTGGTGAGTCACTTGAAAGGTAATTCGGCATGTTATAGTTAGAACGCAACTGATAAATGTTTTAAAACAGCTTTCTACTCGAAATATTCGAGTCACAGAGTTCTAAAGAAACTGACATTTTGTCTTCTAGGGTGGAAACGTTACAGTAATAGTTCCAGGAAGGGTTGTAAGGATTTGGAGTGGCATCTCAACAAAGCAAAGCATTTACACGATCCTATTACGGGGCAACATCTACTAGAAGTTGTGATCAGGAGATTAGCATGGACAATAAGGGACAATATATTGGCATAAGAGTGGGATAGAGTGATCAACTAATTAGCATAACTCAAACAGCAGTGATACATGGCAACTCTGGCACCAGTACAATCCTTGCCACGTGTCTTTGGCTTGTGCTCTCTGTCCTTTGTCTTCCTTGACGGCGAGTGTCCATTGAAGTAAAATGGGGCATGTCTCTTGGGGTCAGAAGGCCTCGAGTGCAGTGTGTATGCGAGGCGGTCGCTTGTACTGGAACAAAGTGTTCATAAAAAACAGATTGTTGATGATGATGATGATTGGCGTTTTAGGGCGCTCAACAGCGAGGTTATCAGCGCCCGAACAGATTGTTATTTGGTTTTGATGTAATGTCAATGAAGCTAATAGACTGCTTGCTGACAAGTACTCATGAAGCCAACTTCCTGTTATTAGCTGCTTCAGATATTGCGTTTGTTGTGAACGATTGGCGATGAGGATTTATTCTGACTGATTGCCGGTTTATCTCTATATTTCTATGGATTAACTTGGATGCTGATGAAGAGGAGATCGAAGAAATGTATGAGAAGATCGAAGAAATTATTCAGATCCTTAAAGGAGAGAAAACTTAATTGTGATGGGGAACTGTAACTCGGTAGTGAGAATCTGGAGGCACCACATTACACTATAATGGTAAGGCAAACGTTTAGAAACCAGGTTTTGAACTGTAAGACATCCAGTGGCAGATATAGACTCTGACCATAGCTTATTTAATATGAACTGTAGATTAAAAATTAAGAGACTGGAAAAAGGTTGAAAGTTAAGGAGATGAACCAGGATAATGGAAACAGAGGTGGTTTAGAGTTTTAGAGTGAGAATTAGGCAAGTATTGTCTGAAACGGGGGAAAGTAATAAAGTAGACGAAGAACAGGTAGCTCTGAGAAAGAAAGTAGTGAAGGCAGCAGATGATCATATATAGGCAGAAGGACAAGGCCTCATAGAAATCATTGGATAAAATAGGAGATACTGAACTTAAATGATGAAAGGAGAAAAATAAAACTGCATCAAACGAAGTAGGAAAAAGGGAGTTCAGACGTCTGAAAAATTAGGTTGATGGGTAGTGCAGACTTGCTAAACACGACTGGCTGGAGAAAAAATGCAAGAGAGCAGAAAAATGTATGAGTAGGGGAAACATAGGTACCACCTAAAGGAAAATAAAAGATTCATTTGGAGACAAGAAAAGCAGCGGTATGAATATCAAGAACTCGCATGGAAAAAAACTACTAAGCGAAGAAAGGAAAGCTGAAAGATGGTCGATTATATAGATGGCAAGTACAAAGGAAATGAACTTGAAGGAATTTTTCTAGAACTGGAAGACGAAGAAAGGGAACATAAGATAGGAGATACTACATTGCGAGAAGGATTTGACAGAGCACCAAAAGTAGAAAAAAAGTCCGCTGGAGTAGGTGATGTCCTGTCTCAACTGCTATTACTGTTAGGAGAGCTGCCTCAGACTTCAAGAAGAATATTATGACTCCAATTCTTAAGAAAGTAAAATAACAGAACTAATAAGTAATAAGTCATGGTTACAAAATGCTAAAATAGAATTATTTACGGAAGATTGGAAAGACTGTTGAAACCCTACCGTGGGGAAGATCAATTTGGATTTATGAGAAATGTAGGAACACCCAAGGCAGTTCTCATATTACAACTTTTCTTTGAAGATAGATTAAGGAAAGAGAAAAATACGTTTTAATTTTTTATGGGTGTAAAGCAAGCTTTTGACAATATTGCCTAAAATATATATTTTCAGATATTTAAGGTAACAGGGTAAAATATACGGAGCGAAGAATTATGTGCAACTTGTACAAAAAGCAGATTGCAATTATTAGAGTCGAGGCTCATGAAAGGTTTGCAGTGGTTGGGAAGGGAGTAAGATAGGGTTGTAGTCTTTCCCCAATGTTGTTCAAACCATATATTGAGCAAACTGTGAAGGAATACAAGGAGAAATTTGGATAGTTAAAATATGACAGGCTAGATCGCAAGTTGCTGCTGGCGTATTGTGACGAGCCAGTAGCTCTGTAACCATTGACCAGACGTTTTAAATTGGTGAGATATCTGGAGAGTGTGTCGGCCAGGGCAGCAGACGAACATTTTCCGTATTCAGAAAGGCCCGTGCATGATCTGCTACATGCCGTCGTGCATTATCCTGCTGAAATGTAAGGTTTCACTGGGATCGATTGAAGCGAATAGCCACGGGTCGTAACTCGTCTGACATGTAACGGCTACTGTAGAAATTACTGTCGATGCAGTCAAGAGGTGACCGAGACGTGTAACCAATGGCACCCCATACTAACACGCAGGGTGATATGCCAATATGGTGATGACGAATATACGCTTCCAATGTGCATTCACCGCGATGTCGCCAAACACGGATGCGACCATCATGGTACTGTAAATAGAACCTGGATTCACCCGAAAAAATGACGTTTTGCCATTCGTGCACCGTGGTTCGTTGTTGCATACACCATCACAGGCACTCTGTCAGCGATGCAACGTCAAGGGTAACCACAGCAATGGTCTTTCAGCTGATAGTCCATGCTGATGCAAACTTCTTCGAACTGTTCGTGGAAATGGTTGTTGTCTTGCAAACGTCCCGATCTGTTGACTCAGGGATCGAGACGTGGCTGCACGATCCTTTACAGCCATGCGGATAATATGCCTGCCATCTCGACTGCTAGTGACATGAGGCCGTTGTGATCCCGCGCGGCGTTCCGTATTTCCCTCCTGAATCCACCTATTACATATTCTGTTGACAGTCATTGGATCGCGACCAACGCTAGCAGCAGTGTCACGATACGATAAACCGCAATCGAGATTGGCTATAATACCACCTTTATCGAAATCGGAAAAGTGATGGATCGCATTTCTCCTTCTTACACGAGCCATCAATACAACGTTTCACCAGCCAACGCCGGTCAACTGCTGTTTGTGTATCAGCAATCGGTTGGTAACTTTCCTTACATCCGCACGTTTTAGTTGTCGCTACCGGCGCCGACCTTGTGTAAATCCTCTGCAAAACTAATCATTTGCATATCACAGCATCTTATTCCTGTCTGTTAAATGTGGCGTCTGTAGCACGTCATGTTCGTGGTGTAGCAATTTGAATGTCCAGGACTATATTTAGTGTTGTAAGATCGCTGTTTCCGAAAATGCTTCAAAAAGGAAGAGAAACTTAGAGATTAAATTAAAGTAATAAAAACTTGCTGTTAGGTGACAATATTCTATTTCTGTCAGAGACAGCAAAGGCCTGGATGAGCAATTAAACAAAATGGACAGTGTTTTGAAAGGAAGGTATAAGATTAACATTAACAGGAGTAAAACAAAGGTAATGGAATGTAGTGTCAGAAAATCAGGTGATTCTGAAGCAATTGGATTAGGTAATGAGACTATAAAAGTAGTAAATGAGTTTTTTTATTTATGTAGCAAGACAGCTTCTGACGGACGAAGTAAAGAAGATATAAAATGCAGAATGGCTATGGGAAGAAAAGCTTTTCTGAAGAAGCGAAGGTTTTTGACCTTTCTGAAAGCATTTGTCTGGAGTAGATGAAATGGAGTGGATGGGATGAAATCTGGACAATAAGGATTTCAGTCAAGAAGATGATAGAAGCTTTAAAATGTTGTGCTACAGACGAATGATGAAGATTAGGTGGGTAGATCACGTAACAAATGAGGAGATGCTCAACAGAAGTGGGGAGAGAAGCTGTATCTAGCTTATCCTGACTATGGAAAGGGATACATTGTGAGACGCGTGGGAATCGTCATTTTACCATTAGAAGGAAGCAGATTCAAAAGGCAGGGCAGGGGAGCCTGGAGAGCTGCATCAAACCAGTCTGTGAACTGAAGACCACAACAACAACTTGGATGCTTTGAAACGCTCTGAGGGCAGTCGCTACCTGAGTAATAATTGAAGTTTCACAAGAGTGATGTAAGTTTTGTATGTATCATTACTACTGCGTGCTCACTTGTATTAGCATAGTTGTGGAAACGTGACAACCGTTCTTGGTGCATAAGATTTTAGTTTGTGCAACTTGTGGTGGTGTTTCTTGTCAAGTTAGGTTAATAGTGTGTCACCTTTGATACATTGTGTAATTGGAGCTGCCCCGGTTGTGTCACTACCGTGGGCCTCTAAAATTATATGATAGACTCGTTGAGAGTTAGAAACTGCATGAGCATTGGCCAGCTGAGTCGTTGCGATTCCGTCTAATGAGCAGACTGTTATTTGTAACTCGGTGATGCCCTTCTATCCACATTACCAGCTTAAGAGATGCATAATTGCAGACATCATAAACGTAACGGGCTCTCAGTTTGCGCTACAGGTTGTTAGGTAATTTATACTATTTTCCTGTACTTTGTAAAAGGCATGTAAAAACATTGATGTGGTGTTACTGGTATTTAAAGTCTTGTTAGTTAACGTAGAGCCCCAGTACATAATACTGTTTACAGATAGTAACTTGCTCCTTTATTGGCAGATATCAAGGTCCTATCTATATTTATTCCTGTCATTGCTTGTATTTAGTGGTGAAAATTATTGTACTGGTTCTTGCAGTAATTTTACAGTTTTATTACGTTTTCTCCTGCATGGATCTGGTTCGAGAGCATGAAGTCTCAGCATGACGGATCAGCAGCTGATGTTGATCATGGTTGGAATCCGCTCATAGATGACTGTTAAAAATCTTGTCTGTCCCCTTCTCACGCCATGTCTTCATCCTGAAGAACAGTTGAATTATTGTGCAGTGCCTTTATTGTTTATATTTTATATATATGGCCGTCACGTAGTCTTTAATGGGCGTCAGTTGTGGGGTTGTTAACTTTCTTTAAAACTTTTTATTTAAACCGAAGTCTTGAATCTAAACATAGGTGCCTATTGGTCAACACTTTGTTACGATGGGTGCTCATTGATGTATATATTAAGCAGTGTAGGTTTCTCAGAGTCTAAGTGTGGGCATGTGCCCTTATTTGTATTTGTTTTATGCACTTGGCAATGTGTTATGTTATTTATGGTCAGTTTGTGTGACCATTTAGGCAAAGATACTTAACGATTATTGGTGGGTTTATATTGTATTTGTTTATGGTCATCCAATTCTGTTGAGATGAATTTGTTTTCTCAGGCATTGTGTGGGCCCTGGGATAATTGAAGTAGCTGAATTGGGGGTTCTCGTTAATGTTTAAGACGAGACTTGCACATGACAAGGTAGAGTGGAGAGTTCCATCAAACCAGGCTACTGACTGAAGACCACAACAACAACAGGTTTCTTTGACTTTCTGTTTCCCTTTAGGAAACTTAGTCACTGCATTTTCTCTGTGTTGTAAACACTTCTTTCTAATTAATGCCATCACAAAGTTGCTGAAGATAAGTGGACAATAGGGTTTTCACTAGTAATGGTGATCGCCATACAGACAAGTAAACTAATAATTTCTGAGACTACTATCAGGACTAAAGCCCATTTTAATAACTTGCAGTGACTTACATACTGTAATGGTACAAATCATCAAAGTTTTCTTGGTGCAATAAATGTAAATTAGATGGTGAAACTCTAAAGACTAAGTGTCCAAATGGGGTAACTCAGCTCCTGATATTGACTGGACCTATTATAATACAGAAAGAAAAACAGACTATACATTTGAAAATATCTCATACGTAATGTAACTTTGTACATCTAACTATATCTGAAATGATTTGCGAGTATATATAACTTTCTACAGGCCACGTATTGACTTTTATAGAAAAAAAGAGATATACATATGAAAGCAATGTGTAAAAATATTATGTAATTAAAATTAATGTCACATTCGGATATTGTAAGTAGAGGAAATGTAGTACCACACTTCTTCATTCATAGTGGCGACAGGTGTGAGGGTAAATGGGTATAACTTAACAAGTGTTTGTCCTCTATTACGAGAGTTAATGATTATTATTTAACATTTGAGATGTGAAATCATATATATATATTCTGCATTTCCAAAGAGAGTTTTTGCTGTGTTGCTTACAGTAAAAAGACATACTGTATTACTGTATGGCATTCTTATAAAACACTGAAGGGTACCTTTATTAGAATTACTGAAGCGATGTATTTGTACTTTACTAGAAGCTGAAATTCACAGAGTGAGAAGAGTGTGAAAGAGACAGGCGTTGCAGACTAAACGCAATAAGGTCAATCAAGAAGAATGGGAACCCTGCCACCATGCATATTTGTGTAGGTATTTCGTAGTGTGTTATCGAGTAATTGGACTGAAAAGCAAATGATTTGATTTGTAGCAGCTTACATGCAGGGTAATCAGCTTGGGGACATAGAAAATGCTGCACAATGTATGAACAAACTTATCATGCTTTTATAGCATAACTCTTGTCAGTAAATGAGAGAGCGCAATTATGTAAGCAGGTTTATAATCAACTTATGAACTGCCCTAGGCAGGAACCTTTGTGTAAAGATAAGTAAACAAACACGATATTTGGAAAATCAGTGGTGATGTAGGATATTTTCAAGAATATGAAGAAAAGAGCCTCAACAAGTCAGTTAATTAAAGCACCCTTTCATGAAGTAAAAGAAATATTATCTATATCTAGTGAAGCATTCGAATAATTAGGTATCGGTAGCGTGATGAATTTCAGTGTTATTTGCTCATGAACCTGCAATCCAGATAGTAACAATAACGGAAATTTACAAAACCAAGATGGCCACAATAAAAGTAATACTAATAACTATTTTCCCGACTGGAATTGGAAGAGTAATGGATTTGTGATAACAGTCAGAAGGAACTTCGATAACAGGCAGCACAATGAATATAGTTAATACAGGAGCTATAACAATGCACAGAACTGGGGGTAGGAAAGCAAAACCAATAGTTATTGGGAATCCAAATTCGTGGAATAATTCTCAAGTAATACGTCTCAAAACCATTACAATGGTGATAGCACGCAACAGAAACCAGAACCAATACGAATGGATGCCATGGTTGAAGTATCTGAAAGCCTACCTCATCAGGCGTCAAACTAAAATGTTTCATGTTTCGGCCACACAAGAGAGTGAAGACGATGAATGTAGGTAAGGATTGGTTTCATTCATATGGTATAATGACGGAAATAACGTAAGATAGGAGTTATTTGGGGAATAGGTAAACTGCATCAAGAACAGTTAAGAAGTAGTGTAAACTATTGTTATAACAAATGATACCAGAATTCCTGCTGTAGGAATTATTGACACAGAATCCAAAGTAAATTTTGAGGATTTGTATAGATTGGTTGAAGTAAAAGTAGACCACTGTACGTAATAAAAGCTTAATTCTGGTAGGAGGTACCCAGATAAGAATTTATTGTTATAAAAAAGCTTAGTTTTAGCAATAAAATTAGCAAAAGATCCGTGTGAGCTACCAGCTACTCCGTGCTCCAAAACCTTATTCCCTGGTCCAAATTGAGAACTGACTTGGTTCAAATTATTCTAATAACAGAAGTTAACGACACAGTAGCCAACATAAGTAGCAGCTCACACGAAATCACACATAGACATTAATAAACAAAGCACCATAATTAAAGTTATTTCATAAACGTGCCTAAAAAAAGCACATATGGCGCAACGGAACTTAAACATAAAAATTGCAACTGAGCTTGTTCTCAGCACTGATGAAAAACAATATTAAATGAAAGGGGAAGGTGCTCGAAAACTACAATTTATAGGCACGTCAAAATTATACTGAACTTGTTTATTCAGGTTGAATGCAAGCAAAATTGGGAACCAATTTTGTTAATACAATATAAAAGCATCCCATGTACCTGTTTTTATACTGACGGTGCCCAGCATCGAATTTTATAAATTCGGGGAGGAAAATTTACAAACAACACCCACTCGCTCAAAACATACGCAATGCAACAGCGAAACTTACCAAAATCAGCGTGCTGAAACGAGGCGGAAGCAGGCGCCGCTATCGTAGACGAAATTCAGCATACCCGGAGGTACCACACAACACTAATTACAACAAAACTGCGAACATGGCTCTGGGATGTCGTGCCTTATTTGAGATGGTACGTTAGTAAAGCAAAGTTAAGTAAGTTAGTAAAGCAAAGTTAAGCTGGTAGAAGCTGACCTCGGAGAAGATCAGTTTGGATTCAGGAGGAACATAGGAACCCGGGAGGCAATACTCACTTTACGTCTTATCTTAGAAGATAGATTAAGGAAAGGCAAACCTACATTTTTAGCCTTTGTAGATTTGGAGAAAGCATTTGACAATGTTGACTGGAATACTCTCTTTCAAACTCTAAAGTCAGCAGGGGTAAAATGTAGGGAAAGGAGAGTTAGTTACAACTTGTACAAAAGCCAGACCGCAGTTATTAGACTCGAAGGGCATGAAAGGGAAGCATCAGTTGGGAAGGGAGTAAGACAGGGTTGTAGCCTTTCCCCGGTGTTATTCAATTTGTACATCGAGCAGGCGGTGAAGGAAAGCAAGGAAAAATTTGGAATAGGGATTAAAGTTCAGGGGGAAGAAATAAAAACATTGCATTTTGCTGATGACATTGTAATTCTATCAGAGACAGCAAAGGACCTGGAAGAACAGTTGAATGGAATGGACAGTGTGTTGAAGAGAAAAGGAATTTTTGGCATACCCTGACCAACAGAAGGGATCGCTTGGTAGGACACATTCTTAGACATCGGGGAATCGTAAATTTAGCATTGGAGGGAAGTGTGTGGGGTAAAAATCTCAGAGGGAGACCAAGAGACGCGTATAGTAATCAGATTCAAGTGGATGTGGGTTGCTGTTCTTATGAGGAGATGAAAAGGCTCGCTCAGGATAGAGTAGGGTGGAGAGCTGCATCAAATCAGTCTCTGGACTGAAGACCACAACAACAACAAGAGTCTTAACTACAGGGGTCATCAGTTCCTAAGCCTAACAAACAAATTAAACTACCTTAGACTATCTTATGCTAAGAGAACACAAACACGCCCGAGGGACGAATCGAACACCCGTAGGCATTCGTATTTTTTCGTATTGAACTACTGAGGGGTGCTATGGTGGGTTACAAGTAGTAAAAACAAACGTTTAAATGTTTGTAATCTTAAGAGTCTTAACTACTGGGTCATCAGTTCCTAAGGCTTACAAACTAGTTAAACTACCTTAGACTAACTTGTGCTAAGAGAACACAAACACGCCCGAAGGGGGAATCGAACACCCGACGGGGAACAGCAGCGCGCATCGCAGTATGGCGCCTCAATACGCACGGTCATTCTGCCGCGGCTGCAAGTAGTATCACAACATTTCATTATGATAGTACTTAAACTATATCTGTGAAAATTTATATTAAGAGGGAGAAACAACTGGTGCAGACCAACCAGCCTATGCGTGCGAAGCAGCGGGCATTACGCTAGTCTTCTGATAAAATAGGTTTATTAAGGAGGTCGGCAGTTCAGTACGTGATAAAAGCGGCAGCCTAGTTTATACAATAACTTGTTTCCCGTACAGCATTCCGTAACTAATGTTCTAGGGTTTTTGTGCCACTCCGTTGTTCGCTATACGGATTGAATCAGCGCTGAAATTGTTTTATTAAGTGGGTATTTTTATGTCTCTTTTGAATGGGCATTTTATGTAACATGTTTCGGGTAATTATGTATTAGCGCCCAGGTCATTCGTAGTAATTGAAGAACTGAAGCATTACAGATAACGTTAGGTTTATACACGTAGCCTCTTATGTTAATTAATGTTACGATACGAACTGTTACCTCTTGCTAATGTCCTCTGTAACTAAATGCGTGTAGTTTGCTAATCAATTGTGGGGAGAGGCACGTGAGAGATTGCAGACAGTCGGTTCACGCTGACGCTTACGAGTAGCAAGTCGCGTTAAATTGCAGCATCTTGTGTAGGTAAAATTTTGCCGATCATGGACATTAATCGAGGTGCTGCAAGTTGAAGTCACGTTTCTTATTTTTATTCATTGTTGATGTTATTTCTACTGCATGTTATGGCCCTTGGTATTTAGCATTTATCCTTTCTGGGTGTATGACGATGATAACATAACTCAATGGCCAGAGTTATTTCGACAGCCTAACAGTTTCTCTTGCTGCCGCCTCCTATTTACGTAACCCACTTCTATTTGCATTCCGCCTCAATTGTAGATTCCCTAACCACTTTTCAAATTCCTGCACTGACTAATACAATCTTCCTTTTCTTTCCTCTTAATTACGTCAAACGGCAGTGGCAGCAACTCACACCCATAAACAACCTCATACTCGTGTGCTGCTTTCAGTTATTGACACAGATGCAATGTCGTAAATACGTACCCCACTTTGTAGGTGTGCGTCTATGTAATATCGCAACACCTTAGCTATCCTACAACGTACTGTTTCGTCCTACCATTGATTTGTAGATACAGACCACTAGTTATAAACTTTTCCACATTCAATAATTTACATAATTCCTTAACCAAATCAGAAATGAAATTTGATCACTGGTCTGTTTATCATGTAAGGTACCCCAATCTCCAAAATCCAGTTATCGACAAATGTCTGTGCCGAAGATGTTGCTTGCTGATTTGGTACTGAACCATTTTCAACTTTCTGCTTCTTCAGATTCACAACAAGTAACGTCTGTCGCTTAAAACATGAGACTGCATTGACACCCGTGTTCATATGGATGGGTTATTACTACAGTTATCAGATTCTGTGGAAGAGCTATAACTTTCGTCAAAATCGAATAGTTCTTCCTCACTGTCGCTTCTCGTAAGAATCTTCATGATTTCACTGAGCAAGTCTGCGCGGTGGTAACACATAGGACTCGTATTAGGAAGGATTGTGCTTCAAATCCACCTCCATTCTGATTTAGGTTTTCCGTAATTTCCCTAAATGACTTCAGGCAAATGCCGGGATGGTTCCTTTAAAATGGCACGGCCCATTTCCTTCCACATCCTTACCCAAAAATTCCGAGCTTAAGCTTCGTCTCTAATGACCACGCTGTCGACGGAAAGCTAAAATACAAGCTTTCTTCTTCATGATTTCTTCATCAGTACACAAATGACATCTTGCCAATTTCTCTGTAAATACAGAACGCGATGAACACTGATATAAATTCCGATGAACTGTGTACTGTTGTGTAAAGCCTAGGTTCACAACAGACAAAGAATCGGACGACACACTAGTGGCCACAGCTGCAAAAGGCTGGGATAGGGCGGGGCGGGAAAGGTGCAGTCCGACTTAACTGGTCAGCAGCACCCAGGGAGCAGCAGGAACAATGACGAGTAAACTCTTCAGCAGCAGTCAAAGGGTTAACTTGTCTGCTGGATTAGATAGGTTCAATATAAAGAATATTAAACTGAAAATTAGATTTTCGTGATTTAAATAACAAATTTATCTTCTTCTCATATCTCAGTAATTTATATAAATATAAAATGATGCTTTTTATTTCAGCAATATGCCGACCGACATATTGACGCGCAACGAAGGCAATTGAAGACCTGATTGCAAGAACCAGATAATGACCACTTTTTGGGAAATGTTAATGCTTATTTTGGGCACTAGATGGCATCAAAAGTAAGTTCATACATTTTCAGTGCAAGAAACATAATAACCAGATATTCTTCTCACAGTCAATCATCAGCAAGATGGCAGGGAGGGAAGTTGCTGATTCTACTTCAAATTTACTTACAGCTGAGGTAAATTTTTAACACGTTTAATAGATTTATTTCAGTGTGTTATTTTTAATAAATATATTTGTAACCAAATGACTTATTTATACTTTTATAGTTTGAGTCTATGGAACATATAAGGTTATATTCTATTATCTTCCTTTTTTTTTGTATAGGAGAAACATTCTGTTGGGAGTTCACCTGTAAACACTAAGAAAAGAAAGAGAGAGGAACAGAAATGGCAAAGAAATGTGAGAAAACGAAGTATTTTACGTGGCGATGGATATGTTTCAACATATGGGAAACGTATTCCAGCAAAGGCCATTGCTCCGAATTGTCCATGTAAGAGAAAATGCACATAAAAATTCTCGAAAGAAATGAGAGAAAACTTTCTAGAAGCATTCCATAATATGAAACATAAAGTCAGCCAGGATGCCTATTTGTCGGGATTGATATCATGTCACAATATTCAGAGGTACGTTTTCAGTAAATGTACTTTATGTTGAAATCAAGCCTATTCCTATTACATTATGTTATGCATTATGCACTTTTGTGTTTTAGGAGGCGACCTGATTTTAGCTTAAAATGTAGGAAAAATAAGTGTGCTGCTTCAGGGAAGGAAGATAGTGAATGTGATGTGGATGAAACAGACACAATGACTGTTAGAAATCGGGCATCATCATTTCACTATAAGGTAAATGAATGCTCTAATTTTTAAAATTTCTTGACAACGATACTTTTAATTTGGCTATAGTTCATAATAAAATTTACGTTTCAGTCTAATGTAGTTTCTTATTTTTGTGTGGTGTAGGTGAATATTGCTGAATCAGAGTTCGCTGTATGCAAAGCAGGTTTTTGTGCACTGCATGGCATAAATAAAAGTAGAGTGGAGCATTTGGCACAACACAAACGGAATAACATTACACCTCCTGCTGACAGACGTGGTAAGCACACCTCAAGACCAAACAAGTTGCGGTCGACACTGTGGGAAGGGTAATTCAGCATTTAAAATCATTTCCAGTTCGTTCTTCTCACTACTAAAGACAGTCTACGAAGAAGAAGTATCTTAATCCTGATCTGAATGTGAACAAAATGTATCATTTGTATCTGGAGAAAGATGAACCTGAAGCTTTCTTAGCACTAAAAAATAAAACAGCTTCCATCAAACCTTCAGTTTCATGCGAAATCTATCTTTGTACGTTTAACACAAACTTCCACTATTACTTTGGATGTCCTCGATAAGATACCTGTGAATTTTGTGATACACTCAAACTGAAGTTAGCTCAGGATAAAGTAAGGGCATTGGAAGCTGAAAAATTATTACATCTTCGCAAAGCACAACACTTCTACGACGTTCTGAAGGACGCAACTCAGGAAGCCAGAAATGACCCAACAATAGATGGTTTGTGTTTTGACTACCAACAGAACCTACGAGTTACAGTATTAACAACAGGAGAACTCTTCTATCTGCGCCAAGTCTGGGTCTATAACATTGGTTTTTATTCCTGCAAGACTGGATGTTGTAAAATGTGTATGTTTGATGAAACTACAGGGAGGAAGGGCTCAAATGAGACTGTTTCACTTTTGAAGCATTGCATTGACAGCTATATTACCGAAGAAGTCAAAACCCTGCACCTGTGCAGGGTAAAACAAAAACATTTTCATGGTCCAGTTCTTAAGCTCGCTCTGTGCATCAGGTAAATTTATCAAAATACATCACCATTGTCCTGAGCGTGGACATCCATTCATGTCTTGCGATCGAGCTTTTGCTCAGATTGAAAAGATTAAACGAAGGAAGGATATGTTTATGTACCAGAACAATGGTATGACATTGTATCTTCCGCCTCAAAGAATTTTTCAGTCGTTCGAGTTCAGCAGGAAATGCTACTAGATGTTAAAGGAACACTACAACCATTTTTCAAAAGAGTAATAAGAAATACAACTGATTCCTTCAGAATAAGTCGTTATAGGAAATTCATTTATGAAGGAAGAGAGCTATCCGTTTCTCCTGAACAGAATAGTCTGTTTTTCAGTAAGTTCTTTCTTTTTAAATCAGTGCACATAAAGCCAAACATTAATGCATCCAGATTATATGACAGTGCCTTGCCTTTGGATTCCAAGAAATATGATGATGTCATGAATATAGTACAAAAATATGTACCACCTGTCCACATGGAGTACTACAAGCAGCTTACATCCAACAGGCTGAACGAACTAAAGGGAACAGACAGTGGGGCATCTTTTTCCGACTGAAAAAGAAGAATCCTACCCTATCAGAGGCCGGGCCACTTGTGAAAGCAGCCACGTAATTTACCAACTGTGCTGCAAGCACTGTACAGCTTTCTATATTGGCATGACTACCAACCAGCTGTCCATTAGGATGAATGGCCACCGCCAAACTGTGGCCAAAAACAAGGTGGACCACCCTGTGGCACAGCATGCAGCGGAGCACATGCTTGATTTCAATGGCTGCTTCACAACCCGGGCCATCTGGATCCTCCCATCCACCACCAGCTTTTCTGAACTGCATAGATGGGAGTTATCCCTACAATACATTCTGCGATCCCGAAATCAACCAGGCCTCAACCTACGATAACTTATATATATATATATATATATATTTCCATACCTTACAGTTCCTACCTCTCTATCCCAAACCTCGCCTATTTTGAGTGATGTGTGATCGTGTTTGTGTATGTGTGTGTGTGTGTGTGTGTGTGTGTGTGTGTGTGTGTGTGTTTGTGCGCACGCGCGCGCATGCGTGCATGTGTATGTGTGTGTATGCGGTCTTGTGTACTTGCAGTGTGCATGCATTTTCTATATTTATTTTACTTTATTTTATTTTATTTTCTCCCCTCACCCGCCTCCCAACTCCATTCCTAAGCTGCATCTCGTTATTTCCATCTAACCCATCCCCACCACCGTGACGTAACCTTTCTATCCCCTCCCCCTCCCCTCCCCTCCCGTCCCCGATTCGCTGCAGAGCGTGATTCGAAGTGCGGCAGTCGGAGGTGATGGTTGTATGACTGTGTTGTGTGCCTGTGTGATTGCGTGAGTGCTCTATTTTCTGAAGAAGGCCATGGCCGATAGCTGAATGTGTTGTATGTGTGTGTCTTTTGTATGTGCCTGTCGCAGCTCGTCGCCACGTCTTTGCGGTGAGTTGTAAACTGTCCTCATTATATTATTAATTCCAACCTGGACTTTCCATATGAGTGCAAGAAACAGATATATCCATGCCGATTTTGTCAATTTATTTGGTGCATCTACATGAGATATCAGTTTCAAAATTTGTTAAGTGGCACAAATTAAAGTATACTTTCCTCTTATGCAAGAATTTTCACTGGTTTTGGCGATTAAAGTACCATAAAAAGTTTTTCTCGTTTTCTCAGAAGTTTAGTTTTGGTCATTATCTGGTTCTTGCAACCGGGTCTTCAATAGTTACAGACATGTACGGTGCTAGTACTTCCTTTATTCAAATTGTTGGAAACGTCCCTTGAGATCTTACAATTTACTTTTGTTGGGTTTGTGACTTTGTGCTAGCCATGGATAATATTTCAATATTTAAATATATTTCAATAATATTTCAATATTTCAAAACTGACGTCAATGATATGAACTACTGTTTCAGCATCTATCTCCTGTAATCAGACTATGCACCATTTTAGGAAACACTCAGCCAGATTGAAAACATTTTCTTCCAACGGTGCAACCAGAAAGAAAACTCCACTGAAAAACTGGATTTCACATTTACTCAAATCAACTTCCAAGTACCCTTTGGTATGCAGTTATTCAAATCATGCCTTAGTGACATAATTCATGAGGTAATGGGTTCGTCGTGCGCGACCAACTTCCCTAACGATGTTGCTGCACTATCAACTTCATTCAAACAAAAAACTAATCCATTAAGTTCCACTCTACATTGCCGAAGGTCGATTTTAGCATAACGTCCGTGTCCCCCACACTACTCAACCCATACTGTGCCAGGTTACATTTTTAGTGTTTCACCAACCTCTCAGTGGCAACCGACGCATTTGCATGTGTACAATACCGCTTGCACTGTACAGTTCATCTCTGCAGACAAACAACTCATAGCATTCAATTTAACACGTTTGCTTCGCCGTTTAACGGCCGATTAAAATTTGACCTTGGACCTGTCCTATCATTATTACTACGATCTCTCTCATTGTGTCCCTCACTACTTGTACAATGGAACTGGTGACAAAACCTCCTAATATGCCCTAATCAACCACAAAATTTTATACCTGTTGTAAAGGCTGCTGTTGTATCTCCCAAACAGTATTCTTTCCAACGTGAATACAAGGTAGTAGCAGTAACACCATTGACAATGTTTATGTTTCTTCCACATTATTAGATGGCACCTTGTTAGTAGAATAGTAAATGGCCTTTCACACCATGAAACACAAATTTCTAGAAATTCATTATGCTCAAATAGATTTTAAATATAATTATAAACTAGGAAAGGTTAATTACGTTAGGAAAGCTAACATAATTAAAGAACAAGTAAGGCAAGATATTCATAGTGATGATAATATAGATGATAAATATATTGCTTTCAAAATGTTCAAATTTTTTTAATCGGCTTTCTGCTAGAACGCTCAAAACCAGCTACTGTAAGTAAAAGGCAGCCTGGGTAGCTGAAGAAGGGGATAATATTGTAATGTAGAAAAAATTGGTAATTGTATCAAAATTGTATTGGTTAGAAACAGTCAAAATCAAGCTGTAGTAACTCATTATAAACAATATTGTAAGAATCTGAAAAATGGCATTAAAAAGACAAAAATTGTATGGTATGCAAAAAGAATAGAGGACTATGAGGGTGAAATTAAAATCATTTTGGCAGTCGTGAAGGAAGTGTTTGGTTAGCAGCACTAGGTTGAGCATATAAAGTCAGAGGGTCAAAGAAATGTTTCTGTCACTGATAAGTCATATGTATGCACAGTATTTAATAATTTCCTTCTGAATGAAGCAGATGATCTAAACAGAACCTTAGTTCCTACATATAATCATATAACACTGTTAGAAAATAGCTTTCTGAGATTGTTAACAGATATAGTCCTCTATGATACTTACAAAGGGGAGATTGAATTAATAAAAAGCACCAAGGACTCAGGACTCTTGTGGATATGATGGTATACCTAGAAGAATACTGTTCTGCATAGGTTATCCCAGTATTTAGCTATACTTTCAATTTTTCATTTCAGAATGGCAAGTTTCCTTACAGAGTAAGAAACTAAGAAGTGAAATTACCGTACAGAACAGGAAAAGGGTTAATGTTGACAGCTATAGACCTATTTCTAAGCCATCGGTCTTTTTTAAAGTTACTGAAAAGACTGTATATCCAAAGTTAATTGATCATTTGTGAACTGACACCCTTGCACCCCAGTCATAATGGTTTACATTGCACCAGAAAGCCAGCACAGTAGCCAGCCCGTTGTGGTGAGGTCGCCATGTAGCCCCCTGACAACACAGGGATCGCTCTACCGATGCCACAGCTGCATACAACTCATGCAAGCCAAGGAGTCGATGCCTGTTTCTGTGGGGCATCAGGACTCCCGGCAACGGTCATCCCGCCAGCTGACGTTGCCGTGGCTGGGTGGCACCCATGAGTAGAGCCCCTGATCGGAGTGAGTGGCATTGGGGCGGATCACCCGCAATGAAGAGACAAAAATTGGGTGACGTTGGCGGACGTACAACCGCCGTCTCTCAGAAGGGAAAGTTTAATGCTTCCACGTACGACCCCCAAACGTTCCCCTCCCTGACCGCGCCTTGGGAGGGACGTCGGGCCGCAAAACAGGGTGAAGATTATGCTCCTAGATATCTTGTGTGCAGCAGGACTTATGGGGACTCATTCTCGGCGACCAAGCCTCAGTTCTTTGTGGAACATCTGGAGGACTGGTTTGGGGAACTGGACTCAATATCTAAAATGCGCAACGGTTCTGTTGTCATCCACACAGCATCCCCTGCCCAGTCACGGGTGCTACTCGCTTGTGACAAGCTGGGTGACGTTGTGCTGACCAACACTCCCCACAAGTCCCTGAATACGGTATTTTCCATAGGGATTTATTGCTCCAGACGGACCGACGAGCTACGGGCAAACCTTGAACGACGAGGCGTTCATTTTATCCGACGCGTCCATAGGGGCCCAAAGGATAATAGGGTCACAACTGGTGCCTTCATCTTGGCCTTTGAGGGTGATACGTTGCCCGAAAAGGTCAAGGTGATGGTTTACCGTGTTGATGTGCGGTCTTATATTACTCCCCCTATGAGGTGCTTTCAATGCTGGAAGATTGGCCATGCCGGCCACGGTGGCCGAGGAGACTGAGGCGCTCCAGTCACGGTCTGCACGGCGGGGTCGGGGGTTCGAATCCCCCCTCGGGCCGTCCTAGTTCGTAAGTAGTTCATAAGTAGTTTGTAAGTTTAGGGACTGATGACCCCGTAGTTAAGTCCCATAAGCTTAACAAACATTTGCACATTTTTGAGATCGGCGATTGTCTTCCCGTTGCATGTCCTGTGCTACATGTAGGGACTGCGGGCGTCCAGCACTCCAGGCGCCCCATGTACACCGCCTCCCATCTGCGTGAACTGTGGTCAGAACCATCCTCCCTGCTCGTCGCAATGTCCCGCACTTCAACGGGAACGGAAAATTACAGAGTCCAAACCCTGGACCGCATATCCTATAATGAGGCAAGGAAAAAGTTTGACCGTCTGCACACTGTTACAATGAAAAACTCATTTGCAACAGTAACGTCGTCGCCACTCTCCTTGGCGGCGGCAGTATTTCCTACTTCATCTGTTTCAGTGGGCCTCCAGGGCCCCCAACCTAAGCTTGCCCCTATGGTGGTTGGGGGTTATCCTTCCACAGCTCCGAAAGCGAAAGCCTTGGGGTCAGCTACCACCTCTCCGCTGGAGAAAAAACAACCTTCTCCGGCTTCCCTCACACGGAAGGGGTCCCTTGGCACCAGTGTCGATATCGCACTGACCAGCAGCAAGCGCGCTCGCAGACTGCTGATCACAGGCCCGGCGCTCCTCCTCAGTCCCTGTGGCTGAGTCTGAGAAGCACCTTCCACCGGCGAAGCCCCCGAGGGAACGGAGGGGTAAATCAAGGCCAAAGAAGGGCACTATACAAGAGACCACGGTGGCTTCCATGCCACCACTCCCCCCCCCCCCCCCGCTTCCACCTCTACTTCTGATGATGAGGTGGAGATTCTTGCATCACCCGAGGACCTCGCTTTCGGGGACGCCATTGAAAAACAGGACACTCAAGCTGATAAACCTCCATCTGTGGATGCAAGTGATGCTGAGATATGACCCACCGATTTGTCTCATTCATGTCTTCCCAGCCCTCGAACAATGTCATTCTCCAGTGGAACTTCGGCGGTTTCTTCCCCCACTTGGCTGAGCTACGGCAGCTTCTGAGCATGACACCTGCTTTCTGCATTGCTCTTCAGGAAACCTGGTTTCCAGCAATGCGGACTCCTGCCCTTCATGGCTACAGGGGATTTTACTGCAATCGTAGCATATATAACAGGGTCTCAGGTGGAGTGTGTGTGTATAGTGAACCCGTGCCCCGTCAAACACCATTAGAAGCAGTGGCTGTAAGGGTGAGGACCACACAGGAATTTACCGTCTGCAGTATCTACTTGTATCTGTGAACGTTTTGGCTGCACTTGTAGCTCAACTACTCCCACCTTTCTTACTGTTGGGCGACTTTAATGTCCACAGTCCCTTGTGGGGTGGTTATATAATCTCTGGTCACGGCAGGGTTGTCGAGGATTTACTAACTCAACTCGACCTCTGCCTATTAAATACGGGTGCCCCCACACATTTTAGTGTGGCACATTTTCAGCCATTGATCTGTCCATCTGTAGCCACAGCCTTCCACCATCTGTTCACTGGAGAGTCCATGACGACTTGTGTGGCAGTGACCATTTCCCTGTCTTTTTGTCACTCCAACAACGCGAGTCCCCAGCACGCCCACCCAGGTGGGTTCTGCACAAGGCTAACTGGGAAGACTATGTTTCTGCTGCCATCGTTGGTCCTCCCCCACTCGAGAACATCGATGTGGTGGTCGAGAGCGCCACACGTTCTATTATTTCTGCTGCGAACGCTACCATTCCGTGTACATCAGGGTGCCCACGGCGTAAGACAGTGCCGTGGTGGTCGCTGGAGGTCACTGAGGCCATTAAAGTCCGCAGACGGGCCTTACAGCCATACAACGGCACCCCTCATTAATTTTAAACGGCTACGCGGTCGTGCTCGCCAGCTTATAAGAAGACGGAAACAGGAGTGCTGGGAGAGGTACGTTTCCACTATTGGGACAGGTACCTCAGCCTTGCAGATCTGGAGTAAAATCAGGCGGCTACAGGGATTACATACACCAGCGGGAATCCCTGGGATCTCCACAAATGGAGTCATATGGCCACTCTTGCAGAGATGTTTACCGAGCATTATGCTCGTGCCTTTGCCTCTGCAAATTATTTACCGGCCGTCCATGCAGTGAAGGAGATGGTAGAACGCCAGTCTCTTTCCTTTCTTACCCGCCGCTCTGAATCTTACAATACTCCTTTTACTGAGTGGGAGTTTCTCAGTGTCCTGACACGGCGCCTGGGCCTTATATCGTCCATAGCCAAATGCTGAAGCATCTCTCAGCAGATAGTTGGCGTAATCTTGCGGTTTATAACCGCGTTTGGTGTGATGGTGTTTTCCCTTCACAGTTGTGGGAGAGTATCATCAGCCCAGTGCTTAAGTCGGACAAACATCCTCTTTCCTTGGATAGCTATCGGCCCATTAACCTGACTAACGTTCCATGCAAAACTGTTGGAGCAGATGGTCATTCGCCGGTTGTGTTGGATTCTTGAGACTCGGGGATTATTGGCTCCATGCCAGGGCGGTTTTCGCCAGGGTCGATCTACCACTGACAATCTTGTGTACCTCGAGTCTGCAATCCGCACAGCCTTTTCCCGGTGCCACCAACTTGTTGCCATCTTCTTCGATATGCACAAAGCATATGATACAACCTGGCGACGACACATCCTCAACATTTTAAATGACTGGGGCCTCCGGGGCTCCCTACCGATTTTTATCCAGAATTTTTTAGCTGTCCGTACCTTTCGTGTTCAGATCGGAGTTTCCCTGAGCTCCTCTCATATCCAGGAAAACGGGGTTCCTCAGGGTTCCGTTTTAAGTGTTCCATTATTTTTAATTGCCATTAACGGTTTAGTGACAGCAGTTGGATCGTCGGTGTCCCCCTCTCTTTATGCTGACGACTTTTGTGTCTCTTTTAGTTCCTGCAGCACCCACGTTGACGAGTGCAGGTTGCAAGGTGCTATTCGGAAGTTCGCAGACCTGGGCACTTACCCACGGTTTTCAGTTTTTTGCCACCAAGACTAGAGTGAAGCACTTCTGTCGGCGTCAGACTGTCCACCCGTACCCTGACCTTTATCTTAATGACGAACTGCTTACCGTAGTAGAAACTCATCGGTTTTTAGGACTGGTCTTTGACGCCCGACTGACATTCGTCAGCTGAAACGGAAGTGCTGGCGCCATCTCAACCTTCTCCGGCACTTGGGTCATACATCCTGGGCTGCCGACCGCTCGGCGCTGTTGCGGCTTTACACAGCTCTGGTGCAGTCCCGTCTCGATTTTGGGTGCATTTCCTATGGTTCTGGGGCACCTTTGGCACTGCACCTACTGGACCCCACTCACAACTGTGGGGTTCGTATCGCGACGGGTGCCTTCCGCACCAGCCCAGTGAACAGCTTACTAGTGGAGGCTGGGGTCCCACCCTTGGGGGGGTCCGCCGCCAACACCTACTTGCGGCTTACGCAGCCTATGTGTATTGCTTCCTAGGCCACCCGAACCATTGTCTCCTCTTTTCTGATGTGGTCGTCCATCCCCATCGGCGACGCCCCAGATCAGGTCATACAATTGCCTATCGGGTTCAGTCCCTTCTGCAGGAGCCTGAGTCTTTTCCCCTTCCATCTCCCTATTGGGTCCATGCACATACACCCCCGCGGTGCTTGCCAAGGCCGTCTACACGGCTGGACTTGGCTCATGGGCCCAAAGACTCTGTTCCACTGGAGGCGCTCCAGCATCAGTTCTCGGCTGTCGTAGCGGAGTTCCCTGGGTATGACCTGCTCTACAGCGATGGTTCTCTGGTTGATGGCCACGTGGGTTATGCTTATCTCCATGGTGACCGTGTGGAACAGCACTCTCTGCCGAATGGCTGCAGTGTTTACACTGCAGAGCTGGTGGCCATTCACAGAGCTCTTGTGCATATTCGGTCCTGCTCAGGTGAGTCTTTTCTTATTTGCAGCGACTCCCTGAGCAGCTGGACCAGTGTTACCCGCGGTCTCCCCTGGTGTTGGCCATACAGGAGACACTTCGTGCTGCTGATTGTCCAGGCGATCAGTGACGTTCGTCTGGCCTCCAGGCCACGTGGGTATCCCGAGCAATGAACGCGTGGACCGGCTTGCCAAGCAGGCTGTCTGTGCGTCCATTCTTGAGATCGGCCTCCTGGCCTTGGATCACCGTTCATTGTTTCGCCAACGGGTAAACCGGCTTTGGGATGCTGAGTGGCGTAGCCTGAGCAGGCCCAACAAGCTCCGGGTGGTCAAGGAAACGACAACTGCATCGCGTTCCTCCATGTGTGGTTCACAACAGGACTCAGTGGTTTTGTGTCGCCTCCGCATTGGGCATACATTTCTCACCCATGGACATCTCCTTCGGGGTGAGAACCCGCCCAAATGTCGGTATGGCGCCCGTCTGACTATCGTCCACATATTGTTGAAATGCCCCGATTTAGCCGCCTTGCGGACAAATTTTAACCTCCCTGCTGTTTTATCAGAAGTATTAGCTGACGATGCTACAATGGCAGATTCCGTTTTACGTTTTATACGAGCAGGGGTTTTTTATAATTTTCTCTAACTGGAGATTTCCTTTTTTTTATTCTTATGGTCGGTCAACCACAGACATCGGCTTCTTTGCTGTAAGATGTCCTTGTGTGATCGTCTCTTTTCGTTTTGTGTCTTGTCATTTTTGGTGATGTTTTATGGTCTCAGTGGGACTCCTCTCCCACTTCGCAACCTTAAACTCTGGGTGTATTTCTTTAACGTCCATGGATTTACTTTTGACGCCAAGAGATGGAATGGGGGACTGATGAGCATTGTAGTTTAGTCCCCCTTAAACAACCAAATAACAACAAAGTTACGACCGAAATTTCTGTCCAGGCCAGTCCTTGGTCTTGGCTCTACAGATCTGAAGCCTCCACCTTTTTCTACCAACGTCAAGCTAACGTTTTTCATGAAGTCCACAAGAGAGATTTTCTGTTTACTGACGTCTTTGTACAAAATAAAACTATTCACGACAGACATTAGGAAAACATGAAAAAACAATTTTTTCCAACACTTCATTGTTTTTCGTGCGAATGGGTAGTAGCTGTACAGCAGATCCACACGATCTACACCAGTCTTGTTCTTATTGTTGTCAATAACAACGTTTGGTTTCATTACTGTTGCAATGCCATCTTTTGAACGTACTGGGACGTCTTTTGTGGTAGCCTGATGTTTTGTAGAAAAACAGAATACATCAGGCTTTTTTTTCACTTCAGAGCTAGAATGGGCCCATTCCTCAAATATCATTTCATTTTGCTTCAGTTTCTTTGTTTTGAAGCTTTTTGGTAAGCCTTTTCTGTTTTTCACAACAATGCAGACGGCTAATGTATTTTTACAACTGATACACAGAACACATCGACTGCTGCTTCATTTAGTGAACAAAATAAGAACTACAGCGACCGTAAAAGCGGCGTCCGTATCCAGAAACTTGCGCGCCCTTATGGCATACGGGCATAGTGTTGAATGTGTTAAAATCATTAATATCGCAGTTGTTTCATACATGATAAAGAATTCCCTACCTCCCTCGTTTCTGATAGAAGAGTCAATTATACGAAGTACAAATGTGGAGTTTACAGTCCATTGCATGATGTATATTCAGAATTAGTCAGTACTTTTCACAGTCTACAAATAAGTGAAAATGTTCACCAACGTCTTCTCTTGAACTTACCCAAATGCGAGACAAGGAAACGGTATGTTATCCTTTGAGTCAATTGCTTACATCTAATGTGAATTTTAATTATAATCAAAGGTAAATAAGTATTACTCAAATGCTTTTAGCAATTTAATTGACTTACCGTCACATCTTTCAATCCCGTACTTATGTAAGTGACGTACTCTTCTTGTTTGGAGGGATCCGGTTCTAAACGATTGAAGTCTACACCACTGAGGGCGAACATCACACAGCGTACCGTGCACAGGCAGATGTAAGAGTACACGTCGATTTCTGCACCGCCCGTTGCCGCCAACTTCTCGTTAAGTAAATTACCACCTTGGTTGAAACATTCCAAATAACGCTCCAGCTCCTACAAATAAAAGAAGCCTCTGTATTTGGATTATCACACAATTTTGCTTGTAAATTATAAGGAACAGTTAATTTGGGTTTGTTAGTATTAACTGGTTCCACCCCGTTCCCCATCTCTCTCCGCTCAAGACGAACGAGTTTTGATTAATGCATCACAAACGATACAGTAATATAAACACAATTTGGTGTTACAAATGGTATTTCACGCTATGTGTTATTCTCAACAGAATGGAGCTATATCTACACTATAGCCCTCTATTACATATTTGTTGGTGCTGTTAATATTTAAAAACTTTTGTCTACATCTGTAATAAAAAGGAAATTTTTCCGCAATAGACAGGTATTTTCAGTTGTGTTAATGACGTCATCGGCGACTTTATCGTGTTGTATTTTAACAAAACTCCGCCGGGCGCTTTGGCCGAGGGGACTGAGGCGCTTCAATCACGGTCTGCACTGCCACCACGGTCTGGGGTTCGAATCCCTCGGGCATGGATATTTGTGCCGTCCTAGTTCGTAAGTAGTTCATAAGTAGTTTGTAAGTTTAGGGACTGATGACCCCGAAGTTAAGTCCCATAAGATTTACAAACATTTGAACATTTAGAACAAAACTCCAGTCGAACAAACTAATGTTGACTTTACTCAGTTACATTCCGATCTATATAGACCTGACGAAACTAATTAAGAACAATACACCTAGTAAAGCGCTATACATGGCTCGCTTGTATGTTGAGTAATTGAGAGGCTCGGACGATAGAGGAACGCAATCAGTCAATCAACGGTCTCTACAGAACACGTTAACCCTTACAGTCCCACATTATGAAACCAGCTTTGGAAAAATTAAAACTCAGTCTTAATACAGTGCAGTAAACATCAAAATATGTGATTCTAAATTTTTGGTGGAACTACAGATTATTTATTTCATGTATTTCATTCACAACACAGACGTTTGTATTGAGATATTTTATTACTTGGAAGTTATGTTGTTGATAGTTTACCCTGCCAGATCAATAATGCTAGCATACTCTTCACCACAGCACCAAAGACAATTTAATGCTAGAAAAAAATAATAAAGGAGCTACAGTCACGCTCACACTCTCCTCCTCGTACAGACAGCAAAGCAGCACAACCTCCAAGATGGACAGTGCGAGAGTAAGGTCGGGGAGAGAGTTTAAAATTGGGAAAGATGAATTTTTAAAACTCACAACCACCAACTGCGAACCAAATTCCTAAACATGCAAAAACACTGGAATTGTGATTGCGACTGTTTGACTCGTTTTCTAGGGGATGATATCACACGTTCGCAGCTTTCCTTCCCTGCATATGATTAACAAAACAAATTTATAATAAAATCAAGTTCATGAGAGAAAAGGGTGTACTAACTACTATTTTTAAAAACACGTAAAAGTTCACTTTATGTTGTTTATTTCACAATCTTAGAACCCTGTGGCTGATACGTCTGTACGTTGGCACATTTATCAAATAAAGTTATAGCTCGTGAGCCCCCAGACAAAAATGAATATTTGTCGCGAATTGTTTTAACACCATGTGGCTGTCTCAAACACCGTTTATGTTCATGCCTATGCGACGACACGTGTTACATTAACAAATCACAGTCACTTTAATTCAATGCGATGCACACCTTGTTCCGCCGGCTAAATATTCACAAACACACAGTAGCACTCGATTCAACTTGGTGCAGTCTACGACGAGCAACCACACCTGGCGATTGCCACACACAAATCTATAACCTCCACCTCGAGGTCCACATGCCGACTGATGCAGAGCGCCGCCGCCCGGCCAGCTACCCCACGTGCTCCCGACTCCCTTACTTCCTGCCTTCCCCAAAAGCTCAACTGCCGGGGTTTTTTCCCCTACGTCTTCAACTTCCCCATGTGGGCTGTTCTAACCGATTTCCCAACGTACAGCGCTCAGCCAATACATTTCTAAAACCTTACTTAAAATCAAAATAATTACACTACACATTAAATAAATTGTCTTCTTAGGTTTTTATATTGGTATAAACATACTTTGTACTAATTATTATAATCGTGCAATTTCTTATATCACAGATAAGTGATTTAACTGAATATTTCAAGGTAAAATACACAAGGTTAATTGAAAATAAAATGAGAAATAGTTAATATATTATTTTTATAAACAAACATTGCCATGCTAGTTGTGTAACTGTCTTGTATTCATTGGTAATTTATTACTTTTCATTGTTAATTACACATATTACGTCAGATGTGACTATATCAGCTAATGTATTGTTTATTTGTCAACAGGCTATTTTGTAATGAGGGCCTTAAAGGTTCCTAACTGCATCATATTACTTCAAATGCAGGTAGTATTAGATATTTTATTTCATGCTGTGCACTGCACTGTGCCTGGCACTCGCCATTGTCCCTCTCTCCCCTCACCGGAAACGAACTGGAAAATCCTAAGCTGGAACAAGCCACCAACGTCGGCCTGCTCGCTGGCCTCCCGTCAGCTACAAGCACACAGCAAATCTCAACGTGGAGAATTTCTACCTATGGCCTAACTATAAATGTTGTCACCCAACAGTGTACATATATTGCTACCATAATTAATAAGATTAAAATTGTGTAACATTTAGTGCATTGCATGGTCAATGTTTGCAGTGAACTTCATACTGTTTAGTTATCAAATGCTATTAATTACCAATATTTTTATTGGGCGGTAATCTTACAACAGATTAATGCCTCAGAAGTGGCTACACGCCGTACCAAGCGGCAAAATATCGTACTAGAAGCGTATTGTTCGTCAATAAAAATGCAACTTTAAGGAGAGATTTTTTTGTTATTTGTTGTATTATAATGCACTGTGGGGCAGGTTGGCAGCAGCCTAGTACGGTGCTCTTCAGCCCAGTGTACATATGTGTTTGACAGTCGGTAATGGTAGTTTAAAACAGGAGATGAAAATGTTGAATTTATGATTAAAAAATAAGATAGAATACAAGTATTAAAATGAAATGAAGGCTTTAAAACACAGATAATCATTATTAAAAACTGTCACAGTGGCTAAAAAACACAGATTTTGCACAGTTAATGGTGACGAAAACAGACATACATTAAAAAACATGGCACACATTGTTCTGCCAATGCGGCGGTTGCTGAAGTGAATCACGCTCATTACTTGACACTGCCACAATAAAAGTACTAGTAAAAAGTAAAGCACTAAGACCTTGACAGGGGGGAGGGGAAGGAAGGGAGGCGCAGTAGGTGTGGGATGGGAGAGTGGGGAAAGAGAACGTAAGAACTCCGAGGATGGGGAAAGGAGATCCAAGCGTGGGAGGGAAGGGAGTAGGAGTGGAGGAGGGGCCACGCAATATACGGGGAGGGGATGGATTAGGGCTTATAGGATGAGTAAATATCAGGACGGAGGGTGTCATCCGGGAGAGGGAGTTGGCGAAAGTTACCCTGGAAGAGGATGTGGAGAGCGTGAAGGTGTAGGGAGCAAGGGATATGGTGGTACCAGCGTGGCAGAGGTCCTGTGTTCAGCAGGAGGGGAGAGGCAATAGAGTGATGGGATTCAATATTGTGGGTGGTGTAGAGGGTATAAATATGTTCGAGTAACTTTAGAAGGTGAGGGAGAGGAATGAGTTTGTAGAAGATCCGTTTGGAGGAAGGGAGGATGATGCGGTAAGAGAGGCAGATGGCGTGGCGTTCTAGGATCGGGAGGCGGATATTCCAGCAGGATGGAAACTGCAAATGATGGGATGCATCAAGGAATGATAGAAGTATAGGATTGTGGAGTGGTTAAGTCCCTATGTCCAGCTGGAAAGGAGCTTGATGTGGTTGAGATGGGAGAGGGCTTTTTGACGCACTGTTTGAAGGTGAGGGTTCGGGGAAAGGGAGCGATCCACGGTGAGGCCACGGTATTTGAGGTTGGTTTAAAGACTAATGCACAAAATACGGTATAAATCAGCTTTTAATACGTTGTTGTCCAGGAAAAACACTGGGAATGAAAGGGTTGAAGTGTCCACAAAGAAGATCCAGTGGAAGAAGCACATCACCTTCAAGAATACGTTTCCATCAGCAATCCTTCGCAATTCTTTAGCACCACATTGGAGCTGAAGGAAGAAAACTGATGTCTATCAACGCTGCAGATGAAAATGAATAGAGGGCGCTAACAGCGAAGTGTCCAGCTCCCCGGCATAACACTGCTGAGGCAAGTGTTAGGAAAGTTCTTTACCAGATGAAGAGAACACAATATAAAATGCAGGATTCAACAAATGTAGAGAATACGTGCATCAACGGTACAGTCTGATAGAGCAAATACGTCGCTGTCCTGGCAACACCTACGGCAGCAGGAAAGTTGCCGGATTTTGCTGGGTACAAGGTAGTGAGAAGGTGTACAGCGTAGTACAGAAGTGTCGTGCGGAAGATCTCTTCTGCATCCCATGAAGTGTCAGAACAGGTGGCACTGCCCTATCATCCGCACCAGTGCAATATTGGGCTAAATCTGGTGATTAAAGACGATGCATATGCCAACACTTATTCAGCATGCCTCACGTACAACCACCCATTCATACACACACACACACACACACACACACACACACACACACACACACACACACATACATACATACACTGATAATCCAACGAAATTGACAAAAACGACCAAAGCACTCCCGAAAGACTGCCAACGCAATGTGCTGCCAACTCAAGGTACTGCCAACACAAGGCTCATAAAAAAAGAACCAAGAACCGACCAAACAGAATAGCCACAAACATTCAGGAAGGTCGAGAACATGTATCTTCCTTCCCATAGGATGACCCATTCGAAAACGAACTCAGTAGATTCACTGAAGTAAAGCTAGCTCATATCATAAATAACAAACACGACGTACTAAAACAGGAATTCAGCCGCTGAACGAAAATGACATAAAGCGCATACATTTGTAGAGAAATACCATCCTGTCCCTCCTGTATAAATGATTCTGAAATGTCCAATATCCCTACATAACGTCATAAGTAAAACAGATGAATGAATACTGACGGGCCGCCTAAAACCATGAACCAAACGAACAGGAATTCTACCCCTGTTACTATCAGGATGTAAATATAACCATCCACCACTAAAGTTCTCGGCAGAATAACTGATGTTTCTAAGAAGAAACACTGCATGCTCGAAATCTTTTTAGACATACTGCTTTGACAGGCTTTGGCACTCCATACGTCAGAACAAACAGACGCTGCTATGGCTCCCATCAAATCACTTGGATTAATCAAACCCTACATCACCGACAGAAAATGTAGGCTACACGGCGGCGACGCTTACTTCCTGCAGGTCACACCCTAGAAAGCTGTACCACAATGGCGTGCCTATGCCTGATACTGTTATGAGCTAAGTACAGCGGACGTACCGACAGTATCGACCGAGAACGAAGCGACAGAGCTATACTCCGAAGACACCGCCTAAATGTACATGGAAATTAGAACGACGACCATTCCACGAACAAAAGTGACGTACCTAGGCAACTAGAACTCTGGTCAGCCAAATGGAGAATGCGGCCAACCAACCGAAACACAATACGATACTCTTTAGAAACAGACATTTCACAAAAACAGAACATCGGAATGACTCTCTGAAACACACCCCTGTTGTTGTTGTTGTTGTTGTTATGGTCTTCAGTCCGGAGTCTGGTTTGATGCAGCTCTCCACCCTATTCTATCCTGAGGAAGCCTTTTCATCTCCTCATAAGAACGGCAGCCCACATCCACTTGAATCTGCTTACTATACGCGTCTCTTGGTCTCCCTCTGCGATTTTTACCCCACACACTTCCCTCCAATGCTAAATTTACGATTCCCCGATGTCTAAGAATGTGTCCTACCAAGCGATCCCTTCTTTTAGTCAGGATATGCCAAAAATTCCTTTTCTCACCAATTCTGTTCAGTATCTCTTCATTAGTTATGCTATCTACCCATCTAATCTTCAGCATTCTTCTGTAGCACCACATTTCAAAAGCCTCTATTCTCTTCCTGTCCGCACTGCTTACCGTCCATGTTTCACTCCCGTACAAGGCAACACTCCACACAAATGCCTTCAGAAAAGACTTCCTTACACTTAAATTAATATTCGATGTTAGCAAATTTCTCTTTTTCAAAAATGCTTTTCTTCCTATTGCCATTCTGCATTTTATATCCTCTATACTGCGACCATCGCATGTTATTTGACTACCCAAGTGACAAAACTCATCTACCACCTTCATTGTTTCGTTACCTAATCTAATTCCTTCAGCATCGACTGATTTTCTAAGACGGCATTCCATTATTTTTGTTTTGCTCTTGTTCAAAAAAATGTTCAAATGTTTGTATAGTCTATGGGACTTAACTATGGGGTCATCAGTCCCTAAACTTACAAACTACTTATGAACTACTTACGAACTAGGAAGGCACAAATATCCATGCCCGAGGGGGGATTCGAACCCCCGACCGTAGTGGCTGTGCAGACCGTGACTGGAGCGTCTCAGTCTCCTTGGCCACCGCGGCCGGCTTGCTCTTGTTAATGTTCATTTTGTACGCTCTCTTAAACACACTGTCCATTCCATTCAACTGCTCTTCCAGGTCCTTTGCTGTCTCTGACAGAATTACAATGTCATCGGCAAAGCGTAATGTTTTTATTTCTTCCCCCTGCACTTTAATCCCTGTTCCAAATGTTTCCTTGCTTTCCTTCACCGCCTGCTCGATGTACAAATTGAATAACATCGGAGAAAGGCTACAACCCTGTCTTACTCGCTTCCCAACTGATGCTTCCCTTTCATGCCCTTCGAGTCTAATAACTGCGATCTGACTTTTGTACAAGTTGTAAATAACTCTCCTTTCCCTGTATTTTACCCCTGCAGACTTAATAATTTGAAAGCCGCGGTGGAGTAGCCGAGCGGTCTAAAGCACCTCGCTGCGGAGCGCGCGGTTGCTCGCCGTGGAGGTTCGAGTCCTCCCTGGGGCATGGGTGTGTGTGTTTGTCCGTAGGTTAGTTTACCTAGATTTAAATAGTTTGTAAGCTACGGACTGATGACCACGCAGTTTGGTCCGATAGATTTAAAACAAAAAAGGAAAAAAGGAAATAATTTGAAAAAGTGTATTCCAGTCAACATTGTTAAACGCTTTCTCCAAATCTACAAAAGCTAAAAATGTCGGTTTGCCTTTCCTTAATCTATCTTCTAAGATAAGACGTAAAGTGAGTATTGCCTTCCGGGTTCCTACGTTCCTCCTGAACCCAAACTGATCTTCCCCGAGGTCAGCTTCTACCAGCTTTTCCATTCTCCTGTAGAAGACGTTAAAATATTGTGACGTACCTTATCTTGACTATATAGGATACGACGTCTCCTCCAATGACCTAGGTCGCGCGAGAGTAGCCGAGCGGTCTGGAGCGCCATGTTGTGGATCGCGCGGTCTCTCGCTTCGGAAATTCGAATCCTCCCTCGGGAATGGATGTTTGTGTTATCTTTAGTATAAGTTAGTTCATAAGTAGTTTGTAAATTTAGGTACTAATGACCCCACAGTTAAGTCGCATAGGCTTTACAAACATTTGAACAATGACCTGGGGGTGTACAGACTCCTGTAGCGGAAATGTTATATTCAACAGAAAGGCGACTTCGTGGAACCATTTGAATACTACTGAGACTCACTACAGTTACGATGTATATATATTACCGGAGTACTCGGCAAACTTACAGTAAGATGTGACAGCAACACAGATGGATGCAAACTGACAGTTAAGACACAGACTTCCAAAATTAAAGTACTACAGTGCGAATCACTGCCAATTTCTTTCCAACACGTCTCCAGTGATGGAGCGTCTAGTGCAGGGATGCCCGCTACCGGACAGAAGACACAACGCACGACAGGAATAATAACATTCCAACTCTCTTCTCTCTCTCTCTGTCTGTCTCTCTCTCTCTCTCTCTCTCTCCCTCCTCCCCCCCCCCCACCCCCACACACACATACCCACACTCACAGGAACTTGCGCATCCACTCAAGCACACATACAGGGTGTTTCACTAAGTGTGACTCTTTAGCTTATAAAATAATAGGTGACGGGTAGGTCAACACAAGAAATGTTCCACTTTCTGCGGAGCTATGAACATAGTTTATTGTATCAATTTCCAAAGAGTTACAGCACACAGATATAATTTATTAAATGGAACAATAGTTTTTTATATCGTGCATTGGATTCGTTGAAACCAGCTGCGCCCAAATCAATTTAAACTACATTCCTATCACTGTTAGTTTGGGAGCTACTACCCTTCAAAGTTTAGGGGGCGGAGGCCACGACAGCGTAGCTGGCTGGTTGGTGGTCATGAGACAGTGGGCCGTGCCCCAGGGGATAGCCACTCGGCCAGTGAGCTACGCTATCACAGCCTCCGCCCCCGGAACTTTGAAGGGTTGTAGCTCCCAAACTAACAGTGATAGGAATGTAGTTGAAATTGATTTGGACGCAGCTGGTTTAAACGAATCCAATACACGATTGGGAAAACTATTGTTCCATTTAAAAAATTATATCTTTGTGCGGTAACTCTTTGGAAAATGATACAATAAACTATGTTCATAGCTTCGCAGAAAGTATAACATTTCTTGTGTTGACCTACCACATTAAAATTTCCCGTCACCTATTATTTTATAAGTTACAGAGGCAAACACAGTGAAACACCCTGTATATACAGAGTGCAAACGGTAAAACTTCCCCAATTTATGTAGGTAATACATCTCTGTGTAGTCGACAAAATGTCTAGTAACATGTTTGCAGATTTCGCAGGTTGTGCTAGATAAATAAGTTTTTGTGAAGGTAGATCTAAATGTTCAAACGTTAGTAATTCTATGAGACCAAACTAGCTTGGTCATCAGTCCCTAGTCTTACTAACTACTTAAACTAAGTTAAAGTAACCTAAGGACAACACACACACATCCATGATAATATTCATCTCGGGTATGCAGCCGGATACCGTCGTCAACTAGACACGATATTTCAGCAGACCAACTGGCTGCCATCTTCAGGTAAGAGCGCAAAACACTAACTCACCGGAAACTGATAAAGAACAAGAAACAGCAGCCCCTTTATACACCGCTGACGACCCACCGCGCGTGCGTGAAACCAATGTAGAAGCCACCTAGGCGCAATAGAACTAGTAGCGGGCCGGCGGAGAAAAACGGCAAAAACGATGGGTCGAAAACAAGGCTAGTTAAAAGAAACAGCAGGTCGAAATGAAGACCGTTGTTGCTTGATGTCAGATAAAATCGGGTTCCAAGTTTTACTTAGTGGAAAACCCTTGTCCCTATTAATAATATTAACGGCCATACGAATTTCCATGGATTCTTTGAGAACACATTCCCAGTAGCGGGAAGCAGGAGCTTATCCATATCATGACTAAAATCTTGCACGGTCTGCCACATATTGTTCCGTCCGCTATTTCATCCATTTCCTCATTTCTATTTCCGCTTCAACATTGTTCTTTATCAGGACTGAAATTAGTTTCTATTTATCTTAAACTTCACTCGCAGTTCAGCCGTATTTCATATACATAACTGCGTGGATTTTTCAAAATTGACCGATACACACAACATATCTAGCGAATCGCTGTACTGATTGCCTAACTAATGACAGGACACTAAAAAGAAAAATAATTCATCTCTGAGATAAAATTTTACCCAGTCGAGATCTTCATTTTTTTAAATATTTACAAATTTACTTTGTAGTATATCAATGCTAGTATTCTAACACAAATTTTAATGCTCATGTTTCTGTTCGTCTACTTCTTCCGTCATGCATTAGTCTTTCCCTCAGCCTGTTACAGCTAAATCTGGTTTTGCATCTTTTCCCTTGCGGAGTACATATCAAAAAGTGTAATGATAATCTTGATTCGCCCACTCGCAGTAGATGGGATATCTATTTTTGTCGTTATTCATGAACCTTACTGTTTATATCGAAAATATTTACTTCCTCCCTGATACCTGTATTTCTTGAGTAGTGTAGCCTGCTATGAACCTGAGGAATTTCATTTCATTGGCTTGTAATTTTATTTTATCTTTTTTTTCTTTACCCAAGATTCACTTCCATATTGTAAATTTGGTACTGACACAAATTTATAAAATTTTAGATATTTTTCTGTTATTACTTTACGTTGGACATCCCTTCTGATAGTGACGTTTAGGTAGTTAATTTCCTCAAATTTTTCTTTTTACCTAGATCTCCCCGGTACGATAACATAATTCCTAGAAATTTTAATCTATCCATTTGCTCTATAATCTAGCTGTCTACAAATATTTTTACTATTACTGGATTATTTCCACAGAAAGCCAAGGCTTTTGTTTTTCGTATTGATTTTGATCTATTATATATCTGACATATTTTCTATAGTTCATAGGAGTCCATCTACTTATATGATACAAAGATTATAACACTGGAAGGACGATAAATGCATACAAGTGGAAAGGAAAACGTACCATGTACTCAAAACACTGAAAGATAGAGGAAAAAACAAGAAAAATAATTCACCACTAAAGAAAAAGGCTTCCTAATAAACGACGACATATGGTCGGAATGTATTTTTAAGCTTATTTGGTGCTTCTATCATTTATCTCGTCTCACATATTTTCCTAAGTTTTTATTGAAATTAGTTTCAATATTCGTGGTAAAGTTTCGAAAACTTGGCAAGCTACAACGCGGACACGATAGCAAAGCGATCCTCGCCTATCCGACACGACGCTCTTACCACGCCTGTGAACTGCTTTTTGAGAAATTTTTTTTTTTTCCTTTTTTTCTTTTTCTTTTTTTTTTCTTTTTTTTAAATTTATGTTTGTTGTTGCGTATAACTAACTCAGGCTTAAATTCATGTTTCAATTAACTGATAATGGTAGAGAGACATAGTCAACCACCGAACATGAATTCCACCAAGACTGAAAATTTGCCGGTCGCGGTGGCCGAGTGGTTTGCGGCACACCAGTCATGTTCTGCAGGGCCACTACGGTCGTGGATTCGAATCCCCCCTCGAGCATGGATATTTGTGCCGTCTTTAGTATTAGTTAGTTCATAAGTAGTTTGTAAGTTTAGGGACTGATTACCCCGTAGTTAAGTCGCATAAGGTATACAAACATTTGAACATTTTGACTGAAAATTTGTCGCAAAAATTAATTCAGCCCATTGAATCAAATATGGCAGCCAGGTAGATAGAAATAATTCCGCCTGTGACGGACAGCGATCTCGCTTCAGTAGATAGCGTATCCACAACTCAATCAGAAATCTCTACACATAATCCTCAAGATACATGGCTAATGAGAAATGAGCGTTTTTTGTTGATATGAATGTGCAAGCATCTGCATTAAAAGAACAAATTGATGATGAGATAGCTCCTTAATTAACAGCCATATACAACCGCTCGCTCAAAGAAGGTTCTGTACCAAAAGATTGGAAAGTTGCACATGTCACACCTATATTCAAGGAAGGCAGTAGGAGTAACCCCCTGAACTATAGGCCTATTTCATTAACTTCAATTTGCAGCAGCGTTTGGAACATTTCCTGTATTCAAATAACTTGAATTATCTAGAACAGAAAAATCTATTGACACAAGGTCATCATGGATTTAGAAAATATCGTTAATATGAAACACACCTAGCTCTTTACTCACACGAAATGATGAGTGCTATCGACAAGGGTTCGCAAATTGCTTCCGTATTTCTAGATTTATAGAAGGCTTTTGACACTGTACATCGCAAACGGCTTTTAAACTAATTGCGTGGTTATGGAATATCCTCCCAGATTTGTGACTGGATAGGGGATTTCCTGTTAGAGAGGACACAGTTTGTAGTAATCGATGATAAAGCATCGACTAAAACAGAGGTGATATCCGGCGTTCTACAGGGTAATGTTATTGGTCCTCTGCTGTTCCTTATCTACATAATCGATTTAGGAGAAAATATGAGCAGCTCTCTTAGTTCGTTTGCAGATGACGCCGTCATTTATCGTCTAGTAAAGCCATCTGAAGATCAAAACCAACTACAGAACGATTTAAATGAGATGAGGGTCTAAAAATTGGCAATTGACTCTAAATAATGAGAAGTGTGAAATCGTCCACATGAGTACGAAAATAAATCCGTTAAACTTTGTTTACAAGATAAATCAATCGAATGTGAAGGCCGTAAACTCTACTAAATACCTAGGAATTACTATTACATCAGACTTAAACTGGAAAGAACATGTAGATAATGTCGTAGGAAAGGCGAACCAGAGACTGCGTTTTATTGGCAGAACGCTTAAAAGATGCAACAGAACTACTAAACAGACTACATACATTACGCTTGTCCGTCCTCATTTGGAAGGATTGCTGCACCTTATCGGGTGGGTTTGACGAAGAACATCGAAAGGGTCCAAAGAAGGGCAGCGTCACGGAAATGATAGAGGAACTGGGATGGGAATCATTACAACGACGGTTATTGCTCCGGCGTGGTCTACTTACGAAACTCCAATCACCAACATTCTCCCCCGAATGCGAAAATATATTGTTGATCTCCATCTATATAGGTATAATAGATCATCATAATAAAATACGAGAAATCAGAGCTCGAACTGAGAGTTTCAGATGTTTTTTCTTTCCGCGCTATTCGATAATGGAATAGGAGATGAATAGTATAAAGGTGGTTCGATTAACCTTCTGCCAGGCACTTAAATGTGATTTGCAGAGTATCCCATATAGATGTAGATATAGATTTGCGCATACCTAGTAAACAAGACCTTGACTAGCAGTTAAACACACAGCAACAACAGTTAAGACAGCACGACAAAAACGCTAAATACTTGAACTGATGGTATCTTGCGAAGAGTTAGGATCAGATTTACCAGAGTGGAATGGACACAAATGATTTTACCAACATCAGTTTCAGAAGAAGATGACAAACAGTCGAACACATAAGTCAGTAATATGGAACACATCGATGATCAATATTTCGCTGATGTTAAAAAATACTTTTCTGATGTTCAAAACAGAGTTGAAAATGACATTTTACGAAATGTTGATGATAGAATTTCATTTGTAGTGGAATAAGTGTCATGGTACAATCTAATAGCAGATGTATTACCTCTAGCAACTGAAAACTTAACGCATGACAAGACACTTTTAAAATCATAACGAGAAACTTCAAAGGCTACTGTCAAACAAATTATAACCAAACTGAAGCTATAGTGAAAGACAATCACGAATGATTGCAACAGCTCTTACGAAATACAGAAGTTCAGTTAAATGACAAAATAGACACAAACTGACTAGTGCTATATGGAACGTAGCGTGAAAGTTATGGGAAGGGAGGGCGAGATGGAAGGGTTAATTTAACGACACAATAATACGAAAATGTGCAAATATAAACATTTTATTATAATCAGTCATGAAAGGTATCCTATTAAACTACAAAACGTTGTAACTAATAACAATCAATATTTGATAAATCAGATGATATGACGCATAAAAAAAAACTAAAGAAAATTCCATCTTGCCCTTACCATGAAGGCAAAATGGAAAGCTTGAACGGGCAAGATGGAATGTATGGGATTATCTTACTTTTTACAATGGACACACAGGAAACAACCATTTTCCGTATCGCCGCACGACTAATGTGCCAAACTATGACAAGATGCACATTCCAACATCTTCTGCGGGTGGATCGATGTATTGTTCAACGCGCAATAGTCAAAACACATCTGCATGACTCGATACCTCTTGATTTGCGGTATCTTCTCGTCTTTCTTTGTCCATTTTCACTTTCATTTACCTTTTCCCTTTCCTTATACATGCTGTCCCCTTCTGTTGTGTTCTCGTTTATATTCATTTCCGTTAATGCTCTGGACTATGTCTAATTTTAGTGTTTTCCTCACTTCATTCTTCTATTCAATTATTGATCTAAATTGTGAACTCGCAAGAATTTCCAATTTTGTACTTCTGACTTTCCTTCTTTTATTGATGATGTAACTTTTGGCGACGGAAGTATTTTCCGTGTACAGATGGCGTACGATGTAGACAGTTGTGCAAAAACGTCAACAGGATCTACACTAGATGCATTTTTGCTGTCTTCCACAGTTTTCTTCTGGATATCTTGTTCTTTTAAAACAACGCCCTTCTTATTAACAGACGTGACGCCGTTTTCATCAGTAGTGATATCAGGATTCTCGCCTTCGTGAGTACCATATCAGTGTAGTCGTTGTCATGACGTTTAGTCGTTGAAAAACTGTCATCAATTGTAGCTGCATTGTCTGCGCAGTTCTTTTCTGTGGCTGTTGCATCATCCTCGTCATTGGACGTAGGGTAGTCTTCATTAACTTCAGCCAAAGGACTGGTTTCCATCTTGCCCTTAAACACAAATTTCCATCTTGCCCATAAGCATGGTGCTAATGTTAAATTGAAGTATTTAGAAAATGGTAACCATTTTCCATGTTCAAATATCAATTCTAACAGCCTATATTTCGTAAACAGGTATCGTACAAACAAAATAGTAACAATACATACCTTTCACAAGCAATAACGACGCAAAAAATCACAATTTTCCTAATAATTCGACGGAAAACAAACACAGCGCACGTGTACTTCACTTGGTGGCGCGAGCCCGACTAAACTCCGTTCATAGATTCCAGGTGGTCGCCTGTTGCTGCGTGCGTCGCCACTCGCATGCCTTGTCACGTGGTTCGGAGTTGTCAGTAATTTCCGCCTTGCCCGCCCCTTCCACCTTGCCCTCCCTTCCCCTATATGGGTAACATGGTGCTACTGTAAGAGGCAACGACCGTGCCGCAGTGCATACACCAGTGCCCGTTATATCACCGAAGTTAAGTACTGTCGGTCATCTCTAGGACTTGTTTGGGTATCTTTCTGGGTCTGCCGAGAGCTGTTGGCAAGTGAAGTGCACTCAGCCCTCGTGAGGCCACTTGATGAGTTTCTGCTCCGGTCTGGTGGTGCATTCTGGCGGAGGATGAGACTGTTGCCGGTGGTATCTGTTTGGGTCTCGCAGCCCTTGTGGGAGCAAGTGTGGTTTTATTACTGTAAAAAACGTTACAAGAAGATTTGACTGCAGTGAAATTCGTGGTGCACCAACAAATACCCCACTATCAAACGGGTGTAAATGTACAAACCTATGACGCACATCATTGGTGGAATAACATTAACACTGCACTTAAAGATGTCAACGAGACCACGCCATCCCACATACAGTCAGCTAGGACACATGACACCTCACACACACACACACATACTGACTGTGGTAGATCTGACCTTGAAAAACCCAGTAATGCGCAGCAATTGCTACTTTCAGAGGCTATTGTGACATTAATATTACGGGAAGAGAGTTTGATTAAAAATCATCAGCTTCAGGCTACTACTTACGTATCAAAACAAGGTACACAGCAGACTTGATAGGATAATTTAAGACATTTTTGGAACCATCTTGGAACGAGACGAAAAAAATTTGGTTTGTTGTGAGCTACATTCCAGGTGAGGCGGCGATTTGTGCTGCACATGCAATGCAATACTGAGAGAACTTTGACGAGCTTTCCTAGCGAAAGTTTGGTCGACAGCAGTCCAGGATAGACTGAAACGAGTTATATTGCCACAAGACCGGCTATTATTTGGCTGCCGGCGTGGCGCAATGGATAGCGTCACCGATTGCGGTGCTAGGGGTCGCCGTTTCAATACCATCCACCGCCCGAATGCACTCCAGACACCCGTCGGTGTTCTCTGGAGTCGCTGAACAGGACCTCAACAAATGGCTAAAAGGGGTCGACCGAGTCGCCAAGTATAACAGGTGGGATTATATAATGTGCTTGGCCAACGTTTATTTCTACCTGGAAGGAACAGCCAAGCAGTTGTTTGAAAACAAAGAAGAGAAGCTGATGACTGGGAAACGTTCCAGACGGAAGTTAGGAAGACGTTTGGAGACCGCCAGCGACAAATCTGCTCGGCGGAAGAACAACTCAAGAACCGAGCCCAACGACATGGTGAGCCGACACAGTCGTACATAAATAATGTTTTGGCGCTATGTAAGATAGTTAACCCGGATATGACTGAGGCCGACAAAATTACGCAACTGATTAAGGGTATTACAATAATAGACGTCGCTACGACGAAAGACTTCATCAAATGGTACCAGCGGATTGTAGAGAAGCAACGAAGGAGGGTTGGACGACAGAAGTAAGACAGACTCCTCAATGTAGTCCCCATGGCGTTGTGTAAGACCAGTATGATTGCTTCTCTCATATGACAAATTCTGAAAGAAGAATTACAACAGTTTATGGCAGCTGCGACTGTTGCACCAAACGAGCATCAGATTATGGCCATTGATATGAGCCCTGTAAGTCATGAGAAAGCCAACGCCGCTGAGGAAGAGGTCTTTCAGATATTAGCACCTGTCCACCGCGCCAGTCGCACCCGACGTGAAAAATGACCTCACCCTGCTATGACTTACGCTGCAGCCGCCAATCGGCAGTCTATGAAGCGGCCACAACCAACTCCCCTGGCAACTATGACGCCCCGAAGAACAACAGACGTCTGTAGGACGGAAGAACACAGCATTGGAGAGGTCATACGCTACTGCAGAGAGAGAAGGTGAGTATTCAACGATCATTTTGCCGCCAAAGTCAGCCATCAGAGCTGTTCTATAACCGGCGGTCACATGCTGATGAGTTTAGTCGACCTATGGTAAGAGGTCGCTCCCCGACGCGACGCTGCCCTTCACCTTCGCCGTACAGACGTACAAACCGCTCCCCTTGCCGCCACGCTCAGGAAAACTAAGCGAGGTGACCATCTACGGAGGTGAGACCGCCGCAGATGAAAATCGTCCATGGACGACAGTCGCTAAATGTCGGGAAATCTCACCGACGTCATAATCGACCGCTAACCTGTCCGGGCACTGGTAGATTTAGGAACCTCTTTTCCTGTAATTGTCGGATAATTGCCGCCGCACACTAAAGAAGACAATGTTCTGTGATACGGGGGCAAATGTGACGAAGGTCGCAAATGGGAAGTACGTTCAGCCAGCAGGAACTTGTGTCGCAAGAATAACCATCAACAACAGGACCCAGCCGTTTGAATTTGTCGTTTTAACAGAATGTCATTCTCGAAAGGGACTTCCTTCAGGCATCCTAAGCTATCATTTACTGGAAAATCTGAGCTGCAAATTGAAGAAGTTGTTCCAACGGGTGCATGTAATACAGAATTTTCTGAGAAGTTATTTGCCATTGACAAAGCGACGATACCGCCGTTCAAAATGAGAAGAGTTCCAGTCACAAACACAGGTGACTGATTAAACTCTCAAGTGCTAGTCGATAGCAAAAAGTTTGTTAGGCTCACAGAAGAAATTTACGTACCAGTGGCTATCATAAGTATTACCGGTGGTCGAGGAGAGATTTGGATCATGAACAGTCACAAGTTATCAACAAAGGAACTTGTATCGGGACAGCTGAACCGACCCAGGTTGGTGAGCTCGACGTCATCAACGAAGACCCACGATCCCTTTTAGTGCAGACAACACGCTGGAGGATACACCCATGGAACTGCCCAATAGGGTCGGGACTGACCAAGGAACAACGCCAGACCATGATAGCTATAGTACACCAACTTTCGGGTGTATTCACACCCCAGCAGGAGAAAAGTCAGATGGAACGGCCCACGATAACGCACCGTATCAATACTGGGGATCATCTACCAATTAGCCAGCGTTCGTGTATAGTGTCGCTAGCTGAAAGGCGGATAATACGGGAGAAAGTGGATAAGATGTTGCACGATGGTGTTATTCAACCTTCGGAGAGTCCTTGGTCGTCTCCAGTGGTCCTCGTAAACAAGAAGGTAGGCACGTGACTATTCTGTGTCTACTATCGGCGGCTGAACAAAATCACAAAGAAAGATGTCTACCCATTGCCTCGCATTGACGACACGTAAGACTTCTCAACTATGGACATGCAGACAGGTTACTGGCAAATCGATAATAACGAAGGTGACAGGGAAAAGATGGATTTTATTATACCTGACGGCCTCTTTGAATTCAAAGTAATGCAGTTTGGATTACATGGACAATGTGCCTTTGTTATTTAGATGACATTGTATTTTCTCAGAAACATTTGAAGAACATCTGAGTCGCCTGTCAACTGTGTTGAAGTGTGTTCAGACTGCAGGAAGCCGCCTCAATCCAAAGAAGTGCCTCATTGTCGCCAAAGAGATAAAAATCCTGAGGCACCTAGTCAGCGGAGATGGTTTCCATCCTGATCCAGATAAAGTAAGGGCAGTCACAGAATTTCCAACTCCTCAGCATATTCGTGATGTAAGAAGTTTTCTCGGGCTGTGCTCATACTACCGACGTTCCATGAAGGGATTTTGTAACATGGCATGTCCAATGCAAGAACGTCTGCAGGGAGACGCCTAGTTTTAAGGCAAAAGACAGAGCTTTCCGCGCACTTAAGAGGCTCCAACTTCTAACCTTATACAACAACAAAAAAAAAAAAAAAAAAAAGGAAGCCGAAATTCACACTGACGCTAGCGGGTATGGGATTGATAAAGTGCTTGTGAAAATGCAGAAGGGCGCTGAAAAGGTGATAGCCTATGCATCAAGAGTACTCTCAAAGTCCGAGATAAACTACTCGACAACTGAGAAAGAATGGCTCGCTGTTATGTGGACTATCAACAAGTTCCGGTCGTATTTATTCGGCAAACCATTCACAGTCGTGACAGACCACCATTCTTTGTGTTGGCTGTCTGGTTGAAGGATCCATCAGGTCTACTAGCAGGATGGGCACTAAGACTCCGAGAGTACGACGTCACAGTAGTATTCAAGAACGGGCGCAAACACAAGGATGCTGACTGCCTTTCGAGGAATCCATTAGTGGAACACAACAGCATGAATGAAATTTAACCAGCACTGAATTAGGTGACGTTGAAGCTGAAGAGGGAAGATCCAGCACTGCACCATAGAGGCCTTGGTGAAAGGAGGACCGACCAATAGAGAGTTCCAACGTATAAACGGGGCCTTGGATATGAGAAATTACGATCCACTGGGCTCCAAATGGGAACTGCTCGTTCCAGCTCAACTCCATCCAGCTATTCTCAAGTATTTCCACGATGCTCCAATATCCGGTCATCTAAAACTACGTTATTATTTATTCAATCTGAAAATTTAGTATGCAAAACAAAGTCCTTTTTTATACAAATTATGTGATTAATAGTTACGATAAATTGGATCGCCACTATGTTTTCCTAAGTGCAGTAAATCTTGATCTATCTGCTGGCCAGTGGCATGCACCATACTAGGACCAAGGCTTGATTGGTTGCCCTAGTTACCCTACTTTTATCAGTTATTTTCTTTTCTCCCTTTTGATATTATAAGCAAACATTTATAATCCCCCCCCAAAATAATGATTTTGGTTGTAAAATGATGGTATTCAATATTTGATATAAATTCAGATTATACTTCAAAATAAATTGAAAAGTGTAAACTAACCATTTACAATATTAGGTGACCAAGTGACGCAATACAATAACATGAAGATATGAAATAAGATATCGTATAACTTAACACAAATGAAAAACAAAATATAATACAAAATGAAATTAATGACTGGCTACATTTTCTGAGATCCTACCAGTCAAAGAAAGTGATTAAGAAATGCACTTACTATCCCATTCGGACAGGAGAAGATAGAAGACAAACACTATCCAAACCCGAACTGAATTATTGAGCCCTAATAAGGCAGCGGGGTAGCGCAGCTGATATTTTTACCACACACACATAGCAACGTTGATATCGCAGAAGAAACGTATGTGTTGGCAGACTAGAACAGGATGGCTGTGGATCCCGTCCGCAAAATCAAATAACTTCGTTCTCAGTATGATACCTCCTAAGATAACTGTACAAGGCGGTATCTCTCGCCAGTGTTCTAAGTGAACCGTACTCTGCGATGTCTCCTGCAGGAGACTTCTAAGTCAATCGTCAACGACGGTACCTCCTATTGAAGTCAAGTGTCCATGACTGTATCTCTTACTCGTCTCTTTCCTACACCACCAAGCTGCACACATCACTTATTGGCGGCCACGCTCTTCACGCCTAGGAAGCAGTCTCACCAAACTCGCCTCGATCAGCAAATTTCTTACGCAAAGTCACGTAGCTCAGACGTGTCCCAGGAAAAACTGCCAAACTATCTTTCGCCGTCATCTTGGCGCCGAGACAATGGGCCGTATGAATAAAATGGAGTATCTACTTTATACTCTGAATTCCAGAGAACATACTCAGGTTCGCATGAATAAAGGAAGTCGGAGAATATACATCAGCCGAGTATATTCTCGGCGTGAGTAACGGGGTGGGAGAAGTTTCTCACAGCAGAGAACCTTCTCCGATTTCATTAGAATAAAATTACAGACGTTTCTCACGACGGGAGAACATTCTCAGATTTCTGGAGTGAACTCTATGGCATACTCCGATTAAGGTTACGTTTTACTGAGGTTTATAATAAAAATGACAACAATTTTGTTGCTTAGAAGGCAAAAACAAATTCCTTAATATGTAGTCTTTAAGAAATACGAGGGGATCTATAAAGTTAATACAAATAAAAACATTTTGTTGACGAGTATCTTCCTTCGGAAAAATCGTGTGACACTTCCAGCATTTTATACAGTGACGAGAGTGATGTAAGAGGTGTTTTCATTACCGACATAATAATGAAACACAAATGGATTCAGCTGCATGTTTAGTCATTTGTTTGGCGTGTATATTTACAGTTATAAACAGCCACATAGCAAAATAATATTGTTTTTAAATAGTGTCTATTAGTAAGACCTTATGCTGTTAGTTCCAAATAAAGTGTATCCCAGGACTTCACGGCTTCCATCACAACATAAATATTGCTGCAATACCAGGTAGGCCTACTTAAGTACTGTTTCTATCCAAACCGGTCGGCCTATTTATGATGCGTTTTCTGACTTCGTAATCGTAACTTCTGTCATGTTAGAAGTAAGTAAACACGACAGGAAAATTAATAACTGATTAATTACATACCTAGCAGCCTGTTTCTTGTTCAAAATCGTATGGCCTAACGCTTATGAGCAAACCATTGGGTGTCATATTTAACAAGGCCTATCTCATGTTAGAACACTCCGACAGCATTCCACGTTGTAACAGATGAATGTGTGATGCATTCTTAAAATATCGTTCGCAAATTGTGCTAATCCTACTTCATTAAAAAACGAGTTTCTCGCGTGACGAAAATTTTGTATCGCCAGGATAATACATTTTCGTAAAAAGTGCATATTTAGTCTTAATAATATGCTCGTTCACAACAAACTGATATCTAAACATAGTACAGTTATTTCTGAACACGTAGATGCCTACTCCATAGTTGTACACTTAATAATTTGCCTGATTGGGCTAGTTTAAAGAAATACACAGCTGATCTGTGGCGGACATGACACGCGGAGAACTTACTCAAGAAGGAGGGGAGGTAGCGAGAATAAACTACCTGCTCAGAGCATATGCTTCGAAGTTTTTATTCATACGAAATTGAGAATAAGAGCGTTCTTATTCTCTGACAATATTCTATGGAGCATGTACCCTTTTTTATTCATACGACCCAATAGCTGAGCCAGACAGCTTCTCCACTCAGGGAACTGCACGTCCAGAATTCTGCCATTTATTATGACCTGAACCAAGCTGCCCTCAGTGGACAATTGAGATGCGGAGATAGCGGGGAGTCGTCCCTTACCGTAGAACGTGTGGCCGACTGACACCACTCACCTAAAGAAATTCTCACACTGGATTGACAGGCGCCATCCGTTTCCCTCGGGAGAGCGTTGTGTTCTCCAGTAACGCTGACCACTCGTACCTGGCCAGGTACTGCCTCTCTGCCGAAAAGGTGCCTTATACCCCCACTGTGCACCACTGACGCCACGGGATGCGCACAGAGCTTCGCTACGATACTGAGTTGAGACCTATCCGCGAAAAAACTAATTGCCGACTCATATCACAACGAAGTCCTAGGCTCCCCCTGCATGTGAAACCAGACTCAACTCAAGTCAGCTTCCTACAGCTCAAAACAGCTCGCTCGCCTCTGCCATGAATAACCACAGAAATGTAATAACTGAATAACTCTAATAAACAAATCAATTAACATGACCCACATATATCTCCCTACCCATTACTGAATGTTGTTGTTGTTGTTGTGGTCTTCAGTCCGGAGACTGGTTTGATGCAGCTCTCCACAATACCCTATCCTGAGCAAGCCTCTTCATCTCCACATAAGAACGGCAACCTACATCTGTCTGAATCTGCTTACTGTATCCATCTCTTGGTCTTCGTCTGCGATTTTTACCCCACACACTTCCCTCCAATGCTAAATTCACAATTCCTTGATGTCTAAGAATGTGTCCTACCAATCTATCCCTTCTTTTAGTCAAGGTATGCCAGAAATTTCTTTTCTCTCCAATTCTGTTCAATACCTCCTCATTAGTTACGCGATCCACCCACCTAATCTACTGAATGTAGAACTCAGAAAATAATAAAATTATTACATGCAATAAACACCTATCATCAGACATTAAAAGAAATAAGACAAGGATATTGAGAAACAACTTGTCAAAATGAAACACCACCGTAGTGAAAATACACCGTAATATTTGCAAAACGATAGCAAACTTTAACAAGGTATCATAATGTAAGTTTTCTTGCAAAAGAGATATTTTTTTCTAAACTGGCTGTTTGATAACAAATTCCCGATAAGGAACACAATTGATGACAGAATCATTACTGATAACAATGTATAGTAAAAGAACGAAGAAACACACTTCAATTGTAGGACAAAAACTCTGATGGTGTGTGATGATGGACTCTGGAGTTCGGTGGTTATTCTAAAAGAAAAATAAGATTGATGGATCACATCAGCCTTGGGAGTTGCATTTCTGGTCAAAAACATGTCATAGCGTTATTTCAGGACTTTGCTTTGTCTAAAAAATAAAAACAAAAATAAGAAATTACTTAATTAAAAATCACGAAGCATAGTTAAATACGTCAGTGACACTAACTTACCGAGAAGTGAAATGCTGGTTCAACCATTTTTCTGTGTCTTTTCCAAGTCTCTCCATCGTTTGTTAGTAACCCTTTGCCTAAGAACATTAGAGCTGCATATGTGATAAAAGGTTCCCTTTTTTCTGCCTTACTGCTTAGCAGTACTCGCTTTATATCCTCAGGCTGCGTTACAACAATGACCAACTTAGGCCCAATGTAAAACCTGAAACAAATAGAATTGAACTGAGGAAACGCAGCACATTACGATAATAACAAATTTACGTTTTGTTCTGTATACTGTTTGTATCAGGAAACCACTCAACCTTTATCGTAAAAATTCATGTTAAATGTTATTGTGTGTCACTTTTTGAAAAATGATTACTTTAATATAATATACTGTGCGGTATTTCGATACACCTACGAACCACGGACATTGCTTAGGTGAGTGGCTTGCCTGCCTCAACCGATAGATAAATATTAAAAAAAAAAATCATACTACATCAACAAAGTGTCAATATCATCCTGCAGCTTCAAATTCAAAATGCTGATTTGATGAGAACCGATTTATTATATGTCATAGTAGTCACGTTAATAGAAATGTTGAACCAATGATTACATTCATTAACTTATTTGTCTAACCTACCAAGACTACGGCCATGATACATTATCTTACACCTAAGCAGGCGTTCTATATATTTCATATTTCAATTTTACAGTAGTTACACAAAATACAGAAAAATTAAAAGATTCAAACTGTACAGGCAACAAAAAGACATACATGCTCTTTTTATCCGTATTTGCTAAATAACAAACACGTCAGGTATAACAAAACGTAAAGGTGTTAATTATGCAGCTACCAGCCATGCACATGTAGGAAGCGGTGGAAGATGGAGAGAAAAACGCGGAATATTATACACATATGGATTTATAACAGAAAGCAGGTGACATGACTTCTGGTGAAAGAAAGAGGACGAAGAAAAATAACGTAGAAAAGAGCATTGATTTTATTATCAGGTAGAGAGAAAGTTGTGCACCTAAGTTTTAGTTAGGGAGGGTTTTAAGAGCATGACAGAAGGAACTGTTTCCACTTTTGCCCGAACATGGCAGAGAACTGAACTGTGCGAGGATAGCAGGGCACCCAGCGAGGGTACTAGGTAAGTTACATACTGTGTTAATAATATGTGACACGAAAGAAGTTTAAATTATGAGGTGACGTACTCACTGAACAGTCGATGGAGAAGGCACAGCGTTTGGTAGTCCCGTAGTTTGTCTTACCACTCTATGTGTATGAAGCAGTAATATGGTCATATTGACGAGTGATGCATATGTACCGTAGACATGCAATTACTGTAAACTATAAGCGATTTTTTTTCGTTGCTCGTACCATGCTGAATCATATCACAACATTGAAGGTTCGATAGAACAAGTGATAGGGCGAGTTTGAATTTTACATCTATCTTACAGAAAGCCTAAACGTAGGTGTAGCCACAGCAAATGGTATGCATTTGAGGCCAACCGTATGATTCCTGAAGGAGAAGGAGGGGGACAGGCAAGAGTCTGGAAGATTGGATGAACTTACCTTGTAAAATCAGCTAATGTGACTTTGCCAAACAGGCAATGCGAACGGTTAAAAGGAAGGGGAAACTTCCATCGTTAGTTTTCCCGAGGACATACAGGTCCACTGTATGAATATATGGTAATGGTATCCTCTCGGATAAAATATTCCGGTGGTAAAATAATCCTCCCATGGCGCCGGGTGAACCATCTAAACTGCGTACTAGGATCCTTACAGTCAGCACGCGGGATAACATAACAGAATGTACTGGGTAGATCATCTGGTCTGAAGGCGGTGCTGATTTGACGGAAAATACGTTATGTGTTGCGGAAAATTTGGCATAAAATTACAGGTTGAAACCAGCCGGAAAGTTTGTATGATGTAGCATAGCCTACGTGCGAGAAATAGAGAGTGTGAAAGTAGTATCCGGTAAGCGTTGATAATTTTGGGTCCAAGGGGGTACAGTTCACAAAGAGTACTGTAGTAGCAAATGTAGAGGTATTAAAAAAATGTTCAAATGTTTGTATAGCTTATGGGACTTAACTACGGGGTCATCAGTCCCTAAACTTACAAACTACTTATGAACTAGCTAACACTAAGGACGGCACAAATATCCATGCCAGAGGGGGGGGGGGGGGGATTCGAACCCCCGACCGTAGTGGCCGTGCAGTCTGTGACAGAAGCGCCTCAGTCCCCTCGGCCACCGCGGTCGGCTAGAGGTATTAGATAAGTACAATGTAGAGGAAGATTTCAAAGGCTTGTCTCCATATGAAGTGGTGTTTGCCTGCAAAATGAATTCATCTTCTGATGCTTGCTTGGAACAACAAAAAAGGGATATTTCTTCAGCAAAACATTTTGCAAAACGGAAGATGTTTTGGCGACAAGTTACGGAGTCGAAATATCGTGCTTGAAAGACGCAGATCACCGGCAGTAGATCCGAATCAACGAGATGTCAAGTTTCATTTGTATTATTTCAGTGTAAGTCCCATTTTACTTTCTAAAACAAGAGCTGAACTACAATGAAGCAAGGGCCAAATGCGGGTCGCGAGTTGCGTTGTCGCTACTCCAGCTATAACATTTCAAACAGGGATAACGACTCTTTTCATCACTATATTAACAAAACCTTCCAAATAAAATCATAATAATAATAATAAAATTCAAACTCTATAAAAATGTAATATTAAAGTAATAACCACAAAGTAAGAGTACAACTGATGTCCAAGATCTGTAAAGTAAGCATCCTCAAGCCTAACAGACGTAATGAAATTTGAAATTGTTGTGATAACCTATCCTTTATATGAGGAAAATACTCACTATTGTTTATATTGAAAAAGAAAAGTTCAAATGATTGTTAAGCTTATGGGACTTAACTGCGGGGTCATCAGTCCCTAAAGTTACAAACTACTTAAACTACCTTATACTACAGACGGCACAAACATCCAAGTCGAAATTCGAACACCCGACCGCAGCGGCCGTGCAGACCGTGACTGGCACGCCGCAGACAGCTTGGCCACCAAGGCCGGCCTACTTTGCTTCCCTGGATTACTTATTATCAACATACTCAACAGCAAACAGAGACTGCAAATTTCGTCAACAGATCATATATTGCTGAGTGCTGCCCTCTACGCTAAGCAGACAGCTGTGCTGGAAAAAACAGTTCCATCAATCTATTCACTTTGCACCATATAACTTCTAATGTCACACCCAGCAACCATTACGCAGTAAATCTAATTTACTGACGGGTAGGGATGGCGGTACATTGCCGAAGATTGTTGAATAAAATTGAACAATAGCAGCGATAGTACGTATAGCTGTCCAATAACCAGAGTGACTCTGCATAGGTAGTTAACAAATGTTTGGAGGAAGGTGACCCACCAGCTCTCCATTAGCCATGATATTTTTGAGTAACTACCATGTGATGCTTGACGTGGCATAGAAAGCAATGCCACTGGTCATGAGCGCTTTGGAGTGAGGTATCTCGTTTTACCCAGGGGCAATGTAAACGAAGGGTTTGGGTTTGGCGAATGGTTTTAGTACCTTACTTAGCATTGTCTGGACCAGTATGAGCAATGAAAGATACTGTACCTTACATGTTTTCATACACACCCATTGGTGGAAACAAACCACCAAACTATTGTAGATTAAATGAACACACTGCTTCTCGACCAAAGAACATGTTAGTATCACAGTCATCACCTGTACACAAGCGAGATGCTTCCATTTCTGTCGTAAATACCCCCTGACACACGAGTGTCAAATTAATTTGCCGTTCTAGTTCTTTATTTTCGTTAGTACTTCTGCTGTAAGAGGTTTATTACCGCGTACTTGGCAGATTTCGTATGTGCTACTGTTTTAATAGTTTGTTCTCGCGTATTTGATAGATAGTGCTGGGCGCGCCAGCAGTACTCACAGCAACACCAGCAGTGTTACAGCTAAGCAGGAGCGAACTATTGTGATTTATTTGTGGGCTGAGCAGTGCCAATTTCTCTAAACTCGCGTTAGTAATTAGATTCTTAACTCTCTACAGGCAATCGTTAAGTTATAGGATGGATAGGATGCAGGAGGAGCTAGCCGCTGTTCGCGAGTAGCTGAGCGTGTTGTTGGCCGCGGTCAGCCGTCTTCAGGCTGCTGCTTCAAAGTGCTGAGGCATTGGGGGCTCTGGTGCGTTTCATTGGCCACCACAGGTGTTACATGCTTCACTCACGTCCATGCTGTGGGGACATATTCGCGCGTGGCGGGCGCGGTTGAGCCACCCTCTCCTCAAGGGGTGTGGCGGGTTCAACGGCGTTCGCATCGCTCGGGGCGAAAGGTCAATATGTAGACTGGCCGTGCCGCGTCGCCCGCTCTGCCTGTGAGTGGACATGTGGCCGCTCCTTCAGCAGGGTCCGAGCAGGCACACGGGGGGAGGGGTTTATTAGTGATTGGGAGCTCCAATGTTAGGCGCGAAATGGTGCCCCTTAGGGAAATAGTGGAAAGGTTGGGAAAGAAGGCCAGTGATTGTGCTTGCCGTGGGGTCTCATTCTAGATGTGGAGGAGGCCCTTCCGGTGGCGATAGAGAGCTCTGGATGCACCCGTCTGCAAATTGTTGCTCATGTCGGCACCAATGACTCCTGCCAGCTGGGTTCATACAGGCGGTTGGCGGAGTTGGTGAAGGCTGAAAGCCTCGCTCGTGGTGTGGAATCTGAGCTAACTATTTGTGGTGTCGTTCCCAGAACCGATCGCGGCCCTCTGGTTTGGAGCCGAGTGGAAGGCTTAAACCAGAGGCTCAGACGATTCTGCGGAGATCTAGGGTGCAAATTTCTCGACCTACGCTATCGGGTGGAGAAATGTACTGTTCCCCTGAATAGATCAGGCGTGCACTACACGCAGGAAGCGGCTACAGAGGTAGCGGAGTACGTGTGGAGTGTACATGTGGGTTTTTGGGTTATAGAATACCCTCTCTAGGCCCGACAAGACAGCACCTATGTCGCAACAAGGTAGCAGTAGGCAGAACAAAATATGGAATGAAAAGATCAATGTAGTAGTAGTTAACTACAGGAGCGCCTATAGAAAGGTCCCAGAACTGCTCTCATTAATAAACGGTCACAATGCCCACATAGTACTAGGGACGGAAAGTTGGCTGAAACCAGATGTAAACAGTAATGAGATTCTAAACTGAAACTGGAATGTATACCGCAGAGTTAGGATGCGCAGTGAAGGGGGAGGCGTGTTTATAGCGATAAAAAGTGCACTAGTATCGAAGGAAATAGACGGAGATCCGAAGAGTGAAATAATTTGGGTGAAGGTCACGGCTAAAGTATGCTCGAATATGATAATTGGTTGTTTCTATAGGCCTCTTGGCTCAGCAGGTATTGTGGCCGAAACCTGAAGGAAAATTTGGAAAATATTTCGAGTATATTTCCCGATCATGTTATAGTTTTGGGAGGAGATTTTAATTTACCGAATATAGACTCGGTGACCCAAGGGTTTATGGCGGGTGGCAGGGACAAAGAATACAGTGAAATTGTTCTGAGTGCATTATCTGAAAATTCACTTGAGCAGTTAAATACAGAACTGACTCGTGGCGGCAACATATTAGACCTTCTGATAACAAAGAGACCCGGACTATTCGAAACAGTTAACGCACAACAGGAAATCAGCGATCATAAAGCGGTTACAGCATCGATAATTTCAGCCATAAATAGAAATATTAAAAATGTAGGGAATTTTTCTGTTCGGATAAAGTGACAAAAAGCGGATATCAGAGTACTTGACGGCTCAACACAGAAATTTTATCTCAAGTACTGATAGTGTTGCGGAAAAGTGGTCAAAATTCAAAGCCATCGTACAATATGCATTGGATGAGTATGTACCAAGCAAGATCGTAAGAGATGGAAAGGAGCCACCATGGTACAACAGCTGCTGCCGGCCGCGATAGCCGAGGGGACTGAGGCGCTCCAGTCACGGTCTGCACTGCCACTACGGTCGGGGGTTCGAATCCCCACTCGGGCATGGATATTTGTGCCGTCCTTAGTATTAGTTAGTTCATAAGTAGTTTGTAAGTTTAGGGACTGATGACCCCGTAGTTAAGTCCCATAAGCTATAAAAACATTTGAACATTTGAGAAAACTGCTACGGAAGCAAACAGAACTTCACTGCAAACATAAACAATTCCAAAGCCTTGTAGACAAACAAAAATTAAATGAAGGGAAATGTAGCGTGTGGAGGGCTATGAGAGAGGCGTTCAACGAGTTCGAAAGTAGAGATCTATGTACTGACGTGGCTGAAAATCCTAAGAAATTTTGGTCTTATGTCAAAGTGGTTGGTGGATCAAAACAAAATCTCCAGACATTCTGTGACGAAAACGGCATTGAAACAGAGGATGACACTATAAAGGCTGAATTACTAAATAACTTTTTCGAAAGCTGTTTCACAGCGGAAGATTGCACTGTAGTTCCTTCTCTAGATTGCCGCACAGATTACAAAATGACAGATATCAAAATTGACAGAGGGATAGAAAAACAATTAAAATCGCTCAAAAGAGGAAAGGCCGCAGGACCAGATGGGGTACCAGTTCGTTTTTACACACAGTACGCGAAGGTACTTTCCCCTCTTCTTTCAGCGGTGTACCGTAGGTCTCTAGAAGAGCGTATCGTTCCGAAAGATTGGAAAATGGCGCAGGTCATCCAAGTTTTTAAGAAGGGACGTCGGACAGATGTGCAGAACTATAGGCCTATATCTCTAACGTCGGTCAGGTGTAAAATTTTGGATCATGTTTTATGTTCCAGTATAATGGCATTTCTGGAGACTAGTAATCTGTAGGAATTAGCATGGGTGTCGAAAAACGAGATCGTGTGAAACCCAGCTCGCGCTATTCGTCCACGAGACTCAGAGAGCAATAAACATTGGTTCTCAGGTACATGTTGTGTTTCTTGACTTGCGCAAGGTGTTTGATACAGTTGATACGTTTAATGAACAAAGTAAGAGCATATGGTCTATCAGACCAATTTTGTGATTGTATTGAGGAGTTCCTAGATAACAGAATGCAGCATGTCATTCTCAATGGAGAGAAGTCATCCGAAGTAAGAGTGATGTCAGGGGTACAACAGGGGAGTGTCGTGTGTCCGTTGCTGTTCACGATATATATAAATGACCTTGCGGATAACGGCGCAAGTTCACTGAGGCTTTTTGCGGAAGATTCTGTAGTATATAGAGAGGTTGTAACAATGGAAAATTGTATTGAAATGCAGGAAGATCTGCATCGAATTGACGTATGGTGCAGGAATGACAATTGGATCTCAATGTACACAAGTGTAATGTGCTGAGAATACATATAAAGAAAGATCCTGTATCATTTAGCTACACTATAGCAGGTCAGCAACTGGAAGCAGTAAATTTCATAAACTATCTGCGAGTATGAATTAGGAGTGATTTAAAATGGAACTACCAAGTCAATCGTCGGTAAAGCAGATGCCAGACTTAGATTCATTGGAAGAATCCTAAGGAAATGCAGTCAGAAAACAAAGGAAATAGGTTACAGTACACGTGTTCGCCCACAACTTGAATACTGCTCACTGGTGTGGGATCCGTACCAGGTGGGGTTGATAGAGGAAATAGAAAAGATCCAACGGAGAGCAGCGCGCTTCGTTACAGGATCATTTGGTAGAGACAACGTTACGGAGATGATCGATAAACCCCAGTGTAAGGCTCTACAGGAGAGACGCTCTGTCACTCAGTACGGGCTTTTGTCGAAGTTTCGAGAACGCACCTTTACCGAGGAGTCAAGCAGCATATTGCTCCCTCCTAAGTATATCTCGCGCTGAGATCAACAAGAAAATAAAATCAGAGAGATTAGAGTCCATACAGAGGCAAACCGACAATCTTTCTTTCCGTGAACAATGCGTGATTGGAATAGGAGGGAGAACCGATAGTGGTACTCGAGGTACTCTCCGTCACACACCATCGGGTGGCTTGCGGAATATGGATGTAGATGTAGATGTAGAGTTGCATATAGCAAAGTGATTTCATCTGGAACAGGCCAAACATGTCATATGGGGTGAGGTTGTGATATATTGTAAATCTCGAAGCTCGAAGCTTTGTGCTTTATTTGAGGAGGGTCACTTTGCCTTATAGACATTTCTTATGTATTTTTTGCTGAATATCATAAGAAATCTCATTCTACTGTGTTGGAAATATGCTTAAATAAAGCACAGAGCTCGAAATTTACTTTACATTTTATACATCTAGGATGCGGCGGTAGATATAGGTGGGCCATGGCTAACAATGTTGTGGACTTGGTCTGTGGCAAAAAGAAGTAATTACTCCACATATAAATTTAATATAGAGAAAACTCAAATTTTAAGTGCTTGTGGTTGTACAATTCTGATGAAATAGTTCTGTTATGCTTTACTACTATATCAGTCAACAGTAGTGGTCCAGCTAGTGCTAACAAAGGCTTCTGACTCGCTGTAAACGGATCTTCTGGAACTGTAGCACCCCTAGCTCTGCTCCATACTGACTGTTGTATTGACTGGTTCTGACTTATACTAACTGTTGTGGCTGTGGTGCGCCAGAATATGTAGCAAAGCCCTCATCTCCTATTGGCTAGCACACAAACCAGGCAGAGACCATAGGCGCGAGACTTACTCCCTGGACAGGAGTCTGTTTAATTTAAAGGCAATACTAAGCAGCATATGATCTGTTGACGAAATTTGCGTTCTCAGTTTGCGTTGTGATGAATAGCTATGCCACAACATTACACAACACTGTCATCCCATGTAACATGTTTGGCTGGTTCGAGATGAAATCTTTCCGCTATAGCCAACTCGTGTGCCAGGTGGTATTTACAATGAAAGTGGATGCGCTCGCTTGTGTACAGGTGATGACTGTGGTGGTAAAAGATTCTTTTGTGAAGAAGCATAGGGCTCATTTAATCTCCAATAGTTTGGTGACTAGTTTCCACCAATGAGTGAGTATGGACATGATGAGACTTACAGTATGTCTGATTGCTTATAGTGGTTATATAGGTAAAGTTCTAAAACCCTTCACCAAACCCAACCCTTCGTTTAGATTGCCTCTGGGTAAAACACGATACCCACTCCAAACTGCTCATTTGGAATGATCCACTGAGTAGTGGCTCTGCTCTTTATGTCATGTCAACAATCACTTGGTAGGTACTCTAGAATGGTACGGAAAATGGGGAGTTGGTGGGTCACTTTCTTTCACACTCTTTTGACTACTTATGCACAGTCACCATGCTAAATTAACTGCTATACCTACTTTCGTTAATATTGTTAAATTTTATACAACCACCTTTGATAATCTCCCACGATCACTACCTGTAAGTAAATTAGATTCACCTCATGATGGTGGCTGGGTGTGTCATTAGAAGTTATATGGTGCAAAGTGAATAGTTAGAGTGATGGAACTATTTTTTCCCTGGACAGGAGTCTGTTTAATGTAGAGGGCAATACTCAGCAGCATATGATCTGTTGACGAAATTTGCATTCTCCTTTTGCTGTGGTGTCTGTTGGTAATAGAAGAATGGTCATGTTGATATTTGGCTTGGCATTGTCCTACTTTCGAGAGGATGTTAATAAGGAATAGGCGAAGTCGTGTGATTATTGGCTTGTGTTAGGCGTTGACTCAATTGTGCTGTGCTGTCTGTGACATATTCAGTAGCCACTGTAAATCCAGATGTATGTGGTTTAGAGCAGACCTGTTGGAGTAAATGTAATCAATTGCTTAGTGAATGTTTTGATGGTGAACAGCTGTTTTGTAAGAAGACACGAAGTCACAGAAAGAGTCATACCAAAGACATTTCTACAATGGATATACCGGAATTACACAACTTACAATAGAAACATACTGTATATCACCTCAATAAAAGAAGTAGTTCTCTGACACCGTTTTGTTGTTGTACGACAGCTTTAATTCTACAAGTAAGGTGGAAATAATTCGTTCTCTTCCACAACCATACATTGGTAAGAATGTCTCTTATATGAAAACCTCAAGTCATTTTATCGAGGAAATTGAAGACTAATCCAGTCTCCTGGAGATATTCCTGTACGTTTTGACATAGTGTCATTGTTCACTATGATTCCTGTCAAGGAAGTTATGGTGTATTTAACGGATCTTTCTCCAGAGGATTAGACTGCTTTTTTTTTTCTACACTGCCTTACTTGGAGTAAATTCCAATGGGATGATGAGTTTTATAAGCAATGGGTGATAGGTCCTGTAATTGCATTTTTTTTATGGAATAATTCAAAGAATCAGCTCTGGAAAAAGCAAATAAGAAACCGAGTCGCTGGTTTCAATAAGTGGATTACACACTTATTTTTTAGTTATACCATAAAAAAGCATTGGAAGACTTTTTTTAATTATCTGAATAACGTAAATCCAGATGGACACTGAAAACGAAATATCTTTCTTGGATGCGACAGACTGACTGAAGTTTGAAACATAAGGTTTTACGGAAAGTCACGCATACGGACAGATACTTTCAGAATGATTCCAACCATTCATCCACAGAAAAAGAAAGATGTCATTAAAAGTCTTATTGACAGAGTCAAGTGACGTTACACACCAGTACACCTGGACGGCGAGTTACTGCATCTGATGCAGGCTTTTAAGAAGATGACCAAGCAATGGTAGACAAAAAGACAGCAATAAAACAAAGCGGTGGAAGAATACAATTTCTCTCCCCTTTATTCAAATGTTTGTTAAGCTTATGGGACTTAACTACGGGGTCATCAGTCCCTAAACTTACAAACTATTTATCAACTACTTTATACTAAGGACGGCACAAATATCCATGCCCGAGGGGGGATTCGAACCCCCGACCGTAGTGGCCGTGCAGACCGTGACTGGAACGCCTCAGTCCCCTCGGCCACCGCGGCCGGCTCCCCTTTATTAAAACAGTTACGGATCAGATAAGATTTTTACCAAACCACTATATTAGACAGCTATTAGTACAACAGAAACATAAGTCAGATACTCCGATTTGTAAGGGACAAACGCCCTGTTCTGCCATCAAACGGGGCTTACAAAATTCCATGTTTTATGGAAAAGTGAATATTGGTACTACAAAAGGAGTATGAATACAAGACTGAAGGGTCACAAATATCTTGCCGACTAGGTAATACTGAGATATCAGTTGTAGCTAAACATGTTTTTCTATCAGGATATCATGAAGATAATTTCTCCGAAACGAATATTATATCAACGGGAACGAACTCTTATCACCGGTTGTACGGAGAATCAATCAAAATACACAAACATTGGGATCATTTTAATAGAAAGGAAGAAGCTATGAAATTTAGTGATATATGGACACTGGATCTTCAAAGTGGGTAGTTAAGCTTTTATTCTTGATCATCGACTATCGGTAGTTATGATTTTTGACAAGACTTATCTCTGCTGCGCACGTGAACAATTGACTACGCCCCTTTTAGACAGCATTTACAACGCTCTCCGACGCCAGACTCGTCATTTGGCACGTCTCACCGCTACCAGAAACACCTCTGAAGATGTCCAGGGCAGTTCTGGACGAAACGGCAGGAGCAGTAATGTTTATTCGACCACGACCATACAACCAAGAAGATTCAACAGCAACTATTTCTGTTGGTCTTGAAAGCATATTGAGTGACTCATTAATGGTGTTGTTATGATCCTGCCATGTCGAATCAGCAATCAGAATATCACGACGTAAGTAGTGATCCTGCGTTTTAGATGATCAGGTAGAGCTCAATTAAGACCCCGAATAAAAGCAGCAGATGATACTTTCAGACCAAATGGAAATTTTCAAAACTGATAACATGATCCAAAACATAAAATGGCTGTATATAGTCTGCAGTTCTTGTTCAAATGTTCAAATGTTTGTAGAGCTTATGGGACCTATCTACGAGGTCATCAGTCCCTAAACTTACAAACTACTTATGAAGTAGCTTACACTTAAGACGGCACAAACATACATGCCCGAGGGGGGATTCGAACCCACGACGGGGAACGGCCTTGCGCCTCGTAGCATAGCGCCTCAATACGCTCGGCCGCTCCGCCGCGGCGCAGTTCATGTGAAGCTGGATCTGCCTAAAACTGTATTTCAAGTGGAAATTGGAAAAAATAGTAACACCATGGAACTTTTATAAAATCTGATTTAATGTTTGTGGGAAATAAGTTTCCGGTATACTAATTTTATTTGTGCGTCAGGAATTAAGTACAAATCTTCGTGAGCCATCGCGTTGAAAAATAATGAGTAATGGGCTCGTTTGATTACGCATTGTTGAAATATTGATTGAATTTCTTGTTTGACTTTGTCTCCATAAGCAAATGGAATCGTGTAATATTTTGCAGAAAACGAGAAATGAGGTTTGACGGGGAACTCGTAATGGAATTTACGTTCTGTGCCCGGTGTGTCAGAGAATATTTCAGAATGTGATTGTAGTATATAGTGTAATTGTTGCACTAATACAAAGTAAAAATCACACGTAATCAAGTTTTGATTGAATGATTTGTGCCGGCCGCGGTGGCCGAGGGGACTGAGGCGCTCCAGTCACGGTCTGCACGGCCACTACGGTCGGGGATTCGAATCCCCCCTCGGGCATGGATATTTGTGCCGTCCTTAGTATAAGGTAGTTGATAAGTAGTTTGTAAGTTTAGGGACTGATGACCCCGTAGTTAAGTCCCATAAGCTTAACAAACACTTGAATTTTGAAATGATTTGCGACATGTCATGCAGAATTTTTTAGAACTTTTCGTCCTGTACTGAAAACCAATTAAAAGTAGAATGTGGGAATGGATAAGAATTAGTATTCGAAGTCTGGTAATGTAATCTGCTGAAATATTCTTCTACTGGAGAGGCTTGATTTTCAAACGTATTATCGTCACTGTACAATCTCACACAAGAAGTGTCAAAATTGAGTAAAGTTTTGTACTGGTTTAAAAAATTCATGCTTAAAATGACTTCTGCTGTGAGAAATGGAGCCACCAAAAATGTAGCAAAGATTTTAAGTCCATGGATAATGAAGCCTAAATGAGTTTTAGTACGAACATCGTTAATTTTGCCAGGCTATGCGCCGCGATTTTTTTTTTTTATTTTTTTTTTTTTTTTCATAGGAAGGGATGGACAAGTGCTGTCTGTATTGCATTTTTTCGAACGCCGATTCACTGGTTACGGAAACCGGAGAACACGAGTCTAAAACTGCGTAACAGGTTACGGAAACGACTTGAATATCTAAAATGTGATGGTGCACAAATTTTTGCAGCTCAGCTTTTTCTTCAAGAAGTATGTCCGCATATCCTGAAAGAAATGTAATTTTCCGTGAAAGAATTCGAAAGGGGTAGTGTTGAGTCGGAATGCACGGCGCATTAGTACTGTGCTGCATATTTAGTCATTGTTGTTGATTACTGTCTGGTAGTTGAGAAGCGGATATCGGAAGCTCAACTATTGTGAGCTGTGCCAGATAATTTTGGAACTGTTGCAGTCGTGCATGAAAACATGGATCTGGTTTATTTAAACAGATGTTTTGAGGACTATATTGATTGCTTCTGTTGTCGTCGTTATAAATTTTTTGGTTACCATATTGTTTGCCCTGTTTGTAATTCGTTTTGATGCCAATTAATGTGATGATTTTGAGAATAAGGTTCTTGTCAGGTTTAATGTAAATTTTTGTTCCTTTGAAAAAACTCTTTCTTGTTGTTCTGAAACTGTCCTCTTTTTGGGAGGTAAAATTCGTGGTTGATAATGCTTCGCTGTAGTTGGTTTAGCGCATTGATATTACGAATGTAATTTAGATTATTCTGGTGGTGTGGATAAAAATTATGACCGTTCTGTTGGTTCTGATTGCGGTGCAGTCTGCTTTGTTGATACTAGTTATATGACAGGTACTGATTACCTGTCTGAAAGTTGATGTGTTTCTTGTTTCCTGTTATTAGCGAGAAATTGATGAGCGTCCTTCACCTCCAAAGCTGCAATAGCTTACGGAACACCTCAATATAATCTTTTTGATGTCTGGTTAATAAAGGAACTCGCCAAGTTTTCGGAAGTTTAGAAATACAAAGATGTATTGAGGGCAGATGGGGAGTACGGTTCAGTCAAATACTGATTTTGTTGTACCAAATGGTAAAAATTTTAGATGGAGTAGCAAAGGCGCCGTGTTGCAATGCAGGTCTGAAAGTAATTTGTCCTTGACGCTACGCTGTATGACGTCGGACCAGTATGCATCTAAGAATGACTTGGAATTCTTCAGCTGAAAGGCATTGTCCAGCAATCGGGCGTAAGCGTAAAGCTAATTCCCCCTCCAAAACACCAGAAATAAATTCTAATTTCTGAGGAACGCGCCAAGATGTGAGAAGCATAAAGCCGATTATCTTGTATCATCAGAGATCAGCGCTTCTTAAATATCGGTTTTATGCTTCTCACATTTTTACCGAGTATGTTCCAACTGTAATTCGTTATGATCTGATCATTTGTAGAGCTACAAGGAAATCCAAAATTCAAAAATATAGAAACACCGCAAAACAACTTACGTTGTCGGACCACGGAGAGCGCATTGCAAGCTTTGTTCACCATTTTTACTGTCTTCTAAACACAAAATAAGCTCATGTCCCATTATCACCGTTTTGTAATTACGCCTTGAAATGTTGTGTAAATTCTGTCACGAAGATAATCTGAAGATGCCCTGCTAAAGGGCGAAACGCGTCATTAAATAAGGAATAAAACAATTTGCAAACAAGACGGTGATTTACTAATGGAATATTTATTCTCACTGATTGCTGTAAACCGTGGATAGGAAATCATTTTGTTTATGTTTCGTTATTTTGTATGATTGTGGTGTAGTCTGACAATGTGTGTATGTTGGTTAAATTGGTGACAATTGAGGCTGAATCTTGTTCATCGAATTTCGTATCTGGAAACGTGTTCTGGAGAAAAATTTGTATTAGGAAAAGTGTTGGCGTCGGAACTTTGTGGGTATGCTGTGTCGTCACGCGCCTGTCACGCAGAGCTGAGACTGGTATTCTTACTCATTGTTATGTCGGTATCTGTTACATTAGTGAAAATCGAATCTGAAGTGGCAGAATTATTATCGGAATTGTTAGAAACACTACCATTTTGTGAAGCAGAGGCTGTACGCGATCTGCTATTAACTGTAGAACGTGTCATAACGACTTTAGGTTTAGATGCAAAGAAATCGTAAAACAAAAAATAGGCGGATATAAAATTTGGTTTAACTGCTGCAAAGAAAATCTCGTTATTAGCAGACAACACAGAAAAAATTGGCAGATGGTAAATGTAGCATGCAAACTCCACGAGCAGTGCACAGCCTGAACGCATAAAATTTCGAAAGATGTACATAGTCCGTTTCTGTACAGATATGTCGCCATGTGAAAGTTGTTAATAAATAAAATAATGTAATGTAAACACTATTACTGACTAAATAAATATAAATAAATATATTGTAATTGAAATAATGTTTATTATTGTACTCGCAGCTTGTCAATAATTGCCGGACTGTTCTTTTGTGGCTTCTGAGACATTTGTGTAGTATGTAGTTCAGTGTGTGTGGGTAGCTGTAAATGAATCTGCACTTCAACTCAAACTTGCTGAGCTGAGTAAAAACGTTATCCAATTAGTTAATCATGACTTTGAACGAAACCAAGTGTGTATAAAAACCAAATCCTTGTCCTGGAACTTTATTACAGAATGGCCAATTTGACCTCTGGAAAAAATAAGATGTCTCATTAAAAATTAGAATTGTTTGGACAAAAGAACATCAGATTGTTGCAGAAGGGACTGATAATTACATCTGAATACGACAATTATTCCTGAATAATCTCAATGCTTTACACTGAATTTATGAACTACCTGTGCACATGGAAACAATCTCTCTCAGGGTTTGGGGTGTATGAAAGACACGAAACAGACCTGAGATTGGAATTTAAACTGAAGAACTTTATATTTTTTCATAAAAGTAGAACATAAACAATATTGTACAAAATAATGGTGATTACAACGTGGGAATGCCCTACACAAATATCTCCAGTAGGTCATTAATTCTATTGTTCTTTTCCATTAAAGATCACTCTATCTTTATTACCAAAAGAAAAAAGAAAAACTAGTAGTACATTATACCATGGAAATAAAAAATAGTATTTGTCCATATCAATTTCCGCCGTTTCTTTTTTTTACAGTAAAAACACACTACATTCCTGCACTACACTTTTAATTATTTAAAGAATGAACATTAAACCCTTCATGTTGAATGTCAGTTAGAGAAGGACTGCAATTACAGGAAGCGCCTAGTAATGAAAAGACGAGTCTTATTACCTTTATTCTTCATAATGTCATAACATTTTCAAATTCAATTATTTCTCGACATCAACACAGATAAAAGAATTGAAATGAACCACGCTCATACTGCAATTTGCGATTTCATTTCATGACTACTAGCACAACACTACAGAGTCGCCTATTCGGGGGAAGTATGTGAAGTGGCGCTTCACCAATATTTTATCCTGCCACACATGAAATAAAACTGGCATGTACTCCAGATGTAGTTCCTTGTTCTTAACTCGCGCAATGCTCCCGTTATAGCAAGCGTGCCAAGTCTCACCAGGAGTAGTGAGAAGGCCACACTCTTCCTCGTAGCTCATACTCAAAGGTGGCGTGTAATAGTACAGCCGAGCCGGCCGTGGTGGCCGAGGGGACTGAGGCGCTCCAGTCACGGTCTGCACGGCCACTACGGTCGGGTGTTCGACTCCCCCCTCGGGCATGGATATTTGTGCCGTCCTAGTTCGTAAGTAGTTCATAAATAGTTTGTAAGTTTAGGGACTGATAACCCTGCAGTTAAGTCCCTTAAGCTTAACAAACATTTGAACATTTTTTTTAGTACAGCCGATGCCCGAATCTGTGCACGGAGGGGGCGAGCAGTGAGGAAGCCTCCGCTTCCTTGTAGTTTCCGGAGGACAGAGGGGGCAAGTGGTTAAGTAGAATGAACTACCATTCAGGTCTATCTCCATCTACACTCTCCAGTCTTCCACAGCTGTCGACTGGACTTTAAAGTGGTGTTCATTGTTGTGCACGGTGTGGAGCAGGCTTTCTTCTGTAGTGCGTTTATTACTGTGTTTCAACCGTTTGACTGCTGCGGACGTGTTAACTCGTCCTGCCTCACCTTTCCCGGACGTGTTTACGCGCGGCCGTTGGGTTTCCATACAGCGCTAAGGACGTGTTGACACGTCCGGCACCGCTGAGCCCCCCCCCCTCCCCCTCCGCAATGGTTCGGACGAGTTTAGGCGCGCTGAGTATCAGCTTTCTGAGTGCAGGGTTGTCCTTCCACCCTTCACTTTCGTAGCTGTTAAGTGTTCTGGCTGTATAGTTCGAGAGTGTGTATATGTTTGTTGCTGTCATCAATCAATGGTGAATTCGATTTCAGATCTCGTGTTTTAGTCATTTATGATGATTTTTTTTTTTTTTGCGACAGATGTGTCACGTCGCCCCGGTTGCACGGATAAAAGATGCTGGTTTTGTTCATAGGGGTGACAGTGAGTGTGAATTCTCTAGTAGTATGAGTCTTCAACAGAATCTCGAAGCTGTACTCCTCAGCTCTCTACATCCGAGGGGAGAGCAAGATGTACAGTCGGCAGATCCTCAGAACCCGAGGAATCAGAAAGTGACAGTAGGGTGAAAGGGTTTGGAGAAGAGCTTGCTTCAGTGACATTTAGCTGGATAGATACCGATTTCCAGCCATTAAACTGTGACTTTGATTTCACGAGTTACGAATGTCAACTAAATACTGAATGAATAAGTCTTTCATTTTCTTGGTAACATTTATGTTTGGAGAACTGTTGCAATATATTCAAGAAGAAATAAATAGATTTTCCATTTACACCAGAGACAATAATACAGACTGTGAATTCTCGGCCATCAAAATGGAAAGACAGTGTCTCGTAGGAAATGCATTGTTTTGTTCTTATTTGCCTTCTAATGGTGCAAGTTAAGAAGATAGAATTAAGTTCAAATTGTAAAGCTTATGGGACTTAACTACAGGGTCATCAGTCCCTAAACTTACAAACTACTTATGAACTACTTACGAACTAGGACGGCACAAATATCCATGACCGAGGGGGGATTCGAACCCCGACCGTAGTGGCCGTGCAGACCGTGACTGAAGCGCCTCAGTCCCCTCGGCCACCGCGGCCGGCTAGAATTAAGTGATTATTGGCCTGGAGATAAACTTCTAAACACACCTGTTTTCAGCAAAAATATCTCCTGAGACCACTTTTTTCAACTTCTAAGAGTGATATACATCAATGATACCTCTACGAATACCAGAGGCGACAGTCTGTTTAAAATTTGGACGATTGTTGACAAAGTTTGTGCGACGTTTCGCAACTCATGTTGTCCACATCACGAGCCTCGTATAAATGAAAGTATCTTGCTGTTCGAAGGACGAATATCTATTAAGCAATATATTTCATCCAAGCGAAGTAGATTTGTGATAAAAACATGTGTACTATTTGACTAACAGAGTGTGTACATTTTGGATTTTATTATATATTCTGGCTCAACAATAGAAACTGGGTTCCACAATTTATGGTAAAGTGGCGATATAGTGGCAACTGTTATGGGACCATATTTGGAAAATGGTCATATTCTGTTTGTTGATAATTGGTACTCCAGCCTAGACCTGTTCCTCTGGCGTCACAACAATGGAGCAGCCACATGGGGCACCGTTCGTAAGGCGCAACATGCCAAAAGTGCAGAAGAGATTAAAACGAGAGAAACTGAGTTTATGTCCATTGACAAGATCCTTGCTACCAAGCAGTGCGATAATAGTGAGGTGTTGATGTTGACTGCATGTCACACACTACAGTTGATTGGAACAGAGAAGACCGACAGAAATACTGCCGAAAAAATAAGGAAACTGCAATGTATAGTTGATTACAATTCGAATACGGGTTCAGTTGACCGTTGTGACATGTTACTGAGCTAAGTGGGAGCAGTCCGTAAGACTGTGAAATGGTACAAGATTTGTTTCTTTCACATTCTGGATTCATGGCTTGTAAATGCTCATCCCCTCCGTGGGTCTGTAACAGGGCAAAAAATGGCACTCGCAGAGTTTGACCTATCTCTCGTAAGGGCGAATGTAGGAAAATATGCCACTGAACAGATAAAAGCAATTGGGGGAAGGCGCTACAACGACGAGAATCCACTGTGTTTCACAGGAAAATATTTTACAGATGCTATTTGAATGAACATTCGCAGAAAAATACGTTTTCACGAAACTGAAAGTGCACTGGGAAACTAGACATCAACGCAAACCTTGCTAAGTTCAATTATGTGTACCCTGCTTCGAGACATTTCATACAAAGAAGTATTACTAATCATTGGTAACTAAATTGAATTTATTGACACTCTGAATGATTTACTAAGAATGGAAAGAAAAAGAACTAAATAAGCAAATAAATAAACAGGTAAATAGAAATAAAAATATATTTTTATCTTCCCCATTACCGGTCCAAAGCCTGGATCAGAAAGAATGATGGGAAATATAATCAGAAGGTACAAACACTACTAATATTAAGCTATAATCAAAACATTACTGACTAAAATACTGTAACTTGTAAGATTTAATATAGGAAAAAGGTACAGAAATAAAACTTAATATTTGAGAATCCTTTGTTGTTAGGTTACTACATGCCATGTTTCACGGTCATCATACTTTCAGCCTCAGATATAGCAATCCAAACTTTGAGATTTTTTTCTGCCGCCTATTTTTTGTAGCGACTTTGCTCAACATTTTCTGGGTGAATATGGCTCGTAAAATTATTTTCCTAATTATTCCTAACAGAACGCTTATAGTTGTACAAGGTGGCAGATTTCATTTATGCTAATAAAAGCTTGCCTGAGATATAACGGCTGAAATTCGCTAGAAATTCACGCTTACTATGCGCAGTTTAGCGAATGAATTCAATAGAGTAGTCACATTTCATCCGGTATTATTTAGACAATAGTTGAACTTCACCAGTGTTCATAGAGGACGTGAACGATTGTTCACATAAAATTTCCTCGAAATCCGTGATGTTCGAGTGGGGAAAATAATCCACACTTAGGCAATTTAATGTGGACTGTCTCATAAAGTTTAAATGCCCATACAACCTGTCCATTAAAATATCAGCATATCGAAAGCCACGTAAAAAATATGCTGATACATTATGTCTCGGTGATCACAATCGGGAGGTGAGACAGGCGCTACCGATGCCTCCAGGCACAGACAAATATATACAGACAGGAAACCTCCGTAAGGGCCCGGTCCTACGCTCAGGGGTGCGGGAAGGAAGGGTTTCCAGCAGTTCCGTAAGATGTCCCATGATGGCACTGCGATCAGAAGCAGCTCTTTAAACTGGCCAGAGCAGGCGGCAGGTAGCAGCTCTCCCCACCACCACCTCCCCTCAAACGCCAACAAGCCGGACACAGCCGTGGCCTCATGGCAGGCGGCACGAGCTCTCCCCTCAGCCTCCCCTCCACGCTACCCTCTGACGTGCGAGAGGCACCCTAAGCCAGCGATCCGCCTATCACCTGCTAGCATCTTACGGAACCACGAGGGGAGCGTAGGACAGTGGTTTAGATGGGGCTGCTCCTCTGTATATGTTACTCTGTGCTCCAGGCAAATTCAGCACAGGAAGAGGGAGGGTGAGTGGTGGGCTCTGCACAGGCAGCGATCGGGGTTGCCCCCCTTAACGCAGGTAGCGGGATTAGACGGCCTCAAGGGCGCGCTCGACCCAGAAAGCAGGATCACAGACAAAAATATACAGCCGGGAAACCTCCGTAAGGGCCTGGTCACATGCTCAGGGGGGCGAGGAGGGAGGGTTACCAGCAGTTCTGTAAGAAGTCCCATGATGGCGCTGCGGTCAGAAGCAGCCATTTAAAACTTGCCAGAGCAGGCGGCAGGTAGCGGCTGTCCCCACCACCACTTCCCCTCAAACACCGGCACACGGGATACATCCGTGGCCTTGTGGCAGGTGGCACGAGCTCTCCCCTCAGCCTCCCCTACACGCTACCCTCTGATGTGCAAGAGGCACCCTTAGAAGCGCCTCTAGTGTGATCTACCTGTACTAAGCCAGGGAACCACCTGACACCTGCTGGCAGCTTACGTAACTACAAGGGGAGCGTAGGACAGAGATTTAGGGGGGGAGGGCTTCTTCTCTGTATATGTCACTCTGTGGCAGGATGCATGGCTTTAGCAGCGAAAGGGTTAAATATGAATCCAGTTAACGATGTAGTGTATGTTTTATTAAAAATGCATTTTTCACGTTGGAAAGACGAAGACAGAAAAGAAGTGAAATATTCTGGTAAAGTCAACAACCTCACTTTCCAACGTTCGTAGTGTATGGAATTTCAGTGGTTGTGCTCGTCTTCAACTCTGCAAAAAGTGTTTTTTGGCCAAGCTTGCTTTTTAGCAATAAAAGCAACGTTTGGTATAGAAAAGAATTTCCTTCTTTTTTAAGTATCGAAAGATCATTACACAAACACATTCAGCACAGGATTTAAAAGTGCCAGTTTAATTTGAAAAGTGTAGAAAGAAATCGAAATGTAATTTCAGATGCATTAAAGGAAAATGCTAGACTGTATACCGTGCAGTTAAATGAAAATGTACTTTTGAACAGTTTCTCCCCACAATTAGTGATAGGTGCAATACTTTATTTAAGGAAACAACAAACAGCATTTGGCAGTTATGATGAATCACTAGCCTCCATAAATGTTGGGAACCTTAAGGAACTATTGACGTTACTGGTATCAAGGAGTCCTGTAGAAATATACAACCAATATTCCAAAATAAGTGTACGGTAGCGAATCAAAAAGTATACAGAATAAACTAATTGACTGCATATCATAAAACATCAGTGATTACGTAAAATCTGAGTTGGGCCGTGGTGGAGTAGCCGAGCGCTCTAAGGCGTCTCGCTGAGGAGCGCGCGGTTGCTCGCCGTGGAGGTTAGAGTCCTCCCTGGGGCATGGGTGTGTGTGTTGTCCTTAGGTTAGTTTACCTAGGTTTAAGTAGTTTGTAAGCTACGGACTGATGTCCACGCAGTTTGGTCCGATAGAATTACAAGCAAAATCTGAATTGGAAAGTACAGAATTTTTTTCTATCCAGGTTGAAATGAACACATTACTTCACTTTCACCTATGCTTACCAACGGAGATTGTAAAATGTTAAATCTGTTAATAATACGAATTCAAAAGTCAAGGGTTTTCTCGACGTCACCTTTTCATGTTGTATTCGTACGAAGCTATCAACTCTTTCTAATCGTAAAATAAGTGATTAATTAATTGGGCAACGTAACAACACAGAATGCGGCAGTAAACACTGCATTCCCATAGGACAACGTAATAGTTCTCTAGTTTCCAGTTGTGTATATGCCTGATGTAAACTGACGGCGTATCAATTAAGAATTTGGCTGCGCACCATCGTACTGACACCACAGTGTCCTCGCAATGGACATTTCGTTGATCTTTTGTACTTAGTTTTGTAATCACTAATATAAAAAATTGCATAGCCTCTCACCATGAGACATTTTCTATTTGATTATTATTTCTTGCCAACTGGAGACAAACCTTTGCAGGGCTTGGGATTTTTTTTTTTTTCTTTTTTCTTTTGCACATTTATTCTCCTTTCCCTGATGGCGATAACGAGTAGGCTGTTATAGTGTGTTGTGCTGATTTGCCCTTGGCAGTAGGTTCAGAAACCAAAGACCTCTTATCAATCTCCTCAGTTACCAACCTTAAATGTGCTTTGTATCTTTTAGATTTTAATGAATCCTTCGACCACGTTAATCGCTTGTATGTATTACGGCTGCTGGCAAGAGTGGGATTTGAAGACGAGCCACGGATAATTACTAAGAACATCATCATAGGAATTTCTGCGATATTACAGATTAACGGATAACTAACACTACCGATCTGCGTCCAACAAGGTGTACCCCAGGGCACTCCTCTTTCAATGCTCTTCTTTGTTTTATCTCTGGAGCCTTTGTTACGATCACTTGATGCTTCGTTATCAGGCATCAAAAAATGTTTCAAATGTTTGTATAGCTTATGGGACTTAACTACGGAGTCATCAGTCCCTAAACTTACAAACTACTTATTAACTAGGTTATCCTAAGGACGGCACAAATATCCATACCCGAGGGGGGATTCGAACCCCCGACCGTAGTGGCAGTGCAGACCGTGACTGGAGCGCCTGAAACACCGCGGCCACCGCGGCCGGCTATCAGGCATCTCCATGTCTGATGTCACGCTTAAAGTCCGAGCTCACGCAGACGATTTGACGTGATTTGATACGACGTGAACAGGAGACTGACATCACGAAACGTGAAATCGACAATTACAGTGCTCCATCCGGGTCCAAATTAAGGGACCAAAAGAGTAAATTGTTGAATATGAGGGGATTCGTCAACACAACTGCACCTTGGGCATTAATTGCTATGCATCAAATTAGAGAAAATCCCTCCTAAAATGATGGCCAATAACTGGAGAGCAGTGATGCAAAATATGCGCGGTATCCTACTTCAGTGTAACTGCAGGGCGGTTAACATAATTGAAAAAGTCATGGTAGTGAATACTTACAGAATATGGAATGCATATTACGTTGCACAGTTCTTCTCAATTCCACAAATGCAAGGAAACAACATAATGCAGGCATCAAATAGGTACATCTGGAAAGGAAGTACCTTTAAGTTGTCACATATTGTACACCAGTGGAGGACAGCGGTATTATATTTTTTTATTTTTTCCCCTAACTTTCGACATGATTTTCCATGTCTTGTCACACGTGCCTTAGGACAGAGGAAGGCCGATGTCCCATGTCATACGTTTGCGTCACGCGCGACATATTTCCGCTACCGTGCGTATTCCGAATCCCCTGGCCCGATCAGTGGCGTAGCTACTACACCAAGGGCCCCGGGGCAAAAATGACGTTGGGGCCCTCTCTAAACTAAATCTATACCACAGGCGCGACTTTTGAAAATCTTGGGGTATGCTCAGTGGCGTTTCCAATAGGGGGGAGGTGGATGCCGGTTATTTGAGGACCATTTTAATCTCCGAAAGGAGATAAGTAATTTTTGAACATACAATAAAGAAATTAACAGCCATTAATTTCAATTTCACGTTTCAGAACTACTGGGCGGCTTTTGCGATCATTTCAACCTGTTTCTCCTGTTGTAGTCAGTACAGAAATAATTTTCAGAGTTTTCGTCTTCTTAGACATGCATAGCAGATAATGATGTGCCTGTATTGTGAATACTGTGTTCATTATCGCAAAAACTAACATCGAATGGTCTTCCTGCCTTCTTTCTTCTGCAGATTTATTTTGTATACAATATTACGAAAATAGTCCATAACCATTTCTGCTGTCATACTATGTTTTGTCGATACCAATAGGTTCACAACCCATTGTTACATCACACACCAATTCAGTAAACAGGATGAAAAATGTCACGTCTTCCTTGAAGACAATTGACTTCTAAGAGAATACATAAACGTTAAATTAATAGTATACACATTTTCACAATATCGTACCAAACCCACTTCAGTTATTTAATACAACAGTTAAAGGTTACCGCCTTCAGTTTACGTTATTGAACTTACAAGCAGCATTCCATTAACATTCGGACTATTTAGAAAATGATCACTTCACTCAAATGTCAACATAAATTTTAATGCCTACGAATTCAATTACTTGTTTGTTTTAGATAATCTTTTTACAGCGGTGTATTACAAAAGCCAGCCGCCCATCAATGGAATGAGAGAGTCGAATTTAATTACAATCAAGAAATATAACGTAAAGAACAAAAATAATACCAAAATTTACAGTGGGGTATGCCGAGCATGCCCACTCAAATTTTGGGGCATGCTTGAGCGACCGAGCATACCCGTAATCGGCGCCTATGAACTATACAGATGCAATACTACTTCATCAGGTCCTTACCGCTTATTGGAAGACATAATAAGGCAAACCTACTCTTAAGTAAATTACTGTGTGTCACGCAGCAGATAATATTTAATCGTACTCTCTAATATAATCATAACTGTGAAAGTTAATTATGCTTCCAAGCAAAAACTACTGAGTGGATTTGGATGGAATTTTGGAGAGGAATAGAATTGGACCTGGGTAGGACATACAGATAAAACTACCATGGAATAGTTTTCGAAATTGCTCTATACTATGTGAATGAAGTCGCAGGCAGAAGCTAGTAAAAATGAACAATGAAGTTTTACTCAACCACGAAAATATGGTCCCCCGCCGCAAATCAAACCATGAACAGTATTGTCAGATTAGATTAGATTAGATTAATACTTGTTCCTTAGATCATGTATACGACATTTCGTAATGATGTGGAACGTGTCAGTTTAGTAAATTTTGTCTATACTTGACAATCTATATTTTAAGAATTTTTTGTAATTTATATATATATATATATATATGTTTTATCTAAAAATTCATCTACATTGTAGAACGAGTTGCCATTCAGAAATTCCTTTAATTTCTTTTTAAATACTAGCTGGCTATCTGTCAGACTTTTGATGCTACTTGGTAAGTGACCAAAGACTTTTGTGGCAGCATAATTCACCCCTTTTTGAGCCAAAGTTAGATTTAACCTTGAATAGTGAATATCATCCTTTCTCCTAGTGTCGTAGCTATGCACACTGCTATTACTTTTTAACTGAGTCGGATTGTTAATAACAAATTTCATGAGTGAATATATATATTGTGAAGCTACAGTGAGTATCCCTAGATCCCTAAATAAATGTCTGCAGGATGCTCTTGGGTGGGCTCCAGCAATTATTCTGATTACACGGTTTTGTGCAATGAATACTTTTTTACTCAATGTTGAATTGCCCCAGAATATGATCCCATATGAAAGCAGTGAATGAAAATAGGCGTAGTAAGCTAATTTACTGAGATTTATATCACCAAATTTTGCAATGACTCTGATAGCATAAGTAGCTGAACTCAGACGTTTCAGGAGATCTTCAATATGTTTCTTCCAATTCAGTCCCTCGTCAATGCAAACACCTAAAATTTTGAATATTCTACCTTAGCTACAGATTTATGTTCAAAGTCTAAATTTATTAATGGTGTCATGCCATTTACTGTATGAAACTGTATATACTGGGTTTTATCAAAGTTTAATGAGAGTCCATTTGTGGAGAACCACTTAATGACTTTCTGGAAGATATCATTTACAATTTCATCAGTTAATTCCTGTTTGTCAGGTGTGATAGCTATACTTGTATCATCAGCAAAAAGTACTAGCTTAGCATCTTCATGTATGTAGAATGGCAAGTCATTAATCTATATTAAGAACAGCAAAGGACCCAAGACCGAACCTTGTGGGACCCCATTTTTAATAACTCCCCAGTTAGAAGAATTAATTGTCTCATCTACATCATGTGAACTGCTTATTTCAACTTTCTGCACTCTTCCAGTTAAGTATGATTTAAACCATTTGTGCACTGTCCCACTCATACCACAATACTTAAGCTTATCTAGAAGAATCCCATGATTTACACAATCAAAAGCCTTTGAAAGATCACAAAAAATCCCTACTGGTGATGTCCGGTTATTCACACACTGCTAGTAATTCAGCAGGTGGCAGGGTGCACGTCTTAGCGGACAATCAATACCTTTTTATATTATGAGATGGGAATAACTTTTGGATTTCACTTCGTGCGTTTGAAGTTTATTGGCAGTGTTCAAAAAGTTAAAAGTCGAAAATCCTTGATTCGGCTAAAATATTATATACAGTAGAACGTCGATTATCCGAAGTGTAATTGGGGGAAATGGATGTTCGGAAAACCGATTATTCGTATAATCGAACTGTACACTTCCACTTGCCAATAAGAAGTACTGTACAGTAAATGTAGTTATACAGTATTTGGAGTCGCGCGATCCTTCCCATCGCGCCGAGCGGCGGCTCGCTGCAACACTTGGAAGGCGCAGCTGTTGCTGTGAACAGCTTTGATGCTGCAGCTACTGTACTTCTGCCGACTGGAGTGTGACGATTGTTGTACTCAGCGACTGTCGGCTTGGCCTGTCAGCAGGCCCCACTAGAAGCAATGTTCCGTCACCCTGTGGCCCAGTGCAGCTACTGTTGGCAGCTTAGTTTGATGGGAGGGGGAATTGATGGACGGTAGGGTGGGAAGGTAAAAATAAAATAAAAAATAATAATAATAAAAAATAAACCACGCTCTACTGTAACTTTTTTCCGAACTTTGCTCACGGAGGCCGAGGGGCCCCTTGATCTCGGGGGCTCCGGGGCAATGCCCCGCCTAGCACTATGATTCTACGCCACTGGGCCCGATTCGATCTGTGCTCGGCAACCGGCACGTGTCGCCGATCCATGCAACTGCAACCCGCTGATCAGAGCACCTGTGTCAAAGTCCACACCGCGGATCGCAACCAATCGGAGCATCAACGCAATTACGTAGATTCAGCACTACTGGCTAGCTGTGAGATCGTTACAGACGGTAAAGGTCTGTCTGCCGCCGGATCTCGCACCGATAGCACGCTCCCCGCTCTGCAGCCCCCTGGGCTCGCTCTCCTACTTAAATGATCATAATGATTACTTCTGTTGCGCCACTGGTGGCTCTCCTCAGGCCGTAATCTCAGAAATTGTATCCCCTTTTCTGAAATACAACCATTTCGTTAAACCGCACCACTCGTGTCCGAGTATGATTTGCTGGTCTTTTCAAACCCCGTCCGGAAAACGCCCACAACCTTTTCCCGTTCGTGCCATACCTGTACATATTTTGGTGTCAGAATCGTGATGTTCGGATCCACACCAGTTTTCCGGGGTTTGGGAGCGTGTGTTGGGCGAGAGTTAATCGTTAGAAACGCGACGCATGCGGCATCGCTTTGCTTAGCGTGCTGCCTGCCTGGCCGCGTGACCTTGAGCTGCGCACAGCCGGAGCGTTGTGTAGCCAGACGCGCGATGACGCGCTGCCACCAGCCCCTGCTGGGTAGCCTAAAGGCTAGTTTACACGACGACACTAGGTTTCATGAAACTGCGCTACTGGCCAGTGCGCATGCGTGGCAGGCATTCGCGCAATCGTTGATGAAACTAAACAGTTTCGGCACGTTCCAACTTTGGCGAAACAGATTGCGCGTGTTTTTAGGTTAGGGTATAACCAATACAGAACAAAACACAACATAAAGGGGGGAACGGAAGAAATAATTCGGTTTTTGAAAGTATATGCGATGCTTAGGTGTTTGTGCCATTTTAAACGATGAAAATTTCAGGAATAAGCAATTATTCGTGAATTAAGTATTGATTGGTTGACGATTAGTGAATTGCAGACTAAAATATATTCAATTCCAAGTACCTATACAAATGAACAATGGCAATTGTGGATTTGGGAACACGGTACAGGTACTGTAGAGACTATCTACTTGACAAGAAACGTAATGCAATTTGTAATGTCGGTTCTGGTAACGATGCTTCACGCATAACAAATTCTTGTTTCATTATAACTGTGTTTAAAAGGAACGTAAACTGCTCTGGTGATATTCTAAGTTGATTAAAATAGCTTCTGGGATCTTAAATTACAATTTCTTTCAGAAAGGTCGCTAAGCAACCGAGTTGGCGTCTTTTCTAATCCAGTCACAAACCCAAACACGTCCTTTATTCTTTTTATGTTTAGTCTTATGCAGTGACTTCACACAGAGAAGCAATAGCTCCGCCACAGCTCTTACAGCTGTCAAAACTTCCATTCTGCGACGACTAAGGCACTCACAAAACAACGAAACTGAAGTGTATAGTATTGGCGCCGTGACTACAGACACACACGAAACCAGTTGCGCGCAATTCATTTCATGGAACGAGTGTCGCAGTCTAGTGTCGTCGTGTAAACTAGCCTTTAAGCTGTGTGTAGGGAAAGTATGGCCCAGCGGCATCCATGCTGGGCCTATTCCGCTGATGCTTACGCACCGACCGCTACAACGTTCCCAGCGCTTAGCAATACTTATCAACCGGTTTTGAGAAAACTATTTAATGAAAAAATTTAACTTTTTCACATGTTATACTGTGGTATATTAGCTCGATAATTATCTGATTTCCTGTTCATTATTACTTATAGTTTCCGTGCTACATCAAATTAAGTAAACTACTGCGCAAAATTTTGAAGAGTTTGCAGAGGAAAAATCGCATTGGGTAGACTTTGCGTACAGTTAATTTTAGCATATACAATGTTGCGGACGAAATGTAGGTAAGATATCGAAATTTTATTTAAGGTTGAGAGCAGAACAATACCTCTTTTTATTCCCGAGATAGATGCGGGAACTTGGCGTAGTTCTGTCCACGCGGACCTGGCGGCTCTACGAAATATTTATCGTCCGATTTTAAGAAAACTGGTTTGTGGCTCTAGAGCTGAAGAGTTCACCAATAAATTCAGACTGACCTGTACCGTAACCAACTATTCGAATAGATCGCGAACATGTCATCATCGGAGTATAGCGTAAATGAAGAAAACCATTTAGATTATGGATAAGTCTTGGATGAGTATTTTCTTGCGTAGTACTACGAAAAATGCATGGGCATACCCACTATATGACTTTTACCCAAAAGAGAAATTAAAGGTGCCTTTACAACGCCAAATACATTTGAATGTCTAACATCCGTCTTGTTTCAATTCCATGTTTCCCGTAATGATACACATGAAAAAGAATGAGAAAAGCTTGCTTCAGGAACTATACATTAATTTCATACCTAAACGAGAATCTAGTTCACTCACTAATATGTTCAAAATTTGTATGTTTCCGGCAACTACCCGCAGATAAAACCAACGACGCGTGAATAATTTAACCTCACGACATTATGCAGGAATTTTCTTCACAAATTTATTCAAGTTAAAATTATATAGATATCTGCTGCGTGATCCATTCGTCAGTGAATCTTTAATCTATTAATTTATATTATAAATTACTAGAAGAATGGGAGATCGTTCTGGGCTCCTAGTTTTCTCTGACGACTTTCATCAATCAGAGTGTTCATCTTCCTGCATTTCTGATATATAATGGAAGTACTAAAATGTTTACCTCCCTTCTTCGCTTCTTAAGAACACCCAAAAGTACAAAACTGTGGTATTATTCAAACCCAAACATAAGAAATTCACAAGACTTCTCATTGCAACGTATAGGACCAAGATGGCGGAAAGAACCATGTAACTCGATTTCAGCCAACCATGAGCCGTAGACGGCGGCAAGCGGCGCGGAAAAGGACTGCCATACTTTCCTTATACAGAGCTTTAGGGTAGCCGAATCAGCTGCTACTGCCTACGTCGACGTAACAATCGAGCGTCCAGTACTGATGCCGGAATCCGACGCTGTCCATCCGCTGCTGATGCTGCCGTCGCCCGTAGCCGCCTTCTGCTGCCTGCAGTCCGTCTCGCCGTCACCGCATCAATAAATAGTTGAAGTAAGTGTTGTCAGCCACGTTCTAAATCCTCCTTGTAAAGTGTTTTATTGGCGCAACAACGTAATTTTTAGCTAAGTTTTGTCCCTTAACTTATTACAATGTCACGTGAAGGATCTCCGCGGGACATAGTCACTGGAAACGATGGGGATAAAATTGTACACTCCTTACCACAAAAAGTTTCTAACCTTGTGGTGGGGCAAGCAGAGTTTGAGAAGCAATATGCACGCCTTCAGAAGCAGTTAGCTGAGCAACAAGCGAGAAATGTTGACGTTCAAGTGGATATTGGGGAAAGTGAAGAATTTAGAGTCTTGAAGAAACTGTAAACTTGCAAAGGGAGCAAATTACATTGTCGTTAGAGAAAAACCGCGCCTTTGTGGAAAGGATTAATCAGTTAGACGTGCAATGCGACGATTTAGCAAATATGGTTAGGAGGTATCAGTCTCGCCTTGTGGTGGATACCATGGAAGCCGAGACACAAACACCTGCGTATGAAGAGGAGGAAGAGCGACCTACAGACTTGCTGGGGCGTATTGAAGGATTAGCGGGTAAAGGAAAAAGGAGTTGTACGTGAGTCACTGAACAAGGTGGGAGAGGTAGCCGCCACTTCGGTAGTGAATTCAGTTGGTGGTTTAACCAATACTTTTCCAGCGGTAAATTTTATTGCTTCCTTTTCTGGAAAGGATAATGAGAATGTCGAAGGTTTTTTGCAGAATATCCGTGACGTTGGTCGTTTGTGTCAGTGGCCAGACGGATTCCTTTTGAATGTTCTGAGGCTCAAATTAATTGGGGACGCATGCACATTTGTGGAGTCGGTAGCCGTATTGAGAGACGCCACACATTTTGATGTACTGGCGCAAGGATTAATTCAGAGATTTACTGATAAGAGGGTTAGAAGTTATTACCGGGACCAGCTTTCTACGATGAGGCAGTAGGCCGGTGAGTGTTTTGATGCATACGCGGACTGGATTAGATCTGTTTCGTGTAAGACGTATACCTTAACCGGAGACGCGGTAAGAAATGAAGTGTTGCTTGAAGAGGCTGAGCGCATGGCAGTGGATGTCTCAATTAGAGGTATAGATCCGCAGATTGGAGGCGAGGTAAAGGCGTCCTCACCCACTACACTGCATGAGGCTGTTAGATTGGCCATGTTACGCGGAGAGGCGAGTAGATCTGTAGCCGCGCCGATGCGTAGCCGTGAGCCGAAGCGAGTGTTTGCGCAAGAAGCCAGATGCTGCAAACACGACGGCCACAATGCAGACGATTGTCTTGCGCCCTATTGTCCACACTGCCGCTCTATGAGGCATTTGGGTATGCATTGTCGGCAGAATCAGAATGGACAGCCGGCCGCGGTGGCCGAGGGGACTGAGGCGCTCCAGTCACGGTCTGCACGGCCACTACGGTCGGGGGTTCGAATCCCTCCTCGGGCATGGATATTTGTGCCGTCCTTAGTATAAGGTAGTTGATAAGTAGTTTGTAAGTTTAGGGACTGATGACCCCGTAGTTAAGTCCCATAAGCTTAACAAACATTTGAACATTTTGAACAGAATGGACAAGCACATTACCGATACGTCACGCCTGCAAATCGAGGGAACAGTCAAAACCGACGGGGAAATGGTCGGGGGGCAGGTGTAGCCACTCCTCCCCGCCCCCTTTAAAAATCATAAACCCAATAAATTTCGATGGGAACACTGAGGTGGCAAACGTGATGTTACTTGGAAAGATAGGAGAGAAACGCGTTAAGTTGTTAGTAGATACCGGAGCTCAAGTGAGCATTTTGTTTTTGTCCAAAGACGACAAGAGACCATTAAAACCGCCCCGTTGTCGTATCCGTGGATTAGGTGATAATCTAGTTTGGCCATTGGGGGCCTGTTATGTTAACATGGAAGTAGGAAAAGTAAGATACCCGTTCGAGATGGAGGTATTGCCTAAGAAAGAACGAAAGTTTGACGTAATCCTAGGGAACGATTCCCTCTGCCAGTTTCAGGGTGTTATTGATTACCGATCGCAGACCGTACAACTCGGTGAAGCAATTCATCGGTTCGGCAGCGCTCACACTGAACAAACGCGAGGAGGTCCGGAGAATGGCGCTGTTTTTCCGAACTCCGATAAGCCGCGTACTGCAGTGGTAAAGGCAACAACCCCTGTACCAATAAACAGTGGAACGGGAAAAAGCCTTTGTGTAGCAGTTGATCTTCTAGAGATGAATCCAACCTCACTTTTGATCGATCCGTTCGCGCAAAATGAAGTACTGGATAAAATACAAGTTCATGTTAAGAGAAGCCTTTGTATTGCCGAAAAAGAGGGTGGAAAATTTAGAGTACCGGTGAGCTTGGATAATTTCGGGACGAAAGTAGCTGTAATTCCGCGTGGGACTGTTTTAGCCAGTGTGCAGTGTGTGGAAAGAGGCGAAGTGCCGCCAGCACAGAGTAACAAATATCCGAAGAGAGAAGCGAGAGTTTTTCCTATTTAAGTGCCTGCCGTCACGCCACAATTAGAGGAGTGTTTAAAGAGGAAGTTAACCCATTCGAACGAGGGTGATCAGAAACTGTTATACTCAGTGTTAAGAGAATATGCCTGGTTATTTGCAGACCGAAAGTACCTCCCTGCCACTGATTTGGTATATCATGAAATTCCTACTGGTAATGACAGACCGATTACACAAAAAGCGTATCGGCTCCCTTATCACCTGCAACCTGTGGTTGATGAAATCATCCAGGAGCAGCTAGAGGCAGGTATCATTCAGCCTTCAGCTAGTCCTTGGGCGTCACCAATCGTGCTTGTGCCTAAAAAAATCTGTGAATGGAGAGAAATCGTATCGTATGTGCGTAGATTTGAGGGCCGTAAATAAGGTTACCACGCCTGATACCTACCCATTGCCAAGAATTGATGACACCTTGGACAGGCTGGGAAACTGTAAATACTTCACTACATTGGATATGAAATCGGGCTATCACCAAATTGAAATAGCACCTGAAGATCGACCTAAAACTGCATTCATTGTTCCCTCTGGGTTGTACGAATTTTTGAGAATGCCTTTTGGATTAAGAAATGTCCCTGCTGCCTTCCAATGTTTTGCCGATTTACTATTACGTGGGCTGAAACCTATTATCTGTCTTGTATATCTTGACGATACTATAGTATTTTCGAAAACCATAGAAGAGCATACGGAGGGCTTGAAGAATGTTCTAACGAGGCTACAGGATGCACACCTAAGTCTAAAATTAGAAAAGTGCTTCTTTGCAGAATCACAGGTCCAGTTCCTAGGTCACATTATTAGTTCTGATGGAGTGAAAACAGATCCCCGTTTGACGGAAGCTGTCAGAACCTTTCCAGTCCCTACCAATGTCAAAGAACTGCAAAGTTTCTTAGGGTTATGTAATTTCTATCGCCGTTTTATAAAGGATTATGGCACAGTGACCAAACCACTTACTAACCTGTTGAAGAAAGGAGTAGCCTTTCTTTGGAGTCCTGAATGTGATACTGCCACGAAGCAGGTTAAGGAGCTTTTAACTAGCTCTCCTTTGCTGATTTATCCAGATTTCGAAAAGTCATTCATTCTGTCATGTGATGCTTCGAATTTTGCTGTGGGATGTATCCTAAGCCAAGAGCAGGATCGTGAAGGAAAACATATTGGTTATGCTTCCCGTCACCTTAACAAGGCTGAACGAAATTATAGCACCACCGAAAAGGAATTATTAGCTGTGGTTTTCGGTATCAACTATTTCAGATGTTACCTGTATGGTAGACAGTTTATGGTTGTAACCGATCATGCTGCTTTGCAGTGGATGCTAAGTCTTAAGGATCCAAGTAGCCGTTTAACCAGGTGGGATCTGAGACTTAGCGAATTTGATTACGTTGTCAGACACAAACCTGGAAAACTGCACCAGAATTCTGACGCCCTTAGCCGCAAAATAAGAGTCGTAAATGTGGAGAATGTGGTTGTTGACGATTTGATAAAGGAACAAAAAGCAGATGGGGAATGTCACGGATATCTAAACCACTCAGATTTCGGACTTGTAGACGAAAGACCTCCATAGGAAACCTTATTGCCATACAAAAAGCTTTGCGACCTCAGATCCTATCACAGTGCCATGATAGTATAGAAGCCTGTCACAGTGATAAAAGAGCCACTAATGCCCGAATCGCAACTCGTTATTAGTGGAAGACACGCCGGCGAGATGTAGATCAATATATAAGTGGTTGCCTCTCATGTGCTCAGAGAACACAAACTGTCAGACCCCGAATACCTCTACAAACTGTACCTGAAACCTCTAGGCCATGGCAGCTCGGTGCTTTGGACGCAATCTCAGCAAAATAACAGATACATTCTCTTTATCATTGACCATTTCTCCAGGTATCTAATATTGGTGTCTCTCGCAGACATGACTGCAGAGACAGTAGCCCAAGCATTTGTTAACCATATGATACTGCCTTTTGGAAGCTATTATTACGGACAGAGGATCAAATTTCATGTCCACGTTATTTGTTCAAGTTTGTAAATTACTGAGAATTAAGAAATGGCGAACAACGCCCTTCCACCGTAAAGCCAATGGTAGGGTAGAGAGAGTGCATTAAACCATAGTCAAAATGTTATCTCACTATGTGAATAGTGTGCACACCAACTGGGATAAGTATATAGCGTTCATAGCGTCAGCATATAACAGCAGAATACATGAAGCAACAGAGCACACCCCGTACGAGGTCATTTACGGTCGCCCCATGAATTCTCCTTTCGAATTAGATAAGTTACCTCCCGGTGAAGACGCTCAAGAGGTTTAAAACCTGGCCCGTCGCTTAAAAGCCATTTGGAAAAAGGTGCAAAAGAACAATAAAAGAGCCACTGCTCGTCAATTGCGGCGTGGAAACAAAGGAGCCACCTTACCCACTTACCAGCCTGGAGATTGGGTATTGTTGAGAAATAGTCATTAAAAAGGGACAAACTAAAAAATTCACTCCTTTATTCGAAGGACCATATCAGATCACACGTTTGACGTCACCCGTTAATGCAGAATTGTAATTATCTGGCCGCATCGTCGTCGTACATTTCGACAGATTAAAATCGTATCATGGGCAAGTGACACCAAACCCGTCTGCTGCAGTTTCAGCCGCACCTAGATCGGCCGGTCGTTCAAGAAAAATTAGTAAAAAGAAAGACCAACTTCCCCCTACACGCACTAAATATGCATTAAGATCCAAGCATTCCTATGGATTACGATCCAGGGATTGATGGTGCTGTGTGCTCTTTGCACACACATAGAAATGTTTAAGCAGTGCATATGTTTTATTTTGCCTGCCTTTTGTTTGTAGTAATACCGCTGCCTACTACATATGTTTTGATTTAAGTTCCACATGTGAACTAGGATGTCTCAGTCTGGAAAACCCCTTTAATGCGAACCATTATTCCTCGATTTGCCATTAGAAATTTCATTGTTGCAATTGCGGACCCAATAATGTAAGGAACATGAGCTGCAACATAGAAGGAGAGAGAGTTCAAATGGAGCGCCTCGCGCGCTGAGCAGACAGCCCTAGCCGCGCCGTATGATTACAAGGCCGCGTGGCGTCGCTGGGTCACTGCCCACCGCCTTTCTCCTCTCCCAGCCGCAGCCACTCGACGCCTGCCGATGCTGCATTTGACGCCGTCAGCTGTGTAGCGCACGTGGCCCACACCTGCCGCACCGCGACCGCCCGGCATCAGTCCGTCCGTACTAATCTTCTGTTTCACAATCGAAACGAGACGAAAATCCGTCTCAGGGATTCTTTCATTGTAAATTTAATTGATATTTACATAGATAATCGTTCTTATAAATGTCAGTTTCCTGTAAAGCTTCCTACCTGAGCCTATTCCGTACGATGTTGTGGAAAAGTGGAACCTCTACTATAACCACTGATATACCTAGTACTATCGTTATGTTCGGTATTGCACAAATCTATTTTGCCATTCGATGCTTTTCCCTAACCAGAAGCTACTTCTGAAGATAATAGGAATTCCATTTTTATGTATCTGTAACTTCACAGTCAGCATCGCTCGTCGCCTACGGATGCTCAATGCACTGAAAGTAGAATTCCTGAATTGTAAAATAAATACCTACCAGAATTGAGGCTTAGTCGCCTTTCGCGTATTTGACCGTTGCTAACGCCGTATACGTTCTACACAGGAACTGTGTTAACACCGCAGCAGTCCGCACAGGTTGGATTATTGCGCAATCAGCCTACTCAGTCAGCTCAGCAAGCCATCCGCACTCGTCAGCTAATTCCAGATAGACAATGCTCTGCCATCCTGTCACTGTACCTGTGATTGTAGCTGCCAGTGAGCTCCCGACAGGTAGCAACATACATGACTCCTGCTGCGCGTGACTTGCAAATTTGTCGCCGTTTACGAGCCGCTGCTTTATTTCTCTACTACACTCATTGAGATGATAATTCGGAAGTTTACTGCCCTTCACAACTTCCGCCGCTTACAGATTAATTCCAGTTTTAAGTAACCGGACTTGATACTACGTAGAATCATCCATGGCGTGACTAGAAAGAATATTAATGGACCTGTGTGGGGTTCGTCCACTATAACCACGTTTGGTATTGTTGCCGTGCCTGTTTGCGCTCGTATTGGTGATTGTTGCCGCGGGTATTTTAGCAAAAATGAGATGGTAGTCTTATTATCTGTATTGGTACGCGCCTGTGGCTACCGCATTTCCAAGTTCAGCCTTCCGATTCTGGAGTGCTTTCTGAAAGGATAGACTACGTACCTTGCATCACTCACATACCGTGTCAGGATCTCAGCAGTGGATTGCTGGTCAACCGTTCACATTGCGACATTGTTAATCCTACATCCAAAGTGTTACGGATTAATAAAGTCTGAGAGAAGGCAAAAGAAAGCAGCTGCAACACGAAATGCGACGTCCGCTAGTTCTACGCCCTCGAATCGAGGTAAGAGCGGTGACAGCTTACGGCAGTGCAGCGTGCCGTCACGTAGCCTATCTCAAGCAGCTTGTGTAAAACGTTTTCTCTCGCAGGCACGCAGAGAATATTTTTTCATATTATGCGTTTTACACACGAAAGTGCTGTTGACAGAATTGATCTCCAAGTTGATTTGTTGTGAATATTCAGACGCACACTGCACCTTCCATTGTTTGTTGTTCACTTCGACCATAGATAATGGTAGACTGGGCACGGCATCGTATTCATGGCACCAACATCTCTGCAGCTAAACCATTATTTTGCCAACAGTCACGTTGCAATGTACAGATGTGATACAGCTTTGCCTAGGATTAAACAGAGCTTTTTGAGAAGGCAAGTAACATTAAATTCCAAGAGAAAGTATTATTAGTTTAAAATAATGACATTTCTTGAAAACTGTCTAGTTGTTTTTTATATCCGGCTAATGTTTGCCAACAGTCACGTGGTCATATGTTTGAACCACGCCATATGTATAGCCACTATGGTGTTTGGCCTGTCTGTTAGTATCTATGGTCGAAGGTTGTTCATTGTGTGTTACAATCTTTGGTCGCTGTCATAGAGTGTCGCTGTCCACGTAGCACTTATCTTTGACTTGTTTATTGTGATATCGTGCTTGAACGTCACTTCGTAGTACAATGTCAGAAACAGATACAGAGATACGCTTACGTAAGTTTAAAAGGAGACGAAGTACTGAACGGAAGTTAGTAACACGGTTCAGTAGAGCGATAGACGAAGGAGATACAGGCAAAGATACCGATTACGAGTACTTTCGAACACGACTGCAAGAGACATTAGATCGTTTGCGAGTACTAGATTTACTTTCCGACACAGACTATGATGCTGATATCAGTAAATGCGAAGACTATGTTGACACCGGTAGAAAAGCTATTTTGAAGGCAACAAGGAAGGCGAAAGATTGTTTTAGCTCAGTTCATTCAAACTCGACACCTACGACATCGTCAGCCGCGGTAGCAGCTCCTGTGCCTGGCACACATACTGTCAAACTTCCCACAATCAGATTAGAATCGTATTCAGGAGATGTAGAAAAGTGGTCTCGATTTTGGGAGCAGTTCCAGTCGTCTATAGACAGTAAACCTGCAATTTCTACTATAGACAAACACGACTTTCTCCGAGGGTACTTGGAAGATGAACCAAGGAATTTGGTGGAATGCATTCCAATTACTGCAGATTCTTATGAAGAAACGAAACGAATTTTGGTTTATCATTATGGAGACAAAAACCGTATAATACAGGCTCATCTCGACTACCTTGAAACTATGAAAGCGGTAACACATGCGTCTACAAATATTTTGCACGCTACGTTTATTGAATGTAACAAACGCATACAAGCCTTACGAGCATTAGGGGAAAATGTTGACCACTACGGCCGCATGTTAGCACCTAAAATATTACGTGCGTTTTCAGAAGACATAGTTCAACAATGGATTATTTACGCTAGAAGAGAAAATATTACTGAAAGTCGCATTACGAGGTTAATGGAGTTTTTGAACGAGGAAGTGGTAGTCGCTATGATTACGCATAAAATTAGAGGTTGTAGCGTTGCAGATACATTTCCGTCAACAACTGCGACCCTACAAGTGAACACTAAGGGAGAGAAACCAGGTGTAAAGACGAAAAGGCACTGCGTATTTTGTGACGCATGTTGTCATTGGGCACAAGATTGTACGAAGATAACGACCATCAAGGATAGGATCGACAAGCTGAAAGCCACTCGTCGATGTTTCTTGTGTTTAAAAAAGGGGCACAATATCAATGATTGCAGCAAGAAAAATAAAGTAGCCTGTTCTAAATGTAAGAAATCGCACCTCGTAGCTATCTGCAATGATGAACAGCGCGTTTCGGTAGGGAAGATTGATGTTCAGTCTCCTCTCTCCACGTATCTTCAGACTGCGTTTGTTTGGATCACAGGTCCGACAGGGGTGAAGAAGCGTACGCGTTGTTTACTCGACGCCGGAAGCCAATGTAGTTTCATTAGCACGGAATTGGTCAACAGTTTGCAGTTACGAGTCATCAGTCATCAACCATTAATTGTTACAGGATTCGAGTCACCACATTTTACGCCAACAAATCGCAGATTTGTTCACTTTAAGTTAACAGGAGTTTGTACAAATAACACCATGACTTTGTCAGCCTTTGAAAGTGGGAACACGTACTCATCACTTCCAACGGTTCCACGAGATATTACCGACCATAAGCTGCAACTAGCTGATCCAAAGGACGACGAACAACAACATCCTATTGAAATTCTGATAGGTGCAGATCAATATTGGAAAATAGTTAAGAATGACACACCAGTACGCCTTGATGATTCTACAGTTCTTCTTCCTTCGAAATTTGGGTGGATTTTGAGTGGTCGTAGGTCTGGTATTATTGTCAGGCATGCCATTGTTAGTCACCTCAACGAAGAGTCTGCGTTATTAGACAACGACATGCGTCGTTTCTGGGATTTGGAATTGATGGGAATAAAAAATCAACAAAAACGATCACTCTCACCGGAATATACTGCAGTTTTGCAAGAATTCCATGATACATTTCAATTAGAAAACGGACGAAGGGTAGTTTCATTATTGAGAAAGAAGGATATGATACTTTCTTCGAATCGTTGCAACGCAGAAAAACGTTTCATGTCGTTACAAAGAAGATTATCGAACAACGCTCAATTTCGTGATATGTATCATGCGCAAATGTTACTTTATATTCAGAATGAGCAAGTCGAACGAATTAGTACGCAGACTACGTCAAATGATGTATTCTACCTACCTCATCACGCAGTGAAGAAAGAACGACTAGGAGTTACAAAATGGAGAATTGTTTTTGATGCTTCATCACATGTAAACGACTCACCGTCACTTGATGATATCTTAGATTCAGGACCTAATTTGTTACCTGAAATACTCTCAACCTTAATTCGGTTCAGAATGTACCAAAGGGCAATTATTGCAGATGGCACTCAAGCGTTTTTACAACTGTCGTTGAACGAGAAGGATAGAGATTTAACGAGATTCTTTTGGTTTCGAGTTGAGAAGAAAGAAGATGCAACTTGGCAGACAACGAATGATGTCATCACTTATAGGTTTAAACGTTTACCATTTGGCCTAACATGCAGCCCATTTATTCTTTCTGCAACATTGCGCGAATTAGCTCTAAGATTTAAAGACACATATCCTACTGCAGCAGAACTTATAGATAAAAGTACTTTCATGGACGACTTTGCAGCGAGCTGCGAGGACGACAACACAATTACATCCGTTTACTATCAGCTGACAGGTCTGTTGCAACAAATAAAACCTCCTATGGCGAAATGGGCTACGAATTCTGTTGTTCTAAAAGGCATATGGAAAACAGAGGGACGGTCAGTTAAAGAACATACCACAGTTTTAGGCATTGACTGGGACACAGAATCAGATTCAATCTTGTTTGATCACCGTCTCATTACAAATAAACTACAAGATGATCCTGCAAGTAAACGCCAGTTACTGCATACTATTGCGAAATTTTACGATCCTCTTGGAATCTTTGCACCGATATCCATAACAGGGAAGATCTTTTTTTCAAGATACATGGTCTAGAGGCAACCAATGGGATGAAATTTTGCCTCCAGATGGAAAAACTGGACTTCACAACTTACTCAGCTGCAGTTGTTCAATGTACCACGATGGATAGGACTTCACAGTCAGACGCCAACAGCTTCACAAGTTCACGTATTTTGTGATGCCTCAGAAAGGGCATATGGAGAAGTGCTGTACGTTAGAACTACCGAAAGTAAAAATACATCTGTTAATTTGGTTGTTAGTAAGAATAGAGTTTCCCTTATCAAAAGAGTGTTATTCCACGGCTTGAGTTATTAGCTGCCTTACTGGGTTCGCGACTTATAAGGTATTTTTGCGTCTTCAGGATTTGACATCGCTAACGCAATAATGTGGAGCGATTTCATGGTAGTATTGGGCTGGATAAAGGGTGATCCAAATCGATGGAATACGTTTGTCTGTAACAGAGTAACGGAAATCCATGAAACTTTAACGCCGTCGCAGTGGCGACACTGTCCCACCACAGCTAATCCAGCAAATTTGTTATCACTCGGAACCTCAGTAGAAAAATTGAAGTCTTCCATGCTATGGTGCAACGGACCTTCATGGCTAATTCAACAACCTCATACTTGGTCTCAACAAGAAATACGTTGCAGTTCTCTTCCAGAAACACGACGGGTATACAAGCAACATTTGATTGTCAGTACATGTGTGTGTCCGATTGATGCATCAAAATACAGTTCTTATTGGAAACTACTGCACATAATGGCATGGATTCTACGTTTCATGTACAATATTAAACATTATGAAAAGGTTAAAGGTCCACTGACTGCCCAGCTAAACGCACTTGGATATGGATGGCTCAGCAAGAAAGCTTTCCAGCGGAATACCACTCGCTTAAAAACAAAACCGAATTTCCAAGGAAATCAAAAATTCATCGTTACAAGCCGTTCCTTCAAGATGGACTGATACGACTTGGAGGACGACTTCACTTTGCGGACTTGAATGTACAAGAGAAGCATCCGCTTATCTTAGAACGTTCCCATCCATTTACGAGGTCGCTCATTCGATGGACGCACATACGTTTACACCACTTAGGAACTGCCATAGTACTAGCTGAATTACGAAATGAATTTTGGATTTTGAAGGGAAGACAATCGGTAAAAAAAGTGATACATACGTGTCTCCCTTGCAAAATATCTAAAAGTGTTTGTAGAAGCCAGATAGAACCGCCACTACCACCTGACCGCATTCAATTTACGGTAACAGGGATGGACTTCGCAGGACCGCTTTTTGTCAAATTGGGTACACTGCTGCAGAAATGTTACATCTTACTTTTCACAGGTGCAACAACAAGAGCTCTTCACCTGGAACTAGTATCAGATATGAGCACAGATAAATTTTTGATGGCCTTTAGAAGATTTACTGCACGAAGAGGATTGCCGAATACTGTTTACTCAGATAATGCTAAAACATTTCAAGCAGCGAATACAGAACTGAAGAACCTTCTTCATTTATTTGAGGACACGAAAATCAGTCAGCACTTCGCCCACCAAGGTGTTTATTGGAAGTTAATTGCACCACGGGCAGCTTGGTGGGGAGGATGGTGGGAACGCATGGTAGGAACAAAGAAACGTTGTCTCAGAAAAGTACTGGGAAGATCGCTAGTAGATGAAGAGACTCTCAGAACCTTACTGGCAGAAACAGAAGCCGCCATCAACTCAAGGCCACTTGTACATGGAGACTAAGATGTACTGACACCAAGCCATTTTTTAATAGAAGAACGACTAACTGCAATACCGTCCGGTCCTGAACCAAGTATAGAGAAGAATCTAATAAAATTGGCAAAACAAAGGGAAAAACTGTAAAAATGATTTCCTGAAAAGATGGAAGAAGGAGTATCTCCTGGAATTAAGAAACTTTCATGAAGTCCAATGGCCTAAAGGGAAACCTGATCAATACCGTGTGGGAGATATTGTACTCTTACAGGAAGACAGACAGCCGAGACATATGTGGAAGAAAGCCCGCATTGTGGAAAGAAGACCAGGGAGAGATGGAATAGTGCGGACCTTAATTCTTCAGTCACCAGACGGAAGAAGTATTACTCGACCGGTGCAACTGGTGGGGAGGATGTTACGGATTAATAAAGTCTTTGCTTGTTTTAATCTCTGTATATGTGTATGTATATCTTTGACTAACAATAAATAAGTCGTAGAAAGTACACACGTGTATCTCCTGTCTATTGAGTGTGTGTGAAATGCAAAACAAAGTACCTGCACAGTTGCACTTCACTACAGTATACTGCATTTACTCACTGCTATGCCTGCGTCCACTAACTGGTTGAAAATGCCTCACTTTAATAACTTCCATCTCGACCACCCGCTAAACAAGTTACTAGAACATGAGAAAGGCCAAATTACCATAGGACTGTGACGCTACCAAGTACTACGCTGCTCCTCTTACCTTGGTCGTGGTTGCACTAATTGTATGGGTATTATGTCGAAAGGGATGATGCAGGCGGTTCACACAAAACACCCCTGCATGACACATTCCATAAGTGAAATCTTGTATAAAGGCGTGGTCCTCCCTTATTGTTTTTAAGATACCTTAATGCTAAGAATATAATTTTTTGCAACGTATTTTTCATGTCCAAAGAGATTAACTTAGATCCTCATAATGTTGGTACATTTGTGCATATCTCCTGTCGAGAAAGTTACTATTTTGCAACTAATCAATAACCAACCATACTGTAAAATTCTTCTTCGGTAACTGATATTAATAGTGTAACTTAGTGTTAGGTACTCGCACCTTAGTTGTGTTTATTGTTTATGTTGCTTGATGTAAATGTAGGTACTCCTATATTGCTAAATGTTTCAAAGACTTAGCAAGACCTTAAATGGATCAGTGTTTGTATTATGTATAACTTTAGCTTACCCTATCTTACTTCTGTTAGTTATTATTGGGTATTGCCTAGCCACACTGCGCCCATTAAAACCTCTTGAGGAAGCACGCTGCCGCACCAATGGGCACCTAGCTAAGGCAAAAGTGAAAGTGTTTCAGGCACTCGCTATTGCGGTCGTCAGCTGACTGCCAGCAGCCAGCACCTTCTGATTTCACCGACCAACACGCTGCTGGGGCGCTACTACTGGCCATCCTACCCGAACCTTTGTGAGCCGACCAAGGCGCCGTTGGCTTACGCCACAACTCAAGAGAATCAATTTGTACTTTTCCATATAACCATTTCTATTTTTAAGTGTGAGTCTAATTTGTAACAGGCCCCTTTTACCCGCCGTCACCAACCATGGAAGTTTTTATTGTAAATCCACTAATTTTTGCGAATGGTAAACCATTCCCATGGAAGGGGGAGGAGTGTACACCGGTGGAGAACAGCAGTATTATATATTTTTTTATTTTTTCCCGTAACTTTCGACATGATTTTCCATGTCTTGTCACACGTGCCTTAGGACAGATGGAGGCCGACGTCCCCTGCCATACGTTGGCGTCACGCGCGACCTATTTCCGCTACCTTGCGTATTCCGAATCCCCTGGCCGGATTCGATTTGTGCTCAGCAACCGTCACGTGTCGCCGATCCATGCAACTGCGGGCGCGGAACCCGCTGATCAGAGCACCTGTGTCAAAGTCCACACCGCGGACCGCAACCAATCGGAGCATGAACGCAATTACGTAGATTCAGCACTACTGGCTAGCTGTGAGATCGTTACAGACGGTAAAGGTCTGTCTGCCGCCGGATCTCGCACCGATAGCACGCTCCCCGCTCTGCAGCCCCCTGGGCTCGCTCTCCTACTTAAATCATCATAATGATTACTTCTGTTGCACCACTGGTGGCTCTCCTCAGGCCGTAATCTCAGAAATTGTATCCCCTTTTCTGAAATACAACAATTTCGTTAAACCGCAACACTCGTGTCCGAGTATGATTTGCTGGTCTTGTCAAACCCCGTCCGGACAACGCCCACTGCCTTTTCCCGTTCGTGCCATACCTGTAAAATATCAGTGTAGCAAAACTGAGACATAATGAAGGAGTTGACCTCGTCAACATCAAGAGAAAGGCAATGGCTTTGTTCGTGAAGCGGACCATAAGCGTGATGGATGATAGCCAGGATAACATCACGAAAGCGCTTTTTGTGACTTGGCGTCTGGCTAGCATGATTCCCCCACTAGACGTCGGAAGGAAAAACTAAACATTGAAGTACATAAGAGATTTCTTCCTGCAAGTCAGCTAAACGGATGTCAGTATTAACAGAAGAAGACCCTTAATCACACGAGACTACAATGAAAGTAGGAAAAGACAGAAAAACCAAACAATATTGAACTTAAGTAACCTGCCACGAACTGGACGAAAGTGTGGGCTACTATTAGCTTAACAATGCTCACTTCAGACGTAGCAGTATGAAGGAAGAACGCGTGGGTCAGGATAAAAGGGGGATACGGTTGATTGAGATACCATTTAGCGTGTCGAAATTTAACAACATTTATTAAATACGATGTACAAGACGTATTGAAATTTCTGATAGCATCAAATCATGACGAAACAATTTACTTCATTCACTTCGTGTATCAACAAATCAATGAGCGTCATTTATGAACATATTGCTTTGCTTACGTTAGGCAATGACTTCATAATCGTTACAGACTTCTAGCTGTACACAGAACATAACATATCGATTTGAAACAAACATGTAAATAATGTCCCGTCAGCTTCCTTCTGATTGAAAAATACGTTACAAATCTTCAATAATCAACACAAATTTAGTATATGATTTAGTAATGACTAACGAATATTTCGTTGCCATCTTTAACATAGTAAACCGCTGACACTCCAAGTAAAATTTAACCCAGGTACGACAAATAAATAAATAAATAAATAAATATATAAATAAAAATAATAAATAAATCGTTTACTAAGAACTGTTAGTTTTGTAGTGCTGCAATGAAGCAATACATGATCGTGTTTGCGTATTTCCTCACTAAAAGAAATATTTTAAATTAAGAGCGGCAATCTTATCTCTGCAAATAAGAACTAACATTGAACAGCGAGTTGCTGATTACACTTTGTACATTCACACCTTAACGAAAAATGTCTGCTTTTTTTGACATGGAACATTTGAATTTAAAATATAACGACATTCCTTCGCGTTTATCGATGCTCTAGTTTACATAAGAATTCTTTGCAAGGAAAATTGAATGTATGTACTTCCCTTTTTGATTTCGGTGTATCCTCATTACATTTTGCGAGCGTTATGTTTAGGAATGCATCGAAAACGCCATAGTACAAGGAACGACAAAGTGAAGCGACATTAGATACTTAGTACATCAACTAACTAATTATGGCGTTGCTGCATATTTTTCATTCTCATAAACATGGTGTAATACACTACAAGGAGGGGTACAATTTTACTTACGGTGGAGGCGTTGTATGCTAATGTTGGCAAAGGCTACTGAATACTTTTTCAAAACTCAGTCACGTAGACTGAGAGAATTATTTCTTTATGTCCACGATGAAATGTTCTGGTCAGGAAATTAATCCTCCTCCTAAAGCCAATAGTTCGTTGCTAACGATAGCAAACTAAACCGCTGCCACTGCAAGTAAAATTTAACCCAGGTAGGACACAAATTTATTTCTGTCTAGCTGTGTTCCACATGCTTTTCAGTGTCATGGAAAGAAAAGAAGTGCATCTTTCGCCGGGTACATCGACTAAATTGTACAGAGAGTAGAAATATCGATGAAGTGAGCATTTCGTTCTGTGCATCTTCTCAACATTAAGCTGGAATTACCACGTGATATTGAGACAAATCCACTCTTTCCACACATTTATTTGCTCTTACAGTTGGTTTGTACCGTATTGGCTGCAACGAAGCCCCACCTCATTTCGCAGAGCAACCACATCAGATGAAATAATATCTAAATAAATGTGTTACAGAGCAACAAGAAAGTTGAGGAAGCGTCGCTAAATGGGTCATTTACACATAGTCACCCGTCTTAACCGAACAAAAAAGGAGCATTATAAAGTCAGCGATTAGTATATTTTTCCCAATATCACAGACCGTTTCCACCTTATGTTTGTTCAAATGTTTGTTAAGCTTATGGGACTTAACTACGGGGTCATCAGTCCCTAAACTTACAAACTACTTATGAACTAGTTACGAACTAGGACGGCACAAATATCCATGCCCGAGGGGGGATTCGAACCCCCGACCGTAGTGGCCGTGCTGACCGTGACTGGAGCGCCTCAGTCACCTCGGCCACCGCGGCCGGCCCACCTTAATGTTGAGAACAGAAAATCTATTCTGCGCATCTGAATGTTCACTCCAGAGACATTTCTGGTCTATGCCTGCCATTAGAGATAATATACACACACGAGCCACAAATTCAACAGCAACATCTCTGATTTCATAATTGTTCTGTACACTGTACTTCTGTACACTTCCTGGATGGTCGGCCGCGGTGGCCGAGGGGACTAAGGCGCTCCAGTCACGGCCTGCACGGCCACTACGGTCGGGTGTTCGAATCCCCCCCCCCCCCGGGCATGGATATTTGTGCCGTCTTTAGTCTTAGCTAGTTCATAAGTAGTTTGTAAGCTTAGGGACTGATGACCCCGTAGTAAAGTCCCATAAGTTCTACAAACATTTGAACTTCCTGGATGTTGAACTTCAGTTGTCTGAGCGTGCCAACCCATAGATGTTCATATTTCATTTGTTGCCAAATTTAAATATGGCTGTTATCAAGTATTACAAGAAAACGAGAAGAAAATACGTTTCGCTTACGCTTCCACATGAGCCTGTTACATCGCTTATTTACATAAATTTCAAATCAACAGGTAAGCAAGCAATTCTATGTTGCGTAATAATTGATGGAAATTCGTAAGCCAAATTTAAACATGACGGACAATGCGAAATCGTATGGAAAACATCTCAATGTGTTGTAGTTTTATACTCAGACACCAGAGCTATACTTCCAGTTTGTGTACAGATCAATGGGTACACTACTGTGATGTAAATTTGTAATTACTTACTTTTGGTGCGGACTAAATTAAGATAGAGAAAGACCTCTTCATTTGCAGAGACAATTGTACTTACAATCCGACTTCTGACTATATAGTTCTATTACACAAGGTCGATTTTAACTTCGGGCTTAACGAAGTAATCACTGAAGGTCGTGGGGACATGTATTAGCTGAAAGAGTGGTCGATGCTGCTGACACAGTCAAGACAATTCACTGGAAATATTATATTTAATGGAAAGTTCTATAGAGACGATCAGCTGACGCCATTCTTTCTACTATCACTGAGACTTACTTTATCGCACATTGACACCACATGACGTCTTATTTAAACAGACATGAACAGTTCTGTTGACTGAATTACCAGACTTTCAGCATTCGTCGAGTTTCCGATAATAGGGATCACTGCATACATAATAACTACATTGTCCCCAGTGCAACATACTAATACTTCAGCATTGATAGCATTACTATGATAGATAAACAGTTTAGTACTACAGCATAAAATCAACACATGGCGCTGTTATTATTATTACTATTTCTCACCTCAGCAATAGAAGTGTTTTCAGAAGTTTACGCCAAACAGTCAATTACACACCGCAGTCCTTGGAAAGCCACTAGTAGCTATGGACAAACTTCCAAAAAGAGTGTATTAGCTCTTCACAATCTGACCAAAAATGTTCAAGAGTTTGTAATTCTATGGGGCCAAACTACGTTGATCATCAGTCCCAAGTCTTAGAAACTACTTAACTAAGCTAAACTAACGTACGGACGACACACCCGTGCCGCGAGAGGCCGTGTGATCTGTAACGTGGCGCTCCAGACCTCTCGGCTACTCCCGCGCGCCCAATCTGAACAATCGAAGTCTACCATCATCAACTTTTAGTGAAGCCAGTACTGTAATAAATAAAACTTATGCTCTTTGATTGAAGCCATTAACATTATTTACAACCTTCTATAAGGAAAATTACGAATAAACAAAAATACGGGCACTCTTCGTAAAAATTACCATTAGATACTAAAATTGTGTAAGTAATCGAACACAAAAAGAAGTAATGAAATTGTCACGACAGGTTTCGACCCACCGTCCCCCTAGGTTTGTAATGACAGAGCCGTACCATCTGAGCCACACCGACAGCTGCATTCAATGGTTGCTACTTACGCTTCCTTGTAAAACCTCAAATGCGATTTAACTCGAGAATTTTTTAGAGTTGCTTCGAATGGCTTTGGCTGATCGTTTATTCGAGTTCTGAATTTCACTTACCGATGTAATCTCCTTTTAAATCTGCTAATCCCGTAGCAAAACCACTAGCTCCGTATGAAAATTTGTCACATTGTTCCGTTGTTAAAAAAAATCTAACATTTACGATTTTACTTGAATATTCCATCACATTTCAAAGCTAATGAACTGACCATCTAGAAATGCATTCTTTCATATCTCGTGATTCAAATAATCTGTGAGTCGACAATCAAATTTCAACAATAGCTTGTTACTTGTGGCATTATTTGAAGTGGTGCGCAGTGTTAGATTTTTCTAACACGGGACTCTTTGCGTAACAATTACTTCTCCTTCCGTGGAAATCCGCCTTGCTTCACTTTTAGTCTGTTTTTTATACTTTTCACATGCGGCTGTGTTCGTTTGTTTTCTCCTGAAACTGTTCAGCACATGTTACGTCTTTTATGAGCAAAGTAGATATTCTTATTGAGTTTTACGAACTGAATGAAGTAATTGTTTATACAGAGTACATGACATTCTCTGTCGGATATGGAAGTATATAAAACTGAAAAACAGTGTAAAGGGCCAGCGGTTTCTTCTTGAAATAATATTGTGATTTCGAACGGTCGACAACATGTACACCAAATTTTTTTGAGATTGTGGAGTGTAATTTCGCTTCGCCACTGTCAGCGTCTACAGAATCGTCGCTGTGCATGGTGGATAACATTAGAATGTTTTTTCTATGTTTATTTTTTTGAGACGTATGAGCAAATGAAGCAGTTGTTGCTTGGTTTTTCTACAAATGATGCTCTTTAGTTGCCTACATTTTACGTCCAGAAATTCCGCTGAAATTTCTCTTTTATTCTTCCGCAGAGTATCTACTAATGTGAATCTATGGTTGGCATACATTTTGTTACCCAGTGGTATAGATGCGAAATAATTGTCCATCGTCACGTTTCTGCCTGTTTTGTCAATCGGTCTCATCAATCAGAACACCACATGCTCTGCATCATTTGTTACTTGATACTGCCCAGTAGGCAGTTTGCCTGCGTATACTTCCACATTTAGCGTATGAAAGGTTCTGGCATCACAAAGCGCATGTACCTTGATGCCATATTTTGAAGGCTTGTTTGTTATATACTGCCTGAATTTGAAACTTCCGCGGACTGGTTCTAACATCTCGTCTATCGTTGTCAGTGCGTCGGTACTATAACTCTTCTTGCAAACATCCACGAATTCGTCAAATCTACATCTACATGGGATACTCTGCAAATCACATTTAAGTGCCTGGCAGAGGGTTCATCGAACCACAATTATACTATTTATCTCCCATTCCATTCTCGAATAGCGCGCGGGAAGAAAGAACACCTGAATCTCTCTGTTCCAGCTCTGATTTCTCGTATTTTATTCTGATGATCATTTCTACCTATGTAAGTGGGAGTCAACAATATATTTTCGCATTCGGAGGAGAATGTTGGCGATTGGAGTTTCGCAAGTAGCCCACGCCGCAGCGATAAGCGCCGTTGATGTAATGATTCCCATCCCATATCCTGTATCATTTCCGTAACGCTGTCTCCCCTGTATCGTGACAATACGAAACGAGCTGCCCTTCTTTGGACTCTTTCGATGTCCTCCGTCAAACCCATCTGATAAGAACCCCACACTGGCTGCAATACTCCAAAAATGGACGGACAAGCGCAGTGTATGCAGTTTCTTTAGTAGTTCTGTTGCATCTTTTAAGGGTTCTGCCAATAAAACGCAGTCTCTGCTTCGCCTTTCCCACGATATTATCTACGTGTTCTTTCCAGTTTAGGTCTGATGTAATAGTAATTCCTAGGAATCTTGTGGAGTTTACGGCCTTCACATTCGATTGATTTATGTTGTAAACAAAGTTTAACATGTTTCATACCATGTTTATACTAATGCTTTGGTAATAACAAAGGCCGGCCGCAGTGGCCGAGGGGTCTGGGGCGCTCCAGTCACGGTCTGCACGGCCACTACGGTCGGGGGTTCGAATCCCCTATCGGGCATGGATATTTGTGCCGTCCTTAGTCTTAGCTAGTTCATAAGTAGTTTGTAAGCTTAGGGACTGATGGCCCCGTAGTTAAGTCCCATAAGTTCTACAAACAGTTGACCATTTTTTTTTTTGTAACAAAGAAATGATTTATTGTATAAACGTGTCTTTTTCTGGCACTAAGAGCTGAAAAGGTGCGAGATATCATTGTCAGAAAAAGTCTAACACGGGAGTTATCGCGTGACAACAATGTACGCGAGCGACCGCGGGTTAATCCTTCAGATTTGATGATTATTTCACTTATAACTTGTGCAACGTAAAAGTTCACGCACTATCGTCTTGCCGCTAGCGTGTCATTAACATGCAATGGTTGTTAGCGGTGAGGCTAACAGCCCCTTGGGAGGCGCCGCAGGCTCTCTCGGGTCACGACACATGCCAGCGTTAAAGCATTTTACCACTCCTTTAGCTGAGTAATCATAACGCTATTCCATAAAGAAATTTAGGGAATTGCAAAAGTCATCTGTGTCGATTACTGGTCGTGAATTTAGCCCTACAGTCCCAAATGGTTCGGTACTTGCTCATCCAGTAGCTGTAATTAGGTATACGGATTGACTTACCTGAATACGTCTCCGTATTGTTTGTGCAGCTGTCCAATGCGATCCAGCATGACGGGCTGTCGGTAGAAATGCTGTGCGTTCCCGAGGAGCGGCACGGGAGGGGGGCCGGGCGCCGAAGTCTGCAGCCGGTTGACCCACAGCCAGGAGGCGACCGCAACGAGGCCGGCGCAAAGCGAAGCCAGCGCCGCTCCGAGGAACAGCCACACGGCCATGCTGCTACGAAGCGACTGCCAGACTTGTTGGCCTTGCTTCAGTTATATAGCCGGCAGGACGGGCTTTCCCTCTAAAAATGTTGCTTGTGGCTGCGTGTTTCTTTACTCGTCCACCTGCAGCCGACGTCTTCAAAGTATAACTCTTTATATATTTGTTTAGAATGTGTCATCAAATAGCTTACAAAGATAATAGCGGAAGCTCTTCGCGGAAACGTGCGACAGCGCTCCCCAGCACCTCCTAGCGGCGTGAGTTGTGAACTACAGCTGGGAGTGAACAGCCGATGTTTATTGAGAGACTTGATTCGGCGGCTTGCTTCAGAGAAATAGGAATTGGTTTGAAGAGGGAATATATCTCTATATATAAAAGGAAGTGTCCCGACTGACTGACTGACTGACTCATCATCGCCCAGCCCAAACCACTGAAGATAGAAACTTGAAATTTGTGAAGATGTTGATCTTACTCTGTAGGCGTCATTTAAGAAGCGATTTTTCGATATCCCGTCCGTAAGGGGGTGAAATAGGGGATGAAATGTTTTTTTGAAAATACCTAGCTATTTAGGCAATTTTGAAGCTAGAACTACAAAATTTCGGATTTGGATTCGTGGTTCGAATTTAAAAGACACGTGTTTCGGCATTTTTTGGAATTCGACAAATAATGGGGTAAAATAGGTGACGCAAAAAAATTGATTTTTCAAAAATATGTTTCTGTTAACTCAAATTATAAGCTACAACTACGAAACTTAGGATATGGACTCTTGATCAGGATTAAAAAGACACGAGTTTCGGTATTTTTGGAAATTCAAAAATTAAGAGGGTAAAAGAGGGGATCAAAAATTCTTTTCGAAAACACTTTGTTGTCAAGACAATTTTGAAGCTACAGCTGCAAAAATTGGTATTTGTATTGTTCGTTATGTTTTAAAAAATATTTGTTTCAGTATTTTTGGAAATTCAACCATCAACGGGGTTAAATTGGAGAGGGGGCGTTTTTCGAAAATATGTTTCTATTTACGCAATTTTGAAGTTAGAACTTCAAATTTTCGGATTTGGATTCGGGGTTCAAATTTAAAAGCCACATGTTTCGGTATTTTTGGAAATTCGACCAATAAGGGGGTGAAATACGAAATGCAAAAATTGATTTTCAAAGATATGTTGCTGTTAACTGAAATTCCGAAATATAACTAAGAAACTTAAGATGGGGATTCTTCATCAGGATTAAAAAGAAACTACTGGTGCAGACCAACCAGCCTACGCATGCGAAGCAGCGGGGGGTTCAGCTAGTATGCTATATACGGATGGTATAACTGCAAACATCAAAGGATACATGATATTGTAACCCTAATGTTGCCGTAAAAAGACCTCTCGACTACTCCCGCGCGGCCAATCTGAAGAATCAAAGCCTACCATCATGAACTATTAGTGAAGCCAGTACTGTAATAAATATAACTTAAACTTTTTTGATTGAAACCATTAAGAACATAGAAAATCTATACTAATAATGAATCTGTAAATGTAGGCCTGTAGCTGTTCACTTAAATCTTCAAAACTACTGAACGAATCTTCATGCGGTTTTCACAGGAAACATGAGAAAAGGCTGGGTCAACATATAAGCATAATTTTATCAAAATCGGATCACAGAAAAAAATATCGTAATTTTGTTTTCGGTAACCGCCGTGTTTGTTTGTTCAAGTATTGAAAACCTTTTATCTCCAAAACTATTCACGGATTTGCATGGGGTTTCACAGGTAACTTGGGCGTAACGCTGGACATTATATAGACTTCGTTTCATAAAAATCGGATCACGGAAAAAAAAAAAGAATTTCGTTAACTGAAATTTTTTATCCACAACCGTCTAGCTGTCTCTTAGAACACATTTATCTCCAGAACTACTTGACGAATTTTCATGGGGGTTTCACACCAAACTTGTGCATATCCTACGGTTACATAAAGGCTTCAATAATTAAAATCGGATCGGACAAAAAGAAGATATCATAATTTAATCATTTGTTTAAGAGCCATCCTGTATATCTATTTGTTGAAGGTAATCTCCCAAAGCACTACACGAACTTTCATGGATTTCCACGGGTAAATTGAGAATAGTTTGGAGAGTAACACAGGCTTCATTATATCAAAATCGGATCAGAGGAAGGAAAGATATCGTAACTTGAAGTTTCATGTGTATACTGTGCTTATAAGTATGGGATAGTACAGAAAAAACTCCAATAGTACTATACGAGCATTCATGGGGTTTCATAGATCAACTGATAGTATCTTGGGGCAACGTATAAGCTGTTCACCAGAAGATCGAATTAGGATTACATTGAAAATATCTTTTTTTATTATAAGACGGAAACGAAGTAACAATGTAGCTCCTGATACTTGTAAATTTCACACTGCAATAAGACCATCATGGTCACTACTTTATTGACAGTAACTGTGAAATACATGCATCAGCGTTCCCAGTAATATTAAACGAACTGAAAAATTGCCTTTCACTGCACCTGTGAGTGAAATGTCTGCTGAAGATATTGTCAATTTTTTCTATATGCTAATATCAGTATCAGTGAAGGGATGCCTATTCAAACAACGAGAGTAAGTATATTATGGGCTGGAGATACAGCGGGTTGGAACATGAAGAATGACAATTAGCTTGTAATTGCGTACTTCCGTACACAGATGGAGAGATATGACTAAATGAAAATGCTTTTCCTCAATGGTTGTGCTTAGAGTAAGTCATATTAAAATGTAAAATCACGAAAATTGTGGTAAAGATTACTAATTTATTCGTACAAGAAGGCCAATGAAAGTTACATAATTCGAAAGATTGTTTGTCGTAGATTTCACGAATATAAATATTATGTGTGCATTTAGCCATTAAAAGTGCTATAAGCAAGTAGAAATTTTCCTATCTACAGCTTGGATCAAGTTATACATTCTCCAACAATCAACTCACTGATTGGCTATTCGCCTTGACCAAAGATGCTGCAATGCAGCGCATCTCCAGTATTAAAAGAACGTATTAAAATAAGTGAATATCGAAACATGGAGTGTACCCAACTCACTTTCTTGTGCCGTTCAAAAGCTTCATTTTCGCAGTGATTAAGAGTGGTTAAAGGAAATGGATGTTTTCATATGAATGCCGATATAAAGTATGATGTGCCGGGAGAGGCATCTAGCTGTCCTCGGGTGGAACTATGAAGTCAAGAAAGCCGATATAAATGATGATGCGCCGGGAGAAACTACGAAGTCGACATGTTGTCAGCTCTGGAATCCTGAATATCGCACTATCGAAATAACATTGGGTTCGTTCAAAGAGCTGCAGTGCTGCAGCCTCGCATGCGCAGTACGGAAATTCGTGTTCAAAGAGCAATCCTGCAGCATGCTGTAGCCTACCGGCTGTGAAAGGACGCTCCCGGCTGCAAAAATGTTCAAATGTTTGTAGAGTCTATGGGACTTAACTACGGGGTCATCAGTCCCTAAACTTACAAACTACTTACAACTAAGGAAGGCACAAATATCCATGCCCGAGGGGGGATTCGAACCCCGACCGTAGTGGCCGTGCGGACCGTGACTGGAGCGCCTCAATCCCCTCGGCCACCGCGGCCGGCCTCCCGGCTGCAGCGTCCTGCAGCTTTCTCGTTGCATGAGCTGCATGGAAAATTTCCTCCTGAAGCCTGACTGACGTCATCGGTACCGCGCATGCGCGGCAGTGCCTGCTTTGCTGCTGCATGAAGTTGCAGGAAGCTGCAGTCCTGCAGCTGTTTGAACGAACCTATTGTTTCTTGGCGTTGTATAAATATACGAACACCGAAATTGTAGTCCCATTTCAAATATAAGGCTAATGAAAGTTATATAATTCGAAAATGGAACGAGAAGTATATACTTCGGTTTTTATTTGTTGTTATTGTGTCAGGCATTTTCCTTAACACGTAAAAGATACCGTTTCATACCTCCCAGAGCCGGTTAAATTTTACCAAATATCCCAGCGGCCTCCTATGATAATCTTGGCAACAGATGCTGAATAGCGAGAATCCTGTGAGTCTTCATTTTAGCCAATCGCTTGACAACGCTGATGTTTTCTCATGGAATCTTAGCTTTACGAGAGCAATTATTTTTAATGAGCGGACGTGGATACATACAAGAACCTGTCAATCATAAAGCAGGAACAGCATTATTTGTTTGCTTCATGCCTGTACGATACACTAATCGAGTCATCCTATGTTCAAATGTTTGTAAATCTTATGGGACTGAACTACGAGGTCATCAGTCCCTAAACTTACAAACTACTTATGAACTACTTACGAACTAGAACGGCACAAATATCCATGCCCGAGGGGGGATTCGAACCCCCGACCGTAGTGGCCGTGCAAACCGTGACTGAAGCGCCTCAGTCCCTCGGCCACCGCGGGCGGCTTATTCTATATGGTTCGAACAAATGGGCACAGATTTTCTATCGTGTTGTTAATGTTGCCAACATACTCACGCGAGGCTGCCGATATGATACGTAAAATTTTACCCCCAGTGACCATTGTAAACACAATTGGTCGATTTTCTACCACAGGCAATACTAGTTTTGGTAAAAGAACTTACGGGGTTAGACACAAGATGCTTTGTTTACTCATAAATGAGTGATCCTAATTATGAGCCGTGTGTAATATTGTTACTTGTTGGCAAAGAAATATCTTCCAGATCTAATTAAAGCATTTATAAATAAGAAAAATGATTGCTCATATAAAATTCCTAAAAAGACCATTATTTAACTTCGAAAAGTTAGTCGCAAATAGGCCTAAATGCCTATTGTAAGTGCATACATGTGTAGGCACAGTCTAACTGAGGTGTAAGCTTAAAACGTACGTCATGTACTGTGTTACTTTCAGTTCGAATTCCATCGAAATAAACTGTACGGAACGGACTATTTTAGTATTTTGATAGCGAAACAAATTTAAGTCTTGGAAAGTAATTTTGGTACGCAGTGAAATAAAATACGGAGTCACAGACGTCAAGCCAAGCATAGCATAGTAGGCTATGCAGTTCGAACTAACAGATAGCACTGTCGCCTGACAAACGCATGTAAATGCAACGAAGTTTCCGCTATATTATCTTCATAAGCTATTTGGTGACATGCATCTTATCACCCAAATATCACATACCTTATCAGCGTATTATGACGTTTGTGTGTCTTTTTACTTTAAGTTACTTTAAGTTGTTTGTCAGCCTGGAAATTGATAACAGCAGCAGTTAAGTCCCTTAGATTTACAAACACTTGAACATTTTTTTATGCTGTGGGAAGGACTCAAACCCCCTCCACCACGCGGATCCTCTACGATCTCATTCCTTTCCCCGGACTCGTTCTCTTTATTGAACATCTTCGCCCCCTTTAAATACCCGCAAATCAGACCCGCCTAGTCCATCCCATCCTCTCTGCACCTGGGCCGTTGCCACGCCTCCACCACTGTATTCCCCCTGCTCTCCACTTGTCCACACTCCAGATATTTTCCCGTGGCACCTTCCTTACCCTCCCCCTCCTGGATGATGCCCTCCGATCTGACATCTACTCTTCATACCAGCTGTGAACCTTCCCCTTGTTTCCTCTCCCCCTTCTCTCGCTGAGGGCCATGATTATCCCTCCCTTCCGACCCTTCCCCCCTCCTCATTCTACGCAGCGGTCTCTCCGGATCCTCCTGTTACCGCACTCCCTTTCCTTCTTTCCTGTGGCTTCCTGGGACCATCACCCCCCCCCCCCCCCGTCCCTTCCCCACCGGCCCCGTGGCTCCTCCCCACCCTCTCCCTCTCCACTCATCCCATTTTCCCCCACGTCATATCTTTAATACTGCGTGTGATCCGCCGTATGTGAACCTTCTGATGTGCTTCTGTGGGAGTGCTTCACAAGTGTGGTGTCTTTCAGTTACGTCGTTTTATTTTAACGGCAGTGAACGGTCAACCCACAGCCGACACCATCAGTTATAAATTCTGTGTTTCTTCGTTTGTGTCATGTATTTCTAGTTTTAATTCAACAATAGCGGACGGTCAACGCATAGCCACCGCCCTGTGTTTATTTTAATTGTGTGTGTGTGTCACTGCACCTATAGCAGCTGTCTTACTCTCCACCATCGCCGTATCAAAACTTTTATGACGCCACTGTTTCGCTCCGTTTTAAATACTTTGTTTCATCTCCATTTAACATCTCCGTTTTATGTATTCTTTTATCTCCAATCTTTATCTCCTTTATGTTTTATATATTTCTACTCCACTCCCATGAACCGCAGACACTGCCGAGGTGGGGTGGCTTGCGTGCCTCAACGATACAGATAGCGGTACCGTAGGTGCAACCACAGCGGAGGGGTATCTGTGGAGAGCCCAGACAAACATGTGGTTCCTGAAGAGGGGCAGCAGTCTTTTCAGTAGTTACAGGAGCAACAGTCTGGATGATTGACTGAGCTGGCCTTGTAACATCAGCTAATGTGGCTTTGTCACACAGTTACTGCGAACGGCTGAAAGCAAGGGGAAACTACAGCCGTTATTTTTCCCGAGGACATGCAGCTCTACTGTATGAACATATGATGATGGCATCCTCTCAGGTAAAATATTCCGGAGGTAAAATAGTCCCCCATTCGGATCTTCGGGCGGGGACTACTCAGGAGGATGTGAACATCAGGAAAGACAATACTGGCATTCTACGGGTCGGAGCGTGGAATGTTAGATCCCTTAATCGAGTAGGAAAATTAGAAAATTTAGAAAGGGAAATGGATAGGTTGAAATTAGATATAGTGGGGATTAGTGAAGTTCGGTGGCAGGATGAACAGGATTTCTGGTCAGGTGAGTACAGGATTATAAATACAAAATCAGTTGGGGGTATCACAGGAGTAGGATTGATAATGAATAAGAAACTAGGAATGCAGGTAAACTACTATGAGCAACACAGTGATCGCATTATCATTGTCAAGATAGATACGAAGCCAACACCGACAACAGTAGTACAGGTTTATATGCCACCTAGCTGTGCTGATGATGAGGAAATCGAAGAAACTTGTAAGGAGCTAAAGGAAATTATTCAGACAATTAAGGGAGAGGAGAACTTAATTGTTATGGAAGACTGGAATTCGATAGTAGGACAAGGGAAGGGAAGATAGTAGGTGAATATGGTCTGGGCAAAAGGAATGAAAGAGGAAGCCGCCTGGTAGAATTTTGCACATAACATAATTTAGTTATAACAAACACCTTGTTTAAGAATCACAAAAGAAGAGACCAGGAGACACCGGGAGATACCAGATAGATTTTATAATGGTAAGACATAGATTTCGGAACCAGGTTTTAAACTGTAAGATATGCCCAGGAGCAGATATAGACTCTGACTATAACTTGTTGGTTATGAACTGTAGGCTGAAACTGAAGAAACTACAAAAAGGTAGGAAAATAAGGAGATGGGACCTGGATAAATTGAAGGAACCTGAAGTTCTTAAGAAATTCAGAGGGAGCTTTAGGCAACAATTGACAGAAACGGGAGAAAATAAAATAGTAGAGGAGGAATGGCTAGCATTGAGAGATGAAATAGTGAAGGCAGCAGAGAACAACATAGGTAGGAAGGCAAGACCTACAAAAAATCCTTGGATATCACGGGAGATACTAAATTTAATCGATGAAAGGAGAAAATATAAAAATGCAGTAAATGAAACAGGCAAAATGGAGTACAGACTACTAAGAAATGAGACTGACAGGAAGTGCAAAATGGCTGAGCACGAGTGGCTAGAATGCAAATGCAAGGATGTAGAAGAATGTATAAATAAGGGAAAAATAGATACAGCCTACAGGAAAATAAAAGAAACATCTGGAGATAAGAAAAACAGCTCTATAAATATCAAGGACAGTGGTGGAAAACCAGTTCTCAGCAAAGACGGGAAAGCTGAAAGGTTAAAGAGCATATAGAGAGGCTCTATGAAGAAATGAACTTAGCGGCAATATTTTAGAAAGGGGAGAAGTAGATGAGGATGAAATAGGAGATACTATACTGAGAGATGAATTTGACAGAGCACTGAAAGACCTAAGTCGAAACTAGGCCCCTGGAGTAGATGATATTCCCTCAGAGCTACTGAAGTCTCTAGGAGAACCAGCCATGATAAAATTGTTTCACCTGGTGTGTAAGATGTATGAGACAGGTGAAGTACCCTCAGACTTTAAGAAAAATGTTATAATCCCTATTCCAAAGAAATCAGGTGCAGACATGTGTGAAAACTACAGAACCATCAGTTTAATAAGTCATGGTTGCAAAATATTAACACGAATTATATACAGAAAGATGGAAAAGCTGGTAGAAGCCGACCTCGGGGAAGATCAGTTTGGTTTCAGGAGTAATGTAGGAATACGGGAAGCAATACTCACTTTAGATTAAGAAAAGGCAAACCTACATTTCTAGCTTTTGTAGATTTGGAGAAGGTTTTTGACAATGTTGATTGGAATAAGCTCTTTCAAGTTCTGAGGCAAGCAGGAGTAAAATATAGGGAGCGTAAGGTTATTTACAACTTGTACAAAAACCAGACAGCAGTTGTCAGAGTTGAAGGGCATGAAAGGGATGCAGTGGTTGGGAAGTGCGAGAGTAAAGGTCGGGGTGAGAGTTTAAAATAGAGAAAGTTTAATTTTTAAAACTCACAACCACCAACTGCGAACCAAATTCCTAAACATGCAAAAACACTGGAATTGTGATTGCGACTGTTTGACTCGTTTTCTAGAGGATATCACACGTTCGCTGCTTTCCTTCCCTGCATATGATTAACAAAACAAATTCATAATAAAATCAAGTTCATGAGATAAAGGGGTGTACTAACTACTATTTTTAAAACACGTGAAAGTTCACTTTATGTTGTTTATTTCACAATATTAGATCCCTGTGGCTCATACGTCTGTACGTCCACACATTTATCAAATAAAGTTATAGCTCGTGAGCCCCACAGACAAAATGAATATTTGTCGCAAATTGTTTTCACACCATGTGGCTGTCTCAAACACCGTTTATGTTCATGTCTATGCGACGACATGTGTTACATTTACAAATCACAGTCACTTTAATTCAATGCGATGCACACCTTGTTCCACCGGCTAAATATTCACAAACAAACAGTAGCACTCGATTCAACTTGGTGCAGTCTACGACGAGCAATCACACGTGGCGAATGCCACACACAAATCTATAACCTCCACCTCGAGGTCCACATGCCGACTGAATGCAGAGTGACGCCGCCCGGCCAGCCACCCCACGTGCCCTCCCGTCTCGTCACTTCCTGCCCTCGCGCGTGCGCGCGCATCAAAAGCTCAACTGCCGGGGTTTTTTCCCCTACGTCATCAACTTCCCCATGTGAGCTGTTCTAACCGATTTGCCAACGTACAGCGCTCAGCCAATACATTTCTAAAACTTTCCTTAAAATCAAAATAATTACACTACACATTAAACAAATTTCTTCTCAGGTTTTTATATTGGTATAAACATCCTTTGTACTGTTTATCATAATCGTGCAATTTCTTATATCACAGATAAGTGATTTAACTGAATACTTCAAGATAAAATACACAAGATTAATTGAACATAAAATGAAAAATAGTTAATATATTATTTTTATAAACAAACATTGCCATGCTAGTTGTGTAACTGTCTTGTATTCATTGGTAATTTATTACTTTTCATTGTCAATTAAACATATTACGTCAGATGTGACTGTATCAGCTAATGTATTGTTTATTTGTCAACAGGCTATTTTTAATGAGGGCCTTAAAGGTTCCTAACTGCATCGTATTACTTCAAATACCAGTAGAATTAGAATATTTTATTTCACGCTGTGCACTGCACTGTGCCTGGCACTCGCCATTGTCCCTCTCTCCCCTCACCGGAAACGAAACTGGAAATCCTAAGCTGGAACAAGCCACCAACGTCGGCCTGTTCGCTGGCCTCCCGTCAGCTACAAGCACACAGCAAATCTCAACGTGGAGAATTTCTACCTTTGGCCTAACTATAAATGTTGTCACCCAACTGCGTACATATATTGCTACCAAAATTAATAAGATTAAAATTGTGTAACATTTAGTGCATTGGTATGGTCAATGTTTGCAGTGAACATCATACTGTTTAATTATAAAATGCTATTAATTACCAGTATTTCTATTGGGTGGTAATCTTACAGAAGGGAGTGGTACAGAGTTGTAGCCTTTCACCAATGTTATTCAATTTGTACATTGAGCAAGCTACAAAGGAAAGCTAGGAGAAATTTAGAGAATGAATTAAAGTTCAGGGTGAAGAATTAAAAATATTGCGTTTTGCCGACGACATAGTAATTCTGTCAGATACAGCTAAGGACGTGGAAGAGCAATTGAACGGAATGGACAGTCTGCTGAAAGGCAATGGCGGCTGGTGATAATGTGCTAATGTGCTGCAGCACACTGTATATATATTACTATGTTCAAATGTTTGTAGATCTATCGGACCAAACTGCGTGGTCATCAGTCCGTAGTATATTACTAAAATTATGCCATTTCATTTCGAATGCAAGCGAGAAATCGCTGTAAAATTACATCCTTTCTCTTGGAATGCGAGCCGCATATCACAATAAAAATACGCCAATTCCCTTCCAATGCGTATTAGAATGCTAATAATAAGGATGAAAACGCATTTCGGAGCGCTCTCGCCGCGATAGCTTGAAACCAGCTCCGTGTGCTGAAGTGGGATTCAGCCACGCTGGTACGTGCGCAGAGAGGCGGCGCAGTCGACTGTTCGCTAGTGCGCATGCGTAGACGTGATGTCAGGTCTGGCGGCTCATGTGTGCTGAGACCGACTGCAGCACCAGATCAATGTTTCTCTTCGCGCGTGTGGCGGTTGCGGAAGAATAGTACCTGACGAATATTGCGGCATACAGAGTCAAATAGCGCGCTGGCTCAGGCGTCTTGCGCGTTGTCCCTCAAACCTACTTGTGTGAGGCTCGTATTCAAATACCTCTGAATCTAAATTTTTGATTTCTGTAAATAAAATTAATATTTCTTAAACATTATATTTACTGCCTGCAGTGAATACATGGAATTGGCAACGCTGTTATAGATTCCTCTGAAGGTCTTTGAAACGATACAACAACAAAAATTAACGACCTAACATATATTTTAATCGAGGAGCGTTTTTCTCTCTCTGAACCTTACGCTACCTTCCCTTACTCCTGTTTGACGTGAGAAAGAACAACGTTCCGATTCATCTGTCTATGTTCGGACTCTGATTAGTACAGACGTATCTAAAGCAGCTCCTATTGTTTCCTTTATCCAGCATGTAATTAAACTGCTTTTGTGAGTAAAATACATCATGAAATATTTAAATAATTTAATATGACGGGTTTTCATTTATCATTCCGGTTATGAATCTGGCCTACATAATTTTTCCCCTTGAAGTTGTGTGGTGGGTTTGGACGCCATTACAATGGACAAGATATCGTGCAGTGATTGTTATAAGTTTTACCATTTTTCAATCCTTATCAGTCCCCATAATAATTAAACGGCTTTTTAGAACCTGCAATCGCGTTTTCTTCTTCTTCTTCTTAAATTTCGAGGTCCGATGATATTGTTCCGCGTAATATTTTTTCCCGTAACTCCGTTTCGATACTGAAATAAAAATTAACCCACGGTCTGCTGCACGAACAAATTAATTTTTGGCTAATTTAATCCCATTGATATCTTGCAAACTATTTACGAATTTGATTAAATACTAAAAGTTAAACTTGCCTCTACAACTTCAACCCACAAGGCAGTTAACATTATAAAAAGTTGGCGACCGTTTTACAGGACGGAAATAATCAGATCTGTAATACTAATTTGAGATATAAGTTGAAATAATTTATTTCATGCCATTGTCATGTACTGATCGAATTTTCTATTTTTCATGTCATCTGAACATCTTGAACGAGTACCTAAACTTCATAGCAATTATATTTTTGAGACACAAATATATATACCAGAAAAATTCAAGAATGACGATAAATCTTCACGATTGCAGTCGTCTCAACTATAACAATTAAGATAAGACTAGACGACTTCATTATTTGCTTTCTATCTGCTTTTAGTTCTTCTATTAGTCTATCGCTAGATGCAGTACTGAATTTGACATCATTTCCAGTACTTTCGGCTTTAATTTTCATTTCATTAGGCGACAAAGAAAGTTCGCGAGTGATTATTGCGTGTGCGCTAATAGGATTGCGATTTCATTATTGTCCGCACAGCGTCTCTCGTTTGTCGTCGCTGCATCTTCACACAATTACAGTTAAACACATTAATATTCCGGTTCTTGCTATAAAATTTCACACACGTGATAAATTAATTTTAAACATTTTTGTACAACTATTATGGTGAAGACTAGAAGACAAGTCACCATAATGGATCCAAACAATAGTAATGTTCAATCAGACAATGCCGAATCAGTGCTAAATGTAGATATGGAATCTCAACAAATAGAAAATATTCCGCCAAGTGTAGGTGATGTAGCCAATGTAGGTGTTTCTGAATCCGTGGCTAGTCCTAGTGAGTCTACGTCTAGCCAGATTCCAGATTGGTTCAGTCGGATCGGAACACTTACATTGTCTCAAAGAAAACAAATGAATCAAAAATTTTCACGATTAGAACAGCAAAACGAACAAAAATTTTCGCGATTAGAACTGCAAAACAAATGTGCTTTTGAATCTTTAAATCAAAATTTTAGACAGTTAGAGCAGAAATTTGTAAAGCTCGAACGACAGAACCAAAGCGTATCTGATAGCTTGAATGAACGACTGTCTGCCATTGAGGTTAGGCAAGGCGATTTAATTTCGAAAATAATTACAAAGGACGAGTTTGAAGATCGACTCTCCAAACTCGAAGTGAATCAAAGTACTCTTAGTGCACAAATTCGTGACGAGTATCAAAGCAACTTGAATCTCGTGTAGAAAAACTGTATGAGAGGTTTAATGCAGAATTTCATAGAGCCGAGCAGACAGTTGCCGCCCAAGTTATCGGAACAGGAAACGAACAAATTACAACTGTAACTACAGAAGTTAATCACATCAAAGGAACTGTGAAGACATTGCCAGACACTGTAGATAAATTAGCCAAAGACTTAAATAAGTTACGCCTTGACCAACACGGTTTGCAAACAACCGTTACACAGCTATCCAGTCAGGTGAGTGAAAGTGTCAACGAAAATCAGGTTAAATTACAAGAATTCATGCAAACAGAACAGCAACAGATGCGACAGCGATTACACACTGAAATTGATCACTTAGTTGAAACAGTAGCTAGCAAACGAACGACAAAGTGACGTAGTGAAATCATTGCAAGATGAAATTCACTCTGTAAAATCTGTGCTAACAGAAGAGGTACCAAACTGGCAACGTTTTGTTAACGCTCAAATATTTGAGTTACATAGTGTACGTGACAGCGTAGCAGATAGGTCACAGGCTTCACATATTATAAACACAGTCCGTCAAAGAGACAATACCACGCCGCAAGGGTTCCGAAAGAATGTAACAAACATTCCCTGTGATTGTAAAAATAATAGGTTACTAGCTCACAAAACATAGTTCCAGGTTTAGTGACCACTTCGGCTGAGCAGAGTGCCACATCCATTTGCTAGAAAAAAGCATTGTCAAAAGTTATCAATTTCAAACCTTTTATCCGGAGGACAAGACTATTCATCCAGTACTTTTTATCCGCGTGTTCAGGGGAGTCTTACCACCATCTTGGAGTGAAAGACGAAAAATTAGATTTTGAGCAGGATGCATACAAGGTGAAGGGAGACTGTGGGCAGCCGATGTGAACGAATACTGTGAAACATTAGAAGAATTTGAACAGGCTTTCTTATTTGAATACTGGTCCCACGGCAAACAGGAAAGATTGCGACAAGAAGTTTATCACCCACAGCTATTTAATGAAAGGAATGGAAGTCTACGCAAATACTTTGAAAAGTACTTGCGCAAGACGAAATTTTTTGATGAACCTATGTCTCACCGGGAAGTGTGAGAATTCTAAAGAGTAAACTGCCAATACCTATAAGAAAACAATTATATAATTTGTCAGATCATAATTTGGAGGACTTTCTAAAAGGTGTAGATGCACTTGATTTAATATATGAAGATGAAAGAGCCAGTGGGAGCAGTTCTTATGGGAACAGTAGAAATTTCCATGGAGGTGATGGGAGTCAGTTGGCTGTGCCACGCCTCCAGCATGTAAACAACAATAATGGCGGACAATCAGCTGATTCGCGTCAGCCGCCTAGCGGAGCGCCGCACCAATCACAGTTGCAGCCTCGCAATGCAGCTGAGAGCGGTGGCGCGCCGCGGAACTTTCAAACCAACAATGTTCAGACGCATAAGCGGCAAAACAATCGGTACAATCCTGGGTATCAAAACAGAAACAACGGCAATAGACCAAATTACCATAACCGCGCACAACATAATAACTACCCGTGTAATAAATACCAAAACCAAGTGTATACACGAAACAATAATCAAACCTGGCAACCGAATAACAACACAGGGAGGATCCCTCCAAACTATACGAATCAAGATGTGCCTGTCGCGCACATAACACGCGAGTGTCAAACTGGGACATCTTGGGGGCCACAAGACAATCAGGGAGTTGTCATTACTGAGGTAAATGACACAAATCCTCAGCCAAGTATTAGCGGTACGTCAAACTAAAAAGGCGCGAGCCATGCCCTCAGGCGTCGAGCGCACTTTCTAGCGAGGGCAAAATTCACAGGTGCATCAATTTAGTTCGATATAATGAGGGCATAGATATACGTGATGAGTTGTTACAGTAACAATTGCCTTGTAAAACAAACACTACAGAAATTTTCCAAGAAAACATTATGGGTACAGTAGGCAGTATTCCTACAATAATTTTATTAGATACGGGGGCAGCTGTCAATGTTGTCTCCCAAACACTATTTAACAGAATTTGTACAATCAGTAAACCGCCAACGTATACAGTGCAAAATTGCCGAATAATAGGTGCACTAGGTACTAGATCCAAAAATATCAAGTTGCAAACACAACTACTAATGACGTATGGGGAACATTTAGACGTATGTACATTTCTGATCGTTGATGGTTTATTAGAAAATTTCATTTTAGATTTAGAATATTTGAGAAGCAAAAGGCTTGTATTGATCTCAAATCAGGTTTTACCTAACCATCAATGGTGATACGTGTATAGTGAACTTAATTAAGAGTAAGCTACTCATGGCAAATACTGTCAGTCCATACAAATTTGTTTACCAAACGTGAACCAAATTTTTAGTAATAAAAATACCCCACATGTAATAGATATGGAATCAGTAACACCTGAAATCATTCATGACAAAGTTAATGAGTCTGAACAGTTAACAGAAGAGCATAAATTTCAATTAAAACAGCTCCTTTTGACGTACAGTCGAGGTCTTATCACCACCCATGTCTATCACATGCAAGTTAAGCTACATGAAACTTATGTTAAGCAAACCTATGCAATTCCATGGGCCAAAAGAGATGTCGTTAAGCAGGAAATCAATAAAATGTTAAGATGGAACATTATAGAACCTTCGTTTTCGCCGTATTCAAATCCATTGTTAGAGCGCCCGCCACATAACTTGGCGGGTGGACTGGCTCTTCTGCGCAGGTAGCTGTGTAGTGGTGGGGGGACCAGCTGTCGCAGCGTAGCCGGACTGTGCGTTAGCTGCGCTCCGTTTCATTCCGCAGTCAGCAGCTTAACTTTAAAATTACGGCCGCATACAAGCGCAAGGAAATGTCAAGCTGCGAGTCTTGAACATAGACGGTTGTATAAAAAGGGTAATGCAGAAAAAACAACGCTCGTTTGATTGTTGGGAAAACTGTGGCGCATTTACGAGTATTTATGAGTCTCTTTCTCTTGTACCTATCATGTTTACACGGCAGGGCATAATTTTCTGAGCGGCACAGAAATTCATTTCGTAGCTCAGTCGATTAACACGAAATATCTGTAAATTATATACACAGTTCCTCTAGGTCCTAGGGAGATCAATCTAGCCATTATTACTGAAAAACCACATTAGACGTTCACGACAGATTACGAATACAAAGTAAATTAATTGTGAAGATAAAAAAGTGATAAATTAGAAATTGACAAATTTTAGATTTTTCCGTTGATTATATCTTGAAACACTGACTGAAGACTGCGTAAGTCATTGCAGAATGGTAGTCTTCTGAAAGCTTAGTCTTTGATGACTTAAATATTAATTTACTTTCAGGTATGAATCCTGTTTTTGCCAAAACCAGTTGTCGCTCCGCACAGTACGACACGAACTCGAGCGCGCTCATCGGCTGACTGACGGCTATTGGCCAGTAGGTCACGTGGCGTGACGTACCCGTGCTTCTGCGCATCCAGACCTCACCCGCCAAGTTACGTGGCGCGCGCTCTAGCTGATTTTAAAGCCGATGGGTCTGTGCGTTTGGTTCTGGAGGCACGAGCCATTAACCAAATAATTATTCCTGCCTGTACATGGCTTGAAAATCTTGAAGAACAACTTCAAAAATTCCATGGTGCAAACTATCTAACCAGTCTTGATTTAAGATCATCTTATTGGCAAGTTCAGTTGTCGGAAGATTGAAAAACGTACACCGCCTTTATATTTGCGGGACGCTCATATCAATTTTGTGTTTTGCCCTTTGGTTTGAACGTAAGTTCTGGAGTTTTCATCATGGCTTTAGACACAGTATTAGGACCGGATCTTCTAGACAAAATCACTGTTTATGTACACGATATTCTGATTGCCACTCCCACCTGCAGGGCCGGCGCAAGCCCAAATGCCGCCCCGTGCGAGCTGCTAAATTGCCGCCTCCCTCCCCCGTTTTTTGTTTTTACAAATCGTTTGTAGAATTTTGTTTAAACAAATCTGTAGGAAATACCAGCAATCAATCGCAATTTTTGTTTTTTACTTTTCCGGTCTACCAAGGTTTCGGGCAATGAGTGGCCAGTCTCGAAGTTTTTAATGTGTGCTTCTATCTAACCGTCATGTTTACAGTTTCGTTCAGCACGATGATGTAGATGGAAACATAACTCAAAGCATTGAGAAGAGCCACACTGTGTCCGAAATCTATGTAGATCTGGAAAATAAAAACAAAAATTAAGACTGGTGACATTCTCTTCAGATTTGTACAAAACAGTCGCTGGGCACCAGCTCAAAAATAGTCAAACCTGACTGAAGAAATCGACCTAATCTTAACAAGCCTTGCGAATTTACAAAAATGTTCAAATGTGTGTGGAATCTTATATTATTGTAGGAAACACTGTTCAGGACATTAAGTCATGAGAATTGAGCACCTGAAATTGAATTTCAGGTCGAATTTCACTACAGACGCAGGTGAAACGGTCAAAGAGTGGGGCGGAAGACAATGGAGAGGAAGAATAAGGAGATGGAGTAACACAATAATGCAATAAACACACACCCGGGCGTAAGTTTACCAGCCGTCCTCTTTTACCCTGACATGTCCTCTTTTTTGGAACCTGAAAATGGGCCGGCCGGGTTTTTCACAAAATGGGGAAATGTCCTCTTTTGTGGATATTTCAACTGCTTCAACTTGACAGTGTTTAAATACAACTCCCTAAACTGTCACAATCACTAACTCTAGAGAATTTAACGTTTCTTGAAACAATGTGATATTTTTAATTTTCTCGTTTCTGTGCCGCCGCTGCTCTGAGGTCAAGTTACTTCGGAACAATTGAAATAATTGGCGTGGCAATTGTCGCAGAATACGAGGTTCGAGGCGGCCAATTAAATACATACGCAGCAACAATGCAAGACAGTGCAATACACATAGTATAATATGAAACTCTCCCCCTCTCTCTCCGGTCGGAGTGTTGTGTCCCCCCAGGGGGCCCACAGTTCTTTTGTGGGTACGTGTGTGGCGCGCACTGGGCCCCGAGCCGGAGCAGCCTTTCTTCTGCCCCAGGCTGCTTCACTTTCCCTCCCGGTTTATGCCTTCGCCCGGAGACGGGCGTATATCGTGAGTTACGGTGGTTCTTGTTGTCGTTTCTCTTATTCCTTGGTTCCTTCCTTTCTTACCCTTTGTCTCTGTCTTTCTCTCCTTGTACTCTCCTAGCCTTCTTCTCCTCATTAGTCTCCGCCTCGGCGTTTGAGACACTTCTTTCCTTCCTCTTCACTTTCTCTATTCTTCTTCTTTCCTCCCTGTGCGTGTCTGAGGGCCGACCCAAGCATTATCATGCGTAGCAGGTGACGGGGTAACGCGTAATTCCCCGCCCCGGGTAGACAAGTAGGGCACGTACGTACCCCCTGGTAAAGGCCAGGCCCAGGGAGGGGTGATTACCCGAGCTGGTACCTTCCGAACATGCCGATTGGTCCCTCCGTCAGTTCTCGGGAGGTGTGACCTGAGGTGTGAACAATCACCTAAGGCGGGTAAGCCCTCAGAGGGCCCCCACTAGGAAGGAGCGCGCCATCGGAGACGCCGGTAATTACGGGGGACACTTCCGCAATGACTTCCTTCTCTTCTTCAGTGACGTTGACCCAGAAACGAAAGATAGATTCGCCCCAGCAAAAGAAGACTCTGCCTAATCTACCGAGATTTCTTGTTGTCTCTCGCACCGATGGAAAAGATCTCACGTCTGTAAATCCTTTCGTTATCCAGAAAGGTGTAGATGCAATTGCTGGCTCTGTTAAAACCTGTTCGCGTCAGCGCAATGGCACATTGTTGCTGGAAGTGGACAGTGCCTTCCAAGCTCAGAAACTAATCCGGACTACATTGTTACACACGTTTCCTGTCAAGGTAGAAGCGCATCGCACACTCAACTCGTCACGGGGGGTAGTCTTCACGAGATCCCTTGACGGGTTGTCTGAGAAGACATACAAACCTACATGTCCGATCAGGGTGTCACAGCCGTGCATAGGGTTTTGAAAAAGGTAGATAACCAGCTGACTCCGACTCGTACTGTGTTTTTGACGTTCGACAGGGTTGACCTCCCGTCGAAGGTCAAAGCAGGGTACGAAGTTATCTCTGTCCGCCCTTATATTCCATACCCAACGCGCTGTTTCCAATGCCACAGGTACAACCATACCCGTGAATCTTGCCCAAATGCAGCAAAATGTGTCACTTGTGGTAGGGACGCCCATGAGGGGGATTGCCCACCTCCGTCCCCTCACCGCCTTAATTGCAACGGCGACCATGCGGCTTCCTCTCGAGACTGCCCTGTATATAAGGACGAAAAAATCATCCAGCAAATTCGGGTTACGGAGAAGGTATCAACATCTGCAGCTCGAAAGTTGTTGGCGAGTCGAAAGCCCACTGTCCTCCCAGCGAGCACATACAGTAAGGTCCTCACCTCATCTCGACCTACTAAGGATTCCAGTACCCAGACTTGTGATTTCACTTTCGCTGACACAGTTGTGCGATCCGCCAGCCCGAAGATTGCCCGTTCCACGTCCCCGCTTTCTCCTGCTGCTCCTAAAGTACAGTCTTCGTCAACCTCTAATAAACCGCGGGCACCTAAACAAGATGCCCAGACTTTGAAAAAGGAACCCATCCGTGAGGATTTTCTGCGTTCTCAGGCTTCCAAACCGTCGACTGCCTCTCTTCACCGTCACTCTTCGAGAAGAGCCAATAAGAAAAAGAGTTCCTCTCGTTCGCCCCCGAGGCGTCACCCATCCGTCACGCCGTCCAACAGTTGCCGGCCTCGGCCGTCTTCTGTTTCACCGGGACGCTCCGTCTGCCGGGCACCCGGCCCTTTACCGGCGGTGGAAACTGCCCATCCTGATCCACTCAGAGAGGTGGCAGGCGCGTCGGTCGAACCTATGGACAACGACCCTTTGCCCCTAGACAGCGATATCAGTGCTCCCTCGAAATCCGGTCCTCAGCGGCCGTCGAGGTGACCCCGATTGCTAGTTGGTTTTTATCCTCATTTCTTAACTCATTTTTTATCATGGCGCTCCTTCAATGGAATATTCGCGGCATTCGTTCCAATCGGGAGGAGTTAAAACTACTCCTTCGATTGCACTGCCCGCTTCTAGTCTGTCTCCAAGAAACTAAGTTGCGTCCGAGTGATCGTGCAGACTTTCCACACTACACCTCTGTGCTGTTCGACCTGCCACCCGTGGAAGGTATCCCAGCCCATGGAGGGGTTCTGATGCTTCTTCGAGACGTCTATTTCCATCCCATTTCATTGCATACTCACCTACCCTATGGGGCTCTCCAGCACCTTGTCCGAGAGGCTCCCTTTTGGTGGACCTTCTCCAACACCTCGATCTTGTCTGCCTCAACACCAGTGCACCGACCTTCCTTTCAGACACAACACACACTTATTCCCATATAGACCTCGCAATATGCACTCCTTAGGTTGCCGGTCGGTTTGAGTGGTATGCACTTTCTGACACGTACTCAAGTGACCATTTCCCTTGTATCATCCACTTCCTGCATCATTCCCCATCTCCTCGTCCCACCAGTTGGAACATTTCTAAAGCCGACTGGGGGCTTTATTCTTCCATTGCTGTTTTTCACGATCAGAATTTTCCCAACTGTGACAGTCAGGTCGACTACCTCACAGAGGTTATTCTCACCGCTGCTGAACGTTCCATACCTCGTACATCCTCTTCTCCATGTCGTGTCCAGGTCCCTTGGTGGACTGCAGCCTGCCGCGACGCCCTTAGAGCCCGGCGCCGTGCTTTATGCACCTTCCGCCGCCACCCAACTTTGGAGAATTGCATAAATCATAAACGTATGAGAGCGCAATGTCGTCGTATCATAAACGACAGCAAGAAAGCTTGCTGGACTGCTTTTACTAGTTCTTTTAACCGTTTTACTCCCTCCACGGTTGTTTGGGGTGGCCTACGCCGTTTATCCGGCATCAAGGTCCACTCCCCGATTCCTGGCCTGACCGTGGAGAACACAGTCCTCGTGGACCCCGCTGATGTTTGCAAAGCATTGGGCCGTTTCTTTGCGGAGGTTTCCAGCTCTGCCCATTACCACCCTGCCTTTCTCCCTCGCAAACTGGTAGAGGAGGCACGGCCGCCTTCTTTCCACTCTTTTAATCGTGAAAATTATAATGTCGCCTTCACCATGCAGGAGCTAGACCGTGCTCTCGCCCTGTCCCGATCTTCTGCTCCCGGGCCCGATTCAATCCATATAGAGATGCTGAAGAACCTCTCTCCTGCGGGCAAGTGTTTTCTTCTTAGTACCTACAATCGCATATGGACTGAAGGTCATGTGCCCACAAGTTGGCGTGAAGCCATTGTTGTCCCTACCCCCAAACCAGGGAAGGACAAACATCTTCCTTCCAGTTATCGTCCCATTTCTCTGACGAGCTGCGTCTGTAAGGTGTTGGAACGCATGGTTAACGCTCGGTTGGTCTGGCTCCTCGAATCTCGCCGCCTCCTAACAAATGTCCAATGCGGTTTTCGTCGACACCGCTCTGCTGCTGATCACCTCGATACGCTGTCGACCTTCATTATGAATAACTTTCTAAAGAAGTGTCAAACAGTAGCAGTGTTCTTCGACTTGGAGAAGGCATACGATACTTGTTGGAGAGCGGGCATTCTCCGCACATTGCACACATGGGGCCTTCGGGGCCGCCTCCCTCTTTTCATTCAAGCGTTTTTGGCGGATCGCAAGTTCCGGGTACGGGTGGGCTCTGTTTTGTCAGATACCTTTCGCCAGGAAAATGGGGTACCGCAGGGCTCCGTCTTGAGTGTGGCTATCTTTGCCATTGCAATCAATCCGATCGTAGATTGCCTTTCAGCCGACGTTTCCGGATCCCTTTTTGTAGACGATTTCGCAATTTATTGCCGCGCCCAGCGGACGTGTCTCTTGGAGCGTTCTCTTCAACGCTGTCTTGACCGTCTATATTCCTGGAGCATCGGCAACGGCTTCCGATTCTCTACTGGTAAAACGGTGTGTATAAACTTATGGAGATACAAGGAATTTCTTCCACCTTCTCTCTCGGCCCTGTTGTTCTCCCTTTCGTGGAGACTACGAAATTCTTGGGACTCATGTTGGATCGTAAACTTTGCTGTCCACACACGTGTCCTACCTGGCTGCCCGTTGTGCCCGATCCCTTAACTTTCTTCGTGTCCTCAGTGGCACGTCATGGGGAGCGGATCGTACTGTCCTGCTTCACCTTTACCAGGCCATTGTTCAGTCGAAGCTCGACTATGGAAGCCTTGTATACTCTTCTGCACGGCCGTCGATTCTCCGCCGTCTCAACTCTATTCACCATCGGAGATTACGTCTGGCGACCGGTGCATTTTTATACCAGCCCTGTTGAAAGTCTGTATGCCGAGGCTCGACGTGACATAATCTTGTGTCTGTACGCATGCCGCCTGCGGTCGATGCCCAACCATCCATCTTACCGATTATTTTTTGACGATTCACTCGAGCGCCAATATCAGTTGTCTGCGATTGCCTTGCTTCCACCTGGAGTTCGGTTTCGCCGCCTGCTACAGCGGCTCGATTTTACCCTTCCTTCCACCTTTCGGTTGAGCGAAAGCCCATTGCCACCGTGGCATCAGGCCCAGGTTCGCACTCACCTTGAACTTAGTTCGCTCCCCAAGGAGAGCACTCCGGATTTGGTATACCGCTCGAGGCTTGTCAAACTCCGTTCGCGGTTCGATAATGCCATATTTATTTACACTGATGGTTCCAAGAGCACTGCCGGTGTCGGATCTGCCTTCGTCGTCGGGGACAACCGTTTCCAATACAAACTCCCTGACCGGTGCTCGAACTTCGCAGCTGAGCCTTTTGCCCTCCACCAGGCCGTTTTGTATACCTGCCGCCACCGCGAACCTTTCTATGCCATATGTTCGGACTTCCTTAGTGCCCTGCAGAGTCTTAAGGACCCTTTCTCGAACCATCCTCTCGTGTATCGGATCCAGCGCTCCCTCCAGTTGCTGGCAGATGACAGCTGTCACGTTTCTTTCCTGTGGGTCCCTGGCCACGTGGGTGTGCCCGGGAATGAGGCCGCCGACATAGCAGCCAAGGCCGCAGCTCTTTTGCCTCGCATGGCTACCTTTTGCATCCCACCGGACGATGTTCAACGGGCTCTTCGCCGGAGTATCGTGTCGTCGTGGCACAGTGCGTGACTTTCACTGTACAACAATAAATTGCGGACTGTCAAACCGATCCCGACCGCTTGGAGGACCTCCTCACGCCCCTCTCGGCGGGAGGAGGTCATCCTGGCCCGGTTGCCGATCGGTCACTGCCGTTTCAGCCACCGTCATTTGCTAACCGCCGATCCTGCACCGCTGTGCTCCTGCGGTGAATTGCTGACGGTGCGACACGTCTTATTGTCTTGCGTAAATTTTAATCATCTCCGTGTAGCCCTTCACTTTCCGTCTACACTGGAGGAAATTTTAGCTGATGACACACAAGCAGCTGCTCGAGTTTTGCGTTTTATCAACTTGGCCAACTTATCGAAGGATATTTAACCCTTTTCATTGTCCTTTATCTTTCGTTTTTTAGCCTCTTCTTGATGTTCTGACAGTCACCATTTTTTTTTTTTTTTTTTTTTTTTTTTTTTTTTTTTTTTTTTTTTTTTTTTTTTTTTTTTTTGAGATCTAGTGAATCTAAGTTCTTGTCTGGGCGCTAATGACCGTAGAAGTTGTGCGCCCTAAAACCACAAAAAAAAAAAAAAAAAAAGTGTTGTGTGACCCAAAAATAAGATGTTCAGTTTGTCGTGTTGGGACTCGGCAGTTCTGTGTGTTGTCTGTCAACTACACTTATGTCTTTAAGATCAAAAGCTAGTGCAATGTTCGTTATACATAAGTTAAAGCCTTGTTCAAAACTTCATACAAATAAGGTCAGATGCCACAATCACCATTGCCGTTTCACCATTCCCCTTTTTAAGACCAAAGAGACGTAACAACGTAAACAGAGTATTGAAAAAATCGATTTAAAGCTTTTCTCCTAAAAACTGAGTAGTTTTTAATAATTGCAAGCGTTTTTACGGTAAATAAAAAGTTTATTTTATTTATTTATTTTTTATAGTCACGTCGGTCTGATCCGAAATGGGAGCATAGTTATATCAAGGAACTCTTACATAATTTTTACAGTTACTTTATTCGTGACGATTTTATAGTCAACAGTACTATGGTTTCCGTAAATGATGGATCGTAAAAAAATTCAGGTGTAAACAGGGCTGATCGGCAAAGTATCTAATAAGTTGGTAAAAATGATCAGCACTTAAGACGGTAATTACAAGTGGTGAAGTAATGAAATATTAGGGCTTCACTGCTATGTAGTCATGTAATTCGTTCTACGGGTCTCAACATTTGATGCTTCTTAATTTGTAAGAAGATTAAAAAATTTCATAACATGTATTACAAACAAGACTCTGATAATACAGTACAGACGTCACTGGTACTTGCGTTGTCAATACCAGAGAGAGAGAGACAGAGAGAGAGAGAGAGAGAGAGAGAGAGAGAGAGAGAGAGAGAGAGAGAGTTCTTTTATGAATCTAGAAATGCCCTCTTTCCTGAAGACGGACATCGGGTAACCCTACCCGAGCATCGACGGCCACTAATGCAAGTCGAAATATATTAACTCACTGCACTGCGGTTGTTCAATTCAAAGAACTGACACTCGACATCTGTCGTAATTTCCACGTGTCAGTTTTTCGTTTCTGATTATGGAATAAGGGGCAACATATTAGTCATCGCCGTATCACGTGACTTTTCTGCGCTTTATTTTCATTCTAGCTATTGAGACGACGCGTGCTTATTTGTCGACTTGCCAATTTTTGAAGTAACATATCATAAGAAAAATAAATTTTCGTATTCTGCAATCTGGAAAGAGAAAAATTCTAACTTAAAAACGTGGATGCGCAATAATAATTGTACGATATAGGAAAAGCACTTACCTATTACATTCCAAGTTGCGAGAAATTCGGACGCACCATTTCTTCTGTACTTACGAAACACAATGCAAGTGCTTCTGACCAATCTTGACTCCCTCGGCCAACTACCGAAACGAATTCTGTAGTTTTCGTTGTGGAGAACGCAACAATGAACAATACATATCGCCTGGAAAGGCGAAGTGATGACGCGACAGTGCCAGGAACTAGATCACCTGAAGAGGTACAGCGAGGCTACGGTTAAACTAGCGCCCAAGAAGAAGAAGAAGAAGAAGCTCACAATAAGTATGTGACCGATAATATTCCTTCAAACCGTCTTGATTGCAAATTTATTTATTAGTTAATGACGCGTTTCGCCCTTGTGTCATCGGAGACCACCGCTTCGATTAAGGTAATCTTAAAAATCGGTTTTATGTTTCTCACATCTTTACCGAGTATGTTCCAATTGTAATTCGTTGTTACCCGTACATTTGTAGGGCCACAAGGAAAACCAAAAAACATTCCAAGAAAATAGAAACACCGCAATAACAACTTACGGTGTCACACCACGGAGAGCGCATTGTAAGATTTGTTTACCATTTATACTGTCTTCTTAACACAAAATAAGCCCATGTACCATTATAACCGTTTGTAATTCCGCCTTGTAATTTTGTGTAAATTCTGTCACGCAGATAATCTGAAGATGCCCTGCTAAAGGGCGAAACGCGTCATTAACTAATAAATAAATTTGCAATCAAGACGGTTTTAAGGAATATTTATTCTAACAGATTGCTGTTGTACACCATGGATTGGAAATCATTTGACCGATAATATGGATAAATGTATTATCAGGAAGCAATTTCTATGGTATTACGAACAACAGAAGGAAATACGAACTTTGCGAAAACTGTACAAATTTTGTAAGACAGAAATGAGGTTCAAAGCTAGCAAGGAAACCCCTTTTCGTTTTACAGGGTGTCAAAATTAACGTCTTGTTTTGTGCGGACGAGAGGGCACTGATGCTGAAAGACCATAGTTTCTCAGGTTTTCATCAGAATCAAAGCGACCAGTAGTTTACTTAGATGAAACTTGGATTCACACGCATTATACAGTAAATAAATATTGGCGAAGTGATAGTGAGCGAGTAGTATTGTCAAATAAAAGTGCCGGTCAGAATTTGTTTTTCATGCAGACGGAGACAGGTGTTTCATGGCTTAAAAACGAAAACGTCCTACCGCCACTCAGAAACGGATAGCCAAAAATTTTCAAGAATACGCCATAACGCAACTTACGCCAGGCTTACTACCAATGTCTTCATCCCTTGTAAATACTCGCAGCGTATTTACTCATTCGGATTACTTCTAGCCATTGTAGGTGTTGGACATGTTTGACTGTAGTAATGTTCATTACTCATTCGGATTACTTCTAGCCATTGTAGGTGTTGGACATGTTTGACTGAAGTAATGTTCAACCATTTTTTTCCATAATGCGGGAAGAATGAAACACTCGAAAACTGTCATTGAAGGGCTTAGCAAAATTGTTTCAGACTTAACATGTAACCGCAGTATCAAACATTGCATTCGAATTTCCAAATTAGATTTCGTCTTCTGCAAAATTAGTTGTGAGTAAACGAACGGCGCGTAACAGGCTGGCAGCGCTCCCCTCATAAGAATACTGGCGTGCAAGGTAGCTAGACAATTTGACTGGCGTGTAAGCCAGACTGCTTCCCCCTCTCTGTGCCTCCGGCGTAAACACGACGATGCTGCCACAGTGGCAAGGAAGGAATTGGTTCCCCTCCCTCCCCTTGTTCAACAGGGGCGGCCGGCAGGTTGTCGAGGCGCCATGGCACAGTTTCGGAAGCGCTTCCTCCGAGGTTTGATTTCGAATCCCCTCTTGAGCATGGATGTTGAGTTTGTCCTAAAAAATAATAATTAAAAAAAATAAGGGTGAGCGGCAGATTTGACGCCCCTAGGAAAGTGCCGCCCCGTGCGGCCGCACGTTTCGCACGTGCCTTGCGCCGGCCCTGCCCTCCTGGGAGGAACATCTTCAGTTGTTAGAACGCACTCTGAACAAGTTTCAGTCTTGTGGAGTGACTGTCAATCTACGAAAATCAAAATTTGCCAAATCAAAAAACAAATTTCTTGGACATATTATTTCACCTAGTGGTATCACTCCAGATCCCGAAAAATTGAAAGCAATCCAACACTTACACTATCCTAGAAACAAAAAACAATTAAAAAGTTCTTTCGGCATGTTTTCATTTTTTCGTCGGCTTGTCCCTAATCACTTGTTAAACAGTGATGCTCTTCTTTCGCTTTTGCGAAAAGGTGCCAAATGACGAATGTCAAAGATATTTCGATCTTATCAAAGAAGCATTAGTAAATACTGGCATACTTAGCCATCCAGATACGACTAAAGATTTCTGTATTTCTACCGATGCCTCGAACTCAGGTCTATCAGGAATTTTGTTTCAATTATCTGGGGAATATAATCCAGACACTGTAAAAATAATCAGCTTTGCAAGAAGAACCTTGACAGATTGTGAAAGACATTTCTCCACAACAGAGTTGGAAACTTTAGCCATTGTTTGGGATTTCAAAAGGTTTCTACATTATGTTTTGGAAAGCATGTTAAAGTTTTCTGTGACCACCAGTCATTAAGCTTCTTAATGTCCTGTAAACTGTTACAAAGTCATTTAGCCAGATGGGCTATGTTCCTGCAAGAATATGATTTCGAAATTATTCACATCAAAGGTTCCGACAATGCTGTAGCGGATGCTATGTCGAGGCTTCCGCATGGTCTTCCACAATTTGATGATTATGCAGAGGCAACTACTGAATTTCGAATCATACTAATGAAAGACACCACCTACCGTCAGTATTTTCTGGATATGTGCACAAACATGCATGATCTTCAAATAAAGGACGACCGGTGGAACAAAATCATTAACAAACTTATACAAAATCCTGACAATCTTCTGTCAGTTCACTATCAGATTTATCAAAACGTTCTTTTCTTCCGCCGACATCCTCAATCTGACGTTTGGTGTGTGTGTATTCCGAAATCATGCGAGAAACCGCTGATTCTGCACACACACCGAGTGTGGGGGTTTTCGGTTCCTTAAAATGTCTCAGGAAATTAACATGGTACTGTTTCTTTCCTAACATGTCCAGAAAAATACACCGCACTCTAAAGTCATGTTTGGTTTGTCAAAAATCGAAACCAAACAATCAATATACTAAAACAAAGCTTCATTCAATTCTTCCGACCCAACCATTGCAATTAGTAGCTGCAGATTTGGCAGGACCACTGCCTGTTGGAAGAGGAGGTGTAAAATACTTTTTAGGCCTATACGACGTCTTTTCAAAATTTGTTAAGCTATATGCTTTGAAATCTGCTACAACCAAGGCTGTAATTCGGCGACTGGAGAATGATTTTATTCCAACTGTTGGCAAACCTGTCACGCTGCTTGCAGACAGCGGTTCTACATTCACTTATTCGTGCGTGGAAAGATTTTGTTCGCACCAGTTGTGTGCGGCACATTCGTATTTCTCGCTTTAATCCGTCTGCCAATCCAATGGAACGAATGTTCCCAGAGCTTAACAGGTTTATTCTAATGCCGCACAAAAACACACTCAATGGATTGAATACCGTGGACTATTTGAGCAGATAGTAAACAATCTTCCCTTGTATTCAATGCCTATTGCCCCTGCTGACCTCATTTATCGAGTTAGGGAATCCAATGAGTAGCTCAATCCTATACCAAAAATTCCACGGAACAACCTATCACATGATGAGAAAATCCGAATGGTTTTAACTTCTCTCACTGAAGCAGCACATCTACGCAAACAATATCATGATCAAAATTTAAAGAGGACCCAAAAATATGTAACAGTTGAAATGATACTTTTAAGGACACATCCAAAACCATCAGCCATTCTCAAAAAGAATGAGAAGTGGCAACTTCTTTACACTGGACCTTATAAAATTATATACATGCCTCATGAATGTAATTATTTAGTAGCTTAGCCAAACACACGTGAGGTAAAGGGTTTGTATCCGCATAAAGATTTGAAAAAGTTCTATGCATGAGCTAGAAATGCTACATTAAATGTAAAGTGAACTCCTTCCCTTGAACACCAGATAAATCAGTTATGATGGAATAAGCTGAAGGCAATAACTTAATCTACTAAATGCATAGCAGTTAAGAGCGTATGTTTATATTTGCTCATTTTTTTCATTTGTAAAAGCTTATGTAATACTTTGTTAAGGATGCAAATCATTACTTCAATTTACACTGCTGCTCTTGTCAATGTTAAATGTGTGAGCGAGGTACAAGGATGTAATTTCTTAGTTATAATATTATATTGATAAATGAATGGTTGAAACAATTAACAACTATATTTCATAGTAATATGAATAAACATTTGTGTTGGGAATTCACACATAGTGTAAGGTGGTACAATTTCGATATAGGTACAATTCCGTTCAACGCGCCATTTTTCTGTCTCGTAGTGTCTCGTTGTAGAGTAGCAGGTTTCTACAGCTCCTCCTGTCTTTTCCAAGAATATACCGCTTTGCGGTAAGGAGATATAATTTTTTTCCCTTTAAAGAGGTAAGTGAAGCTACGTAATCCAACGCGCTCTTATAAATCATCTAGTTAAGGGTGACTGGATTCGCTGCCAAATATGCAATGTTTGGTACACGAAGTACGCGTTGGTGCGTGACAGAAAAAGTGCTTTTTATGTTGAAGAGGACCGTAATCAAAATTGTACGAGGAAGTGATCACAATTGTACCTAGTGTGGTACATTTTCGTTCGATTTTTCTCAATTCCGTAACCTTTTTTTGTGTTTATACCAACATTTGTAACTGTATAATATTTGTGTTACATATTCATTAAACATCCAAAAACAAGTGCCATAGTTAAAATTATTCCTTTTCTCAATTTACTTCCAGTTATAATAACATTTGTCTGAAATGATCGAAATTGTTCCACCTTACCCTATACCTATGGAGAGGTCAGGAGCGTACAATGCACTGCCCACATATAATAAATATTTAAAGAATCCCACACGACACTTAGGATATAGGTTTAGTAATTAGTGAATGAGTTACTTGGGTGAATGAATGAATGATGATACGTGAGATGAGCATTCAGAATTACCCCCTCACACACATACACAAGCACACATGTAAATATTCAAATAGTTGGAGCAAGCTGTATCTTATTCGTAGGCGCCTTTGCATAGACAGCAAGTCTATAAAATTTTGCATCCAATCAATATTAAAATATTACTGAAAGGTAAAGTAATTACGAAAAAAGCAATCATATCTTACTTACAGATTAAAGAACTGTCTTAGTCAGCAAAAGGTGCGATTTCTTTAAAAGGAAAGCCACAGATAACACTATTAAGGTATGACAGTTGTCATCAGGAGTCACTTGCCTGTGTAAAGGATAATTTTTTTTATTTGGTCAACCAGTGTAAGAGACGTTTATTTTAATAAATTTATTTTCGTAGAAAGACATTTCGTCCTCGATATTCTATTTAAAAGTACGTATATACCATAAACAAACGGGAAGGAATCCGTTTCAAAAGTTGGCCTGTTTCGCACAGAAAGTTAAGGTACACAAGCTTTATTCTGAAAGATGCAAAAACATCTTAATTCTGTAGATATAAGTTGTTAGCATCTCAAGAATCCTGTGAATCAACTCGCCTATAGAAGAGAACACGAAGAAAGAAGATTGACATCGACGATGCCGAGAGGAGAAATTTTATCGACGTGGATTTAAGATGACACAAACATGTCAACACCATTTACACATAAACAAATTGAAATGTCAACATGTAGATACTCTAGCAAATCGCTATGTATTAACTTAAATACTAGTTTGCAAACAGGAACAAGATAGCAAGCCAGTAAACGTGTCCAGACCGTACACTGATTGACATGTGCAGTGACAGCCAGCGAGAGTAGAGCGAGGCCGCGGTAGACGAACCCATTGTTGAGCGCGTAAAACCCGAAACTTACGGGTATATTACACGGAGCGAATTTGGTCGCTGGCGTATTTGGACGCAGCTGCTAAATTCGCTCCGTGTAAACAGGAACAGCGAAAAAGTCGCTGCTCCGAAACGCGAGCGTCTAAAGTTGAAGGGTGAGCTACTTTAGACGCTGGTCGCTGGCGTTTTTGGTCGCTGGCATTTTTGGTCGCCCCTACGGGAGCGTCTAAAGTAGCCACCAGTCGAGTCAAAATGTCGAAGGAAATTGTAAATGCTGGCGTTGTGTTTCTCACAACAGTTTTAAAAGAACAATTAATGAACCAAAAGCAAAACGGAAAAGTAGAAAAGAATAAAAGAAAATGGATTAGAAGGTGGATTGCGAGGAGGGATAAATATGGTGCTTCTGCAAATCTTTTTGGTGAACCTTATCGTGTGCCTACATAAATATAATGAGGATCACATAAGAAAATTTTGATAGATTGCTGTAAATGGTAGAGGATAAAATAAGGAAACAGAATACCGTCATGAGGATGGCGATCTCACCAAGAATAAAATTTAAATAATCGTTACTTTTAATGTCCCACAATACTGGAAAACTTCGATAAATTTTCAGAAATTTGATTACAATCCACTTCATGTTTTGTTTGGTCGCACACAGAACTTTTAATATCTTTATTTACGTCAATGATCACAAAATTTTTCGCCGTTTTGACGACCGGTTTCGGTAAGGATGACCATTCTCAAGTCTACAACAAACCGGTCGTCAAAACGACGAGAAATTTTGTGATCTACGTAAATAAAGATATTAAAAGTAATAACAAAATGGATTACTGATATAAATTCGCGACCATGTCGCACCTTGGGAAACAGACCTGTTTGGTATCACCTAACCTCCAAAACAATGTATCATATGCTTCTTCGTGTTTCAATTGTTTTTACAGAAACGCTAGCGTCTGAAGTCGCTGCGTGTCATTGCGACAGCGTTTTCATTCGCTATTCGCCCATACGCTGAGAGACAACAGACGCCAGCGACTAGCGACCAAATACGCTCCGTGTAATATACCCTTTAGGCTGACTACTATTGTGTATCTTAACTGGTAATGTTGTTGTGTTTGGTATTGTAGTCTAGAAATTTCAATGAAAATTTCCTTCTAACAGTCTCGCGACCTTATACACTATCGCCTATCTTTATTGCTAAGTTAAATCTTTCTCTGCGTATTTTTCTGCTAATTTAAATGCAACTAATTGACTGGTCTGGTCATGCCTTAACTTAAGTGATGCATTTTCTGTGTAATTTTTTTAATGTACTTAGCTGGTCATAAAATGTGCCACACTGAACACGGAAACTATTAAGACACAAATTTATGCTATTGATTAGCAATTCTTTTAAAAGTTTTTGCAAAATTTGCATGTAACAAATCCATTTCAATATAGATAAAATTTTTCTAACCCTATAACGAAATATCTAACCCCAGAATTTGTAATGAAACTAATCCATGAACGGGTTGCGAATTGTGTTCTAAAAAAAAGGGCCAGTAAAAATTATTTACGCCAGAACTTTAACCATCTGACATGGACGTAGGAAAATTAGTTTAACCCTAGATTGAACCTTTATGTATAAAAATGATGAATAATACTGTAATTAACTTTGTAAAAGATTTATTGTGTAAACGGACTATACATAAAAGGACGATGAAGTACTCAAAGCATTAATTATGCTCCAATTAAAACCATGTGCCAGTACAAAGACAATAAACAAATTAGTCAAACAAGTGCTCAGTGGACACTTACAGTACAAAGTGTGCTCTGAAAAACGAGTGTCAGTGCAACTAATACATATAAAACCAAAATCGTGTGAAGGACACAAGCTCGAGACTATATGAATATATTAAGTGAGGTTTTAAACGGTTTGAATTCCAAGGACGTACCAATGTACGACAAAATAAACAGTTATTTATAGGAAACCAACGAGTCGTGTAAACTGATTTGTTCATTGCGAACTCGCATAAGGACTACCCACAAACGGTAGTGACTTTCGTTGCAATGACAAACGAACTTTTCAAAATAGGAATAAACAATTTTGCAGTAATTGCGACTTACGTTATGGGTAGTGAACTCACAGACTAAAACATAGACAGTTCGAGTAACCATAACGTCTCACGTCGAACAAAATGTGTTAAAGACACTGTGCTAAGCGAACAGTATATCAGCAGCCTTTCAGAACTTATAAACTGAAGTTAAAAAGAGCAGCGAGTGTCTAGCTTGCATACAAATTAAATGTTGTACTCAGTCTTCAAGCTCTCGACGTCACCAATCGTACAATTCCGGTGACAGGAGATGATGTGCACCGTATATTACCGTAATGGACACTTGAGGACAGGGGCGTAACTATGGGGGGGGGGATGAGGAGGATAGAACCCCCCCCCCCAGAACCCGAAAAAAAAGAAGAAATCGTATAACATCCATCTGGTAAATGGTAAAGGTAAAGATTGAAAACTTGGGGTGTTTTACCATAAGCTTTCATTGGATGGGAGTGAATTAGTTTCTTCAACGGGAGTGGTAGATGGTAGTCTTTCTGGAAACTGACTAAAATGTTGCTCGTCAAGCAGATCTATCCCGCCCCCCCCCCCTCCCCAAAGCCAAGTCCAAGTTACGCCACTGCTTGAGGAAAACACGAACAGTGAAAGTGCTGAACGGATTACACGTGCGACGGCTCGCGTCCGCTAGGAGACTGAAACCACAGTAGCTGACGCCTGCTGCGGGTTGGCAAGTCATTTTTGAAATGCCACTGTTGAGCGTGCAATGTAATTGCCGCCCAACGCGGACAATTTAAAATAATAAACCTTGACATCAAAAGACTGTCCCGAAAAATAGGCAGTATATAGCAGTAAGTGCTTCTTAAAAATGGCTACTTGTAGAAAAGTTAAAAATTTCATCACCCTAAAGCATATGCATTTAAAGACTAGTAAATCAAATTAAACAAAAAGGAGAAAAGAAATAATTTAGGATAAGCAAAGTATACTGATGTGGGCGTACGCCTAAACCCCTTTGTAAATAACATTTTATTGTAACATATTTATGTACGCGTACGGTCATGTCAGATCGGTTGTTTCAATTTGAGTTAAACAAAAGCACTATACAGCCTATACTTACATAAACCTACCCCAATTCAATCTCTCGAAATTACAAACAACAACACAGGGAAACGAAAACGCTACAAGTGTGAACTAATAATGTTTCTGTGCTTCCATTTCAGAGAAAAATTTTATATCGTCCGTAAATGTTAAGTTACTAATGAATGTTAAAATTTGTCTTTTCATGTAACACTACCTACAAACGAGTACCTATGAAGAGACCTGTAGCTACAAACGGCCACCTACACGACGTCACGTGCCACTCTCGCATGCGATATCGATCCTCAATCGAGACGGCGGGACATTTGAAAGCGGTTCGACGAGGTGCGCACACCGGCCGCGCGCATCGTGTCCTGCTGGTACGAAGAAGATGAACCAACTACGTTTCAAGAAAATTCTAGACAACTGTTGATTATATTGTAAAAAGAGAACAAAGAAAATACGCAAACTTACTAATACAAATGTATAAAAACAAAGAAAAATAATGTTTGTAAATACGCTTTTGTAAAGAACTATTCTGTAAATAGTATTGTAAGTCGATCTCATGGAGAAAACCTATATATGTAAAAAAAAAGAGATGAAAAACCAATGTGTAATCAAAATTGTCAACAACCAGAACAGAGACCTGGAGTACTATGTAAAAATGTACACATTGTAACAATTTAATGATGATGAAAATAAAACAATTGTCTTTGCCTTCGGTTCATCCGGTTTCACTGCCGCCCCGAAGCCAAAGACGGAACAGTGAAACGATACAACAACAAAAATTAACGACCTAAGATATATTCTAATCGAGGAGCGTTTTTCTCTCTCTGAACCTTAAGCTACCTTCCCTTGTTTCTGTTTGACGAGAGAAAGAACAACGTTCCGATTCATCTGTCTATGTTCGGCCTCTGATTAGTAAAGACGTATCTATAGCAGCTCCTATTGTTTCCTTTATCCAGCATGTAAGTAAAGTGCTTTTGTGAGTTAAATACAACGTGAAATATTTAAAAATTTAATATGACGGGTTTTCTTTTATCATTCCGGTAATGAATCTGGCCTTAATAATTTTTCCCCTTGAAGTTGTGTGGTGGGTTTGGACGCCATTACGCTAGACAAGATATCTTGCAGTGATTGTTATAAGTTTTACCATTTTTCAATCCTTATCAGTCCCCATAATAATTAAACGGCTTTTTAGAACCTGCAATCGCGTTTTCTTCTTCTTTTTTAATGTTAAATTTCGAGGTCCGATATTGTTCCGCGTAATACTTTTTCCCGTAACTCCATTTGGACACTGAAATAAAAATTAACGCAAGGTCCGCTGCACGAACAAATTACGTAACAAGTCCAACCCCACATCACGACGGTGTCATACCTTTATAAATATGAATTGTTATGTTGCAGCAAAACAGGCCAAATGTCCCAGAAGGTAGGCCCAGTCTCTTTTTATAACGTAACTGCCGCCAACGTCTACTCTTTAATCGTCAAAGATATTTAAAAATAAAATTAATTCCCATGTTTATTTATGAATCAATCTCTGCAGTCAGAACTTACGGAATTTTTCGCTAATTTAATCCCATTGATATCTTGCAAACTATTTACGAATTTGATTAAATACTAAAAGTTAAACCTGCCTCTACAACCTCAACCCACAAGGCAGTTAACATTATCTCTTCCTGTCAGTACAGTATTAATTGATATTTAATTTAAGGCAATCATACAAAGGTTGACATGTTTCAGATAAAACTTCAATCACAAACAACGTTAGTAAAGTTGCCAACATGCGAGTGAAACTGCGCTTTTCATCCAAGCAGTTTCATTGGTCGCTTGTGTAGAATGCAAATGACGTGGTGGGGATGTTGCTAAGCTTTGTTATTTCCATTGTCAGTCACGCTTTGTACGTTCGCTGAAGAAGTGTTTCGCGGTGTATTTCTTCGGGGAAGTGCGCGTTACGTACTGTGCGAGCAACATGGCGAATTCTGTCGATGATCTGTTACAGAGGCCATTTTCCTGCAGACATTTGGAAGAGAAAGTGAAAGTGAAAGAGTTGGGTAGACCTACTCCAGTTTTAAATCTCAGTCAAAAGGCTATAGGAGGTGGCAAGAAAAGTGAGTGCACGAGGAAATTTAGTACGAAAGTGTATGAAAACAGTTGGATTTGGGAATGTGATACTTGCAATGCACTTCTTTGCTTTCCATGTTTGTTGTTTGGGAACAGAGATGCGTGGAATACAGGGGGAGTGAAAGACCTCGGACATTTTATTGCATTAATTAAAAAACATAAAGGAAATCATAAGCACATAAATAACATACTTGATGTTAGTGCATTAGGTAAAGCTATTATCGCAACAATTTTAAGTCGTGCTTATCATGACGAAATAGTGAAACATAATCAGCAAGTTTAGAAAAACAGGCATGTGAAATCTAAGGAGTCTTGATTGTATAAAATTCTGTGGTGCTTTCGAATTTGCTTTGAGAGGGCACGACGAGACAGAAACATCAAAAAATCCAGGTGTCTTTTTGGGTTTGTTCAAATGTTCAAATGTTTGTTAAGCTTATGGGACTTAACTACGGGGTCATCAGTCCCTAAACTTACAAACTACTTATCAACTACCTTATACTAAGGACGGCACAAATATCCATGCCCGAGGGGGGATTCGAAGCCCCGACCGTAGAGGCCGTGTAGACCGTGACTGGAGCGCCTCAGTCTCCTCGGCCACCGCGGCCGGCTTTTTGGGTTTGCTAGACTTAATTTCTGATATTAATAATGCAGTAAAAGAACATGTACAAGCCGCGGTGGAGTAGCCGAGCGGTCTAAAGGGTCTCCCTGCGGAGAGCGCGGTTGCTTGCCGTGGAAGTTCGAGCCCTCCCTGGGGCATGGGTGTGTGTGTTTGTCCTTAGGTTAGTTTACCTAGGTTTAAGTAGTTTGTAAGGTACGGACTGATGACCACGCAGATTGGTCTGATAGATTTACAAACATTTTAACATTTTGAACATGTACAAGGTAATCACGTTTTTAAGGGTATTTCAAAATCTATTAAAAATGAGTTGCTCGATTGCATGTTAGAAATATGTCATGAAGTTATTTCGAAAGAAATAAAGCAGGCTGAGTTTGCTGCTGTAATGGCAGATGAAACAACTGATGTTTTCGAAAAGACACAATTAATATTAGTGCTGCGCTATGAAAAAAATGGTGTGTCATATGAACGGTTCTGGTTTTTTTTTTTTTTTCAATCCTGAAGGACATAATGCTGATGCTGTAGCTACTTGTATTTTGAATGTCATAGAGCCTTTCTTCAAAGATGCACCGTATAAAATTACCGCTCAAACATACCATGGTGCATCTGTCATGAGTGGTTGCAAAGGCGGTGTGCAGGCAAAAATTAAAGCAGAGTATCCTAATGCACATTATGTGCATTGTTATGCGCACCAGCTAAATTTAACTATGGGACACGCTGCTTCACAGAATCAGTCAGCTAGAGTGTTCTTTTTAAATGTATCGGGCTTCTCAGCCTTCTTTTCAAGGTCATCAGTACGCCTTCCCGCCTTAGAGAAATTGGCAACACGAAGGATTCCTAGTGGACCAGCTACTAGGTGCAATTTCAAATCGCACACCATAAATGTGGTCTGTGAAAATAAATCCTTGCTGCTGGAATGCTTATCAAAGCTGGAAAAATCGCCTTCTGACCAAACTTGTTGCCAAGTAGTTGGACTCCGTCGAAATCTACAGGATGAAGAATTCCTCTTTTGGCTATCATTCTTCCACAAAGTGATGCCTCGTGTAGATATCATGTACAGCCAGTTGCAGACAAGATCGGTCGATGGTGTAATAATAAAAGGTTCAGTACCCCGCTTCATACAGGCTATTAACAATATAAGAGCTTCGATCGACGACATTGATGCGGCAGCCACTCTCAGAGCAAGCACTGGAAGATAAGTCTTTGTAGACATTCTGATGCACGAGAAGTCTGCAACAGTATTACCACAGAGACCTGTGATCGTTTCCAAGCCGTAGATCATCTAGATGCAGCAAAGCTGCTAGACTCTTCAAAGTTTGAAGAATACTCAAGAGGCTTCCCAGGCAGAGAACTTAATGTTGCGGTCCAAGCTTATGCCGTGTTGGAGAAACCCAGGTTAATGACAGAGCTCTCGGTATTGTACGAACAACCAGCCTTCAGAAATATTGCAGGAACTGTACCATTATCACAGTTGATTTCTAACAACAATCTGCATGACACCTTCTATCAGATATCAAAACTTCTGAAAATAATAGTAACCACACCGATGACAACTGCTGAGCCTGAAAGATGTTTTTCTTCTCTGAAGAGGATCAAGACTTTTCTTCGGAATACCGCATCAGAACAACGACTTAATGCCCTTGCAATGCTCTCCATTGAGAAAAATATGGTAAACAATATTGAGGGCTTCAATACGAAAGTTATCGACAAATTCTGCAGCAGAAAACAACGACATATGGACTTCATTTTTCGACACTGGGTACTACTTTTTATTTTAGTATATTTTGTTTCCTGTTTCTTTTTGTAATATTGTAGCACACTGGTCAAATTTTGTACGAGCTGCCACTGCTGAAAGGTGCATATAAGATGAACATTAACAAGAGCAAAACTAAGGTAATGGAGTGCAATACAAGAAAATCAGGTGATGCTGAAGGAATTAGAGCAATGAAGGAGGTAGATGAGTTTTGTTACTTGAGCAGTAAAATAACAAATGGTGGTCGCAGTACAGAGGATATAAAATGCAGAATGGCAATGGGTAGAAAAGCGTTCTTGAAAAAGAGAAATTTGTTAACATCGAATATTGATTTAAGCCTAAGGACGTCCTTTCTGATCGCATTTGCATGGAGTGTTGCCTTGTATGGGAATGAGACATGGACGATAAACAGTGCGGACAGGAAGAGGATCGAGGCTTTTGAAATGTGGTGCTACAGAAGAATGCTGAAGATTAGGTGAGTGGATCGCGTAACTAATAAGGAGGTACTGAACAGAATTGAGGAGAAAAGAAATTTCTGGTATACCTTGACTAAAATAAGGGATAGATTGGTAGGACACATTCTTAGACATCAAGGAATTGTGAATTTAGCGTTGGAGGGAAGTGTGTGGGGTAAAAACCGCAGAGGAAGACCAAGAGATGGATACAGTAAGCAGATAGATGTATATTGCCGTTCTTATGTTGAGATGAAGAAGCTTGCTCAGAATAGGGTATTGTGGAGAGCTGCATCAAATCAGTCTCCGTACTGAAGACCACAACAACAACAATGTTTCTACTTTGTCAAGTATTTTATTTCTGTAGGCTGAAGAGCGCCTATGAGCGCTGACAGCCCGTCCCTATTTAGGGTAATTGAAATTATAATAAAGAGAAAAAACCGACTCACCCAGTAAGACTCTTCAGTTCTATCTACTAGCAGTTTTCTGAATGGTTCGGCACATACTGGCAAGCAGTTCTCTCCCACGCCAAGGTCAAAACAAGCAGGGCATCAGTTGAGATATCGGTTCAACGCAGTGGAAAGAACATTACGGGCACCGAGATAGTGGTAATAACCGAAAGTTGCTGTGTTAACTCTAAAAATGTTCAAATGTTTTTTAAGCTTAAGGGACTTAACTACGGGGTCATCAGTCCCTAAACTTACAAACTACTTATGAACTACCTACAACTAAGGACGGCACAAATATCCATGCCCGAGGGGAGATCAGAACCCCCGACCGTAGTGGCCGTGCACACCGTGACTGAAGCGCCTCAGTCCCCTCGGCCACTGCGGCCGGCTGTGTTAATTCTGCCAAACGAATTACACAAGCTGTTTGATTCAGATAGTGCAGTGAGTAGATAGTGCAATGAAACAACAATGTGACTTATCCGGAATAGGCCTTTAGTTTAGTAGGTTACTCCTACTGTCGAAAGACCTGCGTCTGATGAAGGTGATCATCCAGGTACACAAAACAGGTCAGGACACTTTTCCAAAAACAACGGAAAAGGCATACTAAATTTAAAAGAACCCAAAATCCTTATCACTGGCGATCCTACACAGAAGCTCGAAATTTAGCGAGGACTTCAATGCGATATGCCTACAGTACTTTTAACAACGAAACTCTTTCTCGAAATTTGTTTGAAAACGCAAAGAGATTTTGATCTTATGTTAAATATCCTAGGGGAAAAACACGAACAATACCCTCACTATGTGATAGTAATTGTGACCCTGCCGATGATAGCCCTACTAAAGCACAGTTACCAAACACTGCTTTTAGAAACTCATTCACCAAATAAGATGAAACAAGTAATCCAGATTTCCAATTATACACAGAGACCAGAATGAGTAACGCTGAAGTAGATATCCTCGGAACAGTGAAGCAACTTACATCACTTAACAAGAAGTTTTCTGATTCGGACTGTGTACCCATTAGATTTCTATTCGATTATGCTGAAGCGATAGCTCCTTACTGAACAGCCGTATACAGCCGCTCGATCTGTACCAAAAGACTGGAAATTTGCACAGGTCACACCCCAAATAATTTCAATAAGATGGAAGAGGGCCTGAAACTAAATGAAATTTGGATTATGGTGTTGAAGAAGAAATGTAACAGTCGTGTTATTTTGTGTATCTTTGGTTGTGATCGTAGCACACAAAAGCATTCCACGGAAAACTTAAACTACAATTAAGAAACACACACTTTCTCCTAACTGAATGGGAAAAGAAGTACTGTACAGCCATGAATCCTCATGCACCAAAACTAAGATCACAACCAAAGATACACAAAATAAACTGCCCCATACGCCCTATAGTCGATTCACGAAACAGCCTAGGATACAAAATTATTAGTAAACTAAATCACATTTTAACTAAGATGTACACATACCCTACAAATTACTCAATAGAAACAGCAAGCAGATAATAGAAGAAATTTAGAACATCAAAATTCCTCATTCTGCTCAGCTAGTATCATTTGATTTCACAAACCTATACACAAATATACCTATCCCAGAAACACTAAAAATCATCAGGTCAAACCTCGTAAAATTAAAATAAAAAAATCTATCAATAGCTGAAATCACTGAATTCATAGATCTTCTGGAACTAGTGCTTAACCACAACTACTTCACATTTAACAATAAAAACAAATTAGAGGTGTTGCAATGGGCTCAAGTATAGCAGGTTTCATTGTCAACATACAGGGTGTCTCACCTAACGCTGCCACCTCAAATATCTGTGGAACGACAAAAGATATTGAAACCCGGTTTTCACCAGCATGAACGTACGGCAGGGGCCTAAGAAACTAAATACTATGCGAAATTTTACAACGTTTACAAATACTATTTTCAACACAAACTTTTTAAATGGACGCCCAATATTTTTTCGTATTGCGAGGGTGAAGGTCGGGGTGAGAGTTTAAAATACGGAAAGTTTAATTTTTAAAACTCACAACCACCAACTGCGAACCAAATTCATAAACATGCAAAAACACTGGAACTGTGACTGCGACTGTTTGACTCGTTTCCTAGGGGATGATATCACACGTTCGCAGATTTCCTTCCCTGCATATGATTAACAAAACAAATTCATAATAAAGTAAGTTCATGAGAGAAAAGGGTGTACTAACTACTAATTTTGAAAACACTTGAAAGTTCACTTTATGTTGTTTATTACACCATATTAAACCCTGTGACTGATACGTCTGTACGTCGACAGATTTATCAAATAAAGTCCGCTCGTGAGCCCCCAGACAAAATGAATATTTGTCGCAAATTGTTTTCACACCATGTGCCTGTCTCAAACACCGTTTATACACATGCCTATGCGACGACACGTGTTACATTAACAAAACACAGTCATTTAAATTCAATTCGATGCACACCTCTTCTACCGGCTAAATATTCACAACACACAGTAGCACTCGATTCAACTTGGTGGAGTCTACGACGAGCACCCACACCTGGCGATTGCCACACAAAAAAACTATCATCTCCACCTCGAGATCCAAATGCTGACTGATGCAGGGCGACGCCGCCCGGCCAGCTACCCCACTTCCTCCCGACTCGTCACTTCCTGCCCTCGCGCGCGCGCGCGCGCCAAAAGCCCAACTGCCCGGGTTTTTTCCCTACATCATCAACTTCCCCATGTGAGCTGTTCTAACCGACTTCCAACGTACAGCGCTCAGCCAATACATTTCTAAAACTTTACTTAAAACCAAAATAATTACACTACACATTAAACAAATTTCTTATGTTTTTATATTGGTATACACATCCTTTGCACTATTTATTACAATCGTGCAATTTCTTATATCACAGATAAGTGATTGAACTGAATATTTCAAGATAAAATACACAAGATTAATTGAAAATAAAATGAGAAATAGTTAATATATTACTTTTATAAACAAACATTGCCATGCTAGTTGTGTAACCGTCTTGTATTCATTGGTAATTTATTACTTTTCATTGTCAATTAAACATATTACGTCAGATGTGACTATATCAGCTAATGTATTGTTTATTTGTCAACAGGCTATTTTGTAATGAGGGCCTTAAAGGTTCCTAACTGCATCGCATTACTTCAAATGCCAGTAGTATTAGAATATTTTATTTCACGCTGTGCACTGCACTGTGCCTGGCACTCGCCATTGTCCCTCTCTCCCCTCACCGGAAACGAAACTGGAAAATCCTAAGTTGGAACAAGCCACCAACGTCGGCCTGCTCGCTGGCCACCCGTCAGCTACAAGCACACAGCAAATCTCAACGTGGAGAATTTCTACCTTTGGCCTTTTTTATAAATGTTGTCACCCAACTGCGTACATACATTGCTACCATAATTAATAAGATTAAAATGCTGTAACATTTAGTGCATTGGCATGGTCAATGTTTGCAGTGAACTTCATACTGTTTAATTATCAAATGCTATTAATTACCAGTATTTCTATTGGGCGGTAATCTCACAGTATCCAATCAATAGCATAAAAAATCACATAAACAATGGCGTTTATTGCATCGCAATACACCAATTACATCTCGAGATATTGCGACGCGAAATTGACGTTTTAAATAAATTAAGCGCACAGCTGGCGCACGTCCTGAGACTCAAACGTGAACCTCACGCTGACGGTAATCGTGATCTGAATGACGAACTACGTCAGTGGAGTGTTAATGTATGATGTGGTATTGTATAACAACACATCATTGACCCATTTCATAGATGGCACTCTTAAAGGGGGATAGTTTAGTCCCTTCTTGAGCTGTACCTTACTTGAACTGATCCACCTATTATAATGTGTCAAATAATGCGGTATGAGAATGGTGGATGTCCTGCGCATAATGTTTATTGTTGCGAAATGACAACTAGAGGTACAAACAGCGGTAACAGACGTGATTTCACGTTTCTAAACCTCATACGTTCTGCAATATGTAGCTTGTAATTGATAGCAAGTCACAGTTTCTGACGTAATGTATCGCATGTAGTACTGTGCTCAGAGCAGGGATTGCCTGCGCTGGCGCCTGTAACCAATCTTGGGATTGATCCTGCTGTAAACAAACCAATATCACCACGACACGCTCTACCATCAGTGTACAGGTGTCTCCTAATCCGCTCTGCTGAACTGCTCTCAAACTGTAACGTAATTCATATACGTTGCCCATTAAAACCTATTTTCGTGTAGCGTGTTACATTTCACTTCGTCTAGTCGATATGCCGACCTTCCGTAATGAAGAAAAACTAGATATTATTTTAATTTATGGCGAATGTCACAGAAATGCAACCGCAGCTGTGGCACTGTATGCTGAACGCTACCCAGATCGGCGGTGTCCGTCACGTCGAACCATTGTCAACATCTGCAAGACACTCGGAGGAAGCTGGACTCCCACAACACGTCGACGTACAACGCCAGCCACTGGTAATGGAAACGAAATTGCTGTTCTGGCTGTTGTAGCGCACAATCCTCAGGTGGGTGTACGACAGATTGCACGAGATTTAGGAATAAGCCACAGTAGTGTGTGCAGAATCTTGCATCGGCATCGGTTTCATCCGTTCCATATCTCACTGCACCAAGAACTGTATGTGAACGACTTTGCATCCCACATTACATTCTGTCATTTTGCACTTCAGCAGTTTCAGGGTAATCCAGTATTCCTAAGCAATACTTTGTTTACGGACGAGGCTTCATTTACAAATCATGGGTATGTGAATCTGCGGAACATCGGAACATACACTACTGGTCCGTGCAAAATCCCCACTGGATTAGCCAAGTTGCTCATCAACGATAGTGGAGTGTCAATGTTTGGTGCGGCATCATTGCTGACTGTATTGTAGGTCCCTATTTTTACCGTGGGGCATTAAATGGACAGCGATATGCATCTCTTCTTCAACTCACACTACCGCTCCTCATGGAGGATCTAGGATTGGAAACTTGACTATCAATGTGGTTCCAACATGATGGATGTCCCGCACACACTGCAAAAGTTACCAGAGACGTTATAGATGCGACATTTCCAAATAGGTGGATTGGGCGGGGAGGTACTGTGTGATGGCCAGCACGGTCCCCCGACTTGACGACATTAGACTTCTTTCTCTGGGGCGCAGTGAGAGACGGAGTGTATCAAGAGCCCCCAACGACAGTACAGGATATGCAACATCGTATTACTGCGGCCTGTGTAGCAATATCTGTAGAAACTCTACAATCTGTGGAACACTCTCTCGTTAAACATCTACAAACGTGTATTGATTCAAACGGACGGCAATTCGAAAATATATTGACGTAACACAATTTCAATGGTCAAGATGTGGCTGTATTTTCTATGCTGGATGTAATGCAAAACAATACAGTTTCTGTGGGTGACAGGGCACTAGTAAATGTGTTTAGAACAGTGAAACCATGTGTGTTATCTCTCATTTTAGCTCTACTTGTAATTTCGTTACAATAAACATACATTTCCAATGAGAAAAACGTTACTTTTTGTTGGAAGTTTTTTTTTTTTTTTTTTTTTTTTTTCATTTTTGTGGATTGTCCTTAGCTTCCCATTGTGTGAGACCCTGACATAGGCAGCGTGAGGTTCACGCTTGAGTCTCAGGACGTGCGCTAGCTGGGCGCTTAATTTATTGCAAGCGTCAACTTCGCGTCGCAATATCTCGGGATGTAATTGGCGTAATGCGATGCAATAAACGCCATTGTCTATATGATTTGTATGCTACTGATTGCATGCGAAAAAATAGGGGGTGTACATTAAAAAAAAAAAAAAAAAACACAAGTTTGTTTTGAAAATAGTATTTGTAAACGTTGTAAAATTTCGCATAGTATTTAGTTTCTTAGGCCCCTGCCGTAGATTCATGCTGGTGAAAACCGTTTTTGAATATCTTTTGTGGTTCCAGATATATTTGACGTGACAGCGTTATGTGAGACACCCTGTATATATCAACCACTTAGAGCAAAAAACTCTTGCCATGAAATCCAATTCCATGGATAAAATCATTTACTACAAACAGTATGTGGACGATACCTTGCTCCTGATAGATGGTAACAATAATGATATCAACAATATCCTCAATACACTAAACAAACCAGAACCAAAATATAAAATTCACAGTGGAACATGGAAACAATGGCAGTATCAACTTTCTAGACCTAACTATTAGTAAAGTAAACAACGCACACACCTTCTACGTCTACAGAAAGCCAGCAATAGCAGATTCCACCATACATAACTCATCCTGCCACCCAAAACACACAAAAATGCTGCATACTGTGCATTTGTTAACAGAGCCAACAACAAACCAATGGAGAACAATGCAAAACTTGAAGAATACAGTATCATCAAACAAATAGCTGCAGCAAATGGATATGATGATACACTGGTTAAAAACCTGGCACAAAAAAGCAAAACCAAAAATAAACCAATCCCCACAAAGAAAACAAAAAATAAACCCACAGCGTGCGTTCCCTTCATTGGCAACCTCTCCTACAAAATAGCAAACCTTTTCAGACCACACAACACCAACATAGCCTTCAAAACACACAATAAAGTACAACACTCACTGAGAGACAATGTAAACATACTGACAGATAAATACACACACTCAGGCATCTACAAAATAGTATGCAACACCTGCAATGCCCTGTATGTAGGCCAAACAGAAAGAGAATTCGAAACAAGATACAATGAACACATAACTGCCTACCACACAAAAAAAGTTTAATAAATCAGCAGTAGCAACCCATATAAAGAACACAGGACATCCATTCCAGAATATTAGGAGTGATCTTCATATACTGCATAAAACGGACAAGGGGCATGTAATGGACCTCTTTGAAGAACTAGAACTCTTCATCCATGAAAAAATACATGGTGAGCTTCTGCTAAATGATAAATTTGAAAGCAACAATACCAATTTCTTTAAAAATTTCTCCAGTGTTGAATGTATTTTTCATTAAAATATAAAATCATAACTCTGATTGAATAATTCTTTAACATGTAGCAACATCTGTTTTAACACATGCTATCTACATATGCACTTTTTATGGCATAATCACTGTAAATACTGATGTAAGTAGGTTATCTTAGCTTTTAAGGATATTTGTACAGTGTAAACATCTAATACAAAATGTCTACATGTGGTGTATATGTAACTGTGTTGTGTGTGCCAGACAACAAGATTATCAACAAAACTGTAAGTAAATACAACACTACAATAATACAGAAGCTATAATCATGAAACTAATACTAAAATAGCTATATCTTCCTGAACAGGTTAAAACGTCCAGCCATAACCTCACTGACGCCCACAACACAAAACATAATAAAACAAAAATGAACCAGTAACTGTAAAATGCACTCGATGATGGCAGCTTGCTGCCGAAACGCTTCGTGCTAATAACGATATTAGTAAAACTTGACTGCTGGAGTATAAATTATTTGAAAAAGTTTATAATACAGTCGCAGACCTCAGAACAATCCACATAACACTGATAAATTTATAGTTAACTGCATTCCTCGTCGTCGTCTTTCATGACACACTTGAATAAGGTCCAACGAATGAATGAAAGGTTCATGATTCTTCCTTGTTGATACCATTAGACACCAATACTTCTGTAATTGTCGAGATTCTCTGCTGATTTATCAACCTATTCTTTGGAATTTGCAAGATGGGTTCTTGAGAAAAATAGTTCACATTTTGAGGTACATAGAGTGTGAATTCTAGTCATGAGGTCTCAAAATTTTCGGTCAGTATTTGCTGATTGCTTTACCGCTACCCAAGATGCAAGTTTAGCTATCAAAAGAAGCTTAAAACTGAATCACCATTCATTGTACTTTCAGTGGCGTACGACACGGTACTAAAGGTTTCTCGTGTAAGTCCTTGTAATCCGACAGGTCGAATAATCTACACATAGCTAAATATTCCAGCTTGTGATACAATCCAACGTGAACTCCCTCATAAAAGTTCATGTGAGGCAGGGATGAATCCTTGTCCCTTTTCTCTTCAGTTCGTAAAATGTAGATGTGACAAATCGAAATCAAACAAGGTTGACTGTACGATCGATTGGTGCTAGTAGCAAGAAGTAACTCAGGTGAGAAAATATTAGTGGAAGGCATTCATATAATGGAAACGTTTTTGGTTAAATGGACATTCGAATCACTACCATAAAGGAGGTATTTTTTCCTTTCATGTAACTAATAAATCGCTGAAATAGAACTCAGCAGACAGTCGAAAACTATATTCCTTCACAGTACAACTGCAACATTCCGGGGGTAGCCCTAAACGGAATTCTTTCAGAGACCATATATCAGAAACAGGCGACAAATAATGAAGAAGTTGCACCATAATTCAAACGCCGTATGGTGGACCCCTAGACTATTTTCTTGCACAACCCATATCTTTAATCTGCTTTGAAATTACTAATTTACGCTAAATAATGAAAAGTGTCAATTTAGCCATATAAGCACTAAAAATTCTATATAATTGTTGTACACCATAAATCAGACAAATCAACAGGTTGTAAATTCAACTACATACTTATCAACAGATTTGGGAACAACCGTAATTGGGCAAAACCCTCGTAGAGTAGGCGATCCAAGAGATACGTTTTATTGGCAGAGCACTTAGAATGGTCAAAAGTTCTACTAAATAATCTGCCTACATTACGTTTTTCCAAACTATTTTTGAGTACTGTTCAGTATTTTGGGATGTGAAGAGGGTCCAGAGGAGAGCAGCGCGGTTAGTATTAGGGGAGCGTGTCAACGCAAATGTAGCACTCGTTGACGTCGAAATCATAACTAGAAATACGTTTTACGTTGTGGCGAGAAATATTTGCGAAATTTCTTTCGCCACCTTTCTCCTCCGAATGTCCCCACCTATATCAGAGTAAAATAAGAGAAATCAGACGGAAAACTTTTAGAGAATGCTGTGGTAGAGAGATGATATGAAAATGGTTTCATAAAACCACTGCGAGGCACTTAAATGTGATTTGCGGAGTAAATACGTAGATTGAAAGAAACACTATTAGTGCGTTCCAGTGCGAATAAGTTGATAATCGACTGATAGACCATAGTTCAGTCATGCCTAGAAAGTCAACCCATAAGTTTAATCGTATCACCATTGTTACTTTATGTCAGGAAGGACTGTCATTGAGAAAAGATTCCCGACGTCTCAGAGTGAACCAAAACGACGTTGTTCGGCTACGGAGGAAGTACAGAGATAGAGCAACATTCGATGACTTGCTCTGCCACCAAACGGCTACCATAGCAGCTGATAACCGCTTTTTATAAATTTAATATCGGAGGAACTCTGATAGGAACGCCACCACACTAAATAATCTTTCTGGTGCTACAGGACGTCGTGTTTTGACTCAAGATTTGTATAATAGTCTAAATGGCATGCAAATTCACCCCATCACCCATGACTGGTGTATCTGTATCTGTATCTGAAAAACAAATTCAGAAATGCTTAGGCTCGGGGTTCTATGTTGTACAACATTTCAGTTTCTGCTGTGAGAAATGTGGAAAATTTAAACTCATTTTATAAGTCTACTCCATTTGAAATGTTATGTACGCCAAAAATAGCGGTAATGCCTTTCTGTGTGAATATTCCACTGCCGCCAAGGTGAATAGGGTGTTGGGTTACCATCGAAAAATTATCAAAAGTAGGACATTGCTTAAAAAAGCCTGACATTTTTTTTTTTAAAGTCTGACAATTTATTTTAAAATCAAAAAATTGTTCATATTTTAAACAAAGTTTTGGCGAAAACATCAGCAGTGTGAGGTGCATTTTTTTGTTCTGTTTTTAATTTGTCTGAGAACTTGCACTGTATTTTACGGCTGTCACTACCGATACTAGTTAACTGAGAAAACGAGATACTGTATTTCAAATCACACAATAACCAACAACGCAACTTAATTCCACGGTTCTTCCGTAACTAAAAAGTAAATATCTCTAATCGTATACATCGACTATTGAAATATCGAGACAGTGCTAGACAACTAATATCTCACATCGAGATACCGTATATGTCGACTAAGAATGCAATGTTTCTTCGAGAGTTACTTCATTGGTAGCGAACGTCGTGAAAGAATATATAGCTAACTGTGTGCAGCTTATACTTTAATGCAATTATGCTACACTGAAACTCGTCAGATAATGAAATTACAACTTTATTACCAAAAAGCCGACAATTTCTGAAAAACAAAAATTCTGGCCTGACATTCGAAAAAGCATAAAAAAGCCTGACATGTCAGTAAAGCTCCAGACGGTTGGTAACCCTAATAGGGTGTTCCATTTTTATGTAACCACTGCTTTCGGTCTCTCTCCTCCACCCATTGTCGTAGTTACGAGCATTGTGGGAGGTACTAAAACCCGTTCCGCAACTGCAACATAAAGCGGTCAGACGGAGGCGAGGGTTTTTTGCAGTCAGTTCTGTTCCACGAGAACCTCTCAGTTACAAAACGGCGGAGCTGTGCTGTATGGAGATAGCATAGTAACGACCCCAAAGAGTATCCGCCCCCTCTCCAACCCTGCTGGCATTTGTGAGATTTTCCTCGTTTGTGGGCAGAGGTGGGCCTTGTTCAGTTCAAGTCCCGTGGTTCATTCTAAGTCGTAATCTTATACCATCTCACTAGCTGAATAATGCCAACGCCAGGGTGCATTTTAAGACAGGGTATCTTGTGCCAGAAAACGAAATTGAAAGGAAATCAAACGGTTCAAATCAACAATTATTTCACCAGACGTTTAAGACAGTTCGCTTGCAATTGATTCGTTATAAGGCATTGTTATAACATTATTTCCTTACATGGACAAGGCGGCAACGACCAACCTATTAGAATTTTATAGGAATCTTAAATGCTAAATATAGCAAATAATTTTCTATATGGACACAATTTACGACTTGTTTGAAGCAATCTTCAGAAAAAAAAATCGTGTTGTCTTATTACGACAATATATGCCATCAACAGTTCTGCATTATCCCGCAGGCTTTATTAACCTGCAGACCTATGTTTCTGTCATCCCTCAGTAGACATAACGATGACAAGGTAACGTCTTATTATGACGCCAAGAATGTAATCTTTGATTTGCCTACTTAAAAGTAAGTCGAAACTAGCTATCAAACGCAAAGTTGAGATTTAGAACGTTCAAGATTATTATATAAAATAATGTTTGTGTAATTTTGTTATGTTTTAACTTAGCCGGAAGAGTGTATTCTTTCGATTGATGACTGTGAAAAAACAAGTTAAAACTCCCCTACGAGACAAGGTATCGTCTTATGACTCGGTAAGAGTTTAATCTTTGATTTGACGACTTAAAAGTAAGTCGAAATTAGCTATCAAACGCAAAGTTATTTGAGATTTAGAACGTTCGAGATTATTATTGTGGTGTCGCACAAGTCCAAAGTGCGCGCCACCTACTTTCGCCGCGCGCCGCCAAGCACGCACGGCGCGGCTTTCTTACGACGACAGCCACGAGCGCCCTCTGCTGGAACTCCGCTCGTGGCCACCACTGAACGACATCGTTCACTTGTGACTGAGATAGGAACCAGTTAACACTTCGGAATCAGATAGGCACCAGTGAAGACTTGGCTATCGGACAGGCACTAGGCAGGCCCCTAGCTCAACCATGTATCAGCACTCTGCAGTACTGAACTGTGTAAAAGATAAGTATTGTATAAATTCTGTGCAATATATATCTCATTCTAATTTACTTTAGTGTTTGTAGTTTCTGCTGTCCCACTGGCTGCTCACCTTCGTACCTGCACAAGCGTGCTTCCATTATTCCTGTGTCGGTACTTTTCTACTCGGCCACCGACACCTACGACGGAAACGAGACACAAAAGCGGCGACGAGGCTGGGACACAAAAATTATATAAAATCATGTTTGGGTAATTTTGTTGTGTTTTATCTTAGCCAGAAGAGTGTATTCTTTCGATTGATGACTGTGAAAAAAAAAAAAAAAACAAGTTAAAAATCCCCTACTCAAAAATAGGTGAATAAGTTGGATAATTCGACTTTATTATTTAATTTAGTATTGATGAAGTGTGTTGCATCATAATAACATAGGTGATTGTTGTTTTACCTAGAGTTGTAACGGGGGACGGCCGTAGCGGATCGGATGGGTATAGGGAAGTGGCAGATTAAGACTCGTGGTGACTGGGAAATACAATTTATTTATTTATTAGTGTGTTGTGCTTTCTGGCTCGTAAATTGTATGGAACCCCTTGCCTCCTCCTTGGAACCGCTAACTGATCCTGTTTCCGTCGCCTTGCATTTCCTTTATCAACAGCTACTAATGGTTGGGTTAAACACCAATCGCCCCCTTAAAAGGGGCAACGTCACTCCCACAATTTGATAAGGCCCTCGATAATTAGAAACTAACTTTTTTGTCTTTCCCTTCGCCACATAAGGCGTGGATAGCATGACCCATTGACCGACTTTATAGTCCGGATATTCTGTTCCTGCATTATCCATCCTTTCCTGTCGCTCCAGCGCCTTAGTGTTTGCTTTCTGTACCCTGGACCATACCTCTTTCATTATCGTCGAGAAATCTCTCACCGACTTTACTTCCTTTCAGTGGCGGCTGGTGATAATGTGCTAATGTGCTGCAGAACACTGTAAATATATTACTACAATTATGCCATTTCTCTTTGAATGCAAGCGAGAAATCGCTGTAAAATTACATCCTTTCTCTTGGAATGCGAGCCAGATATGACAATAAAATTATGCCAATTCCTTTCCAATGTGTATTAGAATGTTAGTAATAAGGATGAAAACGCATTTTGGAGCGCTCTCACCGCGATAGCTGGATACCAGCTCCGTGTGCTGAAGTGGGATTCAGCCGCGCTGGTGAGTGCGCAGAGAGGCGGCGCAGTCGTCTGTTCGCTAGTGCGCATGCGCAGACGTGACGTCAGGCCTGGCGGCTCATGTGTGCTGAGACCGACTGCAACACCAGATCAATATTTCTCTGCGCGCTGCATGTAACGGTTGCGGAAGAATAGTATATGACGAATATTGCGGCATACAGAGACAAATAGCGTCTTCTGCGTTGTCTCTCAAACCTACTTGTGTGAGGCTCGTATTCAAATACCTCTGAGTGTAAATTAGTAATTTCTGTAAATAAAATTAATATTTTATAGTTATATTTACTACCTGCAGTGAATACATGCATTTTTAACGCTGTTATAAATTACCCTGAAGGTCTTACTGTCAATAGAGTATTAATTGGTATTTAATTAAAGGCAATCATACAAAGGTTGACGTATTTGACGTAAAACTTCAATCACAAATAACATTAGTAATGTTTAGCCACCATGGGAGTGATACTGCGCTTTTCAGCCAAGCAGTTGCATTGGTCGCTTGTGTAGAGCGCAGATGACGTGGTGGGGATGTTGCTAAGCTCCGTTATTTCCATTGTCAGTCACGCTTTGTGCGTTCGCTGAAGAAGAGTTTCGCGGTTTATTTCTTCGTGAAAGTGCGCGTTACGTACTGTGCGAGCAACATGGAGAATTCTGTCGATGATCTGCTACATTAGACCTTTGGTAGAGATACAGAAAGTGGAAGAGTTAGGTAGACCTACTCCAGTTTTAAATCTCAGTCAATAGGCTATAGGAGGTGGCAAGAAAAGTGAGTACACGAGGAAATTTAGAACGAAAGTGTATGAAAACAGTTGGATTTGCGGATGTGACATTCGCAATGCACTTTTTTCCTGTCAATGTTTTTTGTTTGGAAACAGTGATGCGTGGAGTACAGGGGGAGTGAAAGACCTCGGACATTTTAATGCATTAATAAAGAAACATAAAGGACATCATAAACATATAAATAACATACTTGAACTTAGTTCATTAGGTAAAGCTAATATCACAACAATTTTAAGTCGTGCTTTTCATTTTAGTATTTTTTGTTTCCTGTTTATTTTTGTAATATTGTAGCACTCTGGTCAAATTTTATACGAGCCGCCACTGCTTCCTTTTTGCCGTAATACATCGAAAGGTGATGACATTTTACTTCCGTTTACTAACTCATATGGCGACAAACCCGTTGCCGCGAGCGTCTTTGCATTGTAGCAGGACACAACCATCGGCAGATACATTCCCAGTTTTTGCGCTGCTCATTGATGTAATAGCTGAGCATTTTGCCAATTGTTCGGTATACCCTTTCTGTCCGCCTGTTTGCCTGGCGATGCTGAGGTGTTGTGCGCAGCTTTTTTTTATCTTCAACAGCTGACAGAGCTGCGTCAACACGTTGGCACGTCAGCACGTTGAGCCTTGGTCCGAAATAATAGCCTCTGGTTCTCCAAGTGTCCAGTTATTTACGAGTACTTGTGCAATCGTGCTGGTCTGGAAGACTCGCCATTGCAAGTTACGAAAAAAAGATGATCTATAATCGTCATGACGTACTTGTAACCGGCTGGTGTTTTGTGAAATGCCCCGTAGATGTCGGCACCAATTAGGGAAAATGGGGCTGAGGCTTCCGGTAATCGTTGTAAAGGTGCCTTCTGGCGGCTTACGTCTGCACGCTTCACGTACTCCACACAGTTTCGAACGTACTGGACCACATCTTGCTTCCTGGTACACCATCAAAACCTTTCTGCCACTCGTCTTTCTGCGGTCCTCTGTCCACCGTGTCCGGACAGGACATGATCATGTGTCTCCCTCATTACTTCTTGTCTGAGGTTTGCAGGCACCACTATTCTGGCCCCAAGTCTGTTGTTACGACACAAAACTTCGTCTTCCTTGCAAAACTCCTTCTGAGAGGCAGACTTCTGACACTCCGGATCTCTTGCCTGTGCTCTCTGCCACTCATCCGCAGTCCTCCCCCTTGCCTCTACGATTGCCACTCTTCTAGTTAGGCCATCTTAATTCGTTCGTTTCTTTCCCGGCTTGTGGATTACTTCAAAATCCATCTCTGACAAATACAAAGACCAGCGGATTAAACAGCTAAACGGATAGCGTAACACAAAGAGCCCTTTTAATGCAACGAGATCCGTCACCATCTTAAATTTTCTTCCTCATAAGTAGCTTCAAAAATACTTAATTTCGTATATAACGCTAAGCAAATTTGTTTCAGTTGTTGAATAATTCCGCTCTGCGGTCGTCAACTGCCGGGAGGCATAAGCTATCGGATATTCCGCCCCATCCACATTTTGTGATAACACCACACCCACCGAATGGCCACTCGCATCACACGATAAAATGAATTCTTTGATAAAGTCTGGATATGCTAATACTGGACTCGTTGAGAGTTTCTGTTTCAGTGTCTGGAAAGCTGCATCACACTCTGCCGTCTATTGAAACTTGGCCCACTTCTGTAGCAACTGCGTCAAGGGTCGTGCTATCTCAGCAATTTTTTTTACGAATCAACGATAGTAGCTTGTAAGCCCGACGAAAGATTGCACTTCCTTAATGCGTTGTGGTACTGGAAAATCTGTAACTGCTGTCTTAAATCCATGTTCACTAATCACGTGCCATAAATAAGTAACCTCCTTCAAAGCGAAATTGCATTTCTGTAATTTTAGCGTTAACCTGATCTCCCTAAGCCTCTGGAACACCCCGCAACCGAGTTGCATGTTCTTCAATATCCTTAGCGAATACAATTAAATAGATACAGCATTCTCGTGTCTTCAATCCTCGCAACTCCCCATCCAGCAATCTCTGGAACGTAGCAGGAGCGTTTTTAAACCCAAAGGGCATTCTCCTGCCGCCTCCAACTGATGGTAGACACTGCGCAAATCGATCCTAGAAAAATATTTACTACTGCCTAAACTATCGATATCTGTAATATTCGGCAGTGGATAAACATCTGACACCGTCTGACTATTCAGGTGTCTATATTCGCAGCAAAACCTATACCGTCTGGTCCCATCAATTGACTTCTTTGGCACTATTACTATAGTCGCCCTATATGGGGAATCAGAATACTCTATAATCCCATCTCGTAATTAAATGTGCAATTTTCTGGCGCATCGCAGTTTTATAGGCTGTTAGATTTCCCGTGGTTTCCCTCTCGGACCAGTCAAAATCTTCCTCCTCAAACGTACTAATTGTGACCAATAGTATTCTTTCGTCAACAAAATTATCAACGAATACCGGTACTTTTTGACCCCATCTATCTCCTCAATCTTTACTATCCTTCTCCTCACAAAACAGTGTGCCTTACCTAATTCCTCGATCACCGGTAGAGGCTCTATTAAACACAATGTATCCGAGATAAGACGGTATGCGCATCTACCCAGAACACCTTGGTTCTTTATCACGCGAACCTATTCTCAAGGGCATCGCTTGCAGCTAAGGCGATTCTTCCTTGCGCTTCGGAGAATCTTGCAGCGGTAAACACCAACGTGTTCAAATGTCTGTATAGCTTATGGGACGTAACTACGGGGTCATCAGTCCCTAAACTTACAAACTACTGACGAACTAGCTAATACTAAGGACGGCACAAATATCCATGCCCGAGGGGGAATTCGAACCCCCGACCGTAGTGGCCTTGCAGACCGTGACTGCAACGTCTCAGTCCCCTCGGCCACCGCGGCCGGCACACCAACGTGCTACACCCTAGTGGTCGTACTCCAATACCTCCGCCTTTCCTTTGCTCGTGTTGCAACATCAATTTCCTCGAAAGCAATTGCTACAGTGACGGCTTCATCCACAGATTTAGGGCATTCCGCTCTTACGAGGCGTGACATTTCAGCCGGCAGCCTCCGCAAAATGTATCAAGCGCCCTACTTTCCGCATCATTATCTGTTAACTGGAATGTGTTGACGTCAGCCCTCGTAATCCTATCTACGTAACTTTCCAGCGACTCATTTTGACGCTGACTAATAGCGTTCAATTACTCCCTATAAAATATAACACTATTCCGCCTTTGGAATCTCTTTAACAATCCCTTTCTTAATTCGTCACAAATTAATGCATTTCTTAATCCTCATTGTACAGAACATGCGTCTTAGCCTCTCCTACCAGACGCATTTCGTCATTGATCGTCAGACTACAATCCTAAAAACAGGCCGTGGCATCTTCCCCAGGTTTGCCGAAAGAAGGAGTTACGAAAGTGGCTGCGGAAGAATCGAGGGAGAGCAGAATTGTGCCTCCTTACGAGAATTACCTTTCTGTTGCATCAGTTTATTATTATCATTTTTCAACTCAGCCACCTTGTTAACTAAACTTTAAATAGCCTCTAACATTGTAGCATCTAGTACTGTTGACCCTCCTTTGCAACGGTTTGTTTATCCATACTCATGAGACTAACACAAAAATACAGATATGAAGGCGTATTACTATAAGAAACTTATTGACCTGGCTATACCACTGATCAAACCCAAACAAATTGCTAAAGTTTCCCTTTCCAATTATGTGAACCAGCTACTCCATTCCCACCGAGTTCAGCTCTTTCTGACACCAAATGTAACGTGACCGGGTACTACTGATACCTAATGCAACGTGTCTTGGGTGTATTTGCTGCTTTTGACAGCAACTGACGATTGTTCTAAACACAGACTTCGTCTATGTCAGGATAGCGTCACTGGTTACTTCCATGTGAGCTGTGTGCTCAGTACTCAACTTGGGGTGGCGATGAAACTGTGCTCCAGAATAACAAAACATTTTATTGACGCTCGTGCTTACAAAACGGCTGGAGGCGAGTGGAGTGTGCATGCGTGCTGTGCGCGCTGAGGTGGCGTCCAGCTGACGCCATGAGGCTCGTAGTAGCTGACGCTGTGGTACGGTTGCCCGCCAGCCGATACGCCTCTGTGTTGCGTAAGGGCATGGCCATAGTGATCGGCTGCCCGCTAGCTGCTCGGCCTCTTTAACTCGCAGCGGTCAGACCGCGCGCGCTACAACGCAGCTGGTGGCGGCCACAGTGCGCAGCCAACCGCGCGCCGGTTGATGCCAATACACGACCAAAATTACTTTTCGATTTTCTTGCTGAAAAAAATACTGCATGTGTATGAAACGAAGCTACATCGCACTCTGGTATCAGTTTTTCGATAAAAATTCTCCTTCTGCTGTAAAAAAAAAAAAAATAAATAAATAAATAAAAAAAAAAAAAAAAAAATAAATAAAAACCACCTTTCCCGGTTTTGTGCGTTTTCCTTGACGTAGTATACTTCTCACTTGATTCAGAGGAAACTAATTGTCGTACCTCACTGTGTTTTGCACATCTTGCAGGCTAACGTAACAGCTTCATAACGGAGTGTCTGTTTTTTCAAGTATTCGCCTTAGTTATTACGATACTTAATTTCCAGTTAACATAATTTGCTAAACGATCAAACAGATTTCGAGCACAAAAATTATTTCGATAATTTTATTCATATTCTAGTGCATGACAACGGATAAATAATCCCACTACCAATCATAGATAATAGCGCAACAAAATTTTCAAAGATAAAATATCCCAACGTATTTCGTTCAATTTTAAATAAAAGCTTTGCCTCACAGATATATATTCTCTGTGCAAATAATGTAAGCGTATTACATCTCTGTAGAGCTGTCAAGTAAATGTCAAAATCTGGAACTTGCATGACAGCACAATATTATTAGTTACGTGATATATATATATATATATATATATATATATATATATATATATATATATATATATATAAAAGAAGAAGAAATAATAATAAAATATATCACGTCACAATAATATTGAAATGAACAACATAACAGAAGGTGCTATGTAGCATTTCTTTTACATCTATATAAAACAAGTAGGCAGCATAGTAGTAAATTATATAAAAACTTATGTATTGCAGGCATAACACCTGAAGATGACTATTAAGTCGAAATAAGCTTTCGTGTAAATAATAGGAATTAAAATATACAGTGTTGAAATTATATAATAGTTATTATTAAAATGTCGATGTACGACATCACTAACACTGTGGGCCCTGCAGATAACAAGATAACATTTGAAGCTTTTGCAGTGAAAAATATAGTCGCTGACTACTTTTCGTTTGGTTAACTTTAGGTGATACATTACTGCGTACGAAATGTAACCAACATTGTCTAATTGTTTTTAAACCTGAATAGAAAGCGATACATCGCTCCAGTATAGCGAAATGGGTGTTGAAATTTGAGGACGCTAGTGCCGCGCGCTCTCCTTCGGCACGCCATGTGCACAACTACTGAGCCTCTAGCCTGCAGCTCAGTCTGTAAACCTTCGTAATAAAGCACATGCCCGAGCCAACAGAAAATGACTTTAAAAAATAGCAAAGTTTATCTGGGATAGATGCCAGTTCAGTAACTCGTTTTAAAATATCAATTAATTACCAATGACGCATTCTGCCCTCACAGCAGGCCATCATCTTACCTGCATGACAAATGTTACACAAGAATTACTACAACTTTTAAACTAGCGAAACAGGGGCTGATGTAGCAATTTTGCGTAACGTTTGCCATGCAGATAATGTGATGATACCCTGCTGTGAGGGCGAAACGCATCATTGGTAATTAATAAAACCACTTTGCAACCAAGACTGTTTTTACTTGAAATCATAATTTGACCGGTTGCTGTATAAGCCACACCATGGACTACAGAAAGCCTTATATAGTTACTTTGTATGTATATTGAGGTTATAGGACAGCAATTGCAACTTTTTCCCTGTCGTGATCTAACAGTTACTACCCAATGCCAGCAACTAGTGAGTCCAGTTTTGGCATTTTATGCCATTTGCGATCAAAACATTTTTTTTTCGTCATCATCATCCATGGATGGTGCCAAGTTATAATAGCAGTTACATTATAGCACCACTGATTTACTTGCATTAAACTCAACTAGAAAGAAGATGCACTTAAGCTGCACATACGAAATGCTTATTCCAACATAACAGTGCCGTTGAAAACATCTTTAATGTCCCCCCATTGCAATTTTCCGTCAGTGACAGCTAGTAATCCAATATTTGTAACTTTAAGACACAGAACTAGATTTACTGTCATTTTTATATCCGAACTTGTATGCAACCAATATTTTAAAACGAGTTAGAGAACTGGCATCTGTCCCAGATAAACTTAGCTATTTATAAAGTCATTTTCTGTTGGCTCGGGCATGTGATTTATTACGAAGGTTGACTGACTGAGCTGCAGGCTAGAGGCTCAGTAGTTGTGCACATGGCGCGCCGAAGGAGAGCGCGCGGCGCTAGCGCCCTCAAATTTCAACACCCAGTTCGCTATACTGAAGCGATGTATCGCCTTCTATTCAGGTTTAAAAACAATTTCACAATATTGGCTACATTTCGTACGCAGTAATGTATAACCTAAAGTTAACCAAACGAAAACTAGTTAGCGACTATATTTTTCACTGCAAAAGCTTCAAATATTATGCGATAGGTAAACTGGAAGTTAAGTATCGTAATAAATATGGCGAATACCGGAAAAATAGAGACTCCGTTATGAAGCTGGTATGTTAACCTGCAAGATGTGCAAAACTCAGTGAGGTACGACGATTAGTTTCCTCTGAATCGAGTGAGAAGTATCCTACGTCAAGGAAAACGCACAAAACCGGAAGAGGTAGTTTTTATTTTTTTTACAGCAGAAGGAGAATTTTTATGAAAAAATTGACACCGCAGTACGATGTAGTTTTGTTTCATACACATGCAGTATTTTTTTCGACAAGAAAATCGAAAAGTAATTTCTGTCATGTATTGGCATCAGCCGACGCGCGGTTGGCTTCGCACTGTGGCCGCCACCAGCTGCCATCGCGCCGTTGTAGCGCGCGCGGTCCGACCGCTGCGAGTTAAGCGGCAGAGCAGCTAGCGGGGAGCCGTTCACTACGGCAAGGCAAGGTATCGTGCTTGCGCTGCCCCGCACCGCCGCCGCGATGGCCGTAACACGCTAGGTGCAGCCCGGGAGTTGAACCCAGGTCCTCCTTCGCCCGTTGCTCAAATGTTTGTAAATCTATCGGACCAAACTGCGTGGTCATCAGTCCGTAGCTTACAAACTACTTAAACTAAAGTAGACTAATCTAAGGGCAAAGACACATCCATGCCCCAGGGAGGACTCGAACCTCCGACGGCGAGTAACCGCGCGCTCCGCCGCTTGTCCACTCCACCGCGGCCGCCCGTTGCTGCTGCTTCTCCCCCAGACTGACACAGGAGCGCTTCAGCTGTGGCTGCGTCCTTTCGTCCACACCACGCCCCTGGGTGAGTAACTGGCTGCAGTGCAGTCTTACCACGCCATGCTTCGTTCGACGCCTCGTCGCATTGCTGTCGAGGCCAAGACCCCACTACCCATTGCGTCATGCTGTGCCGACGCTATTCCGCATGCTGCATCTCCCGTCGGGGATGCCGTGTTGATCGTGATGTTTGGGTGCTGGCCGCACTGTGTTGAAGTGCTACCAGCCTGCGACAGACTCAGTTTCGCGATAACAATAATAACAATTGTTGCCGACGAGTAGCACAGTCCGGGCGGCAGATGACTGCCCAGCCGTGGCTGACTCTCTCTCTGCCGTGGCTGACTGACTGACTAACCTGTCTTTTTCGCCTGTATTGATACGACAAGGTTGACCCCGTTGGACTGTGTTTCACAGTTGTGTCATAGCTGCTACACGTGATCGGTCTCCTATTTCCGATCATGTATGTCCCAGCCACATTTAAGCAATACACCTGTCGGGCTGTTATGCAGCTTAGCGCCCACGCCGACCTACTTCTGTCACCAGAAGCTCCGCCGAGCCTCTCTACTTTATTTGCTGAAATCGTAAAAGTGCTTTTCCCGGTCTAAGTCACACGCCTGCTTTCAACACGGCACCGCTTCCATGTTCAACTTCTGCGTTAAAGTTAACTCACCACTTGTTTACTTTTTCCATATTATATGTCTATATTCCCCCTATCTCATACACCCTAAACAAATTCACATTGCAACATTTAATCCGTCTCCAAAACCCATGGAAAGAAATTTCCATCAAATAAACCACATTATCATGACCTATGCCTAAACGGACGCAATGGATTGAATACATTGGCCGTTTTGAACAAGTTGTTAATCAATTAAACTTTGCTTTCCACACCATATAAACCTTCTGATCTGGTACTACAGACTAGAGAATCCAACTAATGATTGAATTCTATACCGAAACTACAACTTGGAGAAGTCACTATCAACTATTAACGGCTTTGACGAACGCTGCGTTCAAAAGAAGAACCTGTTACGACAACCAGCTTAAGAGAGTACAGACATTTAAACCAGGCGATGTACTATTACTGTGACAACACCCAAAGTTATCAGCTATACTTGGAAGAAATTGCAGCATCTTTTTCTGGGCCTTATGGATAGTACATAAACCTCACGAAGTAAGCTATTCACTATCGTTATTTTATACTGCTTGAAGAAGGGATTATATCTGCACAGTCTTCAATAAATGTTATGCATAAGTGTTTAAGCAGATCCATGTATGAAAATATGGAGCATTACTACTAGTTAATGTTACGGTATGTTATGGATCTTAGTGATTAACTAGTATTAGCAATGATAAGTAAAAATGACAACAGATAATATGTAGTTACCAGAATGTAGCCAGTAGTTTTCCTGAGCTTATCAACCTATTTACTTCGCGTCCAGTAACACATCTTAGTTCTGGGTTAATATTATTATTAGTGGATGTTCCTGATATAATATGTTTGTATACATATGGAATGTGAGAGATTGGTTTTGGTTCTTAGATGGAAATTTTACTTATTTATTATTAAGAGTTGAGCGTACAATGCACAGATCATTTTAGTTTCTTCCCTGTTTGGCTACAATCAATCATTAGCAGATGGCAAGTACTTTATGAATGTGTAAAGATGAGTAGGTATTAAGTACATGTTTGCAGGCTTACACTTACTTTAAATTACACACACTGACAAAAAAGCAAAACACACACACACAAGAAAATACGAATGACATGTGATACGCATAATATTAGAATAATTATTGTCAGCTTCAATAAAACACCTTACAGCGTATGCAGGCACGTATATCATAACCTGACGGTTCGCACAAGCAAAGAACATAGAAGTCACTATGAGTAGATTCAGTAATTTCCATAAGATGAGATAGATAACAGGTGCGAATAGCTTGACAGCGCTCAGAACACAAGGATAAATTTCTCGTTTAGCTTCAGTTAACATTTTAGAGGCGTATATTCACAGGAATTTTTTAATTACATGCAATATGTCTATGGCATTTAAACACAGTATTTAGAATAATAATGGTGCTGTGAAGAAAAGTACAACAATACTCTTAACAGGTTACGATGCTTTCTTATTTACACATTTGAGTTAAATATACTCGACGGCAGGTGTGTGGTTTCTCTATACTCAACTGAGATCAAGATTCCTCAAGAAATTGGCACAATCCACCCGCATCACAATGGCTATCATCACAATTGCTATAGAGTGCCCTTGGTCTGCTGAGAGTATTACAATACTGCTACCTTCCTAGAGATTCCTGCGTGCAAGCCTCTCATCAGCTGCGATGATCGATTTTGGATGCCTGGCGTTAATGATGCCCTTGGAAGTCTCTACTACACTGATGAAACCTGAGATGGGCATATTACTAGGAGTCGTGGTGAAGTTATGAGCGTCGCTTAGAACTTTGAAGGTTGTATCATCAAACACTGTGCCAAGTGGTTGAGGCGACTGCTGGCCCGAATCGGAAGACCTGGGTTCAAATCCCGGCCCTGCTCAAATTTTCACTTGTCACCTTTGTTTAATTTCAATGGCCTTATGCAGCCACTGAAAATCCTTTCCTTCCTAATCCTTCTTCCTTCGCCTCCTTTATCAATAACTAGCTGAATACCCGGCGTTGCCCGGGTATTTATTTCTTTATTTCTGAGCCATATATTCATTTATATAAGGACTGTATGCCTGTAAAATCTCTTGCGAATACAATTAGTAGTAAAACTTGGTGCGTAATGGGACGGTTTTCCATGAACGTTACTGTTACGTGCTCATATCTAATGAACTACGTGTCGGAATCTGATACATTTTAGAAGCTACATTCAACTATATACGTGTATACTGTCTGTAAAATTTCCTGTCGCTACAATTTGTAGTCTTCAAATTATAAATTGTAACGTCATACCAAAGGCTGTAGTTTTACTCCATAAACAGCAGAAAAGTAGTAAGCGAGAAACTTTTTTCCTTTCATCATTGTGTTATGGTTGTCAGCGAGAAAAAGCTTAATAAAGGTTTGATATTATGTTTGAAATGTGTTGCAAGTCGCTTGTCATTCTCATACAGTGTGTTTCGAAAGTCACGTCGCATTATATGGCATTTTTTGCGATTTCTGTTGGTTATGTTTGGTTATGTTTGAACCATGAGCCGTATGTTGAACCATGCAGCAATTGTTACCTCACGGTAAGGAATGTGTGTACCAAAGTTGGTTGAAATCGGTCCAATGGTTTAGGAGAAAATGAGCAGCATTGTCGCAAAATGCAGAAGATTTTCGCGCATCTCATTGTTTATGACGTCATATCTCGTGAACTGTATATTGTATGTGATTCTTACACTTACGGCGACCGTCCTCATGGATTCAAGCTTAAATTTCATAACGTTTGGAACAAAAATGTAGATTTGTATGCAACACGTACAAACATACGGACACTCTGCTTTATATTATCAATAATTGGCAAACGGAATATAATATGTATTTACACTCGAAGACATCGTTAGCTTCACTTCTTCACCATAGATGGAGTGATATGTTTGATCTCACACTGGAATCCATAACGGCGAGTGAAAGAGGGCACGGACGTTAGGGGCCCTGCAGCCATAGGGTGCGACTTGTAGAAGTTCAGATGGACCGGAGGCGAGCACCGGTCGACACCTCGGTGCGGCGCGCGGCTTTTATACGTCCAAGTGTTTACGTCGCTGCGGGCATCGCGGGGGCGTGCTGTTCTCGCTTTCCACTTTTTTAATTTCTGTTTAACGTTCCTACCATGGATTACGATTATAGTGAAGAATGTGACAATAACGTTCAGATCGCGTTTGTACATGCTGTTGAAAAACCGTCCGCATACGAAATCCACCTATTCATTACCGAATATTTACTGCTAACATCGATGGAAGTATATATTGTGTGTGCAATATGATACATACATTAATGCCGTTTTCTTGAAATTGAGTTCTCCCGATCAGTGTGAAAGGCTCGTGTGCTTGAACGATGGCGCAACGAGGAGGAAAGTGGCGGAGCGAAGACTAGAGGCGCGACACGTGCTGGCGGCGACTGGAGGCACGAGAGCCGGGCGACCAGCTACGATACCGAGACCGCGAGCGACGCCGCCCCTCCGCGACCGGCCCCGCCTGCGGCGCGAGCCGTATGTAGAACTTCGGACACCCGTGAGGTCGCGGTTCAGCTACAGTGCTGTCGGAAAAGTTGGACACGCACGACGTCGATCTGGCCATGGGCGCAGACCCCCCTCTTCCGGCTTCGTCGGTTAAACGAAAGGCAGTGTACTACGATGTCCACCACCGTCGAGCTCGCAAAAAAAAAAAAAAAAAAAAAAAAAAAAAAAAAAAAAAAAAAAAAAAAAAAAAAATAAAAAAAAAATAAAAAAAAAAAAAATTAAATAAAAATAAAAATAAGTTCAAATGTCATCAGTCCGTAGCTTACAAACTACTTAAACTAACCAACGACTAAACACACACACCCATGCCCCAGGGAGGACTCGAACCTCCACGGCGAGCAACCGCGCGCTCCGCAGCGAGCTGCTTTAGACCGCTCGGCTACTCCACCGCGGCGCTCGCCATCCCCTCGTAACTTCGGTCAGCGACGTCGACATGTCCGCCACAGATTCCACCGACAAGGAGGCCTTGATACCGCTGCCCCCGCCCCTCCTTCCCGTTGAACGCGTGGTTTGGTCCACGCTTCCTGCGGAAAATGAAGGTGGGACGTGAACGGTTTTATTTTCTTTTTAACGTGTTACCGCTCGGCTTTAGTTTTAACTGTCTTAGCATTTTAGCCGGTTTTTACTGTTCGTTTATCAATTTTAGTGTGTCGCTTGGATTCTCCCTTTTCTGCATGCTTAACTGGTTTTCGCAATTTTAATGTGTGTGCCTTGGTGTGATCTCTAAGCTTGAAGTGTTTTAACTTTTGGTATTACATGAGGTCGGTCACAGTTCACGAATGTTCAAATGTTTGTAGAGAAAATGGGACTTAACTACGGGCTGATCAGTCCTTAAACTTACAAACTACTTATGATCTAGCTAGTACTAAGGACGGCACAAATATCCATGGCCGAGGGGGATTCGAACCCCAGACCGCAATGGCCGTGTAGACCGTGACTGTCGCGCCGCAGACCGCTCGGCTACTAACGAGTTCCGTTTTGTGACTATTCATTACCTATTTTGCGTCTCATCTATTCCTAACCATTGACGTTGTTCTAGACTAGACTGGATTGTTTCTCCACTTACGCTCGGATGTGGACTGGACCGCGCACATTTGTGCCTGTTTTCCTGTTCTATGCATTTTTTATGGCGACCTGTCTACTGTTCCCTGGATACGCATGGTTCTCCTCTGCATTTGCGTTTACAGCGTACACTTGTCTGTTCAATTAAAAACATTCATCTACTTTCCTCTCAGAGGTTTTACTTTTCTTTGTTTGGCACAAAGGGGAGGACACGTTATCTCCCAGTCCTCTCACTACACTTCACTTTTTACAGAGCACTTAAATTTTCTCTTAGCTTCACGGTGGGCTCATACCCTCATCAGGTACAGAACTGGTTGTCCCACATGTGTCGTTTTCCTGGGGGGCTCGGCCTCGGTGGCCGAGCGGTCAGCGGCGTGCCAGTCACGGACTGCACGGCCGTTGCGACCGGAAGTTCGAATCCTCCCTCGGGCACGGATGTTTGTGCCGCCTTTAGTATCAGATAGTTCATAAGTAGTATGTAAGTTTAGGGACTAATGACCCCGTAGTCGACATCTACTTACATACTCTGCAATCCACTGTAAGGTGCGTGGCGGAGGGTACAAGGTACCACTAATGGGCATTTCCTTTCCTATTCCACTCGCAAATAGGACGAGGAAAAAAAGATACCTGTATGCCTCCGTACGAGCTCTAATTTCTGTCGTCTTGTCTTTATAATCACTACGCGAAATATAAGTAGGCGGCAGCAAGATCGTACTACACTCAGCTTCAAATTTCGGCCCTCTAAATTTCCTCAACAGAAATTCACGAAAAGAACGTCGTCTTTCCTCCAGCGATCCCCAATTGAGTTGCCAGAGCATTTCCGCGACACTCGCGCATTCGTCGAACCTACCAGTAACAAACCTAGCTGCTCGCCTCTGAACTGCTTCTAAGTCTTCCTTTAAACTGATCTGCTGTGGGTCCCAAACACTTGAGCGATACTCAAGACGTGGTCGTACAAGCGTTTTATACTCGGTCTCTTTTGCAGATGAAGTACATCTTCCAAAAATTCTCCCAACAAACCAAAGTCGGCTGTCCGCCTTACTCACAACTGTCCTTACATGTACGTTCCATTTCATATTGCTCTGCAATGTTACGCCAAGATATTTGAACGACGCGACAGCATCAAGAAGCTCACTACTAATGCTGTATTCAAATATTATGGGATTGTTTTTCCTACGCATGCGCATCACCTTACATTTGTCTACATTGAGAGCTAGCCGCCATTCTTCACACCAAGAAGAACTTTTGTCTAAGTCATCCTGTATGATATTACAGTCAGATAAGACGACACCCTCCCATACACCACAGAATCATCAACAAACAGCCGCAAATTACAACTTACTCTGTCCATCAGATCATTTATATAGGTAATAATAGCGGTCCTATCACACTCCCCTGCGGCACACCTGACGATACACTTCTCTCTGATTAACACTTGTCGTCGAGAACAACGTACTGCGTTCTATTACTTAGGATGTGTTCCAGCCAGTCACAAATCTGTGAACCTATTCCATAAGCTCGTATCTTCTTTAGCAGTCTGCTGTTGCGAGCGCCTTTTTGATGTCGAGAAAGACACAATCCGCCTGTTGCCCTTCATCTATGGCTCGCAAGATGTCATGTGAGAAAAGGGCAAGCTGAGTTTCATATGAACGATGTTTCCTAAACCCGTGCTGATTCATGGAAAGAAGCTTTTCCGTTTCCAGGAAATTTACTATATTCGGAGAACATGCTCAAAAATTCTACAGGAAACTGATGCCAACGATATTGGCCTGTAATGGCGTGGGTCAGTTTTCTTTTCTTTCTTATAAACGGAAGTCACCTCCGATTTTTTCCAATCACTAGGAACATTGCGCTGAATTAAAGATTCGCGATAAATGCAAGCTAAGTAGGGGGCCAATGTCGCAGAATACTCTTTGTAAAACCGAACTGGTATTCCATCCGGACCAGCAGACTTCTTCGTATTTAGCTCTCACGGCTGCTTCTCTACACCTTTCCGTTTGCTTCCTTCTATTACTGCCCCGTAATTATCAATGAGTGACTGTATAGTGGTCTTTGACCGCCTACCAATTTTACATGGGACCAGATTTTTTCGGGTTCTCTGAAAGATCTTTTAGTAAGGTATGGCTGTGGTAGTTACTGTATGCTTCGCGCATAGATCTTTTTATAGACGCACGAATCCCTACTAACTTTGTCCTGTCATCATTTACGTGTTCTTTTTTGAATCGAGAGTGCAACAGTCTCTGCTTTCTCAGCAGCTTTCTATCATTATTATTATACCACGGTGGATCTTTTCCATCCTTAATCGTCTTTACTGGCATATAATTCTCTAACCATTTATTTACAATGCACTTAAATTTAGTTCACAATTCCTCTACATCCATAGTCCCGGAATTAAACGATGCCCAGTCATTTTCTAAGTGCGATCCTAACATTTGCTTATCGTCTCTTCCCAACAAAAACACGCTCCTAGCATACTTGATTGGTTTAAGAATTATGGTCACCATCGATGCTATGACAATATCATGATCACTAATTCCTGTCTCTACACAGACCGTTAATAAGGTCAGGCCTGTTCGTTGCTATAAGGTCTAAAATATTTCCATTGCGCGTGGGTTGCCGGTTTAACTGCTTAAGATAGTATTCGAAGAATGTGCCCAAAAGTAGCTCGCAAGACTGCTTGTCTGTATCTCCTGAAATGTGGCTAGAGAGGTCCCAATCTAAACTCTTAAGGTTGAAGTCTCTTCCAACTAATATTACATGGCCCAGATACCTACGCACTACCTGGTGTAGACTTTCTTTGAATGCCTGTAAAACTGCTACAGCAGCACTAGGGGGCCGGTAAAAACACTGTTAACGTTACTTCTTTTGGACCTATTACACGTGCCCAGATAACTTTCTAATACTTTTTAAGTCATTCTGTAAGATAATCCCATACACTCTACAAACTTTTGAACATTTGAACGTTTTGTCCTGGAGGTGGCTCTTCTACAGCATAATAAATGAAAAAATACACATAATCTCGTATATTATTACTTCAACGAAACTTGTCACTAATTACACAAAAATATCAATTTCCTATCGTAACGAAATACTTTGTGAAGCAAGAATAAACAAATTTATACTTATTCCAAAAATACTGTGGACAACATATTGGTAATCCTATTGTCCTCTGGTTGTTTCCTATGTGGATGTATCTGGAAGATGCATTCGATGACGTTGCAGCGACTTCTGCATGTAGATGGCAGTGCCGCCCCCATGGGTGAGCCTGTCATCTCGGAAACAGCAGTAGTTTGCCGCTCGCACGTTCACCCTAGTTTTGAGAAAGTTCTCCTGTAGAGGAGACCTGCTGAAGATCAAGACCCTTCGCGTTGAATTGACGGCGTAGGCCGGGAGTTTTTCCAGCGCAAGCGGTCCATCTCTGCAGCGCGCAACCCGCACATCGCGCGTGGCCGTTGGCTTGCCTGCGAAGTAGGCGGCGGCTCCGTGCGGCTGCTTGCGGCTGGGCTCTAGTCTTTGCCGGTCCGAGGGCTCCATTGCTGGCTGGGTCGGCTGCAGTGGCGGCTGGTGGGCTGTTTATTAGGAGGGGCGGCATGTCTCTTCAATTGTACACGACATTTTGTCCTTTCAGAACATTTCTTGAATGGGGAGAATATAGAATTAATTTTATTAGCTAGTTACGTAATTAAACCCTTCATCTAACACGACTTTTTCCTCCTATACCAAAATACAAACAAATCTACGCACAAATATGCCGTTTTTAATTTTTTCTGCAGGCAATGAAAACCTTGTAACTCCATTTTATTAGATTTCACAAGAGACCCAAAACTGTACCTTAAAATAATATAAAGTAAGAAGTAAATTCGTTGTGTGTGTAACTATATAAGTAAGTGTTCAGAGAACACAAATGCTTCGTCACGACAAACATATGTTACTGAATTTAGAAGACTGTCACCAACAAATGTAGTAGTACCATTGGTATGCTTATATATTGGTGTGTTTATATGAAGCAGAATTAAATTTCCTAGTGAAACTACTTTTGCTTTTGCACGCATTTTGTGTCTGTACAATGTTCAAATCATGTCTCGGTGGTGCTAACCTTTTTAATTCCAACTTTCCTTCAAAAGTCAATTGTTTACTACCAAATGTTAAAATGTAGTTTACGCTATTTATATTATTCATTCTAAATAGGAAACTAGAAAAAAATTAGGCAATAACACGCACCTTGACACTAGTATCACACGCACCGCACCTGTTAGAAACTGCCTGACCAGTGCGGTGCGGCTAGGCTCGGACGCCGTCCTAAGCGCCCCGGTTCAGCACACTACCCCCACCCAACCCGCAGTACCCCCACTCACCCCAAGCGCCCGTAGCCAGCCTTTAACGGCGCGGACGGATCGCGTAGAGTCCGACAGTCAGTCCATTCTGAAAACATTCGGTGAGCCTGGTTGGCAGACTACCTAGACTAAAAACATTGGTCATTCACATACACGGGCTGCTGCTACACGAAAATTATTCGATTCGATTTGTGATTAACGACTGGTACGTATTCCGTGTTGGATATTTTTGGGAGGGCGCCGCCCCAGAGTCCTTAAGGAGAAGCCGCCACTGGTCGGCTGAGCGGATTTTCTCCCGCTGGCGGCGTCGGCGAAGATGCGGCACGGGAAAACACGATTTGGGCGCCTCCCTTCTTGTAGGCGCGGTAGCTCCTGTAGCCAGCAACGAGTTCCTAGTTGCAGTTACAGCACAGCGGCGGGCCCTCCTTCTTCTTCTGGCATTCCCGGGAGGGTTGGCATTGTGCAATACTTTGCCACATGTTCAGAACCTTGGCAAGAGTAGCACTGCGTCCGTTTGATTTAACGCGCAGCAACTGCACCTTAGAAATGGCGGCGATCTTCCCCAGCTGAAGGATTTTCCGATTATCTGCGTTGTCCACTAGGATGACGCAGAACAGAGGCATCTCTCGACGCATCCTCTGAGACTTCATAATACGTGCCGAGTGATGAAACATTCCTCCATGATCTCTCAGGTATTGAGGGTCCATCTTCAGTGGAAGGTGGCGGAAGACAACCGTCAGCTGTTTCAGCCTATCAGCGTTGCTCCTTCGCTCTGGTAACTCTGTGACTGTCCTAAGTGAGTTTATCATCCGACAAACTCGCCCTCAGCTTCTTTGCTGTCGGGCACATGCTCCTCCTCTCAGATTCAGAGCGGTAGCGGGTTTCTTTCGCCGTATGGCAAGAGTCTCACCAATTCTTTGCCTTCTCGGGCAAGTTTTGCCTTTCGCCTCGTCTCACGGTCAAGCTAGGAGCCTGCCTTCGCTAGCAGGATTAAAGACCGTGGCTGTAGGTAAGTTCCTTCCTGACCGGCTTTCGCCTCTAATCACGTCGATACGAGATTCCCTGTGTTGACCTTCTGACATGGCTGTACCCGAAAACAACGACAATTTTGCTCTTTCCGAAACGACAATTTGCTTTCTTTAGAGTCGGGTTTCGCCAGCCAGAATGGGCCTACAATGTTCCCTATGGCTCAGAATCCTGGTGAGATTCCTGATACAGAAACACTAAGCGAAGATTAGCGCTTTAAAGTACTGAGTATCAACGACACTGACGTACACGGCACCGATCCCTGGCGGGATCGCCGAGACATACCGCGCGGTTACACCTGCGAGAGCGTACACAGAGTGTCCACACTCGCCAGTAGTCACAGTGCGACTGAGCAGGTAGCGGAGGTCAGCACCAGTCCGCTGCCAGCGAGCTACTGAGAGAGCCAGCGAAGTATCTGGGTATCGAAGTCGTTTGTTGTAGGTTATCCTCTCTTGAGGATTACTCAGGACGAGTCTTTGTCGTTGGACATTTACTCCATATAGGAGAGGTGATAATATCTTGGGACGGTTACGGAAGTCCTGGGTACGGTGAGCTTGTTGGGTTACTAGTTCTGCTAGTTACGTGTCTAGCGGAGGATTAGTTGGGTGATGATGAAAATGATGATGGAGCAGGTTAGGAATTCGCTGGTCTAGCTACTTCGTCTTGCAAACAGTGTTCGGCTGCCTTGCAGCTCCTGGAGGGTTCCAGGCGATCTATTTCTGCTTCTTGCCACCTTCTGCTTCTTCCCACCTTCTTCATCTTCATTTTAGTTGCTGCTGAAAGCCGTGTGTATCGCACTCGGCAGTTTTCTTCTGGGCTGCTAAATGGGCGACGTAGTCGACCCACTCCGCAACTGAGTACTTGGAGTAGTAGTCTGCCAGATCCTTCTTGTCTATAACAAGTGATCCTGAGGATCACTTGTTCTTCCACGTCATCAGCCTTCTCTTCTTGTCCCAGGATGCGCGCGGCGCACGTCGCATCTTCGCTGGCTACGTGTTGTGCAGCCGCTGCGTCGTCCTCGGCTCCTGGGATAGCTTGATCGCTTTTGATGCCTGCTGTGTTGGTACAGGCATCGCTTCTTCTTCTCTGGTTCCTTCCACAGTCAGCTGCATTTCTGCGGTAGCCGCGAAAGCAGTCACAGGGGCATCTGCATGTTCCTTCGTGGATTCCTGCACTCCGATAGCTTCCACAATGACGTCCGTCTGTGTAGTCGCGTCACACAGGTTGGGAGTAGCTGGCGCTTCTACTCTTGTAGCACGCGGCTCCTTCTACAGCTCTACCACCTGCCAGTGGAGAGCATCGATATCGGCGCGGAGGGTCGCCCTCTCTTCCGCCATTGCGACCTTGAGGTAGGCCACCGCTTTGTTAATCGTCGCGCGCATTTCTTCCTGTGTCTCATGGGAGTCCCACGGTGTCCGCGTTCATGCTGCTGGTAAACAACGCTGTATCCTCGGCATAGAGGGCCAATTCAACACGCGGGACCCGTGGTGCGTCGGCAGTGAACAAGAAGTACAGCAGGGGAACGAGGACCGACCCCTGTGGCACTCCTGCCCGTATCTGCCTTTCTGTGGTTGTCCCCTCTTCTGCCCTCATGTGGAAGGTTCGTTCACACAGGTACAACTGCAGCAGTCTCCCATGAGACGTCGGAAGTCCCTGCACAAAGAGTTTGTACACGAGTCCGTCATGCTAGACGGAGTCAAACGCACGGGAGACATCAAGGAATCCCCTTGTTTCCAGTGCCTGCATTGCCTACTGGACCAGCCGAAGTAGCTGGTGTGTGGTGGTTTGGCCGGCGTGGAAGCCGAACTGCTCGTCCGGTATGATGTTCTCTCGCATGACGTGATCCAACAGTCTCTTCACCTACAGCCTCTCGAATACTTTCGAAAGGGATGGCAGCAGGTAAATGAGCAGGTAGCTGGTAAACTGCCGTGGGTCTTTGCCATTGTTCGGGATTGACACCACCTTCGCATTTTTCCAAGCGTTTCGAAAGACACCCGATCGGAGAATCTCGTTAAAGACATCGGCAAGAAGCCGATGCGTTCTCTGAGGTAGGTTCGTCAGCAGGCGGTTAGTGATACCGTCGCTGCCTACCGCCTTCATCTGCTTTGTAACCTCGTTATCCGAGATCAGCTCGATGACGTCGTCTTTTTCTCTGGTGGCGAGAAACACTGGCAGCTGCTCGTCGACTCTGTGTATGTGCTGCTCGTCGATGATGTTTTCCACTCACGTCAAGTTGGCCGCGAACGCGTCAGCCACAGCGCTGACCTTCGCATCGGGGTCACTGGCGTAGTCATCCCCGAGCAGGAGGGGCGATATAAGCTGCCGGTGACGAAGGAAAGCCTTAGCGACTCTCCAGGCCCTACGGCCGTCTGGGTTGAACGTAGACACAAGGCCTGCCCAGGCGTGGTTCCGATGGTTTTCAACTGCGGCCTTGATCTCCCGCATCATGCGGTTCAGTCGGCGCTTGGTGTCTGGTTGGCGTGTAAGTTTCCATTAACGAAACAATCTATTTTTGTCAGCGCAAGAAATTGGCAAGAGTAGCACTGCGCCCGTTTGCTTTTAAGGCGCAGTGGCTTCACCTTGATTGGAATGTCGTCGATATTCTCCAGCTGAAATGCACACAACTTGACAGTGTGCCGCCGAGGTGAAATGATGAAACTATCACTGTTCGGTTTGCGTGGCGATGCAATCTTCTTGCGCCGCGACGTCTACTTCCACGTCCTTGGGTTGCTCGAGTTTGCCCGGGGGGGGGGGGGGGGGGAGGGTCAGGCGGCGTCCTCCATGTGGAATCGGCAGGCCGTTTCCTAGGGTTTCGATCAACCTCCATCGCCTCTCCCGAGTTGGGGATGTTTTTTTCTTGCCCCGGTTGGTGATCTACTGCTGCAATGGCAATAATTTCGACACAGGAGAAATTACCCTCGCGTTGCACCCCGGCCGGCCGCAATTGCAGGCGCCGACTCTGCATCAACAGGCACTGGGGTAGGCAGAACGATGATCCTCGATTCAGTGCCCTCGGACGCCACTCCTGCCAGAGGACAGTGCTGCTCAGTGGACGTCATATTACGTGGAGCGAATTCTGAGGTGGCGGGTCGGCAAAGGCCGTTTGCAGCCAATTCTGCGTGTTGGCCTTGGGTGGATCGGGAGCGAGTGTGCCAATACTGACGGCACTGGTCACTCTGTCTGAACTGAGATCGTCTTGCGACAAACTCGCCCTCAGCTGCTTAGGTGTCGGTCACATGCCACTCCTCTCCGATTCAGAGCGTTAGCAGGTTTCTTCCTAACCGTACGGCAAGAGACTCACCCGGTCTTCGAGCAAGTTTTGCCTTTCGCCTCGTCTCACGGTCAAGCTAGGTGCCTGCTATCGCTAGCGGGATTAAAGTCCCTGGCTTGATGGCTACGCTTCGCGTCTCCTCTAATCTCGTCGATACGAAATTTCCTGTGTTGACCTCCTGACATGGTTGTACCAAAAACAACGACAATTTTGCTGTGTTCGATAACAACAATTTGCTGTTTTATAGTTGGGTTTATCCATATGACTCAGAGTCCTGCTGTGATTCCACAATCAGAAACATTAAAAGTTTAGCACAGAAAAGCACTGAGTATAGACGACACAAACGTAGACGACAACGATACCAGGCGTGATAGCAGTCAGAGCCAAACTGCGCAGTAACACCCGCGAGAGCGTACTCTGAGCGTCCGCTCACGCCAGTAGTGAGCAGGTAGCGGAGGTCAGGATCGATCACTCAACTCCTTGACATCCCTCTCTGTGAGGGAGTATTTTTGGGAGTTTGTAGCCTGTTTGCCTTTACTCCTCTGTGTCATTTGTGATGTGTGTGTGTGTGTGTGTCTGATACTGTTTATAAAATGTTTGTGTACTGTGTAGGAGGTTTTGTGTGTGTGTCTCGTACTTGCCCTGGGTGGTCGTGAGGTTGATTTTGTTTGGAAGTGATGGGATTAAACATGAGTGTTCGGAGTTTCCTCTTTGATCTAAAGATCAAAGATGGTAAGGGGACGCTTATGTCTATCGTGGGACATGCCATACCGATCTCGTGAGCGGGTACGTTCGTTTCCAGATCTGGAAGAGCTCTCATAAAAACCCCTTGCCAAATCTTGGAAACGCTCTATTAGGAGGGGAACTCCAGCAGCAGTGTGTAAGTCGGCCGTGGATAGGTGAAGAGGCTTCTTGAGGCAGCGGTTCTTCAATGTTTGCAGCTTATCCAGGTGTTTCCTGGCTGCATATGCCCATTCTGGGCAGGAGTATTCCATTTGCGGACGGATTAGGGATAGGTAGGTGTTAACTCCAACTGAAGGGGATAGGGAGCTGTTGTAATTTAGGATAGGATAAAGGTCGGATTTTCTGGCGCAGACTTTCCTGTAGACCTCGTCCACATGGGGTATCCAATTTATACGATGGTCCAAGGTTACGCCTAGGTATTTGGCAGTTTCCGTTAGGGAAGTTGGGATCGTTGCTGGTGAGGAGGAGGGAGGGGGGGACTTTGCGGAGGATCGCGTTTTCCGAGCTTCTTCGTGATCAGCATGGGCTGCGATTTTTCGGCGTTGATAGTAATTCGCCAGTGATGGGCCCATGTGTCTGTTATGTAAAACCCTCTGTGACCTACGGATGACCAGGCCCTTGTTTGGATTTCTAGTAAGGAAGGCTGTGTCCCAGAACCGACCCCAGTGGCACCCCAGCAGGAATACGCCTTTTGGAGGAGGTTAATGTTTTGACAGTGAAAGTACTATTCGTTCGATTGCTTTGGAATATCTGTACTATACTACCAGGGAATTCCTCTGTGTATAATTTTTAAATTTACCCCTCGTGCCATACTAAATGAAAGACTTTTGCCACATCCAATAGCACTGTCCCACAGTTACCGTTTCGGTAGAAGACTGATGTGGCTTCTTCAACCACTCTTACGTTCTGCTGGGCGGCAGAGCGTTTTCTCAGAAACCAAATTGGAAATGCGGCAGAATTAGCTCTCCGGCGATGTGATCTTGCATGGGGACAAGCAAATGTTGCTGTGAGTTCGAAAGAGGCTAATTGGCCTGTAATGGTGCGGGAATAAGGGGTCTTTCCCTGGTTTGTGTATAGCGACCACTTCCACGTGCTTCCAGCAGGCTGAGAAGACGCGGGTACGTTGACGACGTTGGCAAGTAGTGTAATAGCTGATAGCGGGAGGTTTTTCAGTAACTGGTTACTGATCTGGTGCTTTTTGGGTGCTTTTTTCATGTCTATTTTGGGCTACTGGTGTAGTTGCAGAGGTAAGCGACTGGAGAACTGCTGTATGAAGAGCAGCGATGATCTGCCCGTTTTGCCTTTGGGCCTTCGACCATCGTCTGCCTGAAACTGCTTTTCAAAGGAGTCGGCAAGGGCATTGGCCTTGTCAGCATGGCTATAGACCAGACTCCGCACACCGTGCAGGGGTGGGAACCTAACACGTCTTTATGTGAACGGTCTTGTGGCATTTCAAAGAGTTTGGTCCTGTAAGGCGGTTTTGCCATTTCCGTTTTCTATGCTGATTGAGCGCGATATTCTGCTCTCTATGTTGAGCAGCCTCCTGGTGGCTGGGTCTCTGGTTACTTTTGTGTCGAATTTGTGCTAATAGGTGCTGTGGGAGCTGTATTTGGTGCGGATGGCCTTCCCTCAATGGGGAGTGGCATCCTCTGTCGCTTGTAAAAGTATCCCTGTGAGGTCGTGTAGTGTTTGTTCCACTGTATCTGCGGTAATAGGTGGAGCACGAGCAATATCCGAGGCAACAGATTCTCGGTATTGCTCCCAGTTTTTACGGTTGTAAGACGTCTGGTACCATAGGAGGCCTACCCACTCTCCCACATCGACCTCAAACATCGGGGTTGTGCACCGAGTATCCATACCTGATATTCCCCAGAATAATCGGGAAATCAAGTATGTCCTGGCAATCACTGTCACCATAGAGCCACTGCATTTGAAGACAGTGCAGTGCTTCAGGTGTAAGGGTTTGAACCACATTGCAAAGAACGTCAGCATGCCTTTGCAGTGCAGAAAATGCGTCAAACTACATGACGCAAGACACCCTCACACTGAAAATCAAGGACCCGCAAATTGTGTGCGTGTGGCGGAAGCCACACAGCGAGCTGCCAATTTTGTCTACAAAACTCTCACTAGACAGGTACATAGCGCCAAGGACGCCCTCACACACACGCCACCGCAAGACCACAAAATAAATCAACACAGAAAAACAACAAACAGAAACACACGGTAACATGACCTGGTCCATGCCAAGGGCAGACACACAGAGGCGAGCGTGCGCTGAAGTGACTTCCCCCGAGAGGAGCCATAAAAGCATCACTGCAATCTCTCCATTACAACAAGAAACACAAGCACAAAAACAACACCAGGAGACACCAAAAAAACGAACAGGTCCCAGGGTACCCCACACAACTACCCCCTAGACGTCTCTCTCAGATCATTTGTTGAGTACTCTGTTCCAAACCATGAACCTCATCATACAAATGATGCAGGATTTCAAGAAGGCCCAGAGGCAAAACACACAGATCCTCGCTGCGCTTCAGGCAGCAGTTCAGCAGTCAATTCCATCTGCGAGTTACTCTGTAGCCCCAAAACCTCACCATGGATAAACGCCCAGAGATCCAAGGCCTGACAATATGTGCAGACGGCATTGTCAATCACGTTGTCGAATTCAGAGATATGCATGATGGGGGGGAAACCCACCATAAAACGGGAGTTGAAGCGACAGTTCCCAATTACATTTATTATCGTAGAGACAGGGCAACCGCAGGCGGTTGTGTGGTAATCTACATAAAAAGAGGGATCCCACCACAAGATTTACATCCTAGCGACGAACAAAATCGAAGTAGTGGCAGTAGAAGTAACTAGAGCCACTGAACCCTCAAGCGAACATTTAGATGAGGAAGACATAGTAGCACTAGGGTAAATATAACGAAAACGCCTAATAGGAGGCGACTTCAATGCGAAGCACCCAGACTGGAATTCCAGGGAAATCTGTCCAGAAGGCGCCAAACTAGCGAGCACCTACCACTTTGAGACACGGGGTCTAGTCGAGCCCACACACATGCCAAAAAATGGAGGTAGGCCTGAAGTGATAGACGTAGCACTCACTAAGAGGATCACTGCGAGAACTACTGAAGACCTCGGGGTAAATAATGATAACCCTCAACTTTTGTATTTTTAATGTATTTGGTGCAAACAGTCATATCCGACAGATTATTTCATTTTCTTCAACTAGTACATGAATCTGCAGAGATATGACAAATATAAGTATTAAAACAAATATTAAAATATGTAATAGTAACTAGTTTTCAAACATACAAGTCGTCATATCTCAACACTTTATAAATGAGGGTTATCATTATCTTCCTCCGAAGTCTTCAATTAACAGAATGTCTTTGGACCACAACCCTTTATCTTTCAGGTCGATGTGGGAGAGTGGATAGCCCTCACATTGTACCAGATGTCCTACAAGCGTCCAAACTGGTAGCAATACCGAGAAACTGTCGCCTTGGACATTGCTAGCGCTCCGCCGATTACCACAGATACAGTGGAACAAACGCTACAGGACCTCAATTTTACAAGCGGCGGAGGATGCCACTCCCCCATTGAGGGAAGGTCCTCTACCGCAATTACATCTCCCAGAGCACCTACTAACTCAAATTCGGCACATAAACTGAGTGGCTATGGATTGGAAAATAACCAAGGAAGCTGCTCAACTGGCTACATAGACAGCTGAAGGTAGCGCTCAATAAGCTCAGAAACCAGCAATGGCAAAACCGCTTGGCAGCCCTCATTACAGAAGACCAAACTGTCTGGAATGCCACGAGACAGTTCACCAAAAGACGCACTAGGATGCCTCCCCTGCACAGTGAGCGGAATCTGGTCAGCCGATATGCCTACAAGGCCAACGCCCTTGCCGACTCTTTTGAGAAGCAGTTTCAGGCATCAGACCGCCAGGATGAGGAACATGAGGATATAGTCCGCCATTAGCTGTGTGTCTTCGTCAATGCCGAGGGCGACCCAGAGGACGAAACTACAGAATTTGCCCCTGAAGAGGTGGCAAAAATAATCAAAAACCTACCGAACAAGAAGGCGCCCGGTCAAAATAAGATAAGTAGTAAATTAGTCAAAAACCTCTGCCATCGGCTATCAACACTGCTCGCTAACGTCTTCAATGAGTACCCGCATATTCCCAGCCTGCTGGAAGGATGCGGAAGTGGTTGCTGTTCACAAACCAGGGAGAGGCCCCTTATTCCCGCACCATTACAGGCCATTTAGCCTCTTGCCAACTCTCAGCAAGATCTATGAGCGCCTCCTGCTAGTCCCCATACAAGATCACATCGCCAGAGAGCAAATTCTTCCGCATTTCCAATTTGGTTTCTGGGAGAAACGCTTTGTCCCTCAACAGACGATGAGAGTGGTTGAAACAGTCTCATCAGGCTTCAACCGAAACGGCTACTGTGGGACTGTGCTATTGGAGTGGCAAAAGACTTTGATTCAGTATGGCACGAGGGGTAAATTTACAAATTACACACATAGGAAATTCCTGGAAGTATAGTACAGATAATCCAAAGCTATCTAACGAACAGGACTTTGTCTGTCAAAATAGAAACATCAACCTCCTCTAAAAGGCGTATTCGTGCTGGGGTGCCACAGGGATCGGTTCAGGGACCTGTCATATACAGCTTGTACACTACAGACTCCCCTACTGTCCCCTGGTGCTCATTGCACAGTACGCTGGCTACACAGCCTTATTTACTAGAAATCCAAACAATAGCCTGGTCATCCAGGGTTTTAGATAACAGACACATGGGTCCATCACTGGCGAATTACTATCAACGCCGAAAAAACTCACTCCATGCTGATCACGAAGAAGCTCAGGAAACGCTGTCCTCAAAATCCCCCCCCTCCTCCTTCACCAACAATGACCCCAACTCCTCTGGCGCAAAACTACCAAGTATCTAGGCGTAACCCTGGACCATTGTGTAAATTGGATACCCCATGTGGACGAGGTCTACAGAAAAGTCTACGCCAGAATATCCGACCTATATCCTATCCTAAACTACAACAGCTCCCTATCCCTTCCGTTGGAGTTAACACCTACCTATCCCTAATCCGTCCCCAAATGGAATAGTCCTGCCCAGCATGGACTTACGCAGCCAGGAAACACCTGTATAAACTGCAAACATTGCAGAACCGCTCCCTCAAGAAGGCTCTTCACCTATCCACGGCCGACATACACACTGCTGCTGGAGTTCCCCTCGTAATAGAGCGTTTCCAAGATTTGGCAAGGGCTTTTTATGAGAGCTCTTCCAGAGCTGGAAACGAACGTATCCGCTCACTGGGTCGGCATGACATGTCCCGCGATAAACATAAGCGTCCCCTGGCCATCTTTGATCTATAGATCAAAGAGGAAACTCCCAACACTCATCTTTCATTCCATCCTTACCCAACAAAATCAACCTCACGACCACCCAGGGCTAGTACTAGACACACACACAAAACCTCCTACACAGTACACAAACATTTTATAAACAGTATCAGACACACACACACACATCACAAAGCATACAGAGAAGTAGAGGCCAACAGGCTACAAACTCCCAAATATACTCCCTCAAAGAGTGGCTTGAAAAGGATTGAGCGAGTATATATGTAAGCGCGAAAGCGACGATACCATGACACTTAGCCTGAAGATGTTGGAGACGTATTCATCAGAAACGACGATACGAGACGACAATGATGCCACTTGGCTAACAACCCGTGAAAACGTCATTTATAATAAATCTATATCTCAAAGCACAATCCCTGGTGTTAACAATGTTATCTGTTTTATAAAATGTCTAGACAAATGACTGTGAGAGACCTTTACTTCTTCATTGAGTCAAGAACTGTCTTTTAGGCTGTCTTTTAGTTTCAACTGGCTACCTTTAAATTCAGTAGAGATTCTTAATATTGACGCTAGCAATGACGATATAAATATTACACAGAAGAGCTACAATAAACAAGGATAAACATATTTCTCCAATCCAGAACATTATTCTCCATAAAATCACAGATCAGTGGTTCGCTTTGTTCTAAAAGGACAGAGCTGTTGTATCTTCTTCGCGATGTATAAGCATCCTAGGTCTCTTACCTCTGAGGTAAGAGCCTCTTACTCTACTGACATGTAGGAAAAGCAGGTTTCTCCCAATACAGAACATTATTCTGCAGATACATATATCGGCGAATTAGATCTAGTATCTACAAACAGCGTCATTCCACACATCCAGCGAAGAAGGGTAAATGTATCTTGCAGACTCAAGTCATTTCCCATTCAAGAAAATAAACCGCTGCGAACAGTTAATGTCTTATGTACACGAAAAAGAAATTTTGAACTGAAGGATATCGAAGCCAAGAAACAAACTGGAATATCTGGCTAAAGCAGAAATGACGAATACAAACTAATGCTAGAGAAAGAAGAATCTATGATATCGAAGCCTGGCTTATATTTGATTATAAACATAGGGTGTGGAGAAATCTACGACTGGAGCTTCTAAAATATTTGCATTTACAATAAACAGCCAGGGAGATTGGTCATGCTTTGGTATGGTAGCCGAAATTAGCAGAAAACAGGATCTATTCTACATCGGTGGGGGGTGCGGGGAGGCAAGAAAAATCTGTTTGTAATGCTGCACCCTCATTTGATTTGCTCAAAAAGAACGTAAACATTGTATCCAAATGTGGAGGACTGGATGTTGGCCATCTACCTAGAGAGAAGCTATATAAGGAATTAAAAACCGATTAAATAACAGTGTTTAAGAATCATCCGTTTTCAAGAGTCGTAAACCTAGATTTCCATACGAAATTACCAACAGGATTGTGTAGCAGAGTAGTCGGCATCGTACACACAGGTGGATGAGGAGAGCTATAACCAGTATGCCATGCAGAAAATAATGGGTAAATTTAAAATACGCGAGTGTTCTCGTCTAGAAGCATTGACAGAGGGTGAAGAGCATGTTATTAAACCTACAAAGGAGGTGGGTTACAGATATAAGCCTAGGTAAGTACTGGAGTTCGAGAACATACCTTCATTTTAGCTGTCGAATTTCTGGGTGGTATTTATACAAACTTCTTTTCTGTATGTGCCTACACCAATTACACAGCCTTTTGGCATACCATTAAGGTGGCTAAATCTGTGAGCAAGTTGACACAAGAGCAGACGGAAAAGAGGCTGTCTCTAATGGTAAAGAAGAAGATGTGTGGATCTTTTAACTTTTACGTAGTAAAATTCGTGAAGTTCACCACTACGAAACGTCATGCAGTCAACGCAAAGTTGCCTTTTCTCCTACATGGTGGTCGCAGTGCTGCAGGAAAAGGAATACTGGGAAAATTGGCAATGAAGCTCTTGAAAACATCTCGAGGAAGTATGTAAATCATGTGGCAATACCTTATAAAGATGAATAAACGTTAGTTTAATTGGATGTTTTAATGGAGGAGCTCCCTGCTACACTACAACAGCTTTGTGCATATGACTTCTAGCTCCTGGGTTTAGACTTCACAGAAGATTCTTATTACAATTAGTGCAAGTATGCAATTTCTTCTTCTACTAGCTACGCAGCTTCTTCATCATTCAGCATAGAGTTCTGTAATGCTGCATGTTACTATGAGTTCCGATCACTCGATACAAGCAACAACAACATCCCCCAAGAGATCCAAGAATTTTGATATGCAATGGCAGCTTCGTGCTTACAGACTGAACATGCATTTGACTTAATCTACATGAAGGAGCAGGACAATGTTACGTTCTTCTTCTCATTCATACATGTATGATCCACATGTACTAGAACCATCGATGCAGCTACCCCATGTTCACACACACATAACAAAGCGCTCCATATTTTTGCTTGGAGTAGTTTAATTAGCACCCATCTTTATATTTAAAATTCACTTTCAGGTCTTTAATTTCTAAATTCCAACCAGTAATTTCACAAATACAGAGGTGATATGCTCTCGGACATGTTTAATTTTCATACTCTAAACTACCTCTTTTATAGCTCTAACAAATACCTCTGATCCTTCTGTTAGATCTTCAGAGCAGACATTTAGGGAGTTTAGTATCACGTATTATCTCATCTATGACAGGCTTACTAAAAACCTCCAGGGGGGAATTATGTAGAGTGGAGACATCAGAGCAAAGTTCCAAATCAGTCCCTTCTTGCTCAGTGCAACCAGTGAGTTTATTTCCACGCAGGGTTTGTGTATTGAAACAAGTCGCAGATTTGTTATAACGAGCGAAGACACCACCAAATGTATTCAGATGTGTCGATTTAATAAACTTGCGATGCCTCAACACTATCTATGCTGATGTTCCTGCTTGGACTGGCGATTACGAGAGGCAGTTCTATAACGCACATGCACTTCTCCCCTAGCTATAACTAAACAAGGAATCCTTCGAACACGAGATGTTCAATATAGATCGACAGATAGTTCAATGTGTGAACTGCTTGTATAGTATGTTTAAGCTATTCTTCTCCTTCTCCAAGCAGAAATGACATAATTTAAAATGTGATTTCTAAAGGTCTTTGGAAGTTAGCACAGACAAGAACAAGCAGACGCCGTTAACCAACACATTGGCTAACAGTCACAAACACCATCAAAAAATTCAGATGTTTCACCAACCATATCACCAACCATGTTAAGTACAGACACACAGCGGTTTATATACATAATTTTAAATACCACGTAAGCGTTTCAACTAATGCCCAAAAAGTTTCAAATAATGCCCAACAAGTTGCAACTAATGCTCTAACAGTTTCAACCAATACCCAAAACGTTTCAACTAATGTCCAAAAAGTTTCAAATAATGCCCAACAAGTTGCAACTAATGCTCTAACAGTTTCAACCAATACCCAAAACGTTTCAACTAATGTCCAAAAAGTTTCAACTAACGCCCTAAAAGTTTCAACTAATGCCCAAAAAGTTTCAACAAATACCCTAAAAATTTGTACTACCACCCAAAAAGTTTCAACTAGTACCCAAAACGTTTCAACTACTAACCAAAATATTTCAAGTTCCACCCAAAAAGTTTTAACTGTCATAAACCTTCCAGGAGGTAGATAACTATTTCATTACAGAACAGCTGCTGTGTAGTCGTGAATCGTTTTTCATTGTTTGTTTAATACCTCTGTTCAACACTGCTCGATAGAATAATATTGGGGAAAATCTTAGTGTCAGACTGCTGAACTTGATCTAAACACGTCCTTCACAAACAATGCAACAATAAAATTACCATTTCGTCACCTTATCGCCCAACTATTCATTTCACGCTTAACCAGCCAAGAAAAAGTTTGCATATATTTCCACATACGTAATTCGCAGAAACGTGCGAGCATTATCTTCTGCGTCTAGTATATTATGATTTTATTTCCAATAAACACATTTTAACTGTTTCTATACATTATGATTCCCATCAAGGTTTATTTTATTATTATTTTAAAAATTAGATGGGATTGGATTTGATTTTATCTGTTCCTATCTTAAGGTAAAATGAAACTACCCGATTGCTCTCGGCTTGAAAAATTGAATTGCCAGAAGGCGTGGAATTGATTATTAAAGTTATAAAAGACGCGGATTACATAAAAAGACGAATATAGTACTGGAGTTTGATAACTTACCTGCCGAATTACTGGCTGAAGACGGAAATAAAAGATTCCGATGTCGATCTAAGCTACAAGTAAAAAATTAAACTAGAAACTATTAAAGTTACACCAAACAAATGTAAAGAACGAACTGTTTTCTGCGTCTAAATGTATATATAAAAATCGTTTTAACAGTTGTATCATGCGGGAAATAAAAGGTAATATTGAACTACCCGATTGCTCTCAGTTAGAAGGAATGCCCAAAGGTGCGCAATTGGTTATTAAAGATATAAAAGGGGAAGATTACAGGAATAGAAGAAGATATGTACTGCAGTTCGAAAACTAACCTGTTGAATTACTGGATGAAGAAGGAAATAGATGATTCTGTTGTCGATCTAAGATACAAGCTAAAAATTAAACGAGACATTATTAACGTTACACCAAACAAAAATAATGAACGAACTGTTATCTGCATCTAAATGTATATACAAAGATCTGTATTCTGTATGTAAACTCGTATCAGGAAGAAAGATACTTATATCTCCACATTGCTATTTATAACTATCTGAATACAAATATTTCGGGGTTGTATTAATCCAGTGTAAGATTTGTTTTACGACGAGAAATTACCACTGGTTACATATATTTAGAGTCGAATAGACACTTTGCGACCTTGTTATCGGTACTCACCAATAAGAATTGGACAATACATAACTTAGAGTAGTAAAAGGTTTATGGCTCGTTGTATCTGTTCATAGGGATAAGCTTCTGTGCCCTAAACAGCTACCCAAAGTGTTTAAATAAGATCAATAATTAATCTGTAGTCTATCAATATGCAGATGGTGACGCGAAAAATGTATTTAAGTAAACATAAATTAAAGCTCTGAATAACCAGCAAAATGGATTCTAAGATAATGTTAGAAGATATTGATTCACGAGGTAATTTTTATATGAATGCAGGTTATCACTCTTTTCGGGCATGACAATGTGGAGGTAGTGCTACTTTATATATCGGGGAATAACTGAATAATTCCCCAACTATTGTTCATGAGAGGCCCAAGTATCACGCGCACTCGAGAGTAATACTTCCAAATAATCACTCGTAAATTAAGGAAGTCTATCGAACATTCCAGTTTCAAAATTAATCAGCGATTAATTACAGTATTTGTTATAAAACACAGTGTGTCATCACACGAGTACATGATAGCTGAATTATCACAGTTCCGCAGCCCTACTACATCCATAGTTTACCCGTTTTTAACCAGAGACTAAGTTTTGCAGTCACAGTCCCGTAAATTTTCTAAGTCCACACATGCCTATCTCTTCAAATCACAAGTTCTTAACGCGGATTCAGACCGGCCAGTCCCAACCTCTCACCAGCACGTCGAAGTTATAAGTCCCTTTCGAAGCGTTCGAAATCGTGTTCTAGCTGCTCCCAAAATTATATCCTTTCGCGCATCCTAACGCCTCATCTATAAATTCAATTTCCCTTCCAAAATATTATACACGTGAACATCACAGAATTAAGTGCTTTGTCCACCATCTTGAAAATGATGTTTATATTTAACAAAAAATACATATTCAACAATACTAAAATCGGTCGAACCTAAAGCTCTTTGCTCAGGTAGTTATTAAGCGTGGCGTCTCACCGTTCAAATATACTGCCGCCGTCGAAATATAGTTACACAATTACTATTTAATTTATCATGGCTTTTTATGTAAATATATTCCGTTCTTGTCCACAAATACATCCAACTGTTTATAGATTATCTGATGCATATCTACTGTAACAGATTGTGTGGAAGGGGGACATCCCCTCAATCAATTGCAGAAGCATTCTTTTGTCAAATGGAGAGGTGTTTTGTCATTTAATAAAGTAACCTTACCATTTTGCTAGATATTGAACTCTTAACAACAACCGTCATTGAATTTCTCTATTGTCAGGATGGCAAGTTTTAACTACAAATTGATATTTTATTGTCAGGAGAGAATTTACAAGGAATCTTCAATCATGTGGGACGTGGGATCTTTTCCTTGGCCCTGGTATGAGTCGTAAATGAAACAGCATTTACACAATTTATTAAACAATTAAACCATACATTGTTCTTATTGTGAACTAGTTGCTCGGCGGATGTCGCTGGCTTGAGGCGTGCGCCGGCGAAGATGCGTTTCGCAGCGTCTGCCGTCTATCTCAGGTTACACCTGTGGCGTATCTCCTTCTAGCTCGGCTATTTCCTCCTCGCTGGCCAATTTAACTCGTTTACCGTTGTAGAAGCACTGTGCGTTAAAAGGCCGTAAATTCTGCGGGATTACCTCCTGGCGGTGCGGTGTGATTTTCCCATCTTCTAAAACTGTTGTGTTGTGCTACGACCAGAAGTAGTGGCGAGGCGTGGAGGTTTGGATTTCTGTTCCAGTATGGGCTTAGTTATCACAAACTCCTTCTTTAAGCATACGGACATTCACCGCTTTACTTGGGAAGGAAGGGGAACCAGATCTGTCATTGACTATATAGTAACAGACCAGGAATTCAGGAAGACAGTCAAGGACACACGTGTTTTCAGGGGTTCTTTGATGATACTGATCATTATTTAATCTGCAGTGAAATTGGTCTTGGGAGGCCAAAAGAGCAGAAAGTCGAGTCCATGTGTAGAAGGATAAGAGAGGAGAAGCTTCAAGACAAGGAAATTAGGCAGAAATACATAGCAATGATTTCGGAAAGGTACCAGTTAGTTGAATGTAATGATTTACAGTCACTGGAAGAGGAAACATTACTGAAAGCAGCCAGTGAATGTCTTGGAACAGTAGTGTGTAAAGTTAGGATGAAGCAGACAGCCTGGTGGAATGACACAGTCAAGGCTGCCTGTAAAACGAAAAAGAAGGCATATCAAAAGTGGCTCCATACTAGAAATCAGGCAGACAGAGTTAGTTATGTTGAAGAAATAAATAAATCCAAACGGATAATTGCAGACAGCAATCAGATATCATGGAAAGATTTTGGAAATAAGCTAGAAACTCTGGGTCAAGCCGCGGGAAAACCATTTTGGGGCGTAATTAGCAATCTTGGAGGAAAGAACGAACTAACAAGTGTTTTGGGCAGGTCAGGAAAGCTGCTAGTCGATCCTGTGGATGCCTTGAGCAGATGGAGGGAATATTTTGAAGAATTGCTCAATATAGGTGAAACGTTCAATGATGTGTCAGATTTTCAGGTGGAATGGGATAGGAACGACGATGGAAACAGGATCTCATTGGAGGAAGTGTAGAAAATGGTCAATAGATTACAATGCAATAAAGCGGCTGGGGTGGATGAAATTAAGCCGGAACTCGTCAATTACAGTGAAGTATCAGGTCTCAAATGGTTACACAGGATAATTGCGAAGGCGTGGGAATCGTTTAATTAGCGTTGTAGGCAAAATATTCTCAGGTATTGTTGACAGGAGAGTGCGAGTATTAATTGAGGACAAGTTAGATGAAAATCAGTGTGGGTTTAGGCCTCTTAGAGGCAGGCAGGTAATGGAAACGTGTTATGAATGGAACAGGGAATTGTATCTATGTTTCATAGATCTAGAAAAGGCTTATGACCGTGTCCCTAGGAGGAAGCTACTGTTAGTTCCACAAGATTATGGTATAGGAGGCAAACTTCTGCAGGCAATTAAAGGGCTTTACGTAGACTGTCAGGCAGCAGTTAGAGTAGATGGCCAATTAAGCTCATGGTTCAGGGTAGTTTCAGGGGTAAGACAAGGCTGTAACCTGTCATCACTGTTGTTCATACTATTCATGGATCATGTGTTGAAAACAGTAGATTGGCAGGGCGAGATTAAAATAGGTAAAAACAAAATAAGCAGTCTCGCATATGCGGATGACTTAGTTGTAATGGTCGATTCAATTGAAAGGTTGCAAACTAATATTTCAGAGCTCGATCAGAGGTGCAAGGATTATGATTTGAAGATCAGCATCTGCAAACCGAATGTAATGTCAATGGGAAAGAGATTTTAAACAGATTGAGTGCTAAATAGGAGGAACAAAGTTAGAAAAGGTAGACAGTTTCAAGTACCTGAGATGTATTTTCTCACAGGATGGCAACATAGTGAAAGAACTGGAATCGAGGTGCAGCAAAGCTAATGGAGTGAGTGCTCAGCTAAGATCTATCCTCTTCTGCAAGAAGGAAGTAAGAACCAAGACTAAGTTAGCAGTGCACCGCTATATCTTTCGACCAACTTTGTTGTATGGGAGTTAAATTTGGGTGGATAAAGGTTACTGAAGGAATTAGATTAGGTAACGAAACAATGAAGGCGGTGGATGAGTTTTGTTACTTGGGTAGTAAAATAACATGCGATGGTCGCAGTACAGAGGATATAAAATGCAGAATGGCAATGGGAAGAAAAGCATTTTTGAAAAAGAGAAATTTGCTAACATCGAATATTAATTTAAGTGTAAGGAAGCCTTTTCTGAAGGCATTTGTGTGGAGTGTTGCCTTGTACGGGAGTGAAGCATGGACGATTAGCAATGCGGACAAGAAAAGAATAGAGGCTTTTGAAATGTGGTGCTACAGAAGAATGCTGAAGATTAGGTGGGTAGATCGCATAACTAATGAAGAGGTACTGAACAGAATTGGCGAGAAAAGGAATTTATGGCATACCCTGACTAAAAGAAGGGATCGCTTGGTAGGACACATACTTAGACATCGAGGAATCGAAAATTTAGCATTGGAGGGAAGTGTCTGGGGTAAAAATCGCAGAGGGAGACCAAGAGACGCGTATATTAAGCAGATTCAAGTGGATGTGGGTTGCCGTTCTTATGAGGAGATGAAAAGGCTTCCTCAGGATAGAGTAGGGTGGAGAGCTGCATCAAACCAGTCTCCGGACTGAAGACCATAACAGCAACAACAAAGGTTACCTTATTCATAAGGTAGAGGTTACAGATATGAAAGTACCAAGAATTATTGCACTCACTAATAGATGGGAACAATGGCAGGAGGGTATCCATAATGAGGAAATCAAGGAAAAACTGGTAGTGAAAACCATAGATGAAGCAGTTAGAGCGAACAGACTAAGGTGGTGGGGTCATGTTACACGCACGGGAGAAGCAAGGTTACCTAAGAGACTCATGAGCTCGGCAGCGGAGGGTAAGAGGAGTCGAGGCAGATCAAGAAAAAAGTACTTCGATTCGGCGCAGAATGATTTTGCAGTAAAAGTCATAACATCAGATGAAGCAACAATGTTAGCCTTGAATAGAGGATCATGGAGGAATTTTATTAGAGGTACTATGCTCCAGACTGCACGCTGTAAGTTATAATCAGTCTCTAATGATGATGATAAATATGAAAGAGAAGAGCATTTATCAACAGCATTGCAAGAATTGATTATGGAAATATATTTAACAATAGTGGTCATTGTTTTTGATGTTGCCAAACTTTATCATGTCACAAAACTCGATTTGATTTTTCTCATGTCTTGGCGATTGTTGTGATATTCAGTAAAGCCTTACAATCCTGGTGGTACTGCAATGCGAATGGAAATTGAGGAATATATTGCGTAAAAGAGTATGTGTAAAACTGGAACTTGGAATGTACATATGCTGAGGCTTTCCAGGTAGTTGCAATTTGCCGCGACTTCAACTGTTTTTCGAATAGCTTCTGTACAACACAAGGAAATGAAGAGTTGAAGCAAAACGTATTGGGGACTTAATGAATTTTCGGAATTTCGAGTGGTGCAGCTGACAGTTATTTGAGAGGCAGTTACTTAAATGATATGGTGAAGAAAGATTTGGGATAGATATTGTAATGAAAGGATATATGACATTGTGAGATATAGGAGATGAAACGATGACTGAGTAACGTTGAAACCGGTCATCCTAAAAATAAAAATGCGATCTTGGCTGGAAATCTGTACAATCTATATCTACAAATGTGAATGTACGTTTATCACGTCTGAACCACAAGACATATAGAGCTAAGATTTGTACAGTTACTAATGTCTACCCGTGGAAGGCTTTAGGCACGGTTTTATGGCGATCGGATATATATATATATATATATATATATATATATATTAATGTGAACGTATGTTCGGTGTACGCTTATCACGCCCGAACGACAAGACGCAGAGACTTAAATATTTGTACAGTTACTAATTTATACCTGAGGAAGGTTTTTTGGCGCGGTTCTATAGCGTTCTGATATAGTAATTTGAAGAATATAACGCGAATTGCGGAACAATAATTACTGTTTGAAAATTATATTTACTCTTTGCAAATAGTTTTATTGGTTGCATTGTTGCTTGAGGGTTGATAATGATAAAAGTTTGGAGTATATTGGGATGGAAAGTTATCGGTGTATATAAAATTCTACGATTGTGTGTGTGTGTGTGTGTGTGTGTGTGTGTGTGTGTGTGTGTGTGTGTGTGTGTTAATATTTCGCTCTGAAGCGAAAACTGTGTGTAATTGTTGTCCCAAGTCTTCCGTTGTACACCATAGCAGTTCCATGCCGATAGCTATAAGGGGGTGGAAAATATGGTGGTTGAAAGTCGTCAAATTATAAAAAAATTCGGACTGAAGGCCAGCGATGACGTTTGCGACTCTATAGCAAGGAGGTTACATACAGCGAAACCTGATGCCACCGACCATATCTTTGGTCTAAGCATGCTACAATGTCTTTAGCTCTTTCTCTGTAAGGATATGCACACGAATAAGGAAATATAAGAATAAATAAATAAAAAGTAAAAAACAAATTTCTTTTAATACATCACTCAAAAAAATCGATTTGACGTTTCGTGCATTACATCAAGTGATCGATCTGTGATATTATTGCAATCATTATTGTTGAATTTCGTGAGTGGATTCTTTGAAACGAGTACATTTTTACGTGTGATTTGATCTACACTACTTACTTTCCTGATGAACGGTAAGTGCATACACTTCTGCAATCTGATAGGAATATTTTTCAGTTCCGCTTTATCAGCGACATTTCCTCAAAAATAAGTGAAATTAATTGCATTAATTTAATTGTTATTTAAACTTCGTAGATAAGTGTGCATTGCGTTACTTTACACATATTACAACAGTACATCTACTTGTAATAGATCACATTCCTCGCAAAAGGAAAACGTCGTTATCAAGAAACGCTGTAGGATCAAAACGTATTAAAACATCAAGAGCAAACGAAAATGAAGAACAGCGCGAGATAAGACTTTCACAAAGGAGGGACAAGAGGACAGCAATGGTGAACGTTGAATCATTAGGCACTTCACTTAATTTTATTTTATTTGGGTGTTGATTAAAAATGTTTGTTTCTAAAGAAGGTATTGTATTTCATTTCATCCTTAAAAACCATTCTCATAGCACACTACTGAGAGATAGCTTATCTATCATAATCAACTAACACGCGAGCGGAGCCGCGGGTTTAAGCTAGTATCGTAATATCGGTGTCACACGTTGTGATCCAGGAACTGCATCCTTGCGGCATCATCGGCATGATAATGGACAGTACAAACATGTTCTACTTGAATAGCCATGTCAGTACCAATGAAGAAGTAATATGGCCCTTAAATTGGTATAATATTCTCTTCCCTTTTGTTGTTGACGTATAGGGTGTAGAGTAGCATCTTATCGATGATGATTCCAAGGTATTTTATCTTATCAGTCCTTTCTACTTCTTGGTTGCTGATCACCAAGCCTTCCTTTCGTATCGGTCGTTCTTGAGTATACAGAATAGCTAGTGTTTTCTGTAACGTTGGTTTTTAACCTTCTTATCTATAACCCATAAGGTTAGTGCTTCAATCCGTTATTGTAGTCTGTTTAAGACTAGATCTAGTTTCCTCAGAGTTGCCATGATGGCAGTAACGTCTGCGAACTGTGTTTATAGGATTTGTTGGAGATTTGGAACGTCATTCATGTAGATGGTGAAGAGCGCTGGCGAGATGACGGCTCCCTGCGGAATTACTTCTGTTTTCGGCTTTATTTCAGTTTTTCCATCGGTCTGGACTAATAATCTGCTTCCTCTTCCAAAACTGCCTGTAATTATAATGTAGCGCTCCTGCTCAACCGGTTTGTCCTTACGTTTTTTAATGAGTTCGTCACGCCACTTTTTGTCGTATGCCAAGGTCAAGAGATACTATTTATGAAACTGTTAAGCCGTCCGTCTGATTGAAAGAGACAATATGAAAAACTACTACACTAATTTACTTTAGGACTTTATTGGTTATTTCGGCGTGGCATGGGGCAACACGAAACCTGCATTGCTTCAAATCTCACTAACGGAATATCACACCTTTTTGTTTAGACTTCTAACTTTCACCACCTACACCTTTTTTTTTCAAAATTATCACAAACCATTAATTTAATTTTCTTGTTGCATCTCATAAGCGCACTGTTATAGAACCATCACTTGGCCATATTCTGAACTTACGCCTGCCTATCAGCTCACTGTAACATCATTGTTTGTCTATGTGGGACAAGTCTGTAATCGTCTGCTTACCTCGCAGACTAGTTAATAATGTTGCGCTAACAGCGTCTCCTAACATATTTTGTCGTAACCCTTTCCCGCCCGACGGGACTTAAAAGTACCGGCCTATTTCCAGCGTCATAAAAGAAAGTGGAAAATGACATATGATTTGTGTTGCTCAGGGGACGTTAGTGTCCCTCGGATGTGTCATAGGAAACTCTCGCTGGCAGAGATTGCTCAATATCTCTGCTCGCAAATAGCAGTCAACAACGGATTGTTTTGTGTCTTTGTGTACGATTTCGTCAGGCGAGTTTTGCTGTGACAAAAAGACGCTGTTGCGTGTTCTCAAGTTGGTAATTTGTTTTCGTATTGTTTTCATTAATGGAAACATGTTTTTCTAGGAATAGAGCTCTTTATCTTTATATAACGTTCATAACCGTGAGTGGGGGTTTTAGTATTCGCAGCGTGTCAAAGGCATTTTGTTCAAGTTATTTATGTAGCTGTCTTTGTCGCTAGGTGTTACTAACAAACTGTTATAGTATTGTTTCCTTTTGTTTACGAATTTCGAAATATGAAGACTTTTCAGAGATAACTACAAATGGTTTTTGCTCCCCCATCCAGATCAGCATCTAAAATGGCATTTCGATATAAAAATTTTGTTCTCTGTTGCTGGTAAATTCCTATGTTAACAGAGATAAGCATTGCATAATGTCTCCCAATTGCATCATATCGTCTTGGATTTTAAAGTCCAATTTTTTAAATTATTTAATGTATTTTGCGTAAAATAAGGAAAACAAAATGAGTGAATATACTAATGTGCTGTTACTTTGGTAGCAAAATAACCAAATAGGAAGTTATGTGCTCGAATATTTGATAGCTTGGGCAGGAAAGGGTTAACAAGGTTCCGTCACTTTTATCCACATATCTACATCTGCACTTTTTACTTCACCGGCTCCACTTAACATTTCAGGTCTTCTTAATGGTGTTGATGCATGCATTTATTCACGTTCAATGCTATTATTGTGAATGATTTTATACATGACCAATGCTACGCTCCCTTGTGATCCTATTTATATCTATAAAGTACACGTTTAGCCGAATGCGGCAAGTCATACTTTTTATTCACCTCTTTCGTTTGCAATTTCAGGTTTTTTAAAAAGTTTCTTCTCTACGATATGGTGAGGCAACCGATTATGGTGCTGTTAAACTGAAATTTCCTAACACCGCTTTCTGAAATTCTTCCATCAACATGAGTGACATAGAAGTAGATAAACACGGAGAAGTAAAGCATTTTAATCTTTTAAAATACAAGTCTTCTGGTCCATAATGTATACCGTATAGTTTTCTTCCAGGACAGACACAGGGCACACACTTATTCAAGAAAATCAGTAGGAATAATCCACTGAATTAGGCACCTACTTTACCGCTTATTCATTACAATACAGTCAATAATTTTCATCTAGTTCACTGTAAATAAGGTACAATTCTGTTGGCACGATTCTGGAAGCAAAGGAGTAGTACAACAGTTATACCCTTGTCATGATTTTTGTTTGTGGTCATCGCGATACAGTAATATCCTACAAACAATGTTGTGTACATCAATATTATGTAACCATCTGATATATCTTATACGTACCACGGGTACGACGTACGACGGGTGCCACATTTGGTGCACCTGTGTTGTTCCCTGTAGGATGTGATGGCCACAACGATAGGCAAGCACTGCTAAGGTACGTTACATGCGGTTCCTGTATATCACATCACTAATGTGGTTCGACGAGTCGTGAAATCAATAGAAAAACGTACTGCAGTTGTTGCCCTTAGCCAAGCAGGTTAATCTAATCACCAAATTCCGAAATCGTATAGGGTGTCTGTAGGGGTAGTGCAATACACCCTTCACCACCAGATGAAGAAAGGTATCAATAATAACATCTCGACCAGTACGACTTCATAAAACAAATAAAGGTGATGATACATATATCAGAAGTATCAGTGAGAGAAACAGATTCAAAACAGTGACCAGATATCGTGCAGAATTGGTAGGAATGAACATGACAATACTATCTGTTTCTTCGGTAAAAAGAGACTAAATGAAGCTCCTAGTAGGGCTCATAAATCGAAGAGAAGAAAAATGCATTCGATTCCTTCAATTCACTCAGCTAGCAGATTGTTGTCTACCAGTGCAGCTCTGTAGGAACTAGAGTTATCGTCCTCCAAAAAGAACCCATCTAGTATGGCACCAGCGTAGGGCGTAAATAAACGTTGACGGATTTCGTCTTTATACCTCTGCGAAGTTAAAGCGGCTCCCTGAACGGTATACGGCTCCGTACCTCCACCATTATTAACTTCTGCCCACACAATTCGTTCGCCACCATGATATGATGCTGTTTCGTGCACATAAGCAGAATTATTGCGGATTCTCTCCAGATAGGGAAACGGCGATTATCGGGATGAACACAGAAACGTGACTCATCTTGAACAGAGCCCAGAGCCACTGATTACGATTCGAACCATGAAGTTCCTCCGCCAAGCTTCTGTGGGTTATACCGTGTCGTGGCTTTAAAGGGATACACAACCAAGGCTTCAGTAGATTGAGGCCACATTTCTAAAAGCGAAATCGGACTGTTTGTGTTGGATTAGTATACTATGTTTGTATGTATGAGCTTAAGAGCTGCAGCTGCTGCTGGCACGACGCCACAGCGTGCATGCAGGCAGCGTTGCTCGCTCGTTTCAAACCATGTCCGTACATGACGTGTCAAAAATACCCACGTTCAGCACGAAAATCCCTACGGACAAAAACAAATACTTCTAATTTCAAATAATAATAATAATAAAAGTGAGAAAGAGGGAAATCCTCTAGTGGAGGCAGTGGGAGCTGCGCCCCATCCCTGGACTCACCACAAAGAGGTATCATTTTTTTTAACAAAAGAAGCAACTTACTTATTGGATAGTAATATCTCCCATTTATTAACATTATTGAACAATGAATTGTTGCTGTTTCGAATCAAAATATATGCACATACACAAGGGCATTTCAAAAGTTTTCTGCTATTAGTCTCTGTGCCATGTGCAGCGGAACATCATTTTGGGTTTCCTATTAACCCTTTTAAAATTAAATTATTCTCAAAATCAGCACTTGTTCAACATAAAGTAACAAAAGGAGACCACTAACGCTTATATGTAAATTTATTTTCAGAAATTTGTTTCACATAATTACAAAATTATGACTGGTATTCTCACAATACCACTAAGCCATTAAAAGGCGGAGAAGCTAAATAAACTAGTGGTATTGTGAGAATACCAATGTGGAGCAAAATTATTATTTTACATTTATTCTCCACTGGTGACGCCAGAAAATAAAATTTCATTTCTACTTTCAATTTTTGATTATTTCTACATACGTTTTCATTGTGTTGTCTGTTCCCTTTATGTTTACCTTACATTATTTGCTACAAATAAGTAACACATTAGCAAATAACTGTCACGTAATGTGCATTCTGTAATCTAAGATACTTCCATGCGAAATTTATACCTTATGCAGCGTTATGAGAAGCGCGAAGCAATAAACATGGCAATGTTTCTCCGGCCACTTGCCCTCTCCATAGTATGAAAAAGGTATTTTCTAGATAAAAGAAGGTGGGGGTTGACAAGCGTTGAGATTTATGGAGTCATTATGGATGACAAATATATATATTGTCCCTGAGAAAAAAGTCCCTACGTCTTGCAAACAGATTAGAAATCCGCCGCTACAGTTTGGAAAATAGAATGAAAAGTCCCTAGGCGTTGGGACATGTCCTACGGTGGCAACTAGGAAATTGTAAAAAGATATAAAAAAGCCAAGATCGCTGATCATCAATTTTTATTTACGACGACCGGTTTCGCTGAACTATGTCAGCATCATCTGGTCAAATAAAATATTTTACAAGGCCATAATCTTGTAACGTCAATCAGTTGTTATATAACAATTTACTGGCTTAGTATTTTATTTGACCAGATGATGCTTACATAGTTCAGCGAAACCGGTCGTTGTAAATAAAAATTAATGATCAGCGAGCTTGGCTTTTTTATATCTTTTTACAATATCATAATTGGATCGCCTCCTATAACGTAAACCAACTGAACTAGGAAAGCTGTGTACCACATGATCAAAGAATGTTCAAATGGGTGTGAGTTCTTATGAGACCTAACTGGTTAGGTCATCGGTCCCTAGACTTAAAAACTACTTAATTTAACTTAAACTAACTTACGCTAAGGACAACATACACACCCATGACTGAGGAGGATGGAGGACTCAAAACCTCCGACTGGAGCAGCCGCGCAGTCCGTAACATGGAGCCTCAGACAGCACGGCTACCTCGCGAGGCGCCACATGATCAATGATACCTAAACCCATATTGGTTATTAAAAAAGACCCTCGCTTTCTAGGAATCACATTAATAAAACTTGTTAGCATAACAATATGATGATACATTAAAAGTTATTATTCCAAGCTTACATAATAGGTATATGAATCAAATTTACCTTCTCTCCCAAGAAACATTTTGAATGCTTTCTCCTTAAATGACACAGCATGTTTGTAGTACCTCCACCCTTTTTCAGCTTTTTAAAGCAAATGGAGCATTGTACCTTACTGCTACCGTACTTCGTGAAGTACTTCCATACTCGGGATGATGCCATTTAAGACGCAACCGATGTCTGTGGACGACAGCAAGGAACTGCCGCATGACCAGACGGAGGCAAGTCTTGTACACTGCCGGTGCAAGCGCGTCGTCTAATAGGCCACGCCACATGGCAAAAGGTGTATCGATGCCTCAATAATAAGTTCTTATGCCGCGCATTTGTTGCGCGTTTCTGACTGCCGGGATTGTTCTTAAATTATCACTGATCGCTTTTCTTAGTTACTACGATGATCTAATAATTCACAGCAGTGGACATTTTAGTAATAGCCCTAAATATTAGGATCTACTAGTTTTAATTTTTTTAAATTATTTACAAAAAACATATTTTGAACCACTACTACATAAGTAGTCGTACCGGTTTTTTTACCCGGTTCTTTGGCAATAACTTAAAAATACCGGTTACAACCGACACGAAATAAATACCGAAAAAAACAGTTATTCAAAACTAAAATAGCGGTATCGGTTTTAACCGGTCGGTTTTTCCCATCCCTAGTGTTTGACTCTTCACGCAGCACAGGCAGAGGAGGGCAGTGTATAGCGCCCTCATAACCAGCACAAGCTGCATGTCCATTTTAAAGCTCTCGATGCAGTTAAACTTAATTCCTCAGTGTCCTTAAAATCAATTAATTAATTTAATGCGTGTGTCTTCGAGTTAAGTGCGTCATACATGAGCAGTGAAAGGTTTCACTTGATCAACAGGCAAAAGTGACGAATATATAGCGAATTTGTGTAGTCTGTGGAAGTTTCTTATCAGCTAGCCAGAAAACACTTCTGACTGAACAGACGGCAGTTCAAAGAGATTCACATGCTGACGGAGAATCAAAGTAGCTATTGAGATGCCATACCTGCTAATGAAAATTAGGGATATGTTTTACGTATGTATTCAACCTTTAAATACACGCGCTGTTTTCGGAAACATACAGTGATGTGTGAGGTCTGGGAAGTACCCCAACAAAGTTTCAGTGCCGGCCGCGGTGGCCGAGGGGACTGAGGCATTCCAGTCACGGTCTGCACGGCCACTACGGTTGGGGGTTCGAATCCCCCCTCGGGCATGGATATTTGTGCCGTCCTTAGTGTAAGTTTAGGGACTGATGACCCTGTAGTTAAGTCCCATAAGCTTAACAAACATTTGAACATTTTGAGTTTCATTGTCTTTGTAAGTAGTTATTGGAAATAACTTATATATTTACATAATAAAAGTCAACATATTTATTATTTTAATCGTTAATTGTGCTGTGTAATTTGAGAAGACCTGTGTTTCTTCCGTTTTTATAGCTCAGATATAATGACATAAATTCAACTCAAAACTAATTTAAACTTTATGTTTTTTAACAGAGTATGTGCATAAATGAAATTAAAATCATGAAACAAAAGTAACTAATAACACTTTTTAGCTGCCTACAGAGTGCTGTTTTCATCTTTCGGTCACGGGCCAAATAACAACTTTGCTTTTTAGAAGCTCTAGGACCAGGCTTACCTGCATTCGGCGTTGATAAAATTACTTCTCTATTAACGAATTTGCACAAATTTTCATTATATATTTGGACAGATTGCGTTATTTTCTAATCTACTTCCGACTATGATTTTACAAGACACTTTGCATTTGACTTTATGTATTCTCTACGGCTGATTTTCTCCTAACAGTCGTAAAATATCCTCATTACGGAGAAAGCGAGTCATTGTTATTTATACACTGAAATGAAAGCAAATTACTGTATTAGTAAATTGTAAACAAGAAGCTCCTTAAAATCACACGTAGGTTCTACGGATACTCCAACAATACAAGACAGGGACTTACCGCTGGAAAACGGCAGCGCTCGTCCATCTATTGCCAGCACTCGCGGCATACTGAGAATACCTAAAATGACGTGTCTGTAGTCCGCCCTTGTAGTTAAAGGTTAAAATCATATTTAGTTTTTTTCATTTCTTTTCTAATTAAGATAAACAAGTGTCACAGTAAATTCAATAATTTATACACCTGACATATTTAATCCCGAATGTAGTGCACTTTGTACAATCTGAAATACCTTTGTTCTCAGTGACACCTGTGAGGCTTTTAATAGGTCTTTGGTTGAAAGATAAAAGTATATGAAAAATTTACGGAAATCAGAGTTTCCTTGCACTTTTACGCGAAGTATCTCAATCCTTGGCACTTTACTCATAGCCTTTCATGGCCCTGAGTACACAATATTTGCGATTTTTTTTTTTGATTTTTTATTTATTTTGCAGCTGTTCTTGTAAGTCTACTATTTTATTTCACTGCGTACCTGTTCTGTCTCTGTCAACACTTCTGATGTTAATTATCATCAACAACCATCGTACTTGTTAACAATAAATGTAAGGTACTATTTTTGCAACTTTTGCATTTTGCAAAGTAGTATAATAATGAGCTTGAGGGTACTGAAAGAAACGTTATTATATTTCTAGATTATTCATTATCTGTGGTATAGCAGCGGTTCGTCAACTCCACAAAGGGGTGGACGTGAGTTTCAAGAAGTGCAAGAAGGGCACTGATCATGAAGGAAATCGTTGCGCATCCCTATCAGCTTAGCCGAGCTGATCATTCAGAAATGATGGGAATTTTAACTTACATAGTTATTTTATGTCTGTCACAAAGTTTACTGAAAACATACAGTCAGCGTCTTAAGCCGATGATTCTCCGTGTCTTTTCATTTCAGTAAGTTGTTCATTTGCAGCTCAACAGCAAGGCCACGCGCAAAGAAGGGAAACACAAGGCAGCTTCACACTCGGCGTAGAAGCAGGCGAGTGCCGCGTAGCTGCCGACCGCGACCGCGACCGCATTCTCGAGAATGGAAAAAGATAAGGCTCTCCTTCCACCGTTAATATCAATTTCGTCATTATAACTATATTTAGTACGCAGTAATCTATGGTTCAAAGTGCACCAAACGAAAAGTGGTCAGCGACTACATTTTTCACCGCAAAATATTCAAAATATGCGCGGCGTCGTACTTTAGTTCTTATTATAAGAATAACTAGGTGCAATAACTACAAGAAAACCAGTTCAATATCATGCAGTGACTTTTGGCTATAAAATACAGAAACACAATTTTTTCTTTTATTTCCTTTTCATTGTTTTTTTTTTTTTTCTAACCAAATATGTCCTGCAAAATCAGTATTAAGTTGTCTGAAGATGGCCTAAGAAGCCAAAAGCTAGTACACATCAAAAATAAATATTATTGTGGAAAATATATATAGTGTATATAATTATTTAATATATAGTGTATACAGTTATTTAACGAGGCAACTGTGTTAGCGCAGTAAAAACCTTAGAGAGAAACTACATACAGAGAGGGATGTAGCTTATAATCGTCTACATAAAACGATTTTTTTCGAAGTATATCGAATGACTTGAAATTCCACTTTGAGGCAGCAGGAAAACTGTGGGCCTCGGACGACCGGACAAAGGCCAGGTGCCTGTCCTCTGCGTGTGTTGCGACTGCGTGCGACGGGCAGTAATAGCTCGCGGCAGTGACGCAGGGGCCGACCCTGAGTCGTAAAGGAACGAGAGTTGTCGTGTAGCTACGTGTAATTTAGCATTGAACGAGTTATCGAAGTTGTTAGGAAATCCCACGTCATAGAAGGAGAATACTGCGTTCGCACTTTCTTGTCTATAAGGCAACTTATAACATACAGATTCGAACATCGTCAGGGATAGGTACTCAAGTAATACTTCAAGTTCCTCATTTGTTTTGTGGAGTTGTTCTAAACTTTCCCGTTACTGCTGGTCATGGTAATGGATGCATTAAAGTTGTTGTAGTTCGTTACAATGGTAGTACTGTTGAAGCAGTATCTGGTTTGGAAAAATTTAATAACGGAGCGGTGATTGCGTTTAGGACACAGCATGTTAATGAAGTGTATAATACAGATGCTACTTCCCCAGTGTATGGCAAGTGATCCTTTTTATATCATTAAATTACACTTTAGCTGAGTACGCCAAGCCATACGGTTTATTCACCTCCTTCGCTTACCATTTCAGGCCATCGATTATAGTGGTGTTACACTGAAGTTACCTAACACAGCTTTCCCAAATTACTTCATCAACGTGAGTGACGGAGAAGTCAAACATTATAAACCGCTTATAAAATAGAAGTCATCTGGACCCCATTGTTTACCGTTTAGTTTCAAATTCAAATGTTTGTACAGCTTAAGGGACTTAACTACGGGATCATCAGTCCCTAAACTTACAAACTACTTATGAACTACTTACTAACTAGGACGGCACAAATATCCATGCCCGAGGGGGGATTCGAACCCCCGATCGTAGTGGCCGTGCAGACCGTGACTGAAGCGCCTCAGTCCCCTCGGCCACCGCGGCCGGTGTTTAGTTTCCTTCCAGGCCACACACTTATTCAAGAAAACAATAGGAATAATCCACTGAAATAGACACATACTTTACCGCTCATTCCTTTCAATGCACTGAATAATTTACACTACTGGCCATTAAAATTACTAGACCAAGAAGAAATGCAGATGACAAACGGGCATTCATTGGACAAATATATTATACTAGAACTGACATGTGATTACATTTTCACGCAATTTGGGTACATAGATTCCTGAGAAATCAGTACACAGAACGACCACCTCAGGCCGTAATAACGGCCTTGATACGCCTGGGCATTGAGTCTAACAGAGCTTGGTTGGCGTGTGTAGGTAGAGATCCCATGCAGTTTCAACACGGTACCACAGTTCATCAAGAGTAGTTACTGGCGTATTGTGACGAGCCAGTTTCTCGGCCACCATTGACCAGACTTTTCAATTGGTGACAGATCTGGAGAATGTGCTGCCCAGGGCAGCAATCGAACTTTTTCCGTATCCAGAAAGGTCCGTACAGGACCTGCAACATGCGGTCGTGCGTTATCCTGCTGAAATGTAGGGTTTCGCAGGGATCGAATGAAGGGTAGAGCCACGGGTCGTAACACATCTGAAATGCAACGGCCACTGGTAAAAGTGTCGTCGATGCGAACAAGAGGTGACCGAGACGTGTTACCAATGACACCCCATACCCTCACGCCGAGTGACGCCAGTAGGGCGATGACGAATACACGCTTCCAATCTGCGTTCACCGCGATGTCGCCCAACACGGATGCGACCATCATGATGCTGTAAACAGAACTTGGATTCATCCGAAAAAACGAGTTTTTGCCATTCACCAGGAAACGTCGGTCAACTGCTGTTTGTGTATGAGAAATCGGTTGGAAACATTCCTCATGTCCGCACGTTCTAGGTGTCGCCACCAACGCTAACCTTGCGTGAATGCTCTGAAAAGCTAATCATCTTCTTCCTGTCGGTTAAATTTCGCGTGTGTAGCACGTCATCTTCGTGGTGTACCAAATTTAATGGCCAGGGGTGTACATTTAGTTCCCTGCAGATAAGGTCTAATACCGTTGTTACGAACCTGGAAGTAAAGGAATGCTTCTCATGATTTTTGTTTGTGGTTATCGTGATACAACAATATCTAACAATGTTGTGTGCATCAATATTATGTAGGTATATGATAGCGTTTATCTATATGCCAATGGACACCACATTTAGTGCTCCTGTGTTCTTCCCTGTAGCGATGTGATTTCCACAGCGAACTTCAAGCACTGCTACGGTATATCAATGCCTTCCTGACAGTTGAAGTGTGCACATCGCTAATATGGTTCCATGAGTCGTGTTATCAATATAAAAACGTGCTGCAATTTTAGCCCGTAGCCAAGCAAGTTTATCTAATCACCAACGACCGATTCGACCTCACAAAATTACTAAAGGTGATGATTAATACATCAAAATTACCAGTCAGAGAAACAGAATAAAAACAGTGGCCCGAAGTAGTACTGATTTGGTGGAAATGAAAATGACAATACTATCTGTTGCTTCAGTAAAAAGGATACTTGTTGAAGCCCCTCTATGGCGCACAAATAAGTAAAAGAGATCTGAATGTATTAGAAAGCATCGTACTTGGACATCGGAAGTGTCCGATGAATCGAAGTTCGAGATTTTTGGAACCAGATGGAGAATATTTGTATGGCTATTTATAGGGTACAGGGTAGCCCAGCAGCATGTTCTGCCTACAGTTAAGCACGGTGGAGGATTTATTATGGTTTCAGGGATGTTTTACCAGTGATAGAATTAGCAACATTGAGAAAATAGAATGATGTATGGATCAGAAGAAATACCACCGCATACGTCAGTATCATATAATACCGAGTGGATTTAACTTATTACGGAAAGGGTTCACCTTACAACAGGATAATGACCCAAAACATCGATTGCCATACAATGCGAACTACAATACATCAAATAAATACGGGAAATACTGAATGATGTGCTATGGTCATCCAAAAGTCCCGATTGTAATCCCATTGAAATGATCTGGGATGAAATGCAGACACGTATAAGGAAATTAATAATATATCCAGCAAGGAACATGTATGGAATATTGTGAAGGTTGTGTGGAATCATATAGATTCTCGATATATTCAAAAACTGATTGACCTTATGCCTCGAGTTTGTGAGACAGTCATTAAATCAACAAGAGGAGACTTTGATGAAAGTAAAATGATTGTGATTCTATTATATATGTGTAAGTTTATATTATTGTCGCAGTGAAATGGAAGCAGGCTTGACTTCGAAGGCAGGATTGTCATCTGAACACAGCACTTATACTGAAATCAGGTTTATTGCGAACTGAAACATACACGCAGAGTGCTCTGCTATTCATACACAGACAGATTGTACAAGAAATTAGAAGAACAGTTAACATAAGAAACATGTAGAAAATACAAGTTAACATAAGAAAAATGTAGATAATTCTGGAAACGATAATTCCAAGGAAATAGATTATTGCCGGTGAACGAGATTGAACCGGCAACATTCAGTACCGCAATCGGTGATGCTATCCATTGCGCCATGCCTGCAGTCGGGTAACACGGGGTCTTGCGGCATTGCTCCCTCTCCTAAAAAAAAAACAGCGACCTGCTGTTAGGTTCCTTTTGGAGCCAGCTTCAATGTCCTGGATCTTGATCTTGTCATGGATCCTCTGTATGGCAGTTCTGCAGAATCATTCCCTTCTGCACGACAACTGACGACAGACGTGTCTGTCGTGGCTTCAACAGTATCATTTCCGTCCTTACAGTGGTTGAACAATAATCCATTTTCGCCTATCTCCTATTCAGGATCGTAGTAAGGATTCATCGTGAACGATGTCCCTTCGTTTTTGTCGTTTCGACGACGGCTCATAATCCTCAACTTCGTATGTGACGTCTGACAGGTGGCGTATGACACGATGCGGACAAAAGTATCGCTTCAGTATCTTTTCTGATAGTACAACTTTCCGTACAGGGTTAAAAATCCATACAAGATCTCCTGGGCTGTACACAACAGGTCGGCGCTTGTCGTTATACCGCTGACGGTACTTCTCCAGGGCGTCCGTGTTCGTATGCGAGCCAGCTGTATTGTATCTTCTACCCTGGTAATCAGCTGTTTCAGATATTCATCCTGAGTGACGACCGTGGTAATCAGCTATTTAAGACATTCATTCTGATTGGAAAGGGAACAGCGTATCTATTGTCGTCTCTGCTTCACGGCCATGGAGCAGGAAAAACGGCGTGAGGCCTGTGGTGTCTTGTCTTGGGTATTACAAGCAAATGTGAAAACTGGCAGGATTGTGTCCCAATCCTTCTGCTCAACATAGGCGTCTCCTTTAAACGTTCTGTAAGGCCATTTGTCTGAGGATGATATTCAGTTGTCATTCTGTGGACAATGTCACAACGTGACATTATCTCCGATACTTGTTTTGACTGGAATACGTTTCCACAATCAGATATCATCACACTTGGTGCTCCATGCTTGAAAATAATGTCTTCTACAAGGACGTTTGAAATCTGCAGTCGGCACAGGTTTGGTGACGGCGTAGCATGTGAGGTAGTCAGTGCCGACTATTTTCCATCGGTTACCGGTTGTCGACTTCGGGAATCTCCCTAAAAGCTCGATTCCAATTCGATGGACTGGAGCTGCTGCAGGTGGAATTGGTACCAGATGACCTGGAGGTAAATGCGGCACACGCCCCGATTGTTTTGACTAGTGTATTAACCATTGGGTTCAAAAAATTCAAATGTTTGTAAATCTATCGGACCAAACTGCGTGGTTATCAGTCAGTAGCTTACAAACTACTTAAACTAAGGTAAACTAACCTAAGGACAAACACACACACCCATGCCCCAGAGAGGACTCGAACCTCCGACAGCGAACAACCGCGCTCTCTGCAGCGAGGCGCCTAAGACTGCTCGGCTACTCCACCGCAGCTTACCCATTGGGGAAAGAGAGAGGACTAAATACAGCGAATAACTGAGGGTTAGGGGTTAAGTGTTACTGTGAATTTAAGAGGTCCTTGGAGCTGGAGAGAAATGTATACCAGGATGCATCGAACCACACAGAAATCTGCTAGTAGGTAAGATTAAATAGCCTTAGTTTTTGAGTCGGAGAATTCACGCAGTATAAAAAAAATATTGAAGTGTTTCTAATTCTAAGGAACTTAACTGCTGCAGTTATCAATCCCAATTTTTCAAACACTTAAACTAATTTATGCTAATTTGTCTGAACTCTTTATCGTCCTCGTTTCACTCCCATACATTTCTACACTCCAGACAAATGCTTTCAGAAGGGACTTCGTAACATTTAAATTAATAATGGATGTTAACAAGTTTCGCTTCTTTAGAAACGCTTATCTTTCCATATCCATTCTACATTTTATATATTCTTTACTTCGGCCATCAGAAGTTATCTTTCTACCCAAATAACAAAAATCATGTACTATTTTTATTGTCTCATGACCTAATCTAATTCCTTCAGCATCGCCAGATTTTCTGACATTCCATTCCATTAACTTCGTTTTGCTCTTGTTAATTTTCATCTTACATCTTCCTTTCAAGACACTGTCTATTCCACTCAATTGCTCTTCCAGATGTTTTGCACTCTGACAAAATTGCTATGTCATCGGCAAACCGCAAACTTTTTATTTCTTCTCCCTGAACTTTAATTTCCTCTCCATGTTTCTCCTTCTATTCCTTTACTGCTTGCGCAATGTACAGATTGAAGAACACCGGGGATATTCTACAACCCTGTCTTACTCCCTTCCCAACCACTGCGTCCCTTTCTTTCCCTTCGACTCTAATAACCGCTGTCTCGTTTTTGTATAGGTTGAATATAGCTCTTCGCTCCTTATAATTTACCCCTGTTACATTCAGAATTTGGAAGAGTGTATTCCAGTCGACATTGTCAAAAGCTTTCTCCAAATCTACAAACGCCAAAAACGTAGTTTTTCCCTTCCCTGGCCTATTTTATAAGATAAGCCCTAATGTGAGTATTGCCTCCCGTGTTCCTACATTTCTCCTAAATCCAAATTGATCTTTTCCGAGGTCAGATTCCACAAGTTTTTCCATTCGTCTCTAAATAATTCGTGTTAGTTTTTTTGCAAGAATGACTTATTAAACTGAAAGTCCTGTAATTTTCACACTTGTCAGCACTTGCTTTATTTGGAATTGGAATTACGATATTCTTGAAGTCGGAGAGTATTCCCCCTGTCTTATACATCTTGCATACCATGTGGAATAATTTTTTCGTGACTCGCTCTCCTAACAATATCAGCAGTTCAGACTGAATATTATCTACTCCAGGGGCCTTGTTTCGACTAAAGTCCTTCAGCGCTCTGTCAAATTCTTCTCGCAGTATCATATCTTCTATCTCATCTTCCTCCACTTCGTCTTCCAGTTCTAGAATACTGCCTGCAAGTTTGTTTCCTTAGGTCCTCTATATATTCCTTCCATACTTCAGCTTTCAAAAATTTTCAAATTTTTTTTATCATATGGAGTCAAACTACGTTGGACATTAGTCCCTAGCCTTACAAACTACTTAAACTAGCCTAATGACAACACACACATCCTTGCCCGAAGGTGGATTCGAACCTCCGACGCGGGAGGCCGCGCGATTCGTAATGTGGCGCTCCAGACTGCTCGGCTACTCCCACGCGGCCGTTCAGCTTTCCCCTCTATGCTTGGTAATGGTTTTATGTCTGAGTTCTTGATATTCATACATCGAGAATTAATTATTATTGCCTCTGCAACTCTGACCTTTCTTTTTTGCATTTTGTATGAGAGTCTGAAATACTGTGTGAAAATCATGACGAATGCATGAGGTATATCAAGCAAGAAATATACGTGCCACATAACATTATACTGTATTATGTCAAAATTGAATTTGAATAACCTATTGAAAGATGATTAACGCATTCCACCGGTGTAACAAGTACCACACAAATAATTCCTAAGCTATTCTATGTCCTACAGCAACGATTTAAAAATAGAGATAACATCTATGTGACATATGCTTTTTTTCCTGGAGGAGACAACAAGATCTCATACCCTCTTAATTAAATCACCGTTGCAAGGAAACAAAGTATTCCTTAATACCCTTATGGATTAAAGACCTGCCCTTTGTTATATATATTGATCGGACACTGAAACCAGCAAAGTATTATGGAAGGTAGGATATTCTTACTACACACATAAATAATGATGAAATTAAGTAGACTGTACAGTATTTTAGAACTCACAAAGGTACATGTATGCAATATCCTTGACAGATATGTCCTAGGCCAGTCAGTAAGTTACACAAAATTTTGTTAGATCCACAAAATCTTGATTGAGAAGTAGAAGTGGTGAGAAATGGTTTGTTAAAAAAACAGGTCATCCTTCTTCATACAATGAGGCAAATTTCGGGGGGTACATTCAGACACTTCTCTGACTATATTTCATTATGCTAGCTAGATACATTCCTTTCGTATAGATGTAGTCGAGAGGTACAAGATTTGGCATCATGTCGGAATATGTATGGCGCAGTGTTTCTAGCCAGAGTTTTTACCAAGCCGTAGGTATTAATTAACGAATATGAAAAGATATCAACAGACAAGATTAGAAGGTTTTCTTGAATTCCTTTAGCAAGGTGATTAAAATAATTTTTGTAATTGATAAGCTAATGTCAATAATAATGAATAAGATTTGAGATTTATAGGGGGTAAAAAGCAATAAATATACGATTGGCTCACATTAAAGACAAAGGATAGATTGTTAATAAAATTTTTGATATGCACATATGATTAAAGAAAAGGAGGAAAGTGGAGGATTGAAATATTATTGTAAATGCATTGGTGTTAGATAAATGATAAAAAACAAAAAGGGAAATAAGTGGGTAACGTCATCGTCTGTAGTTGGAAGGTGCATTTACGCTGTGGGTCCAGGCTAGCTGGAAGTAGAAATTAAACTTTTCTGTAGCAGAGCTACAAGTATAGAGCTTCATATGCAGTACTGCTAAAACGTCTCAGTGAAATGATTTGTAAGTGTTCTCAGTATTCAATGACATTACCTGAAAGTCTGAAAATTCTCAGATAGTTTGTCGATGCCATGCCAAAAGAAACTAATTTGTTCCACGTTAATGATCCCTGCAAACCACATTTGAAGTACATTTGCGGCCACAGAATTCAATATCTTGATGGTTGCTCGTTTAGGAGCGGGGAAGGTAAACTTTTGAGGGCATACGATCAGAAGAATAAGTAAGAGATGGATGATTTCCAAAAGGATCTTGAATAGCTATTTCTGCACAATCATCAGAAAGATTTATCGTCTAGTTGAATCACGTAATGCCGTTTTATAGGTCGATTTTTGAAATTATTTACAAAGTCCTATAACGGTTTCTCCTCGGTTGGCAACAAATAATAAATTAGAAAATGTCTCAGAGTGAGTATATATATATTACCCGCGGCTCCGCTCGCTCGTTGGTTGATTATGATAGATAAGCTATCTTTCAGTAGTGTGCTATGAGGCTGGTTTTGAATGAGGAAATGAAATAGAATACCTTCTTTAGAAACAAACATTTTTAATCAAGAATGAAACTTCACTCTGCAGCGGAGTGTGCGCTGATATGAAACTTCCTGGCAGATTAAAATTGTGTGCCGGAACCGGGCTCGAACCTGGGACCGGTAGTGCGCTTGCCCGCGAAAGGCAAGGTCCCAGGTTCGAGTCCCGGTTCCGGCACACAATTTTAATCCTCCAGGAAGTTTCATTTTTAATCAACATTATCAGGAAAGTAGTGTAGATCAAATCAACGTAAAAATGCACTTGTTTCGAAGAATCCAATCACAAAATTCAACAATAATGATTGTAATATCACAGATAGATCACTTGATTTAATGCGTGAAACGACAAATCGATTATTTTTTAAAAGAGATGTATTAAAAGAAATTTCTTTTTTACTGCTTTATTTATTTATTCTTATATTTCCTTAGTCGTATGCTTATCCTTACAGAGAAAGAGCTGAAGACAATGTAGCATGAATAGACCAAAGAAGAGATGGTCTGTGGCATCACGTTTCGCTGTATGTAACCTTGCTATAGAGTCGCAAACGTCATCGCTGGCCTTCAATCCGAATTTTTTTTATAATTTGACGACTTTCAACCACTATATCTTCCACCCCCTTATAGCTATCGGCATGGAACTGCTATGATGTACAACGGGATACATCGGACAACTATTACACACAGAACCATTCGTTTGCGTTCTGTAGTTTTCGCTGTAGAGAGAAATATTAATACACACACACACACACACACGTAGAATTTTATATACACCGATAACTTTCCATCCCAATATACTCCACCCTTTTATCGTTATCATCTCTCAAGCAAAAATGCAACCAATAAAACCATTTTCAAAGAGTGAATATAATTTTCAAAGAGTGATTATTGTTCTGCATTTCGCGTTATATTCTTCAAATTACTAAATATATAACAGATCGCTATAAAACCGCGCCTAAAATCTTCCTGAGGTAAAAATTAGTAACTGTACAATATTTAAGCCTCTGCGTCTTGTCGTTCAGATTAGCGTACACTGAACAGACATTTATATATATATATATATATATATATATATATATATATATATATATATATATATATATATCCCATCGCCATAAAACCGTGCCTAAAGCCTTCCCCGGGTAGACATTAGTAACTGTAGAAATTTTTAGCTCTTTATGTCTTGTGGTTCAGACGTGATAAACGTACACCGAACAGACATTCACATTTATAGATATAGATTAGTGATTACAAAATAAAAAATCAAGTGCATAGATCAACGAATTGGACAGTGGGAGGACACTGTGGTGTCAGTACGAAGTTGCGCTACCAGGGTCTTAGTTGATACAGCGCCAGAGTACGTGAGGCATATACGCTAGTGGAAAGCAGAGATCTATATTACTTGTCTATGGGTATGCAGTGTTTACACAATCATTCTGTATCAGGTTGTTGCTATGTTGTCCAATTAATGAATCACTTATTTTCCAACTTACATAGGTAGAAATGATCAACAGAATAAAACACGAGAAATCAGAGCTCGAACGGAGAGATTCAGGTGTTCTTTCTTCCCGCGCGCTATTCTAGTATGGAGTGGGAGATAAATAGTATAAAGGTGGTTCGATGAACCCTCTGCCAGGCACTTTAATGTGATTTGCAGTGTATGTAGAATGAAACGGGAAAAATGTGACATCGAGAAAAATCTTGGCTTTTGAATTGGCATAAATAACAGATTTAGCATTTTACAAGCGCCGTTGGTAAGCATAGGTAAAAGTGAAGTAATGTTGCGCTATTTCCGTTGTCAAAATCTTATACATTCGATTCATTTAGTTTTAATGTAATTAACGAATACAAGGAAATGTGTGATAATAGCTTGAAAACTCTTCCTTAGACAAGGAAAGAACTAAACAATCACCTGTTTCTGCGCAAATTCCTCTCTCTATAAATGATTAAAAAGCATTAAATGTGCTTCGCTTATACTTGCACCACCAGAGGTATTGTAACAATACACTTAAATTTTATTTTTTGTTTTGTTTATCTTTGATCAGCGATGCTTATCGCCTCCGGTTCCCTCTGACTCGCAATGCAACTAATTTAATTTCGTTCGTCATTTTTTACTTAAAAACAAGCGAGTAGACGGAACCGTGATAGTTGTTTTATTCACTGTCTGGTCTGTATCTGATGTGATAAGACGTCTTTCATACCTGTATCCACTTAGGTAATAAGAATGCAAGCTGTTGCTGAAAATATATTATTTAAATTTAAAAGCTTCCTTCTCCTTGATTTTCATTTAAATCAAATTCCTCCACGTCAAATATTTTATTTCTTACGGTTTTCAGCTCCTTCGCCTCCGTAATAGTTTAATGTTCAGACGCCATTACAATCGCTTCGCATTGTCTGCAAAATTTCAATCAATCAATCATCCTTATACAATACTTTGCTTGATTTTAGAACTTGCAGTCATTCCTTTTGATGTCCTACGGAAAGTATCTCCAACGTTCACATATTTAGAAAAAAAAGTTATCATTTCCAGCTTCTACAATACGAAGCCCAGGATCCAGCTAGATGCTTTCCGTAAGTCCTATAACGTGCTGTTACTTGTATGGTGCCCAACTTTAATATGCAACCCGCTGTTTATTTGCTTTAATGTTCATTTTGTGCTGTACTTTAACTAAATTATTTCAAATTCAAAAAAATCGGTACCATCAATTCCTTGTCCAAAATATAATCGCGGAATCTACTTTAACAATTATGGTATCATACTAAGCAAGGGCAACGTTATAGTATGAAGACATCAATAGAAATGTTGACGGAAATAATCTAATTTCTCATGATCTACAATTGTATTTCTCAAAGAAATTTCTTGAAATAGTAGGAATTCCGTAATGGTTTGGAAACGAGGATGTGACGCTCGTGTTACGTTATAACACAAATTACATAGGCAGACCTTGAGGCCATTGGGTCAATGTCCGCCATGAGTTGGTTCAAAAATGTTCAAATGTTTGTAAAGCTTATGGGACTTAACTACGGGGTCACCAGTCCCTAAACTTACAAACTACTTATGAACTACTTACGAACTAGGACGGCACAAATATCCATGCCCGAGGGGGGATTCGAACCCCCGACCGTAGTGGCCGTGCTGACCGTGACTGGAGCGCCTCAGTCCCCTCGGCCACCGCGGCCGGCTGAGTTGGTTAGATTCCCCTTTACCGGGCACAGATATATCTGCTTGAAGACTGGTAATGCCAAGTGAAGATGGTCAGGTTGTGCCGTAACTGAAAATGCGCAATGAACAATTCCATACATACTGCGACAGAGCCAATTGGCGTTTGGCAATAGCAGGCAGAATACACAGCATTCAGTAACTCGGTCGCCAGAAGCATTTGTCTTACCCTATTTTATAGTTAAAAGGCATTTTTACGCCACTAGAGAGCGAGTAACAGTTTATATAAAACACTTCATTGAGCCAAGATCGCTGAAAATTTATTGTCGCCCCTTAACCGGTTTCGGTGAGCTCAGTCACCATCTTCAGAAAGTCCAGTACAGTCACTGCAAAAAGTTATACAATGTCTACAAACTGCAAAGTTATTGTGGTATACGAATATAATGTACATGGTTAACAAACCATGTACATTACCTTAGCGTCATATGTAAAAATAGAAACATAACCTTGTAACATACGTAAACATCTTGTTAAAGTTTTTCATCACAGGGTGGTTCGTCATAATGAGTAAAATGTGGTCTTGGCCCAAGCAAACAGGAGACTGAACAGGAAAACATTGTACGACAGAGTTGCTACAGGTTGCCACAAAGTGGCAGTGGTGTCAAAACAAAACAATATGGATGCAAATTCAACTTCAAAGAAACATTGTACTGTGAGGTTACGAAATCCTATATTTTTATATAATATGTATTATATAAAACCGGTTAAGGGACGAAAATAAATTTTTTTGCGATCTTGGATGAATGAAGTGTTTTATATTTACCTTATTTTTCTTATTTTACTTAATAAACCAATGGTAAATTAAGGTCAAAGGAATGTCTGAAATTTCTGATATTGAAAATTTTGTTGCTGGACTGGGATTCGAATTCGGATATTCTCTTACACAGTATTCTCTGGGAAGAATATAGTTGAGTCATGTTGTTACTTTTACGAGAAGTACAAACTGCTGTAGGCCTGCACGAGTTGTTCATTCGAATCTTGGACTGACACAGTAGTGCCGACAATTTATTTGAAGCACATATAAGTGCAGAGGAAGTGGGAATTAAAGGTTAGCGAGAAGAAATATAAAGGTTGCGGTATGCCGATGACATAGTAATTTTGTTGATTCTGCATAGGATCTGGAAGAGCAATTGAATGGAATGGACATTGTCTTGAAAGGAAGGTATAAGATGAAAATTAACAAGAGTATAACGATGATAAGCGAATGTAGTGTCAGAAAATTAGGCGTAGCTGAAGGTATTAGGTAATGAGACAATAAAAGTAGTAGAACAGTTTTGTTATTTGGGTAGCGAGATAACTTCTGATGGCCGAAGTAAAGAAGATATTAAATACAGAATGGCTGTGGGAAGAGAAACGTTTCTGAAGAAAAGAAACTTGTTAACATCCAATATTAATTTAAATGTTAGGAAGTCCTTTCTGAGAGCATTTGTCTGCAGTATAACATTGTATGGGAGTGAAACGTGGACGATAAAGAGTTCAGACAAAATGATGATAGGAGCTTTCGTTATTTGGTGCTACAGACGAATGATGAAGATTAGATGGGTAAATCACGTGATTAACAAGGAACTGCTTAACCGAAATGGGGAGAAAAGGAGTTTCTCGCACATCCTGGATAAGAGAAGCGATAGATTAGTAGGACACATTCTGAGACACCAAGGAATTGTCAACTTCGCATTAGAAGGAAGTGTGTGGGGTGAAAATCGGAGAGGGAGACGGAGGGACAATTACAGTAAGCAGATTCCAAAGGATGTAGGTTACCGAACTTATTCTCTTATGAAGAGACTTGCACTCGACAGGATAGCGTGGAGAGCTGCATCAAACAAGTCTACGTACTGAAGACCACAACAACAACGTAAGTGCACAACGGATTATTGGTGAAAAATAGTTATAAGTCTTAATATATTTTCGTCCTTTGTCCAGACAGCGATAGGTGCCGTCAACAACGCACACCTGTCGATATTATTCACTTAATAGCTGACACTTCACCTCAACTACTTCGAACTGCAGTATATCAATAACAGTTTCAATATGGTAAAAAGTGTTGTTAAACAAGATTTTTAATTTCGTTGAAGGATTACCGATTATGTGACAGAGGTTCAATGTTCAAATGTTTGTAATGCCATGGGAAAAAATCTGTTTGTAAATCTAAGGAATGATGACCAGACTTACAAACGACATAAACTAATTTACACTAATGTCACACTCATGTCCGAGAGAGCACTCCAACCTCCGACGTCAAGGGCCGCCCTGTTCGTAGAATGAAGCCGCAGACCACGCGGACATACCACACGGTCGACATAGTTGTTCTTAGGCTTTTAGATTTCTGGTAATGCCCTCGAACTTATTATAGTAAGATTGAGTTAACAAGGATTAACAACTGTCTCGTCTTTAATAGCATATTTCTTTGTTTTGTAATACCGTAGTGATAATTTACGTCTGAAGTAATACAGATAAAAGTGATGTACTTTCATATCCAATTTGTATAGTCGAACGACTATACTCGCAATACAGCTAGGTCATATAGGATACAAGCATGTCAGGAGGATCGCAATTGAGGCTCTCTCTCTCTCTCTCTTTCTCTATGTGTGTGTGTGTGTGTGTGTGTGTGTGTGTGTGTGTGTATATATGTGTGTCTGTGTATGATAGTACATCCACACACAAAACATTCTTTTAGACTTCTTTCACTTTACTAGCAGTTTAGACTGTTAAAAATATTGATAGAACATTTATATGAAATAATCGTATTCCAAATCAATTAGCTTTGCAGTGAATGAAGTGGTCAGCATTACATGATTGTTACAATATCTCTTCTTCCATTTGATGACTGAAACTTCCTGAATATTACATCTGAATAAGACTTCTTGCAGAAAATCCAAGATTAACTGAAGATGAACGAGGGTAAACCATATCAACGACGTTCACCATTTCAAGGAGAGATTCGGAGAAGCTATTGGCTCCGATACATCTGATGTCACTTATCTTGTGTGGCGTGAACTAGAGCGACAAATGAAAGCTACATCGAAAGTCAAAATTGAATAGGTACGCCGACTTGGAGAGAATTTGAGGACTTCTACTTTAAAATTTTTTATAGCTGCCATGTTAACTGAGCCCATGCCCACGAGCAACTGCTTGATATAATAGAAATCATCATAGCCCATATCACTTACGTGTAATAGTCCTCCAGTCTTTCTTATGTCCCTATCACTGAGATGTATGTGTGTAGATGGGGTCACTCATCAACGAAAGTATTACTTTCCTCTATCTCTAGGAGTTGGGAGAATCACCTTTGTTCAGAATGTGTCTAGTTACGAAGTACTTCTTACATTTTGAGACCATAACGTGCAGAGATATGCATCATGAATTTGTTCTTTTGTTGGCGGCGTAGCTGTAAAAATAAATTATGAAAGAATAGTTGGGATTCGGATACTTGGGGAATAGTTACTGAGTTAATATCATTTTGGAAAATTTTGTCTGCTATGTGGTGATTTCGAAGAGTCCATCTGGTAAACACTCAAGCAGTGGTGTGGGCGGGATAGAAACAAAGTACATTGCTTCTTGAAAGACAACTTCCACTCGTTTCTAACACTAAACGTAGGTGTACACCAAATGTGGCTCAAATTCAAAGAAGTGGTATCGACATCAATTGAAAGTTTTATACCTAATAAATTAATAAAAGAAGGAGGCGATCCCCCTTGGTACACAAAACAGGTCAGGACACTGTTGCAAAAGCAAAGGAAAATGTATACTAAATTTAAACGAACACGAAATCCCCAGGATTTGCGATCGTACTCAGAAGCTCGAAATTTAGCGAGGATTTCAATGCGAGATGCCTACAATATTTATCACAACGAAACTCTTTCTCGTAATTTGACTGAAAACCCAAAGAGATTTTGGTCATATGTTAAATATACTCGGGGCAAGTCACAAACAATACCTTCACTACGTGATAGTAATGGCGATCCTGCCGATGACAACGCTACTAAAGCAGAGTTACTAAACTTAGCTTTTAGAAACTCATTCACCAAAGAAGACGAAACCAATATTCCAGATTTCGAATTACGAACAGGTGCCGTAATGAGTAACATAGTAGTAGATATAATCGGAGTAGTGCAGCAACTAAAATCACTTAACAAGAACAAGTCTTCTGGTCCGGATTGTATACCCATTAGATTTCTATCTGATTATGCTGAAGCGATAGCTCCTTACTTAACAGTCATATACAACCGCTCTCTCATAGAAGGATCTATACCAAAAGATTGGAAAGTTGCACAGGTCACACCTATATTCAAGAAAGGCAGTAGGAGTAACCCACTAAACTACAGGCCTATTTCATTGACGTCAATTTGCAGCAGGGTTTTGGAGCATATCCTGTATTCAAATATTATGAATTATCTCGAACAGAACGATCTATTGACCCAAGGTCAACACGGATTAGAAAATACCGTTCATGCGAAACACAACTAGCTCTTTATTCACACGAAGTGATGGGTGCTATCGACAAAGGTTCGGAAATCGATTCCGTATTTCTTGATTTCCAGAAAGCTTTTGACACCGTACCTAACAAACGGCTTTTAATCAAATTGCGTGGTTATGGTATATCGCCCCAAATTTGCGATTGGATAGGGGATTTCTTGTCAGAGAGGACACAGTTCGTAGTAATCGATGGTAAGGCATCGAATAAAACAGAAGTGATATCGGGCGTTTCACATGGTAGTGTTACTGGTCCTCTGCTGTTCCTTATTTACATAAACGATTTAGGGGGAAATCTAAGTAGCTCTCTGAGGTTTTTTTGCAGATGACGCCGTCATTTACCGTCTAGTAAAATCATCTGAAGATCAAAACCAACTGCAGAATGATCTGAATAAGAAATCAGTATTGTGTAAAAATTGGCAATTGACTCTAAATAATGAGAAATGTGAAGTCTTCCACATGAGTACGAAAAGAAATCCGTTAAACTTTGTTTACAACATAAATCAATCAAATGTGAAGGCCGGAAACTCCACAAAATACCTAGGAATTACTATTACTTCAGACTTAAACTGGAAAGAACACGTAGATAATATCGTGGGAAAGGCGAACCAGAGACTGCGTTTTATTGGCAGAACCCTTAAAAGATGCAACAGAACTACTAAAGAAACTGCATACACTGCGCTTGTCCGTTCATTTTTGGAGTATTGCAGCCCAGTGTGGGATCCTTATCAGGTGGGTTTGACGGAGGACATCGAAAGAGTCCAAAGAAGGGCAGCTCGTTTCGTATTGTCACCATTCAGGGGAGACAGCGTTACCGAAATGATACAGGATATGGGATGGGAGTCATTACAACAACGGCGCTTATCGCTGCGGCGTGGGCTACTTGCGAAACTCCAATCGCCAACATTCTCCTCCGATTGCGAAAATATATTGTTGACTCCCACTTACATAGGTATAAATGATCATCAGAATAAAATACGAGAAATCAGAGCTCGAACAGAGAGATTCAGGTGTTCTTTCTTCCCGCGCGCTATTCGAGAATGGAATGGGAGATAAATAGTATAATGGTGGTTCGATGAACCCTCTGCCAGGCACTTAAATGTGATTTGCAGAGTATCCCATGTAGATGTAGATGTAGATGAAGGTCGTATGAGCAGATCGGTGCAGTACAGATGCATGTCCTCGGGGAAAGTGACGAGTGTTGTTTCCTGTAGCTTTAAGCCGTTCGCAGTAACTGTATGGCAAAGCTCCATTAGCTGATGCAACAAAGCCATGTGAATAATTGGTGCGGAATGTTGCCCCTGAACTATTGATAAGACTGCCGCCCCTCTTTAGAAACCAAACGTTTGTTCGGTCCCTCCACAGATACCCCTCTGTTGAGGTTACACCTACAGTCTGGCCAGAAGTACCGATGAGGCACGCAAGACACCCTACATTGGAAATGACTCTGCTTATGGTGGCAGGCAAGGCGATACATGAGCAAACCTAATCTGATAATACGATTCATATACAAATACAAAATGATGTCATCAAACTGAAAAAAGGCAGTCTCTATGGTAAGAAATAAATTAAATTCAAACGTCAGCGTTATTCCACGTCTAAGTTCAATTTTAAATATACATAACGTGAAAAAATAACAAAGATTTTGATTATCTTTGCCAAAAGACAGAAATGACCTAAATTCATTCGTCTGTCAATAGAACGCCTATGCCTGTTTAAAATTCCATTGTTATTATGACTTTTTCAATTCCTTTTAGACGAAATGGTAAACAACGCCTTTGTCATTGACGAAAGAAAGGCCTGCAGGGCGTTTCACTTGCGCAGACGACCTCTTTCCGAGCGTGATGTATTTACGACGACCGGTTAGTCTGGGTCACTCCTTCCAACTGACCTTCGAAGGTCGACTGCTCAGGTTTTTGCTCCCCCATCCACGTGTACGGGTTTCGAACATTCTGGCGCAAAGTCAAGAGTACGCCATCCATCTGGCCTCCCGATTTTGATGTATCTGGAGGCTTCTCCCGCACCACGTGTACTCGCCTTACAAGGGGACCACATGGTTTCAGAATTTTTTTTATATTTATAGTACGTGCAGTTCAGAATTTAAATAACAATCAGCCGAAGCCATTCGACGCATCTTCCAAAAATTCTCTAGAAAATCTGCCCTCAAGTTTTGCAAGTAAACGTAAGTACCAACCATTAAATAAATTGCAGTATCTGTTGTTGTAGCTCAGGCTGTAGCGTGTTGTCATTACAACAATACGTTCGGTGGTTCGAATCTTATTATGACAGAATTTCTTTAAAAAAATTCCTTGTGTTCCAATACTTACACAATTTAATATCTAATGGTAATTTTTACAGAAAATGAACTTACGTTTGTTTTTGCGTAATTTTTTATATTTTATAGAAGGTTGTTAATAATGATGGTTTCAATCTTAGAAACATAACTTACATTTTCTACAGTATTGGCTTCACTATTAGTTGATGACGTTAGTAATTGATTGTTCAGTCTCTGAAGAGCTACGACACTGTTTGAAAAGTCATCTTCATGGATTTTGTGCTGGTACTAGTTTTTAAGAGACTTCAGGTATAATAAAGATCAACTTCTTGAATGACCGTGACTTCATACCCGAAGTTAACTAGCAATCCAGCAACAGAAATTATAATGACCGACTTCTTGTTAAAGTTCTCAAATTGATAAACGAATGATTTCAAAATTGGATTCCACAGGCAGATCCAATGACTTGGCAAACCCTGAGAAAAATTTTAATTACAATCGGTACAAGAATTTTTGTTTATTCCATAGTTCGTTTATAACTGCTATCGATATTGCAGTATCATTAGTCGTGCAACGTTAGTGACACACAACTTACTTGTAAGTCATTAAGACCAAATTAAAAATTCACTTAAAAATAATCATCACCTAATAAAAATCAATTAAACATCTTGAATAAATATTTAGCAATCTTGTAAACACTCCGTAGACTTTTTTGTTTAACATTTTATTGAAATATATATAACGTATGAAAGATCACATAGTTCGGTAATAAAATCACGTCTTATTAAGGCGACTTCCCTATACCAACTAAACATTTTTTAAACATCTCTCCTTTTTGTTTTATATACATTTTTAATGTTTAAAAGAACGTCAATCGCGGTCCGCAACAGCAGACAATGTCTTCAAGTTCAGCGCGCCGACCTACGGCTGATGATGATGATCGTGTGGCATTAATGACCGTTAGACCCCAACTGGAGTCGTGTTCAGCCTGCCTGGTGCAAGTCTTTTTATCTGACGCCACTTCGGCGACTTGCGTGTCAATGATGATGGAATGATGATGAGGACGACACAACACCGAGTCCCCGGGTGGAGAAAATTTCCAACCCGACCGGGAATCGAACCTGGGCCCCCTGGGTGGCAACCCACCACGCTGTCCACTGGACCTACGGCTAATCAACGATGGCGACCAGAATTTTCTCGCTGACGTCGGCGGGGAACCCGTCACTGCGTACTGAAGTAGCACCGTCGTTACACAAGAAACAAAGAAAGGCACACAAGTATAATATGTTCTCAAACATTAAAAAAATACAGTTTAATTAATCAAAGATAAATTAAATTGATATGTATGAGGAAAATAGTGGACGGTTAAATACTTGTATAGTTTCCACTATAATTTCCAAGCAGGTGACCTAATCAACCATCGTTTTACGCAATGAAACAATTTTAAGCTCGTTTACATACACACAAACAAAACCTGACACAACACGTGGAATTAGAGGTCACAAACAGTTTTACGTAACTGAAAAAGAACTGGTTGTGAGGCCAGAACTTGACCACTTTTTATGTTTATTTCCTTTTCTTTTCTTTTCTTTTCTTTCCTTTTTTTTCTCTTCTCAGTAATAAAATTAAAAGTTTTAGATCTTTTTCAAAAAATATATTTGAAGTGAAAGCAATAACGCTACAAAACTCAGTTCTTGTATTGGACCTTGATTGGCTGCTAAACTAATCTGAGAAGTGCACCTCGCCGAACCTCAGTGCGTATCATGTTGGAGCCTGGATCGTCTTCTCGATAGAGTGGGGAGTGAGCTCCATTGTGCTGATCAGTTCTAGTTTTATGTCGGCGAATGTATAAATTAACTTTTGATACTCGCCAACTGTGCTAGGGATCGCCCATATCACTTCCTAAAATGTTAGCATAGTAAAATCTATAATTATGGTGGTGCTTGATCGTAGAAGGAAGTTCTTGTAGAAATTTCCAAAAGGCAAGTAAGTTCTCAGGGCCGTCTCGGTAAAGTTACTGCATTGGTCTTTTTTTCAGGGATAGTATATCCGGGAGGAGTAATATCCGTGGTTCTATATCTTGCGGAGCAACTCGAAGAAAAGAAGCTATAATTCTTTTTTGCGCCAAACTCCACACTTCTGCGGAAGTGCAGCACGTCAGGCGATGTTCGTCATTATCTAATATATTACACTGAATGCCCAACGGAGTGTCCAATCTAAGTATAGCATGTAATCGGGCACGCGTCATGAATTTCCCATTTACGATCAGATATCATAGCGCACGTGTCTCTGTATCAAGAAACAAACAGCGCCCTGCGCGCCAGACCACTGGCCAAGTTGCTGTCAGGTGCCGTCTCTCTATCACGTTGCCTGGTCGTCCTCGTAAGAGTAAGCAGTATATATCGCGTGCTGTTGTGGACCGGATAGTCGGCTGGTCCGTTTGTACATAACTGTCATCGACGAAAAGGGTACGATTACGGGAAAGAGACGGTGATGTGTAAGTGACTGAAATTGGCGCTACTTGAAAAGGTGGTGTTAATTCCTCTAACAAGTTACAGGACAGATTTGACTGGCGTCCTCGCCACATCTTGATCATCGTACTGACATAGACAACCATAGCTCGTTAACGGATGTTGACAAGGCCGAGTCCCTCTCGACTACTAGGGAGGGTGAAGTTCCGGACTTTGAAAATTAGACCTGCCATCACGAAGTATCCAAAGGCCGCTAGAAGGCAGCATGCCCTAACCACCGGCATCGGGAGCACTTGCGACTAGTGTGGAATGCGTGATGCCAGATGATTGTTGACAAATGTGACCCGCTGCGTCATGTAAAAGGCTCTTAGCATGTTATCTCCAACACTCGTTCTGACAGACTGCAAGAGGCGTCTATAGTTGAGCGCTGCCGTGCGCCTGACGTCGTTGGTGAATGTAATTCATAAACATTTCATCTTATCGGTGCCACGCTGTTTTCTGGCAGCCCTCGTCCAATGTTCATAGCCCCCTACTTCGCCCTATTAACGCGACTTCCTGTAGCCGAATCATATCCATCCAGTGAAGTGTCGTTCGTATCTCGCCCCCCGACCGTGGCAGGAGTGTAAGGTGGTCTGCATATGTTCCGCAGATCGGTGTGTGGTCCCCGAATGCCATTCCTGTTAGCTTGTTACGAAGGCTACAAAGCAATTGCTCGATAGCTATGGATTAATCAATGACAGTGGAGGACACCCTTGCCGCACCGATCTGGAGATTTTGATTTGTCCTACCACACTTCCGTTCACGAGCACTGAGGAGGAGGCACTGTGGAATAGTCTCAGTACTTTCGTGGTCACTTCTGCCAGGTATGCATGGCCCACTCTGTCAAAATCGACAGGTTGAGGCGACAGGTTGTTGCCAATGCTATCACATCGCGGTAGACACTGAGCGCTGCTGGATATTTCTGTCCACGCTGAGAGACCTCTGGTCAAGAGAAATCACTTGGCGGAGGATGCGTTTGATGCGAGCTGCAAGTATCCTTGTGTAGATCTTGAAATCTGAATTAAGTAGCGCCAGCGGACGGTCGTCTTGAATTCCTTTCCTACCTGACGGTTTGGGGACAGGAATTGACATGTCCTCCACAGAGGTAGATCGGAGGCGGATATTCGGAGACATCAGTTCTCGGTGCATATCAGTCCTCCGAGGCAGCATGATATTTTAAATGTGATTTGTGCGATGTGCCTTTATCCAGAGCTTTCGCCACTTCATCTTCCGTAAGCTTTGCCATTAGTCATCCCTCCGCCGTCACATTAAGGGCACCCGACAGTATTCGCGGAACTTCACCAAACCCTGCCTCCTTATGTCCCACTCTGTCGTAGAGGTGTCGGTAATGTTCCCAAAGGCGATGGCAATATCTTTTTGCGTTGTTAAACTGTTACCATCCAGCAACTCAACGACGTGCAATAAAGCTCCCCGACTTCGCCGTTCCTCCCTGATGACATGGTGTATCGACTGTTGTTCTCCCTGTACTCAGCCAAAAACTATAGCTCGGACGATAGTGTCTTCAAGGTTGCGGCGCATTATGGATGTTATCTGCGCCTGTACCCGTTTGATTGCAGAGTAGCGTCGTAAAACAGGAGTCCATGGTGTTCCGTCTCCACAAGGATTGTTGTGCAATCAACGCTCGGTGCATAGAAGGCTTAGAGCAGTCCAACGACGACTGCATTGTTGTGGGGGATGTCAGTAGGCATCGCTCGCAGTTGTTCCAGGAATCTTCTATTAATCGTCTGCAATCCGGATACCGGAGGTGTGTGACGTTCGTTTTCCAGGTGCCTCGACTCCTCCAGTTCTTTTGGCGTTGGAATGCAGTCGTTTACAAACAGGGTTTAGCAGCTAAGTTGTAACACCCCTCGTGTCGCCCCAACCGTAATAGATACAAAGATGCTGTTTGGACAGTGAATAGTAGGGATAGGGACTACTTGAATACATGACATTTCATGTTTGTGCTATTTTTTATTACAGACATATGAGGCCATATTTAGTTCTTTTAATGGAACTCTATGTTAAATTTTAGCGGAACATTTTGGGCTTAAAAAGACGGTTCCAAATATGTGTATATCGTAAGACTTAGGCGAATAGTTTTTGAGACACAGATTTGTTCCCTTATCGTATTCGTCCATCGAAGTGGCTTTGTTTGTGTAAAGACGGACACGCGACGTTTACCTTGTAGTCTACACAACAGGAAAGGTCGAATTGGATAACGCCGCTTCGGAGGCCAAATACGATAGGAGAACATTTCTGTGTCTCAAAAACTATTCGCCTAATATTACGATATACAAATATTTGAAAACGTCTTTTAACACAGGTTTCCATTTAAAAAAAGGATGGGCTCATATCTCTGTAATAAAAAAAACATAAAATGTATTCCAGTAGCCCCTGTCCCTGCAGTTCACTGTCCAAACGGCATCTTTATATTACGGTTGAAGAGATACAAAGGGTATTATGATTTGGCTGCCTCACCCTGTATATTCCGTATGGTCTGAGAAGGCAACGAGCAACATCAAGAACAGCATTTATGATACCATGTGTAACATAAACTCTATCAATACGACTTTCTCAATGACTTGTAAAGTATTTGTTCCGATCCGGTTGCCATGGACGTGTTCCCAAGTATCGATCAAGTTCATATCTCACACCAGGAGTCGTAACTTTTGACACGAGGTGTAATGGAGGTAAAGATCTTTCGGGGAAAGCACGCAGTTGAAATCACAACGAAGTTAAAAACTGATCATATCGACCCAAGAAGGTAGGAGCAATCTCCTCTGCATAAAATCTGGCAAGGTCCCGCCGTCGGTCTGTTTCAGACGGAGCCCAGACGGAACCCATGTATAGGCAGCGCAACTGTAGTTGAAAGCGGATAAACCACGTCTTCAGCTTCGACACGTTCACGTAAAAGTATCGCCGCGCCGTTGGCTCTGTCATGCGTTGGTGTAATATATGTGTCGTACCCGTATTGTGCAGGAAAACTGTCGACACAGACTTCTTGTAAGAGGACTATGTCAGCGTATGATGCCTTCAACATGTCCTTTAATAACTGTAGTTTTACGTGTGCTCTAATCGTATTGGTGTTGATTAATGTTGTTTCATATTCTGGTGCACGGCACGGTGTAAGGCGTTCATTATGTTCGAATTTGTTGGTATGAACATCTATTGCGTATTTTCGTGATTTTCGTAGCCTTCCTCATCTCCTGAGTAACTAGTGCTCGGGTGAGGTCGCGGCTGCTGCCGTGTCCGTGTCGTAGGTCAGTGAATCATCATCATCATCATGATCCTCGGAGCAGATGACACGAGATAGCCCCGCTTTGCAGCGGCGGTGGGTATGTAACAGGGTTGAGCAACGGACCAACTTGTTGGTCGCCGATGAATGAATCTGGATGTTTCTCATGTACTGGGCGGTTCACGTCATTCTGTAGTGGGTTGAGAAGAGACTCCATATGTGTGATTTAAAGCTTATTATCCTCACTCTGTGTTTCAGCGTCTCCCGTTGAACAGGTGTCTGACGACGATAGACGGCGTTTCTTGCGTCGCTTCGGCGATCTTTGCTTGCGTTTCGTACCTCCGTATCAGAGTGGGGTAGTGACTCCCGGTGTTCAAGAGCGACGACGTGTGTGGGCGCTACCATGTCAACGTCCATTCGGGCTCTGGGTCCTTCTCTTCAGCCGTCGATATCAACGGAAAAGCTGTGCGCGGTATGTTCGACAGCACATCTCTGTTAATGCCCACCGATGCTGACAGTTCTTATATTTGTTCTTGAGAAATGGCTACGTTAATGTTCGGTGTAGCTTCTCTCCGGAGTACGTTGACGTATGATAGTGGGAGTGACGTCGGAGTGGGTGTCAGCACAGCTTCTCCCTGTTGGTATTTGTGCGATCCTCCGCTGCATGCAATCCGAACGAACGTAATCATGTCTTTGGCTGGACATCATATACGACCACGGCCCTGCATCTTCCTATGCACAGGTAGAACGAGATGTGTTTGGTAAGTTAGATCAGGATTTGTCGAACACCGTTATGAACTGGGTACATAGTGAAAGTTGACCAATTTCCTGCAACGTGACTGAGCACCGTATCAAAATGTTCAAATGTCTGTAAATCTATCGGTACAAACTGCGTGGTCATCAGTTCGTAGCTTACAAACTACTTAAACCTAGGTAAACTAACCTAAGGACAACACACACACCCATGCCCCAGGGAGGACTCGTACCTCCACGGCGAGCAACCGCGCGCTCCGCAGCGAGACGCTTTAGACCGCTCGGCTACTCCACCGCGGCGAGCACCGTATCATAGGATTCTATCGCTTCAATGAAAAGGTCAGATGACACTTCGAATGGGAGTACGAAAATACGTATTGTACGTATTCGATTCCTGCATGATCAGTAACCACATCGCTGACATGGCCATCTGCGTCCTTAAATTTGAGTCCATGCTGATTAGCTCAAATAATTCTAGTCATTGATCATTTTCAAGTAGACAACTTAGAGGGTAGGGTTGCAGGAGCCGTGGGTAGTTGATTGGTGAAATTAAGCAAGGATAGTCCAGGTTCCATTAGTTTTAATATATATGTATATTTGATATTAGAATCGGTGGAGAGATTAGCCTGCCTAGCCATAACAGGCGGAATTACCAGCACACTAACTGCTGGCCCCCATTACACCTTTGGGTCAAGATGGAGGCAGCGGCTGGTGCATACAGACTCAAATCTGGCAACAACAGGAACTCTTCGGGATATCCAGAATCACACACTAAAATAGTGAGTGAGGTAAATATAGGAAAGGTTGGGAAAATGCCAGCCGAGTATATTATAACCCCATACTGCTTCAACAAGCCTTTCAATATAACAATTGGAAGCAGGGAGCAGTGGGAGAAAATAGTTCGACACCGTACGGGGATATTGTCTGGTTCACTGACGGGTCAAAATCAGACCAAGGCGTGGGGGCCGGGGTACACGGGGTGCAACCAAGACTGGAGGGCGTCATCTCTCTACGGAAACTGGCCTCAGTATTCCAGGCCGAAATCACTGCCATCTGGGCGTGTGCGGAGGAGAATTTGCGTAGGTGCTACAAAGATTGTAGCATCTATATCTATTCAGACAGCCAGGCAGCCCTGAGATCACTGGCAGCTCCTGCAACAAGGCCTAAAATTGTTGCAGAATGGCACAGGGTTCTGGTGGAGCTAGGGGAAAGCAATAGAGTAAACCTATAGTGGGTCCCTGGCCACTCGGGGATCAGTGGCAACGAACATGCCGACAGATTAGCCAGGATGGGGGCAGAGACTCCATTTATTGGACCGGAACCTGTCCTGACAATCACCAAGGCAATGATCAAATTGGAGCTATGTAACTGGCTCAGAAGACAGCACGTAGAATATTGGACCAAAGTCCATCAACAAAAACATGGCAAGGTAATGATGCCAAAGCCTTGTTTTAAAAGAAGCTCTGCAATCCTGGGTCTGAACAGGAAAGAGATTAGACTCATGGTTGGATTGCTAACAGGCCATGGGAATTTCAAAAAAACACCTACATACAATGGGAATAACAGAAGAGGACCCTAAATGTAGGTTCTGTGATGGCGGTGATGAAACTGCATCATATCTGATCTTCGAATGCATTGCATTGGAGTGTAAAAGGCACAGAACATTTGGGACAACCAGACCCGAAGAAATTGTGTCTAATAAAGAACTGGTAAAGGGACTCCTTGCACTGTTCAAAGGCATTGGTTGGCTTTACTAGACATACAGGGAGCGATACCGCACAATAAACTTAGTTTCGGTGCGGGCAGTGGCGGGTTAGACCAAGACTGTTTTGGCTTCCCTGAAAAAATCAAATCAAATCAATCAAAATATTAGAATCAGAGGCTGAAGGCCCAACAAGACAGTTCAGATAAGTGAGAAGTGAGGCAAAGCAGAAGTCCAAGTTGAGAGAAACGATTTCTTGATAATAAGGCTCGAAATTAAAAGCAACTCTTTAAAATACAAGAAAAGACACGATGAGCTCAGCAATTTAATGGAATATGGAAAATTTTAAATCAAGAGCAACCCTTGTAAATACAATAGAATTTACAAATGCCCCCTGCAATTTAAATGAAAACAACTCAGAATAATTATCAAAATCACTCTAAAGTTGGGGCTCCAAAATTTAAGGTAACACAGCTCTTTAAAAATAAAATTACCAAAACACACGACGGAAGCTCAAAAATTTAAGCAAACTCTGAGTTTTACTTTAACTAATAGAGGCTGATAGCAGGAAACTATGCTCAGTGACACCAATAGGCAGAAGGTCAATTAAACAACACACAATAAAATTAACAAATGAGCCATGCAATTTAAATGACAGCAGTTCAGCTTAGTTACTGGAAAATCAAACTAAGGTGGGGAGCTGGCTACTGGTTAATTTCATAAACCGACCCAGGTAAGACAGAGGAGCTGACTCGAAACAGGATGGAGAGGAATAAGGTAGCCAATGGTCAAGAAGAACTACAGATCTCTCACGAAGGGGCTTACACAAACGGATAGAAAGCCAAATTATAACCGCAGGGTGCCGATGCCTCACGGAGGGAAAATTTATCCATGGAGAATATATATATATATATATATATATATATATATATATATATATATATATATATATAGGAAGAAAAACAAAGCTATACAACTACCGCCCGTGCAGATGCGAGCTATCAGAGGGGCACAAACCAGATACATTCCCTGGTTTTCTTAATCAATAGAACTTGCTACTCAGAGCAAAGAGAAAAATATAATTCAATTGAACAGTACTAAAAATGTGGTGTAAGACATGAATAAACAACACAGGCAACGACGGCCCTGGAGAACTACCAACAATCCTGACAAATTCGCACACACAAATTTGTGGAGCAGGACTGTATCAGTCACTTAACTTATTTATATCTTACTCCACGACACATGCAGGGACAATGACGATGGTATAGAAAGGGTGTCAACCAACCCCCGGGAAAATTTCATAGATCCGATATGAACTGCGGCTAGAATGACGCGAGGTGCAGCTGGGGCTGAGGGCACAGTACCAGTTGTTGACAGCTCCGATGCTTGGCGGGGGACGGACGCGGTGTCGCACGTGACCACATAGCTGGAAAACGAGGCAAACAGCCAGCGCCGAGGTGTTGTTAAACTGGACAGAAAACCGTCTCCGAGCCAACCTCTTCAGCTCTTCAGCTCATCGCACGCATGGCTCCCACCGACAAGTCCCACCCGGCACAACGTGGATGCACACGCCGGCCTCGGCCACAAACGGCTCCTTAATCAAAATAACTCGACCCTGGTACCCTGTCCGCTGTCCACGCAGCGACCGACTCACTCCTCTCTCCAACCACCTCAGCGCTCCACCGTCGCGCCGCACTCTATTTATATAAATGATCTGATGGACAGAGTAAGTTGTAATTTGCGGCTGTTTGCTGATGATGCTGTGGTGTAAGAGAGGGTGTAGCTGTAACTAACTGTAATAGCTACAGGATGACTTAGACAAAATTTCTAGTTGGTGCGAAGAATGGCAGCTAGCTCTCAATGTAGAAAAATGTAAGGTGATGCACATGAGTCCGTCCATTTTTGGAGTATTGCAGCCCAATGTGGGATCCTTATCAGGTGGGTTTGACGGAGGACATCGAAAGAGTCCAAAGAAGGGCAGCTCGTTTCGTATTGTCACGATACAGGGGAGACAGCGTTACGGAAATGATACAGGATCTGGGATGGGAATCATTACAACAACGGCGCTTATCGCTGAGGCGTGGGTTACTTACGAAACTGCAATCGCCAACATTCTCCTCCGAATGCGAAAATATATTGTTGACTCCCACTTACATAGGTAGAAATGATCATCAGAATAAAATAAGAGAAATCAGAGCTCGAACAGAGAGATTCAGGTGTTCTTTCTTCCCGCGCGCTATTCGAGAATGGAATGGGAGATAAATAGTATAATTGTGGTTCGATGAATCCTCTGCCAGGCACTTAAATGTGATTTGCAGAGTATCCCATGTAGATGTAGATGTAGAAAAAACAATCCCATAATGTTCGAATACAGCATTAGTAGTGAGCTTCTTGATGCTGTCGCGTCGTTCAAATATCTAGGCGTAACATTGCAGAGCGATATGAAATGGAACGAGCATGTAAGGACAGTTGTGAGTAAGGCAGACAGCCGACTTCGGTTTATTGGGAGAATTTTGGGAAGATGTATTTCACCTGTAAAGGAGACCGCGTATAAAACGCTTGTACGACCACGTCTTGAGTATTGCTCAAGTGTTTGGGACCCGCAGCAGATCAGTTTAAAGGAAGACATAGAGGCGGTTCAGAGACGAGCAGCTAGTTTGTTACCGGTAGGTTCGACCAATGCGCAAGTGTCACGGAAATGCTCCGGCAACTCAATTGGGGATCGCTGGAAGAAAGACGACGTTCTTTTCGTGAACTTCTGTTAAGTAAATTTAGAGGACCGGAATTTGAAGCTGAGTGTAGTACGATATTGCTGCCGCCTACTTACATTTCGCGTAAAGATCACAAAGACAAGATAAGAGAAATTAGGACTCCTACGGAGGCATATAGGCTTTCTTTTTTTCCTCGCTCAATGTGGGACTGGAATAGGAAAGGAAATGCCTAGTAGTGGTACAGTGTACCCTCCCCCACGCACGTTACGGTGAATTGCGGAGTAGGTACGTAGATGTAGAAAACACCAGTTAGAAGACAATTGACGCGCGATAGATCAATCAGCGCCACGAGCGGTGCAAGCACAGAGTGATCAGTGATGCTTGCGCCAGTAATTAAATGAAGGACAGGGCCAATCGAAGAAACAGGTGCCAGGACGGCTCAACAACACTATTCAAAACATAGAAGTGTATAAGATCTTGTGGGTTAATTTTAACCTCTTCTAGGATAAATCTTTCAAATTCACAAGCTTTAGGTTAGGCATATTCTAAAAGCTGATCTTTATGGTTGTCTTACGCCATGAGTGTGCCATTCTATGATATATAACACCCGCGAGAGCGGCTGAGCACGTAACAAAAGCGGACGCGAGAAGCTCTGTGGCGGGACGTAAACACGTCCGTCCTCACTGCTTTGCCCACCTGAGCTACACCGACATATGCTGCAATTGTTTTAATTATTCGTGCTTACGGGTACCATGCAAAACTTCAAGTCAATTTCATCGAGAACTCCGCTCGCGTGTTGGTTGATGGTGATAGATAATGCGCGAAACGTCAAATCGATTTTTTTAAAGAGATGTATTACAAGAAATGTCTTTTTTAATGCTTTATTTGTTTATTCTTATATTTCCTTATTCGCATGCTTATCCTTACAGAGAAAGAGCTGGCCGGCCGCGGTGGCCGAGGGGACTGCGGCGCGCCAGTCACGGTCCGCACGGCCACTAGGTCGGGGTTTCGAATTCCCCCTCGGGCATGGATATTTGAGCCGTCCTTAGTATTAGCTATTTCATAAGTAAGTGAAAGCCTACATTCTACGATATTTCATAAGTAGTTTGTAAGTTTAGGAACTGATGATCCCGTAGTTAAGTTCCATAGACTCTACAAACATTTGAACATTTGAGAAAGAGCTGAAGACATTGTAGCATGGTCTGTGGCATCACGTTTCGCTATATGTAACCTCCTTGCTACAGAGTCGCAAACGTCATCGCTGGCCATCAGTCCGAATTTTTTTATAATCTGACAACTTTCAACCACCATATCTTCCACCATCTTATAGCTATCGGCATGGAACTGCTATGGTTTGCAACGGGACACTTCGGACGACAATTACAGAAAGACCATTCGGTTGCGTTCTGTAGTTTTCGCTGCAGAGAAAAATATTAACACACACACGCACACACACACACACACACACACACACCTAGAATTTTATATATACCGATAACCTTCCATCCCAATATACTCCATCCTCTTATCATTATCAACCCTCAGACAACAATGCAACCAATTAAACCATTTTCAAATAGTAAATATAATTTTCAAAGAGTAATTGTTGTTCCGCATTGCGCGTTATATTCTTCACATTACTAGATTTTGTGTTCCAGCCTCGTCGCCGCTTTTGTGTCTCGTTTCCGTCGTAGGTGTCGGTGGCAGAGTAGAAAGACCGACACAGGAATAAAGGATGCACGCTTGTGCAGGTAGGAGGTGACCAGCCAGTGGGACAGCAGAAACTAGGAACACTAGAGTAAATTAGAACGAGATATATTTTTCTTAGAGACTTAGTAATACTTAACTTTTACATAGCTCAGTACTACAGAATGCTGATTCATAGTTGAGCTAGAGGCATGCCTAGTGCCTGTCGGATAGCCAAGTCTTCACTGGTGCCTATCTGATTTCGAAGTGTAAACTGGTTCCTATCTCAAGTGAACCATGTCGTTTAGTGGTGGCCACGAGCGGGATCGCAGCAGAGGGCGCTCGTGGCTGACGTCGTAAGAACGCCGCGCCGTGCGTGCATGGCGGCGCGCGGCGAAAGTAGGTGGCGCGCACTTTAGACTTGTGCGACACCACACTCCTGCCCCCCCCCCACCCAAACCGCCGCGCCGTCGTGGAGTAGGGCTGAGGGCCACGGCGATGGCACTGGGAGGACGGCCTGGGCGGGGGCGTTACTGATGGGACTGGCGTCGTAGCTGAGGCTGGGATAGAGACGCCGTCCGCGCACCGGCATCCACCTTGCGATCCCCCGGGAAACCCACCTAAACCAGGGGAAGGGCGCACGCCTCCGCCCAGAGGGAGCAGGTCATCTTCTTCTGAGGGGCGTGGCCCAAGATAGGGGTCCCGCACGGTCCCGGAGTCCTTCTCGATGACGCTGTCATCTGCGGCGGCGACAGCGGCGGCGACGACTGCGTCGGAGGCGCGTCGACGTCCATGGGGATCTCGTAGTCCGGGAACGCTGTCCCCGGAGGCGAACGACGTGGCTGTGCTCCCTGGCGGTGAACTGGGTCTGGAATCAAGAAACCAGAGACACGATCGCGCGGCCTGTGCAGACGCATTTGGTTTGCGTGGCGCCGTAGCTCCGACCCTGTGGAAGAACGTACAACATACATATTGCGACCGAGCACGCACTGAATGGTGCCCGGCAACCAACGGTTCTTCCCAGCAAACACCTTGTACAGTACCGGCGTAGAAACCTGAAAACGCGAAGCGCCATACGAAACGACTCGGTGCGTGGGAGGCAGCAGCAGGTGAAGGAGACTGCGGTGACGGCGGCCGTGTAGCAGCTCGGCAGGAGACGGGCCGTCACGTGGCATGCACTGATACGTAGACAGGAAAATTTGAAGAGCTTGCTGCCTGGAGTGCTGACCTTTCATCTCTTCCATGTGAGACTTGAATGTTCGAACGAAACGTTATGCTTCACCATTGGACTGAGGGTGAAAAGGTGAGGTGGTGATATACTGAATGCCATTCACACGACAAAATTGTTGAAATCCCGCACTAACAAACTGAGGTCCATTGTCACTGACGATAGTTTCAGGCAATCCTTCGGTGCAAAACACTGATGTTAAGACACTGATTGTACTAGACGCCGTCGTTGAGTTCATGGCAATCACAAAAGGAAACTTGCTGAAAGCGTCTACAACGATTAACCAGCGCGTATTCCAGAAAGGTCCGGCAAAGTCAATGTGTAAATTTTGCCATGGTCCCTTGGGGCGTGGCCAGTCTGAGAAACCTTGCGGAGGAGCCGCCTGATGCTCCGCACAAACCGTGCACTGTGACGTCATACTCTCTATCTGAGCGTCCATACCAACCCAGGTACAATGACGTCTGGCCAGTTGCTTTGTCCTAACAATACCCCAATGTCCTTGATGCAGGAGGTGTAACACTTCTCGTTGCAGGGAACGAGGAACGATCACTCTTGTTTGGTCGTTGTCGGTATGTAACAGCAGAACACCCTGACTGAAAGACAATGCATGACGTTGTGCAAAATAACGGCGAACCAGAGGTCGTTCAAAGTCGTTGACTCTGGCAGGCCACCCTGGGCGAACAAAACGTGCTACCATACTTAGATCCGCATCCGCAGCTGTTTCCTGTGCAATCCGACGAGAGTTCAGAGGGAAGTCTGCGACAGCGGAAGCATCTCTGGAGTCTATCTGACAACTCTCCATTTCTGAAGAATCAAACGACACATCCTGGCCAACCGGAAGTCGGAAAAGTGTGTCCGCGTTTGCATGTTTAGTGGTAGGCCGGTAAAAAATTTCATACTGATAATTAGACAATATTAAGGACCATCTCTGAAGTTTTTGTGCCGTTCGTGGCGGAATTGGCTTTGTGGGTGAGAACAACGACGTGAGAGGCTTGTGGTCTGTCAACAAATAGAATTTTCTGCCATAGAGATAATGATGAAACTTTGTGACGCCTTAAATGATTGCTAAGGCCTCCTTTTCTATCTGTTGTGTTGGCGTCAGTAGCTTGGATGCAAAGGCAATAGGACGATCGTGAGATCCAATACGATGTGACAATATTGCACCCAGACCGTATGACGAGGCATCCACTGCTAGCACTACAGGCTTTTAAGGGTCAAAGGGAATCAAACAGGCATCACTGAGTAGTACAGAATTTAATTTGTCAAAGGCAACCTGGCAATCTTTGGACCATACAAAAGGAACATTCTTCCTACGTAAGCGGTGCAGTGGAGCTGCAAACTGAGAGGCATTCGGAATAAATCTGAAATAATAGTTAAGCTTACCCATTACTGCTTGCATTTCGTGCACATTCTTAGGAGGAGGCAAGTCTTTGATTGCTTGAAGATGTGACTGTAAGGGATGGATTCCTTGGGCATTATTCACATAGTCTAGGTACTCTATTTCAGTTTGAAAAAACGAACACTTTGCTTTATTACAACGTAGACCTGCTGCAGTCAACACTTTGAAAAGGCACTCCAGGTTTGATAAATGTTCTTCAACTGTGCGTCCTGAGACAACAATATCATCTAAATAGTTCGAAAAGCACAGCACAGAAACTGTCAGCTGTTCCAAAAAGCGCTGAAAAATAGCGGGGGCGGAAGAACTGCCAAAGGGTAAGCGTTGAAATTGAAAAAGGCCCATGTGAGTATTAATGACGAAAAACTTTTTTGACTCGTCATCAAGTGGAATCTATGCCTCTGCTACATCAATCTTGGAAAAGAAGCGAGACTGTCCTAATTTGTCCATTAGTTCGTCAGGTCTGGGCAGGGGATAAGTGTCTACAATTGTTTGACTGTTCACTGTTGATTTAAAGTCCGCAGAGAGACGAAGTTTTCCTGACGGCTTTGGTATAATTACTATAGGCAAGGCCCACTGACTCGCAGAAACAGGAGAAATCACACCACTATCCTGCCAACGTTTAAGTTCTGCTGCAACATTATCACGAATTGCGATAGGCACTGGTCTAGCTTTACGAAATTTTGGTACTGCAGATTCTTTTAAAGTTACATGTGCCACGCAGTCTTTTGCACAACCTAGTTCCGGCGAAAACAGGTCACTATATTTTTCACACAATGCATCTATTTTATCCTGAGGCACTACTGACGAAATTTGAAGCACATCTCTTTGAATTGATAAACCAAACAAGTCAAATGCATCTAGTCCAAAAATGTTCTGTGTAGATTTGGTCTGAAGAACTACAAAAGAAACTGTTTTTGTTACACCCTGAAAAGAGGCGGGCAGGCTACATGTTCCTAGCACAGGAATGTTTTGACCTGTATATGCTGTTAGCAATTGTTGAGACGGCGACAGTTTTGGCGAACCCAGAAGTTCATAAGTGTCTTTATTAATTAATGTAACAGCAGAACCAGTATCGAGCTGAAATTTCACAGTCTTATTTTCTGTGGAGAGAGTGACAAAAAGTATTTGCCTGTGGCGCTCGACAGGTGCGCGAATGTGGGAAACGTCTAATACAGCTTGTTTGCTGCGCTTGCGCATGCACGGGCTGCGTACGGAAGTAAGCGGTACAGAATCGGCACACAGCGGATTAACAACACTGTCACTAGATGGCACTACCGCCGGATCGGCGTCCGCACAATGCGAGGCTAGTGCACTAAAATTACTTTGAGTAGCTACATCTAGTCTACTGTCACTAGCTACACAGTACTGGGCACTATTACAAGGAGAAGTTGCAGAAGGCACTAGGTTCACTATAGTATTGCACTGTACATTGTCACTTTGCTTGTCCCGAACCCTTTTCTGTTGCACAGAATTATGCGCTCATGGCGCTTGCGACGTGGCTCACTACATAGTTTTGCCCTAGGCGCAGAAGAACTTTCTTGCATTTGAGATTCAAGTAAAGCACTGTTCAATTCCACAGCGTCTATAACATTTACTGTATGAACTGTTCTAGCACAATGCAAAGCACTGTTCCTAAAATCACCGTTCTTTGAATTTATATTCTGCATGCACACTGTCTGTACATGTCCTGTTTTGCCACATTGATAACATGTTGCGTTGCGACTAGGGCAATGCGCATGCTTGTGGCGAGATACACACTGGGGGCAAGAGTTATGTACATTTTTCTGAAATGAACGTTGGCGTCCATTATTCAAATTACTTTGTCTAACACGACGGGGCGACCTTTGTGTCTCACTTTTACATTGGCTACTGTTCACTCTCTGTTCAGCACGATAGTTAGAATTTAAAGAATCACTAGGGTTAAAATGAGAACTAGGAAAGCGTCCGTTACGGCGCACTGAATTTAAACTGTGGCTTTGCATTTCTACATCTGCTAAGTCAAAGGTACCATGCGCTTCAATAAGCTGCAGTACACCGTCTAATGAGGGGTCAGACTGTTTCAGAATTGCAGCTCTCATTCTGGGGTCCTGAATGTTCAGCGTAATCGCATCTGTCAACATAACGTTACTATAAGAGAGTCCACAAGAGCAAGTAAATTTACATTTGCGGGTTAAGCCATTCAACTCAGTGATCCACTGTTGGTGTGACTGCTTCGGTAATTTTTTTAGTCTGAAAAATCGGTACTGTGCCACAGTTACGAGAACTTTCCTATCATAATGCGCATTCAGTGCATCTACTATTTGTTCAAAGTCTAGATCACGAGGAGATGCGTGGGGGAAAAGTTTCTGCAGTAATATGAAGGTTTTAGTGCCCACGATGGAGAGGAAGAAATGTTTCACGGTCTGACCTGTAAGTTGATGAGCCGCGACAAGTTCTTGAATCTGCGCAAAGTAGTCGCTCCATTCTTCCTCACGTTCGTTGTACTGGTGAAACGTAGGAAGCGGTGTGACGGTAGACGGCAGTTGACATGACGGCTGTTGTTGGTGAGCCGCCTGTGCCGTTAACTGCGACACGGCTTGGAGTGGTTGCGTGATTTGCGCTGTCTGTAACAGAATAATTTCCATTAAGTTTGGGTTTGGGGTAGTGGCAATGCTGACCGATTAGACGCCGTGCAAACAAGTAACTTAAAACAAAACACAAATGCAATGTGAATGAGGACGCACTGCAACAAAAATGTCCACAAAACACGTAACAGAATATGTTCCTCCAAAAATCTTAGAATAAGGGTGGGTAGGCGGGAGCAATTTCTGTGTGCTCCGACTGCTGCTGTCTGGCTGCTGCTCCAAGGTTCGTCTATCACACCTTGTCGCCACTTTTGTGTCCCAGCCTTGTCGCCGCTTTTGTGTCTCGTTTCCATCGTAGCTGTCGGTGGCCGAGTAGAAAGACCGACACAGGAATAAAGGATGCACGCTTGTGCAGGTAGGAGGTGACCTGCCAGTGGGAGAGCGAAACTAGAAACACTAGAGTAAATTAGAACGAGATATATTTTTCTTAGAGACTTAGTAATACTTAACTTTTACATAGCTCAGTACTGCAGAATGCTGATTCATAGTTGAGCTAGAGGCCTGCCTAGTGCCTGTCAGATAGCCAAGTCTTCACTGGTGCCTATCTGATTCCGAAGTGTTAACTGGTTCCTATCTCAGTCCCAAGTGAACTATGTCGTTCAGTGGTGGCCACGAGCGGGATCGCAGCAGAGGGCGCTCGTGGCTCTCGTCGTAAGAACGCTGCACCGTGCGTGCATGGCGGCGGGAGGCGAAAGTAAGTGGCGCGTGCTTCATACTTGTGCGACACCACACTGAATATCTATCAGATCGCTATAAAACTGTGCCTAAAATTTTCCTCGTGTATAAATTAGTAACTGTGCAAATACTTAAGTCTTTTAGTCTTGTCATTCGGACGTGATAAGCGTACACCAAACAGACATTCACATTAATATACATAGATAAATAGCTATCCAATCGCCATAAAACTGTGCCTAAAGCCTTCTACAGGTAGAAAATAGTAACTGTACAAATCTTTATCTCTTGTGGTTCAGACGTGATAAACATACACCGAACAAACTTTCAAATTTATAGATATAGATTTTTTGGAGTTGAGTAGAATCGACACCAGGGGACAGCGCTTCGCAGAGGTCTGTTAACGTCGTACCACCCACATCGTTCGTCTATATGCTCTGCAATAGTTACCTATACACCGTAAAATATAGGCAGACCATTTTTGAGCTTCAAATGTTTGTAAAGCTCATGGGACTTAACAACGGCGTCTTCAGCCCATAAACATATGAACTAACTTATATTAAGCACAAATATCCATGCCCGAGGGGGGCATTCGAACCCCCGACGGGGAACAGCATCGAAGCATAGCATCTCAATGCACTCGTCCATTCCGCCGCGACATTTTGAGCTTCGCTGTTGTCTCTGAATAATCGTATATAACTTAAAACATTTTGGTCGTTTTTACCGTCAACTTAGACTGACAACTTAGGAGCGGAGCCACAACTTATTTTAGTCTCGACCTGATATTATCGCATCGCAGGAAATGAATGTCAACGTGTGGCATGTTCGGACACAGAGAGTTATGTGACAGATTTTCCCACATCTTTATTTACTTGATCGTAGGAGAACACTGTAGCGGTATATTATCACGTTTCTCAGGGTCGTTGTTTTTTTTTATGATTACGAACTGTCGCATTGTGAACGTCCGTGCTCGTTAACTTACTATTATTTGAATTAGTCGTACTATATTTATTTCTATTGCTTCCTCTCTCCGAAGGAAATTATATTCGTTTACTATCCAGTTGAAAGTTTTATATTTATTTATATTTATCATGAACCGCAGGACGGATTTGAGAAGCAGGCTGCGTCGGTCAAGGAACGAGTCGCTACATTATGTTGTAACAAAGACTTAGTAAGTGATCAAGTGAAACGTAAAGCAGTCATAAGAACACGACAAGTGTAAGCATAGATAAAAGTATTATAAAGTAACATAGAACTTAGCTATATTTTTTAATTCTTCTAGAATATCTTCGACAGAATGGAAAGACTGAGCCAAGACGAAACTATTCTGTTCAGCCTTGGAAGTGCTTCGATTACTACTAATTTCTTTTAATTCTTGTGGAAGATTATTAAAAATGGATTTATCGGAATACCGCATAACTTTCTAGACAAGGCTCCAGAAATTGCGATCCAAATGCAGATTCGATTTTTGTCTAGCATTAACTGAACGAAAGCTGTTACCTATTTGGAATAACGAAATTTTATTAACAAAACACGACATTAAAGAAAAATGTGTATTCAAAGGCCCAATTCTACTAAACAGGTCGACAAGAGGTACGCAAGCTTACCCCACATATTGCTCGAACTGCCCCTTTCTGTGAAATAAATACCCTTTTTGAATCAGAGGAACCTACATTCTTTTGAATCTGCTTACTGTATTCGTCCCTCGGTCTCCCTCTACGATTTTTATCCCACACACTTCCCTCTAGTGCTAAGTTCACGATTACGTGATGTCTCAGAATGTGTCCCACCAATCTATCCCTTCTCTTAGTCAGGATATGGCAGAAACTCCTTTCCTCCCCCGATTCGGTTAAGCACCTCCTCATTAGTTACGTGATCTACCCATCTAATTTTCATCATTCGTCTGTAGCACCACAATTCAAAAGCTTCTATCATCTTTTTATCTGAACTCCTAATCGTCCACCTTTCACTCCCATACAATGCTACTCTCCAGACAAATGCTTTCAGAAAGGACTTCCTAACATTTAGATTAATATTGGATGTTAACAAGTTTCGCCTCTTTAGAAACTCTTTTCTTCCCTAGCCATTCTGCATTTTATATCTTCTTTACTTCGGCCATCAGAAGTTACCTTACCACCCAAATAACAATATTCATCTACTACTTTTATCATCTCATTACATAATATAATTCCTTCAGCATCGCCTGATTTTTTGACACTACATTCCGTTATCCTTGTTTTACTATTGTGGTGTTCATCTTATACCCTCTTTTCAACTCCCTGTAAATTCAATTCAATTGCTCTTTCAGATACTTTGCTGTCTCTGACAGAATTATTATGTCATTGACAAACCGCAAATTTTTTATATCTTCTCCATGAACTTTAATTCCCTCTCCATATTTTTCCTTGCATTCCTTCACTGATTGCTCACCGTAGGGATTGAACAACATTGGGGAAAGACTACAACCCTGTCTTACTCCTTTCCAACCTCTGCGTCTCTTTCATGTCCTTCGACTATAATAACCGCTGTTTGGTTTTTTTGTAAGTGAAATATAACTCTTCGCTCCCTATATATTCAGAATTTGAAGGAGTGTGTTCCAGTCGACATTGTTAAAAGCTTTATCGAAATCTACAAATGCTAAAAACGTAGGTATGCCTTTCCTTAGCCTATCTTCTAAGATAAGTCTTAATGTGAGTATTGCCTCCCGTGTTTCCACATTTCTCCTAATTCCAAACTGATCTTCCCCAAGCTCGGATTCCACAAGTTTTCCCATACGTCTGTAGAGAATTCGTGTTAGTATTTTGCACCTATGACTAATTAAAATGATAGTTCTGTAATTTTCAAATTTGTCTGCACTTGCTTTCTTTGGAATTGAAATTGACTTGAAGTCACGGGGTATTTCCCCTGTCTCATATATTTGCGTAGTAGGTTGAACAATTTCGTCATGACTGGCTCTCCTAACAATATCAGCAGTTCAGACGCGTATCATCTACTCCAGAGGCCTTGTTTCCACTCAAATCCTTCAGCGCCTTGCCAAATTCTTCTTGCAGTATCATATATCATATTCCTCTACTTTATCTTCTATTTCTAGAATACTGCCTTCAAGTTTGTTTTTCTTTGTACAGGCCTTCTATGTATTCCTCTCACCTTTCAGCTTCCTCATATTTGCTTAGTACTGGTTTTTCATCTGAGTTCTTGATATTCATACAGCTGATTATCTTGTCTCCAAATGTCACTTTTATTTTCCAGTACGGTCTTGCATTTCTCCTCAAGCCACTCCTTATTAACCAGTCTACACTTTCTGACAATTGCATTTTTCAGATGTTAGTACTCCCTTTTGCCTGCTTCACTTGGTGCCTTTTTATATTTTCTCCTCTCATCAATTAAGCTCAGTACATCCTGTGTTTTCCAGGGATTTCTATTACTCCTTGTCCTTCTGCGTATATGATCCTCTGCGGCTTTCACTACTCTGTTTCTCAGTGCCACCCATTCTTCTTCTACTGTATTACTTTCCCCAGTTTCAGTCAATACTCCCACTGAAACTCACAACCACCTGTGGGTCCTTCAATTTATCCAGGTTCCATCTCCTAACATTTCTACCTTTCCGGAGTCTGCAGTTCGTAACCAATAAGTTATTGTCAGAGTCTATCTTCCCCTGGATATGTCTTACAATTTAAAACCGGGTTTCTGAATCTATTCCTTACAATTATAAAGTCATTCTGGTATCTTCCAGTGTCTCCTGGTCTCTTACAAGTATACAGCCTTCTTTCATGATGATTAAACCTAGTGTAGGTGATCATTAAATTGTGCTCTGCACAGAATACTACTGAGCGATCTCCTCTTTCATTCCTTTTTCGCAGTCAATATTCATCTACTACATTTCCATTTCTTCTTTTTCCTACTACCGAGATACAGTCCCGCATCACAATCAAGTTTTCGTCTCCCTTAATTTCCTGAATGATTTCTTTTATCTCCTCATACATTTCTTCGATATCCTCATCATCGGCAGAGCTAGTTGGCAAATAAACTTGCACTACTGTGGTCGGTGTTGGTTTTGTGTCTATCTTTGCTTTGATAATGCGTTCACTATGCTGTTCGTAGTAACTTACCCGCATTCCTATTCTCTATTCCTGCGTTGCAACCAACTGACGTTGTATTTATCGGGTGATAAATACCAGAAATCATGTTCATCCTGCCACCGAACTTCACTAATCCCTACCATATCTAACATTAACCTATCCATTTCTCTTTTCAGATTTTCTACCTTACCTACGCTATTAAGAGTTACAAAATTCCACGCTCCCATCCGTAGAATCTCTGTCTTGTTTCTTATTGAATATCGCTTATTTCATTTCATAAACAAGCGATATATCCTGAACATGAGCTTTCCACGACAGCTTACTATTTATCTGAATGGGTAGAAACTTGAAATGTACAGCAGTTCAGGCTAGAAAATATTTTTCAATACAAGCGGCATATCATTCGCCTCTCCCCATCCCCTTGCCTCCGTTTCCATTATTTACTCTAGATATTTGTTGCTTTCCTTGGGCTCCTCGATAAGAACTTAGAAAATAAATATAAGTGATCGACGAAATACATTGTCCTATCATAGCTATAATATTTCTGAATCTTATTCTACCGCTAAGTATTAAAAGAAGAAAGAATCCTTATCCATTTATTTCCTGAGGTATTTCAAAGCTTTTAGTGAAAATAAAAAGTTCCATACTCCAACTTAATAAAAATGTGTTATTAATTAAACTCGATGGATACAATAAAAGTATAAAATCTGTGTTCTTAGTTTAATAATGGAACTTGGTTTTATTTCAAAAGTTCACAAAGTAATTCACTACGATGGGAAAAAGTAGGACATAAATACAAAAATTGTCATTCCATTTTATGTTCGTGTGTTAAACGTTAGTAATTTCGTAAATTGTAAGGCACAAACGAAGAAAACTTGTAACTAAATAGTTGAGTTGTAAGTATTTTTCCATAAAAATAGTTCAGAAACGATAAAAATGGCCAAACTTTGTATGTTCACAACTGTAAAGGAAGACACAAATTTGTGGCTTATGACAGATAAATATTCTATTATTAAGGTCATATATATTCTCTACAGTTTTTCAATACATATAATGTCAAATTTTTCCTTGCACAGAAACATTACAGAGACATTTTTCTAGCCTTCAACTTGGCAAAATGTTGTCTGAGTCTACCGACTTCAACATATCACTTTCGATGGCTAAATTGACAGTCCACATAATATTTGTCGAGATTGTTGACCTAAGGTAAGTCTTTATCAATTTTAGTTTTGGAAAACATTATTCACCGCTAGCTACAGTTACTGGTCAGGTCATAAAGATTCGAAAGCTTACAAAAGTATTGGGAAAATATCAACCAAACTGCTTTTTGTAATATAGGATATTGCACATTGTGCAGAACTTCAAGCAGAGCATGGGTGCTACGATCAAAACTTAATCATTAAGTTCCATCCCCTTGATATCAGGTTCATCACCATCACTTAACACAGTCTCAAGAAGCAGGCATGAAGTTTTTAGTTTTCCACTATCAAAATGTTCAAATGTTTATAAATGTATCTGACTCAACTGCTTGGTTATTAGTCTGTAGCTTACAAACTACTTAAACTTAGGTAAGCTAACCTAGGACAACACAAACACCCATGCCCGAGGGGGGACTCGAACCCCCGACGGCGGTCTACCACGCGCACCGCAGCGCGGCGCTCCAGTACGCACGACTAATCCGCAGCGGCTTTGCACTATACCACATCTGCAGGTCATGAATATCGTACAGCAAGTTAAAGCTCTTGCTATGTCTGTTCTTAAGCTAAGATCTATCATTTAGTGAGGAGATAGCTGTATTGAGTATGAGGTAAAATAATTTACGTTAAATGAGCGTTCTGCTTCACCTTCATCAACAGGTTCATCGTTACTTATAGATGCCCTGCTTCTTCACTCTCCCTGTTCTAACTCTATTTTCTTTTTCAAATACTGAAAGAGAACCAAGTTTGTCATCAAGCTCTCTGGATCTGTTACCAAACAATTAAAACCTTTTTATGATCTCATCTTCATGAAAAAAAGGTGAACACTTTCACCTAGATCGACAGCTTTCTGCAGATGTACACTAATTCTTTGGAGAGTTTTCCTGACTTGTTTGATCTTAAACATAATTTCATACCACACCACCGTACAACAAAGAAGTCTGAATTCTTGAATCTTCTCTGGATTCATAAACAGCATCATACACTTGTTAAATGTAGAACCTAAGAAGTCCCAAGACTCTCCCAGCGAGTACCGCTAAGAGGTTTTACAGTCTCATCGGATACATGCTTCTTCAAAATACCCCATCTATACGTAGACGCAGAAAAGAAATTGAAAATTTCTTCGACTGTACTGAAAAAACGTTACATCGTTCACCACAAGGTTTAACGAAAGGTACAAAGAATGTTCGAGGGTTAAGATCTTTGATTCGTTTTCAAACTCTCACATTTTTGCCTTTCATATTTCCACCGTTATCGTATCATTGTCTTCGCATATTTTTCAAAGGAATCTGCCGTCTTCACAACTCGTTTAAGAGATCGTCGGTGAGGCATTCGCCGGTGGTGCCTATGACTGGAATAAGCCGAGGAAATGTTATTTGATAATAATTTCTTTGCCAGACTCTATGTGAAGAAACCGGACGATTATTGACACTTGTTCTGTATGACTCACGTCAGGAATACAGTATAAAATAACTGAGTAGTATGTTGCTTTTTAAGTCAATTTAAAATGTGATTTTGAACATGTTTTGATAACGGAGCGGTGAATTAATTTTGTATTCCTTGACTAAGACAGTAAACATTGGTTTTCTGAGAATTTTTTAATACAACATTAAATGTAGCGATACTCACTATTAGTTTCAGGAAATTTCCATTATTTTCTTTAAACAGAATATCTCTTGTTTCTCGAAACGCCAATCCCGGCGTGTCAAGGAACTGTTACACAAAGTAGCCTTCTTAATACCTCATACCAATGTTCAGTCCAGCCTGAACGAGGCTCTGATTTTCTTCATTGTTTTGCCGGTACGCAAACGTAAGTATAATTCTCACCCTGGCAGGTATGCTTTTATATGGTTTGAGGATATTTCCTGTTTGTCTAGAAATCCGAACAATATTTTTTTAGTCCGAAAACCCTGACGTACCTGCAAGCGAGATAGTTTCATCACTGAGAAGTTTGATACATTAACAAAATATGGATTTTTTTAAACAGAACACACGAGCCATTCTCTGCAGATTTCTTCGCCGTTAGGCAATTTTCTCTCTTAATTTGACGGCGTAAATATTCTACCTCTCTTATCGGCAATGAAGTTTACATCAGTTATTTGACTACGGTCGGGGGTTCGAATCCCTCCTCGGGCATGGATATTTGTGCTGTCCTTAGGATTAGCTAGTTCATAAGTAGTTTGTAAGTTTAGGGACTGATGACCCCGTAGTTAAGTCCCATAAGCTATACAAACATTTGAAACATTTTGAGTTATTTGAAAACGGCCTCTTTTTAGAAGTTTGTCCTATGCCATCAGTTATTTTTTCTAGCCACTGATTCAATCAGCCGATAACAATTTGTGAGGCAGATGGTCCTCCCTCCAATATTAAATGCAATTTTTAAAAGCTGATAAGCAGCTCATAAATCTACCAAAGCCGCTACGGAGTGGCCGAGTGCATTGAGGCTCTATGCTCCTATGCGCGAATCCGTTCCTCGTCGGTGGTTCGAATCCCCCCCCCCTCGGGCATGTTTGTTTGTGCTGTCTTTAGTATAAGGTAGTTTATAAGTAGTTGGTACGTTTAGTGACTGTTGACTACGCAGTTAAGTACCATAAGCTTAAAAAACATTTGAACTTTTCTTATCTATCCAATGTGTGAAAAATTACAATTGAACACAAAACAGAGAAGTGCGTGAACAAGAAAATCAAGAAGTTAGTTCTGTCTGATGTACCGACGGATGGCCCGTATTGTATGTAAAAGAATATACAATTTTCGAAAGAAAAGAAGTTGTCATTACTTCCAAGTCATATGAGCATGAATAATTTAAGCACATTGTAGACTTCAATTACTGGTGACAAAAACACCATATTATCCTCACTTCTGCATGAATCTTAGTCACGCATACTCAAGTTTACATGAACCCTAGCCTTGTAGACTCACCATGCCAACTGATGGAACGGAAGTAAACATTGCTCCAGTGGCGGTGCGTCAGTGGTTCACTGAACCACCAGGAAATGCTCGAAGTGGAAGAACAAAAAGGAAAGAAAAAACAGAAAGTGTTTTTAAACTATCGTTTTTCGTTTGTTCTTCTATCAGATCGTTTTATATCCACATTGAAAGTACTTTTATAGCATGAGAAACGTTTTACGTCGCGGGGACGACACGTATACGAATCGTAGCGCAGCCGCTTAATAAAGGCGGCAGTGGCCCTAGCGTTGCTATGATAATGCGCGGCTAACGTTCAAATTTTATTCTGAACCCCACGGAGACAGCACATGGGTGCTCCCGCGACAGGTGTGGGCGAGGGGAAATGCCGCTTTTAACATTGGCGTTGGAACAGGTAGTGACACCAGCTCCTGGCTACTCGAGCTCTGGCGTTTAGGCACGAATGGTCCCGAAGTAAGACAATGGAGCTACTGAACTTCTCGCTTTGCGCATGAGCAAAGCCTTTATGAAGGCCAAATCTGCCCTTCATATTTGTCTATGGCGCACTGAAGGTTCATCAAAAATTCTTCATATTTAGTAGAATATCTTATAACTATAAATTAAAGACGTATGAATTGTAAAAGACTTCATAAGATCCGATCATGAATAATAATGAAGTTGAAACTTCCTGGCAGATTAAAATTGTGTGACGGAACCGGGACTCGAACCTGGGACCATTGCCTTTCGCGGGCAAGCGCACTACCGACTGTGCTATCCCGACACGACTCACGATGCCGCCTCACAACTTTACTTCCGCCAGTACCTCGCCTCCTACTTTCCAAACTTCACAGAAGCTCTCCTGCGAACCATACAAGACTAGCACTCCTGGAAGAAAGGATATGATGGAGACATTGCTTAGCCACAGCCTAAGGGATGTTTCCAGAATGAATCTTTCACTCCGCTGCAGAAACATCCCTGGAAACATCCCTTAGGCTGTGGCTAAGCCTTGTCTCCACCATATCCTTTCTTCCAGGAGTGCTGGTCTTGCATGGTTCGCAGGGGAGCTTCTGTGAAGTTTGGAAAGTAGGAGGCGAGGTACTAACGGATGTAAAGTTGTGAGGTGGCATCGTGAGTCGTGTCGGGATAGCACAGTCGGTAGTGCGCTTGCCCGCGAAAGGCAAAGGTCCCAGGTTCGAGTCCCGGTTCCGGCCCACAATTTTAATCTGTCAGAAAGTTTCCTATCAGCGCACACTTCGCTGCAGAGTGAAAGATTCATTCTGGAATAATAAAGTTACTACTCTCCAACTAGCAAGAATAGCCCTGTAGTCAGCGGCATCGCGTTGTGCGGTCAGAGGTAGTGGGTCAGAGACAGACTGCAAGGAATTTTTTAAACCAAATCTTCTTTTTAACAGATACGGGAAAACAAATGACTTTTGTCACTTGGCACATATCTTGGGATGTTTTTGCAAATGTTGAACTGTTTTAAATGATTTGGGGGAGAGCAGCCTAAGCGCATACGTAATGTTAGGAGTGATTGAAGGACAGGAAGGGAAAAGAAATGCAGTTCAGCGATGAAAGAAGGAAGAAAAACTGTACTAGCTGGGGGCCCCGTGATCGCCACGCAAGTAGTCAAGAAGGAACCATGAGTCCCCTAGGGTGTTTATAATTGTCAGGATTTGCCGGTTTTTAGGAGTATGAGTTTCCGTATACTTCGTGTTCTTTGACGTCCGCTGTCTATACAGTATTTTCTGTTGCATTTATAAACTGAATTCTCAGCACGTACCGTTTTACAGTGCTCACTTTGTCTATTTATCCGGCCCAGATTCGTCGACACACATATTTAAATGGACAATGATATCGTCATTCTCACGTACTTTTGTTGAGACCCGTCCGATAGATTTTGTAATAGGCTTCGAGGTTTCTCTTAGAACTTGGTCACGCTCCAAATGCTCTTTCGTCAGCAGCTGTAACGTCTCTCGTATAGCCTTTCAGGCCTGGATGACGTTCGCTTGGTCGACATCGCTATACATACTAATGAGAGTTTGTGTAATCTGTGAATTTACACACCTGTTCTGCTTCTTACGCTGCTTCCCATTCTAACAACAGCCTGTACAGCTATTTACCCTAAACTGCACCAAGCTTTCCAGTTAAGTCGATTACTTTGTTTTCAATTCCATTAACTCTGTCACTTAATGTAGTAATAGTGCACTGAACACCCTCATAATATGATACAAGGGCCTCGGGTGCATCTTCAATTTCACGTTCATAATACGCCGCTAGGATCTTGCGCAAACTATCAACTTTACATACAAATATTCTCAGTATGGCCTTCACCTTCTTAATACGCCACTAGGTCTTTGTGAACATCATCAAGTGGAAATTCGCAGGTCTGAATATTTGGATGCATGTAAAAGCTAATGTCCTGTCTATATACGCCGCTCGCATATTACGGATCAACTGATTTGCGTGAGAATTTGTCCATGGGTCAGCGTATACTGGCTAACTCACCTCTTTGCAGTGTTATATGTTGAAAGCCCCAGAAATTCGGTCTTCAACTACCATTGAGTGACATACCAGTTCGTTCATAAGTCTGCCAAATACTAATTATCTTGTTTTGAAGCAATAATGTTGTTTCCATTATCCCACACCAACTATGTGGGGACTGGAATATGCCTGAAAAATAAAAACGTAACACATACGTGACGACCAAAACAGATATATCTGTCATATTTTGTCCTAAGTTACACAGGAACACTGTGTTTGCCTTTAGTTTTACAGGTGGCGGGATAACATACATTTCACTGAACGTCGTGTGACAGCATTTACACCTTGCTATTTTATCTGTAATAGTTGGTATTTGGGTTGAGAAAAGTGTATCAGAAAATAAAGTAACAAAGATTCCCCTATTCAGCCATAATAGCAACTACAACATGTATTATCGTAAAATGGGTATTTATAGAAGGAAACATATATGTAACCATTATAGCACAGTAATTTAACCAAATGAGCTATAATGGCTACAAGGAGAAATTAGTTATATACCCTAAAAACGCTGTCTTATCATTGAGTTTAACAAGTAAGAGATTGATGCCTATCCTGTTGCTGCATGATTATCGTCATTGCAATGAAAATACTGGTAGCAATAGTTTTAGTAATTATATAAATTGCAGAGCTTCTATTAGAACATGGCTTTGGCATCATTACCTTTCCATGTTTTTTTTTTTTTTTTTTTTTTTTTTTTTTTTTTTTTTTTTTTTTTTGGTCCAATTTTCTACGTGCTGTCTTCTGAGCCAGTTTCGTAGCTCCAATTTGATCATTGCCTTGGTGATTGTCAGGAGAGGTTCCGGTCCAATAAATGAAGTCTCTGCCCCCATCCTGGCTAATCCGTCGGCATGTTCGTTGCCACTAATCTCCGAGTGGCCAGGGACTCTTTTATTGAACAAAAGTACAGAATTTCGAGACGCACATAATTCCCAATTTACTTCAAACTCAATTACATTCCTTTAGCGTTCATTGGCAGCATTTTGAACTTTGCTCTACATTGTCTACATACGCACTCTTCACTCGCAGAAACGCCTCAATGTATGAGTTTCAACAAAAGGCAGCCATCAGTTCAGTCCCTCCAGCGCATCTGGTAGTACCATCTTCAGTCGGAAGTAATTTGTTACGGTGGATATCTGCCGATTTCTCATAGTACACAGTTGTAACTAAAGGAGTTAAACTTACGCTTAAATTTCGAATTTTGAAAATGACGGATAATGTTCTTTAGTCAAGGGCTACTTGATGAAGGCTTCCACATTACTGTAGTCACACATGTTGTTTTGTGTGAAAGTGTGAAATATGAAGTGCCGCAGAATGACTGAGGTGCATGCTGCAATACCAGACAGACAGTGTTACACATCAGGTGAACTGGACTTGTTTGGCAGGTACTGAGATTGTGGCAAGTGGAAGTTTCAGCGTATGTGCCGCAAAACTAGGGCGCCACCGCACATCGGCAGTGAATTTCAAGGGCACGGTAAGTATCTGGCAGAATCAACGACAGCGGCCATCTGACTGCCGTGACGCCACCGAATTCCGCGGGGGGCAGTGATCTCGCGAATCACGTAACTGCACCAGACATCGGGTCTGCGAGCTCTGCGGAATACGGCGCTGTAACTGGGCCCAGCTGTGACGAGGGCCGGAGCTGCCTACGCCACCGGCAGCACTTGGGAGTGGGGCACTGTGTCTCATATCGCTCTTCTGTATATTATGGGCAATAAATGAGAATTAGCAAGATTTTTCTGGCTTAACTCACAACCAATGACAGAGCCATAGCCCCAAACAATTAGATCAGGTTAGACAGCTGTGGAATTTGCACAACTGAATTCTAAATTAGACGAGAGGAATCAATCTTCGGGATTGGATCAGTCGATTCAGGAGAATGATCCACCTGTTTCAGCTTTAATTACACCATTTTTGGGTTAAATGTGGGAAGGTGTCGAGGGGTTTCTTGAGGACGTTGCTGGTGTGCTGGCCACAAAAATAGATCTGATGGTCAAAAGTTGCAGGTGGAAGAACTTCGGTTGACAGGGGATGGAAATCTTTCATTAGATATTCTGAGTCTATGTGGCTTGCTAAAACATTCGAAAAATTCCAGCTTGGGTCGAGGAACAGGTTCAAGACGCAGAATAGCGGTCGGTACTTTCAGGAGAAACTTAGCATACTGTCAAATAAGAATGGGAAGACGATAGAAGGGTTTGCGGATCGGATCCAGAGAGTGAATGAGAGATTCTGTGAATTACAGAACAATGTGCGGGATGATGCAATAGTTCTACAAGAACGCTTTTCTGAGGGATGTACCAAGGAGCTGTCGATAAAGTTCCTGCGTAGATTCCCAAGTACATTACAAGTGGCAGTTACAGTTGCCTTGCACTGGGAGGAAGTAGAATCCTTTCCCATGGAAGGTAGGTGTTTCAGATGTGGTAAGATAGGACATGTACAAAGGTTTTGTAGACAGTTAAGTGATTAAAGGGATTCAAGCAGAAATCGCTCGGTAAAAGACGGAGGGAAAGCCGCGACCGCCGAACGGTGTTCCTGCTGACATTTAATGCTATCAAAGAGGATGCAATGTAAATTGAGCCGTTCCGACTCAGCATCGCACCATTCCTCCGTTACTCTTCTTCTCTAATTACTCGTTACGTACCCCCTTCCATCTTGATTATCTTTTTCTTTGGTTTGATCGAGTGATATTGATTGTAATTTCGTGGCGATGCGCTTCTTCTGTTCCTCCCTACGATCATTGCCTGGTGCGGCCCTTAAATGGACATGCGCGCCGCGGTGAGGCCAGTGGTGGATTGCGGATCAACGAAGGTACCTCGAGGCGGCTGTCGCGGTCGGTGTACGGAACTTTGGGATACACACTAACGACGCAATATCTGTATCTTGTGCATAGCGTTTGACAAAACGTCGCCTTAACCCCTTTGAGTGCTGCACCTTCGCATCCGGATGGCGAAGTCAGTCCTGCCGTTGCGGCCGTCTAATCCGACTACTTGCTCTGGCAGCCCTCTCATCTCCGCGGACTATTGCCTGGAGCTGCCCCCTCGGTCGTCCTCCCCTTGACTATTTCTGCAACCAGGGCGGCCGCGACTATCTCGCAATCAGAATGCTCGCTGACCTTACAAATAAGTCCAGTATATCTGGATACTTATTCCAAAGCTCTGAATCTAGAAATGATTGCTAGGCAGTCATTATGTACACTGCTAGAGCTGCATGAAACTTTCACTCTTCAGCGGAGTGTGCGCTGATATGAAACTTCCAGGCAGATTAAAATAGTGGGCCGGAACCGGGATTTGATCCTGGGACCTTTGCCATTCACGGGCAAGCGCTCTACCGACTGAACTATCCCGACACGACTCACGATGCCGCCTCACGACTTTACTTCCACCAGTACCTCGCCACCTACTTTCCAAACTTCACAGAAGCTCTCCTGCGAACCTTGCAAGACTAGCACTCCTGGAAGAAAGGATAGGGTGGAGACATGGCTTACCCACAGCCTAAGGGATCTTTCCAGAATGAAATTTCCACTCTGCAGCGGAGTGTGCTTTGATATGAAACTTCCTGCCAGATTGAAATTGTGTGCCGGAACCGGGACTCGAACTTCGGACATTTCGAAAGTAGGAGACGAGGTACTGGCGGAAGTAAAGTTGTGAGGCGGCGTCGTGAGTCGTGTCGGGATAGCTCAGTCGGTACAGCACTTGCCCGCTAATGGCAAAGGTCCCAGATTCGAGTCCGGTTCCAGCACACAATTTTAATCTGCCAGGAAGTTTCACTGTTTTAGCTGCTAACGTGTATCTCATGGGTCATTTCATATCATATCGCCTGATATCGGAATATTTTCCAGCTCGACCATCACTGAAAATTTTATATGAACATTCTAACATGTCCGAAACGCACACTGGTAAATTTTAAGATTTGTTGAAACAATACTGACAGAGATATGGTCAGTTGTTTGACGCCATGCGCGACTTTGCACGGGGCGAGCGTCAATTCCTGACAACTTTGAGTCGTTATAACTCGATCAATATTTTATTTAGTTGAAAGATATGAAACTTGGCTGTCATGTACAACTGTATGCGTTCACATAGGAATAATACTGAAAACAATTTTACGTGCTATATATAGCTATGAAAGTTCAAGCAACGTTGCTCAAAAATGTCAACGCCTAAAAAAAAGAAAAAAAAAAAAAAAAAAAAAATCCAACGTTTGGCGTATTATATCTGAGAGACTAAAGGTACAAAGAACGTGAGACTTGGCATGTGGTAACCTAATAATACAAGGTTCTGAAACGTAAAGTTTTGTTCACGCGCCACTTTCCGTTTACACAATTTTTAAAATGAATCAATTTTGGGAAGAAAATTCCGCATAATATCGTGAGGTTAAATTATTCACTATTCACTGTCGTTGCTTTCACTTACAGGTGATCATTGAAACAAAGAAATTGTTTCCTATAACTGAGTGAACTAAATAGGTCCTCGTACATATATGAAATTAATATACAGTTCCTGAAGCCAGCTTTTCTCATTCGTGTAAATGTGTTTAGCCTATTGTTACAGGAAACAAAGAATTCAGCAAGAAAAATATTAGACACATAAATGTAATTGGTATTGTATAGGCACTTCTCTGTTTTTGGTAAGAGTTATTTAGTGGGTATCTCCTTGCAAATTCAGTAGTTCATGAAAAGTTGAAGTACGTAATTCGCAAGAAAATAATTATCAAAGAATGGTCCGTTAGCTCAATTGTTTTCTTAATTGATACATTGCTCCGATAAGGAAATGTTCTTGGTCTGTTTGAATACTGGGGTACACTGCATGAAAGTCCGAATTTAGAGTGAACTCTTCCGATCTGGAGCTACAAACGGAACAGTTTTCTTAAAATCGGATGACAAGTATTTCATAGAGCAGCCAAGTGCACATGGGCAGAAATACGCGCACCTCTCGCGTCTGTCCATTGGATTCAACACCCTGTATCTTCAGAGTGAAATAAGTTATCGTTCTGTTCTCAAATAAAATTTATATTTCTTACCCACATTTCATCCGCAGCTTTGTATGTGCGAAAATTAACCATACACAAAGTCTACACAGTGCGATTTTTCGTCTGTAAACACTTCAAAATTTTGCGCTTTAGTTTACTTAACTAAACTTAACCGTAACTATAACCAATAACGAATAGAATATGATATCGTTATCGAGCGAATATGTCAGACTACATGATGTCAAAGATGAAAATTTTTCGTTGAATAGATTTCTCAGAATCGGTTGATAAATATACTAAGCGCTCGGTACGCTGTGGCGGTCAGCATGTAAGCAGCAGCCCTTTGCGAATATTGACGTCTGCAGTCACACGGGCAGTGTAACCGGCTGCGGCGTACGCCGTCGTTAACACTTTAACTGCCAATCCCGTCATTTGACGGGATACAAAAATTTCCGTAGACTGCCGATCCCGTCAATTGACGGAAGTCGATTTTTCATGTTTGTAAATACGAAATCTCGTTCATTGACGGTCTCAGCATCTCTTCATTGTGCCGCGGTGGCCGAGGGGATTGAGGCGCTCCAGTCACGGTACGCACGGCCACTACGGTCGGGGGTTCGAATCCCCCCTCGGGCATGGATATTTGTGCCGTCCTTAGTTGTAAGTAGTTAATAAGTAGTTTGTAAGATTAGGGACTGATGACCCCGTAGTTAAGTCCCATAGACTCTACAAACATTTGAATATTTGGTAAGTAGAATGTTAGAAAAGGAGAAGACAGGTCTAGTTCGAACTATAATGAAAAACCGGAAGGGAATGCCTTAGGCTTTGAAATCATCCAACATACAAAGAAGGGAACAGATATTCCGGAGGAGTGAAAATCTTTTGGCTGTGTGCTGGAAAGACAAAAGATATGTATATATGCTAAGTACAAGACACAGGGCAGAAATGATATAATTATGAAGACAGAAGATGTAAGCAAAAAAACAAAAACCTGCTTGTGTTGTGGAGTACAACAAAAAGAAGGTTGGGGTTGATCTGTCCGATCAAAGCATGTCATACAGGGCTTTCGAACATAGAACAGTGAAATGGTGGAAGAAACTTGCATTTCACTGTCTCCTTATGGTGCCTGGTATATGCATGTATTCTCCATAACAATATAAAAGCTGAGGAGATGCTACTATCCAAGTTCATAAAGGTGTTATGTGCAGAATTGCCAATGTGTGAAGACGGTACTCCCAAACCAACTTCCGATAGAGGCCACCTGAGCAGGTTATCTGCAGGAAAGCATTTTCTAGAAAAAATTCCACCTCCCACAGGTAAAAGTAGAATTCAAAGGATGTGCAAAGTATGCTCAACCAGAGGAAGAAAGCAAACTGGAAAGGCAGTAAGAAAAGACACATGATACCAGTGCAGTGTGTGCAAAATCGCAATGTGCAAAGAACCATGTTTTACATTGTATCATACGAAATAAAAAAAAAAATTAAAAAAAAAATTTACACTGTGTGAAAATAATGTGTGTGTATATATATGTAGTAAGTGTTTTTATTGGAATAAAAGCTTTTCTACTACGACAAGCATGATGTAAAAACCTTATCATTTCCGTAAACTTTTTTCTGTTTCCCAAAAAATGACATTGTTTGAAAATATGTGGAAAAGTAAGTAAACATTCAAAGAAACTGAAAGTAGGTGATCAGGAAGAAGTCCAAGGCTTTCAGAAAAGGTTATTACCACATTTAAATGGTGTCTAGTTTTTCTAATACAAAATACTAAATATTGCTAAAAACACCTGGCATTCTTAGAAATGGCAAAGTTTACAGGGCCGGCAGTCAAAGTGTTAAGAGCTCAGGTATGGGCCAGACTGCGCGGAAAATTCCGTCTGCAGAGCCCTCGGAAAATTCCACTGCCGCGGCAAACGACATCTGCAGGCACCACGGCCTGGAGCGCCGCAGTATATCACGTTTGCAGAACTGGAAGGGTTAAACTGTAATGCAATTATTGTGGAAACACCAAGCTAGGTTCACTAGCATAAAAAAATTAAAATTAAAATGCAAAACCATTGTTTGTCACATTGACTGATTATGTAATTTAATTTAATTTTATCAAGAGCAAACGTACTGAGCACTGTACATAATATTTAAGGATAAATTTGTCCAACGCTACCAACTCAACGAACAATTCGACAACTTAAATAATGGAACAGAATCTAGAATGAATCTTTCATTTAGCCTTCCTTTTATCGTCTGAAATTAACCACTGTTCTTCAACAATTCACATGAAATCCTCAATTAACTGCCTCAGTTTGAAGTTTATCGGTAAAGATACTACACAGGTTTTAACTGAATTCAACATAACTGATAGAGATCTTCATTATTCACCAGAATAAACTTAACGAAGTACTGGCTCTAACCAATTTCACACAACCTAAAGAATCACACCAGTTATTACCTGCCTAATGGATATCATGCCAAATTCTATCTACAAGCTCAAAAAATAAATAAATCGCAGTATATTCTGTTGCTGAAATACAAGCCCAGGGCTACGTCGTCGACGTACTGACCTCCACATAACAATACTAAAATGGCCCTGCTGTTATCCATGCCGGCCTCACCATTGGCCTTTGAGGCCCAGATGCTCATTCAGACCTGTCTAATCCCGTTCCAACACAGCTGGAGGGGACGTGACTCGCATGTAATCCTCCTCTAGTTAGTTGTCTCTGAGCTAGTGTACAGTGCACAACGCTTCCGCCCCTGTCGGCCCATTCAGGTAAACAACTAGGCCTCCGAGACCCCCATAATGTTACAAAAACCAAGGGAAAGGGAGACACAACGGTCAAACAAAACCATTGTCCCGATTTGAGTTTATATTGACACTTTCTGAACAGCTTACAGCACCTTGGATGAAGGCTAGGTTTGATAAATCATTCCCTATGACCTACGGGACAGTATTTATAGGTGCCTAAATATGACTCCGCATGCAGGGGCAGCTCGTGAAGAAATTGAGAAAGGAGCTATTCCCAAAAGAACTTACTGTAAAATTGAGACTACAAAAAAAAAAAAAAAAAAAAAAAAAAAAACGAAATCAAAAATGCAGTTTGATTTCTGTAAGTTGCCAGTGTGTGGTCAGCACCACAAAAAATTTGTCGAAATTGTACCGGTAAAAAAAGAGAAAATTCCGCTGAATTTTGTGATACCGATTTTAGTTTTAAACATTATTAATTGTACGTGGTTTTCAAATATGATGGATTTTTTGCGTTATATGAACTTTAAAATATTATTGTTTAGTTTATGAGACTTTGGTTATTTTGTTTTGTGTTTTTTTTTTTTTTTAAGGAAATATATATTTCTTTTATGTTATTCAAGGTTATTTAATGTATTATACCCTCATCCTAATCATGACATTGAATTTCTTAAAGAGTTTTCCATTATTATATATGGTGTGGCTCAGACGTAGGAGCTTGATGGTGTGGCCCACAGGGTTAATGAAATGGAGACTCAGACCATCACTCCTGTTGGCGAGCCGTCTGGTGTGCGTCGGTCAAGTTACTTTGAGGGACATTTCCCGTTTTGTCTTTGTTGCTCTTCTCGTGTCAGTTCGAAGAGGAAATCATGTCTCAAGACTATTCTATTTGAGGCGATGATATTCCAGGTAAGATATGCCATACATCAATGCAAATAGGACTGTTTATGTTCAGAGGTCAGTGGTAGCTGACTGTTTCATATATTTTCATTTATTGTCATATGTAATACCTGAAGATATGAGAAATGTGAAATTAGAGACCACAGTGATTGCATGATAGATTGTTCGCATTTAGGTTACAGGAGGTAAACGGTAAGTTAACAGGAATGAAACCTGTAGATGCCCCTGATAACTGTCACAGGGTAGGAGTTTCGGTTCGAAGCATAAACAGATTAGGTGCTAGAGCATCCAGACAGTGGCGGATTCAGGACTTTGGGAGGGGCTTGACCCAGTTGAGTTAAAAGCAAGGTACTTTTGGAGGGGGCTAGATCCAGTCGAGGATAGGAATTACCAAAGGAAACAGTAGAAGCAAGGTACTTTAGGGGGGGGGGAGGGCTTCAGCCCCTTAGCCACCCTCCTGGATCCGCCACTGCATCCAGATGCTGTTGTAAGGCGCCACTGTACAACACTGTCACCAATACATAAATTCTGAAATGCGTAGCAAGCTTGACACTAGCCCGAGAGAACAGCGTGATCATTAAGTTCAATTAGGTTCACAAGGTTGGAGCGCGACAGATAATTAGTAAAACTGCCGGTACAGAGGTCCCCGCTCAGGACCGCCCTCAGGGTCCGAGACGAAGTGACGCAAAAATTATTGTCATTAGCCGTACTTGAACAGTGACCTTTTGCCATTAGGTAAGTACGTTGTTAGCAAAAGGTCAGTAACACTGCCACTTAGGAAGTTCACGATAGGAATTTCCGCCGGACCGGTCTGGCTTTTCTGCCGGACGGTAAAAAACTGGGAGGTAGAGTACTGGCGTCAGCACTCTGGTTGCTCTCTATTATTTTTGTAAAAAGGGACAGCGTCGACGAAGTTGGTCAAGACCGATTTAAGTGCGATGGCTTCAGTACACCATATGAGAAACTACGACAGGACAATATAGAGCATAGCAATATTTTCAGGATGCCGAAAGCCACGTTTGATATATTGTCAATTTTACGATCTTATTTCTAACATCAAGACACCAAATTCGAAACTGCATTTTACAACTCCATCTACATCTACACGGTATACCCTGCAAATCACATTTCAGTGTCTGGCAGAAGATTCACCAAACCACCTTTATACTATTAATATACCAATCCATTCTCGAGTAGCGCGCGTGAAGAAAGAACACCTGAATCTCTCCATTCGAGCACTGATTTCTCGTATTTTATTCTGATGATCATTTCTACCTATGTAGGTGGAAGTCAAGAATATATATTTGCATTCGGAGAAGACTGTTGGCGATTGGAGTTTCGTAAGTGTATCAATAAACGCTGTTGTTTTAGTTATTTCCATCCCAGATCCTGTATCATTTCCATGACGCAGTTTCCCCTGTATCTTCACAGTACAAAATTGGCTACTCTTCTCTGGACTCTGTCGATGGCTTTCGTCAAACCCACTTCATAAGGATCCCACACTTGGCAGAATACTTCATATGAAGACGCAAAAGCGCGATGTATGCAGTCTCTTTAGTAGTTCTGTTGCACCTTGTAAGTGTTCTGACAATAAAACGCAGTCTGGTTCGCCTTTCGTAAGACATTATCTACGTGTTCTTTCCACTTTGATGTAATTCTAATTCCTACGTAATTATTGCAGTTACGGCCTTCAAATTTGATTAATTTATCTTTTAAACAAAGTTTAGTTTTAGTTTTCGTACTCATGTGGACAACTTCACACTTCTCATTATTTAGAGCTAATTGCCCATTTTTACACCATACCGATATCTTATTTAAATCGTTCTGCAGTTGGTTTTTGATATTCAGTTGAGTTTATTAGACGATAAATGATGGTGTCACCAGCAAACATCCTAAGAGAGATGCTCAGATTTTCTCCCAGATCGTTTATGTAGATAAGGAACACTACCCTGTGGAACGTCGGATATCACCTTTGTTTTTATCGATGCCTTTCCATCTATTACTACAAACTGCGTCCTCTGACAGGAAATCCACAACTCACTCACAAATCAGGGACGATATTCCATAACCACGCACTATAGTTAAAAGTCGTGTGTGAAATACGGAACCAGTTTGAGATTCTTTGTCGATAGCACCCATCTCTTCGTGTGAGTAAAGAGCTAGTTGTGTTTCACATGAACGATACTTTCTAAATTCGTGTTGACCTTGGGACAATAGATCATTCTGTTAAGGATAAATCATGATATTTGAATACAGGATATGTTCCAATACACTGCTGCAAATTGACGTCAATGAAATGGGCGTGTAGTTTAGTGGGTTATTCCTACTGTCTTTCCTGAATATTGGCGTGACCTGTGCAACTTTCCAGTCTTTTGGTACAGGTCCTTCGTTGAGCGAGCGGTTGTATATGGCTGTTAAGTCAGGAGATATTGCATCATCGTAATCAAATAGAAATGTAATGAGTTTTCAGTCTGAACCAGAAGACGTGTTCTTGTTAAGTGATTTCAGTTGCTTCAGTACTTCGATGATATCTGTTTCTATGTTACTCATTGGCGTCTGTTCGTAATTCGTAAGCTGAAGCATTGGTTTCGTCTTCTTTGGTGAATAAGTTCCTTCTTTTTCTTTTCCTTGTGAATCAGTTTCGAGAAGCATTTATTAGTAAATGAGTTTCAAAAAGCTCTTTTTCCTGAATGAGTTACGAAAAGAATTTCTTCCTGAAATACTTGCGGTGATATTTAATTACTAGGTTTTAGATCATATTGTTAGTCATTATGATAGAAAACCCGTGTTTGTTTTTCAGAAATCGGACGTCTCTGAAACATTTGATAATTTAGAAGCCTGACTCGTATACAATTCAAAACATGTGTCTCCGTTGGATGCATTTGGGAGTGTTCAGCAGGAGTGTACACTGAATAATTATATAGATTAGGTTGAAATGTTGTTCATGTGATGTATGATTCTGGGAAACGTTGGGAGACTGCTGATGCATGCTTCTGTTTTGTTGTTTTGACATTATCCTATTATTGTCATTACTTTGTAATGGAAATCTACGATATCTGCTTAATTATTTTAGACCACAGTTGGTACAATACACTCAGAGACAGATATACTTCTACTTTCACCCTGCTCAACAGATGCATCAATGAGGTCTTCATTTTCCTGTCCATTTAATGTGCAACCCTCTTGTTTTTCTGTAGGTTATCTTTACGTTGGCGGCAATGTTTTCCAGTGAGCGTGTCAGCAGGGTTTCCGTTGTCAATTTTACCAGACGTATTTGAAGAACTTTCTCGCCTGTCTATCATTTTTAACAGAAATCAGAATTGCTCATAAAAAACATACTTCTACTTTTCGTTTGCTCCAAAAACGCTCCTATTACTTTCCATCAATTATCTGTGACATTTCATCAAACTATCTCTGATAACTGCCCATTTTTTAATACTTCTTGAAAAGGAAAGATACCCTAAATACTGTGGAAGCAACTACTTATTTACATACTTCATTTCGGTTACCTTGCAACAGGAAACAGTTTCACCGCTCTCCATTACACATACATCCTTCCACATCGCCAAATGTGTGTCCTTATACTCTTAGGCAGTGTTTTCTTTTTCTTTTTTCTTTTCTTTTTCTTTTCTTTTCTTTTCTTTTTTTTTCTTTTTCCTCCTCATGTCGGTAGCCTGCAGCCGCCTCCACATTTGAAAAACCGGTTTGTTGTTAGGCGCATAGTGAAGGTCATGGAACGCAGGAAGATGTCACGTTTCATTTTTATTATGCAAGGAGGCCAAAATATGGGGAGATGGCTCTAACACGTAAACTTTACCTGTCAATTGAAGCCAGTCCGCCATCTTTCGGAACGAAGAAAACATACTTTTAGATTAAAGCACTGACCTACCGCTGATAACTTTACCTCTCCATGTGGTGCACTCGTTCATTCAACTAAACTGTTCGCATTAGCACCTTAGGAAAATGCACAATGTTTCTTCGGACAGATAAAAGCCGCTTGGAAAACTAGCCGCAATGTACACATTCACAGGTTGCTTTCAAGAGTTAATTTTATGAAAGATCTTTCCAAAATTACGAAATGGTGAAAGAATTTCTTTTCCTTTTCAAATGAATCAGTTATTACTGATTAAATGGGTACATTAGGTCGATTACTGCCAAGCCCGTACTAAAACACTGTTCAACACACATACTTACGCACAGTCACTCATGTAGCCTGCTTATAATAAATAGAACTTCACAAAATAAACACGTCGATTGCCTATGTTGGATAACTGGTCGCTCAAATATAATACAATAAAATTACTTTGAAAATAATTAGTTTGGAGTAATAGATTGTGCAATACTCCAATCGGTACTCGAAGCGGATTGAGAAATGTTTATACAGACGCGTTGACATAAAATAGTCGGGGTTTTCACACTTCACACTCACGTACTATATAAAATACTTCCGTATACACCGTGACTTCCATACTTTTGGTTTACCGCGAAACTATAGGTACTTCTCAGAGCTTATGTTCACTTGTCCGTCAGTGTTCATAGCTGAGCTCTAACTCACTTCTAGAATTGACAATGCCTTATTCTTCTAGAAAACACGTCCGAATTATTTTACTTCTCGCTGGCTGAAATCAAAGCATCACTAGCAGCTTACGTAGAATAACTTGTGCTATCCCGCATTTCACCAAAAACCAATAAATATATATCGATCTTTCCAGATCAGTGTGCATATAGATTAACGGTACTATTTCCCTCTAAACTTTTAACATCACATTCACACCTCATTCACTCTAATAATTAAAAACATTAAATCATTAATAGTTAATAATATACATAACATAGATAATGTCTGCTTAAACTTAAACATACGCTTTCATTAGGGGAACCAAATTCTAAATGCAGAAAATGAGGACTTTTCTATATTTTAAAATGGTAAATGAGGACACTTTCTTTATTTTAAAATTTATTACGTAATGAAAAAAAAATAATTTTACACTTTGTTCAAATATATTTCAAAATTTCCTTTCATTCAAAGAAATATTTAAAAACGTTTCTGCAATCCAAAAGTGTAAAATTAAATTTTAAAGTTGAAAGCCCTTTACAGAGTCAACTGTGTTTGTTTCCTTCCTTTGTCCATTGTTACTGTATTAAAGGGAACAGTTACTTTATACAAGCATTTCGTGCTGGCTCTGAACAAAAGAACAGTGCATTTTGAAACAATTCACTGTACTACTCCTCACTGGTACATGGTTCAATGTACTTGCACCATTTCATATGGCTCATTTCTGACTATCCATTATATGTAGACATGATTTTTTTTAAATTTGAAAATTGATAGATTTTTCATCGTCAATTTCAATATTTTTGTCTAATAAATATTTTATAGAAGCTTCACCAGGTGTTCGTGATGCAGCTGCAAAATTAAGTTACTTAAAAATGGTAATTCACTGAAGGATTGCATTCACATTTTCAGATACTCTGAACATCATAAAACATTCAATGTATTTGCATCATTGAATACGTAATGTGAAAAAAATAGACTGGTTCGTTAAAAACATGTGTCCTGCACAAAAACAAGCTATTTAGCGGAACTACCATAGGCAATAAATTTTGACATCGCATTTACCACTAAACTGAAAAGATTGAAAAATCGTTTATAACCAATATTTTACGTTTCACTCGTTATACTGTAGTTTGACGAGCATAACAGATCGAATATAAGGAAATAACATTTACGCAATTTTATAACCAAAGTAAAAAGTACATAAACTGTTGATGTTACGAGATGATAACTCAAATAAAACGATCTTAACTCCGAAAGCCAAAATGCTGACATTACCACTGTGGTGTCGCACAAGTACAAAGTGCGCGCCACCTACTTTCGCCGCGCGCCGCCATGCACGCACGGCGCGGCGTTCTCACGACGACAGCCACGAGCGCCCTCTGCTGCAACCCCGCTCGTGGCCACCACGGAAAGACACCGGTCACTTCGGACTGAGATAGCAACCAGTTAGGACCTTCGTAATCAGATAGGCACGATTGAAGACTTTGCTATCGTACAGGCACTAGGCAGGCCTCTAACAACTATGTATCAACATTCTGCAGTACTATGTAAAAGTTAAGTATTGTTACATTCTGTGCAATATATATCTCTTTCTAATTTACTCTAGTGTTTATAGTTTCTGGCTGCTCCCCTCCGTACCTGCACCAGCGTGCTATTTTTGTTCCTGTGTCGGTCTCATTCCACTCGGCCACCGACACCTACGACGAGGCTGGGACACAAAAGCGGCGACGAAGTTGGGACACAAAAACCACAAATCGTGAAAATATATGCGGACACCACATTGAGTGCCGAAATTGCTGACATGGCCGCATAAATGCGAACATCGGTAACCATGGTTTAGATTGACTGTATTCTGAATGTCCGTACGTTGGTGCCATCTGATGGGTACTGCAGCAACTATATGCACTGAAGCTACAGACAGGTCATTTGTTGGATGTACCTACCTAAAACTTGCTGTCTTCACGGCATAGGAGCAATGGAAGGCACTATGTCTCAGCGTCTCTTGATTTGGAATGCGGACGCTAACAGGAAGTCTTTCTCTAATGTTGCTAGATTTCGCTGTTTTGGTTAGTTACCACCACAGGTGTGGTATTATTGTTTTTCAAACTAGTCTTTAATTTTGGGTCTGCTTTACCACAATTATTTTCGCATATACTTGTGTACAGAAACCGGCACTGCTCACACTTCCTAAGTGACAGTGCTGCAGTGTTGGAGGTCGCTGATTATCGTCATCACCTGACGTCACAGGAAATCAGACTTATGGATTCACACCTAACCGCTCGGGTCTGAATCCTGGCCCACAACCCCTTCTCACCCCCGCCCCTTTTTTACGCGAGAACACGACAGTGCAAGAGACCTCGCGATCTTAACCTCTTTCAGGAGCCGCTTTTGGTAAATGAGCCGGCCGCGGTGGCCGAGAGGACTGAGGCGCTCCTTCCACGGTCTGCAGGGCCACTACGGTCGGGGGTTCGAATCCCCCCTCGGGCATGGATATTTGTGCTGTCCTTAGTGTTAGCTAGTTCATAAGTAGTTTGTAAATTTAGGGACTGATGACCCCGTAGTTAAGTCCCATAAACTATACAAAAATTTGAACATCTTTGTGGTAAATGAAGCACTGCTCGTCGAATCGATGATCACGTTAATCTGGGGCTCTTAGGCAACTGCTCGGCTTCCATTTTCTTTCGTCTCTCTAGGTAGACTGAGTCATTCTTAAAGTTGTGTTTGGTGATTGACTACACTATCCAGCCAAAACTCTCATATTCATGACATGGGATCGACAGGCCCCGTTTTTATTATCCTTGTCACCTGAGCACTGAATGTTCCTGCATCGACAAATTTTCATCCATCGCCTGACAGAGTTTACAAGTTCGCATTTGCCTTCGAAATTTATAATAACTTCATTGTGGGACCAATTTGAAAACTCCATATTGTTACGTCTGTCATAGAGTACATATGAAATCAAGTAGTTTACCAGTCAACATTAATTCTGAAACAAACAAAACACCTAAAAGGCGTGACCAAAGATGACAAGGAGTATACGGTATTTCTGGACTTTCGAAGAGAAATTGTTAGCGCAGTATGTCTACAACTAATGAAGAAATACTAGTAGAATCTTGTGGAGTTTCTGCCCAGTTATGACACAGAGTTGTTCTTTTCAGCAAATAGAACTCTAAACATTTCCTGCTTGGAGAGCCATTGTAGATGCAACTGCAACTTCCTCCATCTTTCGTAACAATCGTGTACTGTTCGCGAGAGTACTATTACTTTTATCTGTTCCCAATTGGACAAAACTCAAGTGTACTTTGCGAAGCAAAAACATTGAAATTGTTTTTATATCAGAGAACACAATAAGTAAACGAATACAATATTCACTAGAACAAACAATAAATTTCCCAACTGTGGGTTTCACGAAACAAAATAATGCTGTGGTAGCATGTGGAATGGGAAGCAGCATTGATAGGAATCAGGGCTACAGTATTGAGTGTCACCTGCTTAAGACAGCTTCTGAAACAACGCATATAACGGTTGGGCTGGTGCCAGCTTCTGTGCGATATGATCGAACTTAGTTGAACAGTTAAATACAATGAAAGAATCCCTGAGACGGATTTACGTCTCAAATATGTCAAAGACATTATTGATAGAGCTGAAGCATTGAATTAAAATTTGTGGTGCAGCCGGGAATCGAAATCCGGACCTCCATGCTTACTAGGCAGACGTCTTAACCGTTAGACTACCATACCACTAACGATTAAGGCGCCTCGGAATAGTCTATGTACGATTTCCCTCCACAACACAAACTTTAATTCAGCTTCTTTGTTCCAAAGATAATTGCCACTACTGCCAAGGCTCTCCATGCAGCGGAATAGCACCTCAGCAATGGACATGGTGGAACAATCCTGTTATGGTGATATAAATATCAATTAAATACAATGAAAGAATCCCTGAGACGGATTTACGTCTCAAATATGTCAAAGACATTATTGATAGAGCTGAAGCATTGAATTAAAATTTGTGGTGCGGCCGGGAATCGAACCCGGACCTCCATGCTTACTAGGCAGACGTCTTAACCGTTAGACTACCACACCACTAACGATTCAGGCGCCTCGGAATAGTCTATGTACGATTTCCCTCCACAACACAAACTTTAATTCAGCTTCTTTGTTCCAAAGATAATTGCCACTACTGCCAAGGCTCTCCATGCAGCGGAATAGCACCTCAGCAATGGACATGGTGGAACAATCCTGTTATGCTGATATAAATATCAATTAAATACAATGAAAGAATCCCTGAGACGGATTTACGTCTCAAATATGTCAAAGACATTATTGATAGAGCTGAAGCATTGAATTAAAATTTGTGTTGCGGCCGGGAATCGAACCCGGACCTCCATGCTTACTAGGCAGACGTCTTAACCGTTTGTGTTGTGGAGGGAAATCGTACTTAGACTATTCCGAGGCGCCTTAACTCTTAGTGGTGTGGTAGTCTAACGGTACAGTCTTCGTCGGGCAGCCGTGCTGTGCGGACGTCTTGTTTACGTCCTCGCCACTTGGCGGCCGAGCGGAGGTAAACGGTGAGTGCACGCTTCAGCGTTTACATTTACCAACTAGAATGTTTTGCACACGAACATAATGGATCGACCACCAAGGAAAGACACTTTTAGATTGAGTTTCGACCCGAATTTACCTAGACCAAAGTCGTTTGAAGTGGAGTTGTTTGTAAGAGACGTTATGAAGGTCACTATAGACGAATTGATCGGAATACACTTATCGATAGTCAGCAGTACTGTATATTTAAAAATGATAAGCCCTGAAAAATGCAAGAAAATTGTCGACTCATGTGGCGGACGATTACAATTTAAACATTCAGACGGCACTATTGGCGACGTTACAATATCACCAGCTGGCATGGGTTTCAAAACTGTACGAATCTTCGAATTACCATTCGAAATACCTGCCGACGCAATTAACGATCAACTCAGAGAATACGGCACTGTACTCAGTAACGTCGCGGAAAAGTGGTCAGACTCTCACATTTTCCCAGTGTTGAACGGTGTCAGACAAGTGAAAATAGAGATGTTGAAGCACATACCGTCCTACATCACCGTTTGTGGCTACAGAGCGGTTGTCATATACGAAGGGCAACCACGAACATGCTCGGGATGTGGTTCTACAGAACACGTTCGCGCGCAGTGTTTACAACGGCGCGTGACGCAAATACCGACCGGCGAGCGACAGAGGCCAGGCCCCGTGTCTACGTTGCCCCTGAGCTACGTCGCCGCCACGCGAGGCAATATTGCACCGGAAGCAAATCTAGACGCAGCCCTGGAAGCGTACAACGACCACACCGAACACGACATACCCATGGATACGACAAACACACATGATGTCCTTCCTTCTAACGACCAGACTACGGACAAAAATAAACAGGGAGTTGAGTGTGAAAGCAACAGTAACGACAAGAGTGTGGAGCAGTTAGCAAATGCGGACGGAATTTTTCCGGCATCACCAGTTGAGACTCTGGAATTAACAGGCCAACAGCCCGAGAAGTCTCCCAAAAAACAAAAAAAGCGACGTATTGCACGCGAAGGTGCGGAAGATCAGGCGCCAAAACTGCGCGAGAAAGCCGAACAGATACGCAAAACACTGATAGAAGGAACATCACAGCCCTCTCCAGGAAACCTTCCGACGTCCAAAAAAACTCGAACGCAGGAACCCGATTCCAGCCAAATGCGAACGTCGGAAGAACGTGCAACAGTGAACACGGTGGCTCCGAAAGGATCCATCAAACATCGAAATGAACAGGATGAAGAGAACAGGGGAAATATCAAACCGAGAGCGTGGGCAGATGACACCGACGAAGCAACTCGAGAGGAAGAGATGCCAGAGATTCCGAGAAACACGGCAGGGGCGTCGTCAGATGCATGTATAGACAACCCTGTCCGGCAACAAAACAACGCAGCCGGATCGGGGGAAGTGGACGGAGACCCAGAATACTTTTAGGTCATGTGTTATCGATATCAGTAACAAGCAGGATGACATCAAGTATGCCTGCAAATGTGTTTTTACCGTTGCAAGCGTATCGGATTGCAACTGTTAATATCAATAAAATTAGCTGCACATTTAAATTAAAGAACCTCCAAGACTTCTTGTATGCAGCTGATGTAGATATCGCGTTCTTACAAGAAGTGACAGACATTAATCTAGAACGTATAACGGGATACAATACCCTACTTAATCCTGGTTATGACAGTGAACTCGGGACAGCGATCATGACGAAGGAAGGCATCCTGCCCACAAACGTAGAGAGGTTAACGAACAGCAGGGGTATAGCTTGCACGATAAATAATACCAGACTCATTAATATTTATGCCCCTTCTGGAACGGGTAAAAAACGCCAGAGGGCTGAATTTTTTAAAGAAGAAATTGTACCACTCTTTATGCGGCGTTCCGATCAACTCATTTTTGCAGGCGACTTTAATTGTGTCATCAAACCTAAGGACCAGACACCAAATTTCAACAACTGCATAGAACTTCAGAATATCGTCAGAGAAGTCAAACTGATCGACACGTGGGAACTCAAACACGGTGATAAGCCCGGGTTTACCCACATTACCAGCCATTCCGCTAGTCGCATAGATAGAATTTATGTAACGTCTAATTTACAACATCACATTTTGCAAGCGGAACTGTGGCCGAATATATTTTCCGATCATGTAGCCTACATATGCACTGTTAACCTACAAAAACAAGAAACGTACAGAGCAAAAGGAACATGGAAGTTAAACGTCGCGCATCTGTCAGACCCAGAGTGCCACGAAACCTTCCGCAATACGTGGACGGACTGCGAAAGAAAGTTTTCAAAGTATGACTCGGCCTTTACATGGTGGATGAAATGTGCAAAACCCGCGTTATTAAAGACCATGAAACGTTACTCTTGGATGAAAAATATTTGGATGAAAAACACAATAGAATTTTATTATCAGTGTCTCAGAGACTTGTACCAACAAGATGCCACAGTCATAGAAAATTATGCACAGATCAAACGAATAAAGGCCACACTTTTAGGCCTCAAGCGGAAGCAATTAGAAGGTTGTAAAATTCGATCACGGCTACAAAATACAGTTAACGAAGAAACAACGTCAATGTACCATATCATACAAGACCAGAAGAGAAAAAACCGGAAAATATTGACAGAACTGAACACAGAAGACGGGAGAACCTTGATGACACAACGTGGCATTCGAGAAGAAATCCATAAATATTTTACGACACTGATGGCCGACAAACCAGCAGACGAAGAGGCGCAGCAAGCCGTCATCGCAAGGCTGACCGCGAAATTAAATCCTGAAGAAGCGGCAGACCTGTCAGCAGACGTAACTGACGAGGAAGTGGCAGACGCCATACGTAGAAGCGCAAAGAATAAGTCCCCTGGCCCCGACGGATTACCAGCGGAATTCTATCACACCTTTGAACAACAGCTCGTCCCCAAGCTGACGCTCGTGTGTAACGAAATCCTGAACGCCAGAAGTGACGTGTTGCAGGACTTTTGTGAAGGTATAGTGGTGTTAGTTCCCAAAACGCCAGGAGGGAAGACTGTTAACAACCTACGCCCCATCACACTACTCAATACCGACTACAAAATTGTCACACGCATCATAACGCAAAGACTAACTTCTGTTATAACAAGTATTACTGGGAATTACCAAACGAGCGTCGGGAAAAATAGAACAATACACCAGACGTTATGCGAATACAGAGATATTATAGCAACGGCAGAAGCTTTGGACATTCCAAGTGCCATAGTCTCTCTTGACTTCGAAAAAGCCTTTGACAGAGTTAACCATACGTATCTTTTTCGAACCATGGAAGTCATGAATCTCCCACGAAAAATTATTACAACGGTCAAAAACCTATTAACAAATTCCACCTCACGAATATGTGTCAACGGACAATTAAGCAGACCTGTCAGAATCAAAAGTTCAGTACGCCAAGGTTGCCCAATGTCCCTGTGCTTGTTTGCGATGGCGATGGAACCTCTGCTGTCCTCCCTGACGCAGGATCTTGCAGGGCTACAAATACACGGCCATAGAATAGTATGTCAAGCGTACGCAGATGACGTCAGTTTTGTGATCACGGCAGGTGACGAACTGGAAACAGCTTTCCAAACTATACGAACCTATGAAGCGGCGTCAGGAGCAAAATTAAACTGTAATAAGTCGGGAATAATGCACATCGGTCGGGGATTAGATCTTAGAGGCGACGTACAAATAAATTGCGTAGAAACTATCAAAACACTAGGAATTGAATACATGAAAGATATCCGCCGCACGGCTGCCCTTAATTACAGAAAATTGTTGGCAAAAATGCGAGCGGCCATACAACAACATGGTCTGCGTAAACTAAATGCCATACAAAAAGTGCAATTAGCAAATACATACATAACATCCAAAGTAAACTATGTTGCTCAAGTATTGCCAATACCGAAGATCATAGCTCGACAGATGCTAGCAGCGCTCGGCCATTTTGTCACCAGAGGGCAAATTTTTAAGGTGCAGTATGAGACCTTAACGCTACCTTTAAGTAACGGAGGCTTAAACCTGACAAACATTTACAAGAAATCACAGGCGCTGTTCGTCAGCAAGTTGTACAAGCAGTGGCAACGATCGCCCGATACTCTCGCAGCTCATCTCTTAAATGAAATTGCACCGACCAGTATGGATCCACCAGTAGACGTGCACCACATTCCGAACGCACTCTATCATATCAAACATTTTCTTGTCGAATTAAGTTACGTTCGAAGAAATACTCTCGAAAAAGACCTATACAAAGTCAAAGAAGTTTACAAAAACATGATGAGCAACCAAAACGGAAATAGAATAGAGAAGAAGTATAAAGAGTACAACTGGGAAAAAATTTGGGAGAACATTCAAGATCCTCACTTACCGACAGAAGTCCGATCAACCTGGTACACGGCGGTTAACAGAAAAATTCCCACAAATTCAAAGTTACACGCAATTCACCTAGCGGAAACTCCAAATTGCATCTCCTGTAACTTAGTGGACACGGAGGAACACCGTTTCACCTGCGACGCTGTCACAACCATCTGGACTCTCTGCAGAACTAAACTCGCTAGTATGCTGCGAACATCTCCCCGAACCATTACCCCAGCTAGACTTCTCCACCCAGACGAAGTACCCTACCCAAGCACAAAACACAAAGCAGTTAATTGGATCAAAGGACATTCGGTGTACTACATTCTCACAGAAAAAGATAAGAGTAAAGAAGACTACTGGATTTATCTCACGACAGAACATGAAAAACTTAAAAGAATGAAGAAATATGAAGAAAAGTATGCGAATTTTTTACTTAGAATTTTATCATAGAAACACCCGTAGAAGAACTTTAATTTATGTATTTAATTTTTTATTCATTCTTAAATGTCCTTTAAACTTCTGTGATTTCCATACGGTGTCCTGAGCTATTGCTACCTGGTACTCCAAAGTCTACCGAGAAGGCAAAAACATAGTAAAAGAGAATTAGAAAAAAAAAAAGGAACACGAAAAACACGGCATAAACTGCAGTAGCAGACAATACGAGAAGACAACTTTGAAGCACTCGGTAAGCCGAAATAGGCCATGAGTAGCCGCGGAAGTACAGAGAGAGAAAAAGAACATAATTTATAATTTACATGTAGGCAACAATTCTGCCACTTCTTTTCATTTTTCGAAAGAAACGATTTTTACAACTACGAGGTAGGAGAAGTTTCATTTGGTTTCAAGCTTTTATTTTATCGTCTGCAGATGAAGAAGTCATCAAGACGATATTGAATTTTTCCTGAAGAGGATGTTTCTTTGTGTAATCAAGAGGGAAAGAAAATAAAAAAAAAAAAAAAAAATAACAAAATAAAAAAAAAAAAAAAAATAAAAAAATAAAAAAAAAAAACGGTTAAGACGTCTGCCTAGTAAGCATGGAGGTCCGGGTTCGATTCCCGGCCGCACCACAAATTTTAATTCAATGCTTCAGCTCTATCAATAATGTCTTTGACATATTTGAGACGTAAATCCGTCTCAGGGATTCTTTCATTGTATTTAATTGATATTTATATCACCATAACAGGATTGTTCCACCATGTCCATTGCTGAGGTGCTATTTCGCTGCATGGAGAGCCTTGGCAGTAGTGGCAATTATCTTTGGAACAAAGAAGCTGAATTAAAGTTTGTGTTGTGGAGGGAAATCGTACATAGACTATTCTGAGGCGCCTTAATCGTTAGTGGTGTGATAGTCTAACGGTTAAGACGTCTGCCTAGTAAGCATGGAGGTCCGGGTTCGATTCCCGGCCGCACTACAAATTTTAATTCAATGCTTCAGCTCTATCAATTAGTTGAACAGCTCTGGCAGGAGGGTCGATGTGGTGCTAGATCATGCTTAGGGAGGCTACTCTCTCAGACATGGGTTTCATTCCTGTTGATGCTATTGATGCGATTTCTCTAGGAATGGCCTTCATCTAACTATGAAAGGGAAGGGGAAACATGCAGCGTTCATAAAATCCATACGGGAGAACACTACAGCTCATGGAAGTATCTCGTTCTGAGGCTAAGATCAGTGACCAGTAAGAAACTCAAGCAGAGAGCTCCTGAAGATTTTAATAACATCACAAGTTTCTCTCAAAAAACAGTAAAATGTTAGTACTTTTCTACAGATTAATTGGGGGATTAAAGAATAAAATAGATGAGCTTCAGGTTTGTTCGGAAGATACAGAAATAATATAATAGATATAGAATCCCTGTCTAAGCATCACATCATCATTTGTAAAACAAGGCCAGGGACGCAGTTGTTCAGCGACCTTCTACATCTACATGGGATACTCTGCAAATCACATTTAAGTGCCTGGCAGAGGGTTCATCGAACCATAATTATACTATTTATCTCCCATTCCATTCTCGAATAGCGCGCGGGAAGAAAGAACACCTGAGTCTCTCTGTTCGACCTCTGATTTCTCGTATTTTATTCTGATGATCATTTCTACCTATGTAAGTGGGAGACAACAATATATGTTCGCATTCGGGAGAATTTTGGTGATTATAGTTTCGTAAGTAGACCACGCCTTAGCGATAAGCGCCGTTGTTCTAATGATTCCCATCCCAGATCCTGTATCATTTCCGTAACGCTGTCCTCCGTTAAACCCACCTGATAAGGATCCCACACTGGGCTGCAATACTCCAAAAATGGACGGACCAGCGTAGTGTATGCAGTTTCTTTTGTAGTTCTGTTGCATGTTTTAAGGGTTCTGCCAATAAAACGCAGTCTCTGGTTCGCCTTTCCCACGATATTATCTACGTGTTCTTTCCAATTTAAGTCTGAAGTAATAGTAATTCCTAGGTATTTTGTGGAGTTTACGGCCTTCACATTTGATTGATTTATCTTGGAAACAAAGTTATCGGATTTTTTTTTTTTTCGTACTCATGTGAACGACTTCTCACTTCTCATTATTTAGAGTCAATTGCCAATTTTTACACCATATTTATATCTTATTCAGATCGTTCTACAGTTGGTTTTGCCGATGCAAACGTTCGCCCACGCCTCACCAGCGTCTAGCCAGCCCAAAGGAACACACGGAGACAGCAAGAGGCACACCCAACTATCACCTTCACCACCGGCCGTCGTGCCACATTCTTGAGCTCCAGGGGGCAGCCTGGCGAATTTCCATGGCTTTGGCGGATGAACACACCGAAACCAGCCTGATTTTGAGGAGTATGCAGATAAATGGCGAAAGCGGAGGCAGGGAAGAGACGCTCTTTCACCGGAATGAACACAATACCGTGTGTGGAAAGAAAGCCCTTGTCTGCAGATACAAAAATCAATGGAATTACAAATAGACCGTGAACCCTGCAGATGGGAAGAAGACATCCAAAACCATGGAGTGCACACGTGCGTGATTGGAAGAGACCCTGATAGATGGAATATCAGGCACGCCTACCACAGACAGCTGCCAGAAATAACATTTTTTTTCCGACCCAAGAAGGAATGCAGAGGATAAAAACAACATGCTTGATCAGTTTGCAAGTCTCATCTGAGCCCACAATATTTCCACTTGGGACTGAGAGGCGTGGTTGTGAAAACTGCGATCAGCTATTGGATGACACTGTAAATCCAACCAACCAATCACTGGGCCAAAGAGACGCAAAACTCGAGGAGAAGCTGTAGCTGAAGAGGGAATGTGACCTGGTGATAAACCGTCAAAGAAGGACTTGGCCCAACACTGCAGAAGCGAGAAGACATGTAAGCGTGTCCGGCCTTGGCAGACGGAGCACTTGGGCTGTGACGCCTTTGCTCAGGGGTCGCGCCGCGCACCCCTCCGCGCACCCCGCCGATCCAACGCCTGACGCCCATGTCAAGTTAATGTTGGTGAGAGAGGAAATTACCTGACCCTCCCACTTTCATATCTGAGACGTATCCACGTCCTGTCTAATCGGCCATGAGAAATTATTTTCAAAACTTGTAATAAATGAAACTAAATTTCATGTGGTAATCCTCTGCGTCGCAGCTCATTAATTATTAGATGATATCTTTGTATGACTCATTGTATATTTTCTCTTTGGTGTAAAATAAAAGACTGTTGTTGTTGAAGTGTAACCAAGAGCAGTGCGTGAACTTATTTACTTGGAGCTATTCCCGCAAATTTTTTTTGGTGCCAAAAATTTGAAAGTTCAGTGGATAGCTCCCCCTTCACAACTGTTTACCACGCAAAATAGCTTATCACGCTGTAGGTCAAGCAATAGAGGCCCCACTACCTACAGATAGAGTGACGCCACACAAACCCTTCGAAGTCTCTGGAATTGATTTTGCAGGACCCTTATTCGCTAAAACTGGAAGAACAAGTACCAAGAGTTACATTTTTCTGTTTACCTGTGAAGTAACTAGAGCAATCCACCTTGAACTTGTTAGTGCCACCACGGCCGATGAATTCTTATTAGCCATGCAAAGATTTGTTAGCAGACGGGGTGTTCCAGATACAATTTGTAGTGACAACGCTAAGACATTTCATACAGCTAACCGAGAAATATCTGAACTGTGGAAAACCCGCAAGTCTAATCAAACCCACCAGTATATCGCCGAAATGAATATCACCTAGAAGTTCATCGCTCCACGTGCTGCTTGGTGGGGAGGCTTTTGGTAAAGGATGATTGGTTCTGTAAAGCGATGCCTTCGGAAAGTACTCGGGCGAAGCTGTCTGGACGAAGAGAGACTTCAAACTGTCCTTATAAGTATTGAAGCTGCTCTCAATTCGAGACCTATCTCACAGGCCGATGACGAAGTGCTCACTCCAGCACACTTCTTGGTGGGGGGCAGACTTGCTTCTTTACCAAGAGGTCCCGAGCCTTCAAAGTCAAAGAACTTAGTAAAAGAATTCAAACTCCAGCAGAAATTAACAGAAGACTTCTAGAATCGTTGGAAGAAAGACTACTTACAGCTACTCAGGAGTTTTCATGAAGTTAAGAACGTCAGTAGAAATCGGAAGATAAGAGTCGGCGACATTGTCCTTCTGCAGGAAGACACCTTGCCCAGACATACGTGGAAAAGGGCGAGAGTAAAGGACTTACGGATAGATCGGGCTGGAGTTCATCGGACTGTTGTTCTCACTACGCCAGATCGAAGAGAGATTACCAGGCCAATCCAACTGGTTATACCACTGGAGATTGTCCAGGGTGGGGAGGATGTCGCAGCGCATTTATTATTAGATGATATCTTTGTATGACTCATTGTATTTTTTTTTCTCTTTGGTGTAAAATAAAAGACTGTTGTTGTTGAAGTGTAACCAAGAGCAGTGCGTGTACTTATTTCTTGGAGCTATTCCCGTATCAATTTTTTTTATCACCCTAGTTCCATAGCAACTCATTATACTTTTTATTTATTTTACTATACTGTGGGAGCTATTTAGGAAGATGTTCGATTTACCACATTTTTGGCGCCCAATGTGGGGCCGGATTTTATTGAGATTTCATGTATTGCTTCATCTACTCGGTGGGAAAGGGCAGAGATGGCTTCTACGTTCCCCGTAATCTTGACTGTGTTCTCTGTGGTAGCATTCATTGCTATCTCATGCCGTTCCTGTACGAGTTGCACAATATCGGTGCGCAACCCATCTAGATTATCGCGGATGATCTGAACTGCGCAGAAACTTTGTTCAGCTCGGCCTGGACAGCTTGCACGGAACTACATTGTGCATTCATCCTTCCTTTCAGTTCTTGAACTGAAACATTCTATGCTTCCCTTATGAAACCTACTTCTGCTTTCATTTCCGTTTTCAGTTCTGCTTTCAGTTCCTTTATGAAAACCATGATTCGCCTAAAATCGTGTCGGAACCCGACACATGCCTAGTGACGCAATTGGAAGTATTTTGGGAGATATTAGTAATCGCCATATGGTTGGACAGCGTATTTTGTTCTCCCCTGTTATCGCTTCCGGTAGCATCCACGTCTAAACTAGCCTCGTTCTCGACGGTAACGCGGCCTTCTGTACCCGCCACGTTTTCTCCTTCCGTTGAAAGTTCTAACCTAGTGGATTTATCACGGTCCTCACTTCGGTTTAATCGCGTAGAACGAGTGGAAACGGACAAGGCAGAACCAGTATCCATCTTTACTGGATGGTTACCAACAAGAGGTTACCAACACAAAAATTAGCATACCAAAAACCAGCGTAACAAAACACGAATTAATATCTTCACACGCAATGCACTGCGGCTGTGCTCTTTTTTACAAAACCGATTAAATAAAATAACGCTTCCAAAATTACACTAATAGAATACAACTAAAACACACAAGTCCTGAAAACATAATCTGTAATAAATTATCGCGCGCTGCTGAAAACAAACATTCACACACTGGGACAAAAGGGTTAAAATATTCCCGCACGCACTTAAAACAAAAGAAACTATTTCATAGAACAGATGATCTGCTAGAAGAGCTAATTGTGGCAGCGGTAAGCCAATTGGAAGACCACCGTTAATTGTAAAATTAACTCTAGATGAAAGGAGCTAGTTAAAAGCTTACTTTAGTCATGTAACTCTGGCCGTAAAACCAGCTAAAGGATTCGCGTGAACTACTGAATACTTCTCTTGTACCCTGGCCCAGAATTAGTACTAACTCAAACTTTACTTTAGCAGCAGGAAGACAAACAGACGGTGACCAACATACGTCGTAGATCACGAGAATTACACACAATCATTATTATTTAAGCCACCCCGAACAAAACCTTTTCATGAAGGTGGCTGTGAGAACATTTATGGTTCAACGGAATTAAAAATATAATATGCATCTGAATTTGTTCTCAGCACTGGTGAAAAACAACATTTAATAAAAAAGGAAAGGTTTTCGTTAAGTAATATTCATAAGTAGGATAAAGTTTTACTGAGAATAAATTGTTTATTCAGTTCAAACATGAGCAAATGGGGGAACCAATTTTGTTAAACAATGAAAATCCATCTCATTGAACTACTAACATAAAGTAATCTGAACTGAACATCGTCTGGGGAGGGATTTACAATCAACAAGCATTCAGCCAATCACACGCTCAAAGCAAAGCGAAACTCACCCAACTCAGCGTGCTGATACGAAGCAGAGGCAGGCGCCACTATCGCAGGCGAAATTCAGCGTACCAGGATGTACCACACAACACAAGAGAAAATAAACTTCGTAGGCCGCTCTGATCTGTCTTTCTTTACTTGAGATGGTACGCGATAATAGCAAGTTTAATTTCTATTCAAATCAAACCGTGAGCATGCGGAATTATTGAGACAGACGGCACGTGTCTGCTACATTGCATATTATTTGCACCCCACTGAAGGTGAAGTGCTTAAAGATTGTATTCATTTCAACAAAAACCAACGGAATCACAGATTACGAAGCAAGAATACATAATAGGAAGACACTGGTGTGTGAGCAGTGGCGAGAACTCAAGTGACTAGCTATAAACCCTTGGAGGTCGGGGCCACGTGGTTCCAAAAACCAGTAAAAAATACAAAAATTCAATTCGAAAAAAATAAAGAAAAATAGCTATGGCATGCAACCCTTAGAAATGCGTAGGATATCATAAGGAAGCTAAAGAAATACAGTTAGACGCGATTGGGAAGGTTTTACACGGATGGACGAAGTCCAGTCTTCAAAAATCAGAAAAGTGGAATAAATTCAAAGTCGAAGTAAGTTAACTAAGAAATACGGCATGCAGCTCCTAGAAATACGTAGTATTTCATAAGCAAGCTAATAAAGGGTGTCGTACAAGGGTAGAAGAGAATTTACTGATGGACTCCAAATGCGAATTACAAGTTTGGAAACGAAACAGCAAATTAAATAGGCGGAGAGGATATCACGATGTACTAAAGGAAATCAGAAGGATACATGCAAAATTTCTTGCCTGAAGGGCATAGTAACTGACACAGGGGTAGCTGAAGGCTTTGTTCTAAGAACACGCCACATGGAGTACATATCACTCGCGGAAGAAGAAAACAAGAAAAGAATAGTTCACATGCACTACACAGAATAAAAATATTCCCACATATTAGTTGCATTCCACAAAGCTAGAAATAAATTAAAGAGTTCATACACCACCAGGTAGTCTCACACAGCTGTTACCAAACCGAATCAGTTGCATATGCACAGTGTTTACCTATGCAAAATCCCCGAAATAAAATCGAATACATTTCCGTACATTATCGAAAAAATGAACCTAAGATCTGAAGTCTAACAAACCAGACAACGAATCGCTACCATCTCAAGGAAGGAAAAGAAAATCAGAACGTCTTACCAGATTGAAGCGCAATCACAGAATGTCCCATCAGCCTGCAAGACCCCCGCCACCAGCGGAAATCCACCGGAAATCGCTAAAAACCCCTAAAAAAACCGTGGTGGCGGGAAAGCCTAAACTCGCGTGTCCAACCGAGGCTCGCTAGCAGGCTGAAACATTTCGATCGTTTCAGGTCGTTGAAATAAATTAAACAGGGAAGTTAAATATTAGTGCTAGTTCGGAATTCGAATCTGGCTTTTCCCTTCGGGCCAGCGGTCGCCTTCACCCTTTGTCACCCAAGGAACCAAATTGAGGTATGAAACAAGTTTATTTTGTATAATTACATTACAAGTGATATATAACGTGAGAAAAGTACTCGAGTGTTTACACATTTTTTATAACACATGGTTATCCAGTGAAACCACTGGTCCAGTACGTCCTGCCACATGGTACTCAACAGTTTTTATGGAACAAAGCAAAAGAGTTTTTCACATTATCATTTGTAACAGCTATAGACGGAATAGTATTAGAAAAATGTCTGTTGGTGTTTCCCTGTCGTCTTCAGTATTACTGCCTGTATCACCAAAAAACTGTTTTTGACCCTCGTACATTGGAAACGTTCCCACACAACAGCAGCATTTGGAGGGTCACATTCAGTTACAGAAAGTGGTACAGCTTCATCGTCAAAAGAAAGTCGGTTTGGTGCTTCAGAAATTTGTATTGCATTGTCATCACTTTCACTGTCTGATATGCAAGACTCAGTATCACTTGGTACGTCATCAAGTATTTGCAACAGCATTGAGGTATTCAGTTCACTTGCTTTGAATCTTCCTCTAGAAGCCATGTTCAAACACAATAGTAGTACACCTGTAACACAGAACAGCCCTCACTAACCGATGAGTGACAGTGGTTTCGTAGTGAAACAATATATATATATATTTTTTTGTTTTTACATAAAAAAAATATGCAGGATATGGATCAAACTAAAAAGTTAGTGTACTCTGCAATGCATAACCTTTCGCAACTCTCCAGAACTACGCCTAAACAGAAGTTAATACATCGGAAAACACAATGTATGTAACCTCTTGATCTTGAACAACAGCTGACACCGGCATACACTACGCGGCTGAATGCCGTTGTTGCCTTTCCGCACTAACATAGTGTCCGAGCCGGCAGAGAGTTGTTTTTCATTACGACAGAGGGGAGCACACTCCAATGCCGTGGTGGTTTTACAGAGCAGCCAGTGATCCGTTTTGAGACATTAAATTAAAGGTGGTCTCACTTTGAAAACAGTTGTACGCAAAAGGTTAAGCAATGATGGCATCCAAGCACGCCTACCTTCCAACACAAATTTTGAAATTCTTGCATACTACGATGCTAGTGCCTCCTGCCAATTACTTCCTTTCGCTCGGAGCATATAGTGGATTCCCACACGGGATCGACCGTATTAATGCATTAGCAATAAAATTGTCTTTCCCTCTTGTGGACATTTTTACAACTAGCTGAAAACTCGGCCTTAGCCGTGTATCTATTTATCTGAATCTTCTGTTGATCCTCTTCCTCTCCCCTCCTCTGTCTATTCATCCCCTCCTCTCTCTCCTACCTTTGTTCACCAAAAAAATGTTCAAATCTTAGTTGAGTTTATGGGACTTGACTACGGGATCATAAGTCTCTAAACTTACAAACTACTTGTGAACTTACGTATACTAAAGACGACATAAACATCCATGCCCGAGGGGGGATTCGAACCCCTGACAGTAGCGGCCGTACAGACCGTGACTGCCACTCTGCAGATCGCTCAGCCACCGCGGCCAACCTTTGTTGATGTCCTCCTCCGCCTCTCCCAGTTCATATCTCGTTCCTACATCTGTGAAATATTGCATGCAGCTACTAATTTTCATGGGGATCGGTGAAATGGTGTCGAAAATTACTGGAAGGTATCCTGTGCCATGTACCTTAAGAAATTTTGTGTTTACAGCGATGTTCTTGCTTGGATGCCGTACGTTACAAAACTACATCAATAAAGGATTAAAAGTGTATATTGGTGTCGACGTCTGTTTAAGGTAACCACCGACATGCACCTTACGAAATTTGATAGTGATATCGCTCTTGTTGTGAAGGTCAAATTTGTAAAATGTCGTCAAGATCACAGTATAACTGTAGATTCGTGTCGAATTCGGTTGCAAAGCACTCTCCGCCATACATCGCACAAAAATCGTATAGAATGTGAACTTCCTCAGGTTGTCAAGATGAGGTGAAAAATATTTCATCAAAATCGGAATAAAACCTTAGATTTTTATCCATAACAAACCAACCTTCTTATAGAGAGGGCGGTTTCCTCATTGTTTATGATTTCATATCTCCTGATCTAACTAAGTGGTTCCTACCTCCGCAGAAACTGCTATTTTACAGTAAGTAATGGGTGCTTTGGCTGAAAACGGTTATTGATTTGGCAGGAAGTGTGCAACATTGTCACGTGATGCAGCAACGTTTCTTGTATTTAATTGTTTATGACGTCATATCTACTGAACTATGAATTGAGCGTTATCCTCAGATGGTGATGTTACTCTTGTTTCTAAGTTTATGTGTAAAATATTCCATCGAAACTGGAATAAAACCGTAGATTTGTCGATGTCTGCGGGTAAAATATCCTTCGGGCCACACCATACGACCTTCCTCTTTGTATAAAGTTCAAGTGTGTAAAATTTACTCAAGCATCTAACAGAACTGTACATTTGAATGCAACTAAAACACGTAAATTGAAAAACAGACGATATCTCTGCTTTAAACACAAACTCTGACAATAAAGTTCGGCGAATAGACCTGTAACATTAATGTAGATGGAACTATGTTCAGATTTTTGTAAATCTATTGGACTAAACTGCTATGGCCATCAGTCCTTAGGCTTACAAACTGCTTAAACTAACTTACACTAAGGACAACATACACACCCAATCCAGAGGGGAGCAGTGGTGGATTAGCCGTGCGCACTGGGGCGCTGTGTTGCGTTGCGTGTGGCCGTTCGCCGTCAGGGGTTCGAATCCCCCCCTCGGGTATGCATGTTTGTGTTGTCATTACGTTACGTTACGGATCGTGTGTACTCCCGCGTCGGAGGTTCGAATCCTCCCTCGGGCATGGCTGTGTGTGTTGTTCTTAGGTTAATTTAACTTATTTTAACTAGTTTGTAAGTCCAGGGACTGATGACCAACGTAGTTTGGTCCCATAAGAATTACAAACATTTGAACATTTGGACGTCCGTTTGCAGTAGGATTTTAAAGCATAAACTTTCCTCAAATGTTATGAACTACCTCGAAGAGAACGACCCTATTGTCCCATAGTCCACACGGATTCAGAAAGTATCATTCTTGTGAACCACAGCTAGCTCTTTACTCACATGATGTGATGAGTGCTATAGACAAGGGATGTCAAATAGTTTCCGTATTTCTAGATATCCGGAAGGCTTTCGACACTGTAACTCACTAGCGTCCTCTAATCCAACTGCGTGATTACAGAATACCGTCACAATTATGCGACTGGATTCATGATTTCCTGGCAGACAGGACACAATACGTTGTAACTGAAGGAAAGTCATCAAGTAGAACTGAAGTGACATCTGACGTTCCCCATGGAAGTGTTATAGGGATCCTATTGTTCCTTATTTTTGTAAATTTAGCAGACAATCTGAGTAGATATTTTACGTTATTCGCTGATGATGCTGTCACTTATCGGTTAGTAAAGTCATCAGAAGATAAAAGCAACTGCAAAACGATTTAGATAAGATATCTGCTTGGTGCAAAAGATGGCAGTTGACCATTAATAATGAAAAGTGTGAAGTCATCCATATGACCACTAAATCTGGATGTCAGAGGTAACCTATCGTAAGTGGAAAAATGACGATTTTGAGGTTTTTATCGTATGTGGCTAGTTTAAGTCATACCTTCTTAGGGGTAGAATACTGTATGTATATATTTTACATAAAAGAAATTCAGCAATGTGATACTATCGTATTTGCAATCTGAAACCAGTGGTAAACAATGGTGAATGACCATGCGACTATTGACCAGAATATAGACCGCCACGCTCTTTATCGTATTGGCTGTTACGAGAGTTTACCTCTAAGTGTTACGTTACTTCCGTATTGTTCTACACATTATTAATTACGTGCGAATAGCAGTGTGCCGTAGTTTGTGATGTTTGGAGGACTGAAAATGCTGAAATGGAGGCGTGATCGCTTCATCAAATGCCTTGGATGACATTCATACATTTACTACACTAGAATCAGAATTTACAAGAGGCCGGAAGCGAGTGCGGCAAGAAAATAACTGGAAGTGCAATGTAAAAGATGAAGATAGGCTGGTGCATACATCTAAAACCGGAACCATAGTTACGGCAAAATGTATTAAGCCTGCCTGCTAATCTTCATGTAAAAGAAAATGTTCAGAAAACATTACTTCTGAAGATTGGCAGCGTATTTTCAACAGTTTTTGGAGAGAAGGGAACAATAATGATTTTAAGAGATTATATGTTGTCTCACACGTAATTGCAAAAAATGTTAGTAGAAGAGTAGTTGAAGAGAGGTAGTTTAGGCGTAATGTGACACTTCATTACTTCTTTGAAGTTCGTGGCCAGAGACTTTAAGTTTGCAAAACATTTTTCTTAAATACTTGAGTATTTCCTAAATGTATGTCAAGATAGCTTTGTCCAAAAAAATTAATGGTGGACTTATTCAACCAGGGCAGAGAGGAAAGAAAGTTCCACCAAACAAGTTGGATGAAGAAATAAGGGACGGTATCAGAAACCACATCAGGATGTTCCCCACAATCGAGAGTCACTACAGCAGAGAGAAAACAGGTAGATTGTATCTTGGCAGCCATTTCAATATATCAAAAATGTATTCTTTGTATGTAGAGCACTGCAAGGAAAACGAAATGAAGCAAGAGTTAATTGCAAAGCAGTGGCTTTACCGTGACATATTTAACATTGAGTTTAATTTAGGATTCAAGGAACCTGCGACTGATACGTGTGATGACTGTGATTAGTTTCAGGTGAAACACAAAAATGATATGACAGCTGAAGAAGCAGTCCAAATTAAATCAGTTTACGATACCCAATTGTCAGAAGCAGATATAAGATATAAAAACAAGACCTTCAACAAAAATCGGTCAAAACAACCTGGATCAAAAGCAAAGGATGTCATGTTCGATCTTCAGAAATGTTTGCCGACACCTCACCATACTAATTCCAGTGAGTTTTATCTAAGAAAGCTCTGGACGTATAATCTGACAATCCTTGATGCTTCATAGCAGAAATCCTATTGTTGCAAGTGGGATGAAACAGTAGCAGGTCGTGGACCTAAAGAAGTGTCATCTTGTTTGCTAAAGTAGGCCCTAGCTAACCTGCCAAAAACCCAAACTGAGGAACGTACGATATGGCCTGACAATCGTAACTTCCCCATGATTATGTCATATTTTTGGATTCTTGGGTGTCTCCCTAATCTTAATGTGATAAACCATAAATTCTTATTGAAGGGACACACTCATGGAGGTAGATGGTGTACATGCTGTTATTGAACGTGTCATAAGCAAACTGAGCCCAAATGACATAATTGCAACGCCTTGGGATTGGCAACAGTTTGTTCGCCAGTGCAGATTCAGAGAACTCATTGAAGTATATGATATGCAAATGGCAGATTTCAAAGACTTTGAAAGTCTTTTCAAAGGATCATCATCACCTTTAGTTAAACGGACAACCAAAAGTTTATCGTCTGGAAAATTTTTGGTTAGCCAAGTTGTGCATCTACAAGTACGAGCAGAGAATTCAGGTTCTGTGTTCTATAAAACAGCATTTGATGGTGAATTTCAAAAGATTGATGTGCAACGGCGAACAAGAGGGGCAGTATGGCCGGAAGAGCTTTCTGCTATACGAAATACTCTCAGACCTAGTGCTACAGAGAAGTATAAAGATTTACAAAAGCTGCTTAGGTGGGTGCCTGAATCTTCACTATTTCTACCAAAATATACCACAGATTATGTCAATACAAACTGAAAAGGACTCAGAAGGATATGAACATGATGACGTTATTATCAATTAATTGTATAAGGGAATTCTTTTTCTACATATCAAATTTTGTCCTCAATTTGTTAATGAATATACGCTGAATTTGGACAGAAATATTTGTCATTGTCTCAGTTTTTAAAGTGGTTTAACCTTTGATACTTTCTAGATTAAGCTACTATGGTTGGAATTTATTTTGTTCAGTTTACTTAAACTTTGCTGAGTGACTAGTATTTGTGACTGGCTTTGTGAAAGGATAAAATTGTAACTCCTAATAAATCTACTGGTATTCAATAAGTATGAATGCCTTTATTTCTTAATTTCAGTACCAATAATTCTCATATTCCTAGTCGTATTTTGTAGAATAGTCCTGTATAATAAAGATAAACATTTATAAACATAAAAAGGAACGATTATAAACATAAAAAAGGCATGCAAATGAACAGCAAACCTACTGTAATAAGCACCTTGACAATATCGAATGTGTAAATAAAGACGGCTTCACAAATATATTTATGTGAGGTAAAATATCGTAAGTGCTGTTTCTCCCGTAACATTTCATAAAATATTTCGAAAAACGAAGTACATGTAGAGACTAACTAGAAAAGATGCAAAAATTAGAGCTCTTCATGATTGGGTATTTGACTTATTCTACAGGTAGCAAAATCCGAGTCGCAGCAGCTTCTTTTTGCTCTCCTGTAAAGTCAGCGAAATGTTACTTACGATAGGTTACCTCTGGCGTCCAGAAATATGACCGTTAAACTTCATTTACATGAAAAATCTGTCAAAACTACAGGCGGGATATTCAACTGAATACCTAGGAGTAACAATTACAAACAACTTAAATTGGAAAGAACACATAGAAAATATTGTATCTAAAGCGAACGAAAGACTACGTTTCGTTGGCAGATACACTTGTGCGTCCTATATCGGAGAAACGCTGCGCATTGTGAGATCGCTACCAGGTGGACTGACAGACGATTTAGAGAAAGTTCAAAGAAGGGATGATCGTTTTGTACTGTCGCGATATAGTGGAGAGAGTGTCACAGAAAATCGTTAAAAGGTAGTCGTTACTTGTTGCGACGCGATATATTTACGAATTTTTTTTTTCCGCAGCTTTCTCTTCCGATTGCGAACATATTTTGTTAGTACCCATCTACATAGAAACAGCATGCTCATGAAAATGAGAGAAATCAGATCGAAAACGGAAAGATTTAGGTGTTCGTTTTTCCCACGAGCTATTAGAGAATGGATCCGTGGAGAAACATCCTAAAAGGGGTTTGCTGAACCCTCTGACATGCACTTCAATGTGGTTTGCATAGTTTGTATGCAGATGTGGAACATATGAGAATATAGCCCTTGAAAACAGAAACACTAAAGAAATTTCCCAAATGCACAGAAGTAGATATCTTAAAAACAGAAAAACTATCAAAATTTAAGAAACTGGCCGGTAATCAAAATGGAGAACAGTTTGGTTAGCCACTTAATGTTTTGCCCATGTGGGACTGGTGGCAGCTGGCAGTAGACTGACTGATAACAAGGCTGTAGGAACGGCCTCTGGCTCGTATTGAAATACACAAGAGACGGAAACTCCACACAACAGTAATTACAAATAAGTAAGTATAAATCTCTTAAAAACAGAAGCACTAACGGAATGTAAGTTATTGACCGTTAATGAAAACGCGGAAAAGTTCAAATACAGTACTTAGTTACTGAATTTCTTTTTCGCCTGGTCAACTCCCTATAGTCACTGAGCCCCTAAGAGATATGAATATGGATCTAATCGAAATATTTTGACACCAGAGAGACTATAATAAAGGTTTCTTTCAGCTACTGACCATATATCTGTAGATAAACAGTACGTATCTTTAAAGAATTGGCCCTCATTTCCTTCTTATTACACAAACAGTTGATCATTGCTGGTTTTTCTGCCTTTCACGGGACGTTTCCCACCCCAAGAACATGAGACTACATTAAACATTCGCCAGCACTTCTATCCTCATTCGCAACGTTGTTGTCAGACCGAGGGGACAAAATAGAAGAACTGGTAGAGTTCTAACAGGGACCCATAACGTTTCGGGCATTAGTATAGCCTATAAGCGTATTTAATGGGTGACTGACACTGAAATTCTTTACATCGCGCACTGATTCGAGCACCGTACAATTTATTTACGTTTAACAAATCATTACTCTAGAAACAGCAGTATGCTGTTTACACTACAATAATTCTTTACGCCAGTGGTATCTCCATTTGGATCAGTATATGAGTAACTGAAGAGCGTTGTTGCAGAGAAGGCTCCTCACCTTGGTGACCGGACAAGTTGAAGGTAGCACGTGACTAATAAATCCTTGGACCTTGTAGCGAGTTATGTGCTGCATAAACTGGTCTCACGACCCGGCATCACGTGCATATATCTTACGTGAAAGATCTTTCCTTACTTCCGCTAGTACCATGGATGTTATTCCGTAAACGCTTAACTCATGACCTATCATCCTGACAGATTTTCGAATGTTATTTTCGCCGCATTCTCATTTACAAGCTGCTTTCCCATCGTCTAATTGACGTAAGGAATCCTTCTGAAAAACCACGAACACTCGCAGAAAATTAGTACTAACCGTGTTCTTCACAGTATTTGATCGAAAAAATAACATCGTTTATGTTAAACTTAGGCCAAAGTGCTATTTAGGAATTTGTAACACGCAGATTGTTGCTAACCACTTAACTAATCATTTAGAGTGACTCCTTCCACATCATTTCGATAAAAGAAATATTTCAAATAATCAATGAAATATGTAATATGCTCACTTCCACAGTAAGCTTAAGACCAAACGTATATTGTCACATATTTATAAAATGTAGGGTAATATTTGCTTGGGACTGATAACCGTAGTCGTTTAGTCCCTTTAAAATTCAAACCATCCATCCATCCAATATTTGCTTCCAGAAGACTTCTTTTCGCTAGGAATGCTCGCTAGGAATGTTTGCTTGTATCTTCCTTGATGGTGTTCTTGGGCTTATAACACTTCCACTCTTACCTGCATGATTTCATAGAGCCAAGAAGACAAAGAGCTCCCGAGATATGGTCCAAATACCACATAACTGACGAACTAAACCGCTGCCACTGCAAATAAAATTTAACCCAGGTACGAAAAAAAAAAAAAATTATAAAATCTTCCTACTTGTAATTCGCCTTTCAATGTCATGGAAAGAAAAAAGTGCTTCTTTCCGCGGGTATCATTTGAATTTAAAACATAATGGCATTCCTTCGCGTCTATCGATGTTTTCATTTAGTAAGAATTCTTCGCTAGGAACACGAATATATGTAGTTTACTTTTTGATTTCGGTGAGAACTTATTAAATCTTGAGTTCCTTCGGTGTAGGAATGCTTAGAAAACGTTGTAGTATAGTACAGAACAAATAAGACCCTGTTACTTAATAGTGCACCAAAGAACTTATAGTTGTCGCTGCTGCGTGTTTTAATTTTTTAAATTTCTTTTCGTTGGTTATGTCATAGAACAGCAACGAACCACTAAAGATGGGTGCACTTGGTTTTGTAGTGCTACAAATAAACAATACATGATCATGTTGTGGGTATTCCCTTAGTAAGAAAAGTATTTTAAATTAAAGCCGCAATCTTTGCAAATACAAAATAACATTAAACAGCGAAATGCTGATTACACTTTGTATATTCACAGCTTACCGACATCTCTTTCCTTCTTTTGACAGGGAACATTTGTATGTAAAACCTAACGACATTCCTTAGCGTCTATCGGTGCTCTAATTTACATAAAAATTCTTTTCAAGGAAAATCGAATTTATGTAATTCCCTGTCGGATTTCGATGTATCCTCTCTACATTTTGAGTGCTTTCTGTTTAGGAATGCCTGGAAAACGTCAAAGTACAGAGAAGGACAAAGTGAGGTCACGTTAGCTACATGGTACACCAAATAACAAATTATGGATTTGCTGCGTTTTTTCATTCTCATAATTACAAGTAGGGGTACAACTTTACTTACGGCGGCGATGTTGGCAACGGCCGTTGAATGCTGTTTAGATGATCAGTCACGGAAAATGAGGGGAATAATTCACGATAAAATAAATAATTTTTTTCTGTTCTGGTCAGTAAATTAATCATCCTCCTAAAACGAATAGTTCGTTGCCAACGAGAGCAAACAAAACCGCTGCCACTGCAAGTAAAATTTAACCCAGGTAGGACAAAAAAAAAAAAAAATCCTTTATAGTTGTATCCCTTATCCTTTGCAATGTCATGGAAGAAAAGAAGTTCATCTTTCTACGGGTATGACCACTAAATTGTACATAGAATAGAAATATCTATGGAGTTAAATTGCTTTCTGTGCATCTTCTCAACATTAAGCTGGAATTACCCCGTGATATTGAGACAAATCCACTGTTTATACACATTTACTTGCTCTTACAATTGGTTTGTACCGCATTGGCCGCAAAGAAACCCCACGTCCACATCAAAGAGCAAGCACATAGCATGAAATTATATACAAATAAATATATCACAGAAGCAACATGAAACGTTTAGGACGCGTCGCTAAAAGGGCCATTTACACATAGTCATCCTACTTAACCGAACAAAAATGGGCCAAGATAAAGTCAGCGATTAGTAGATTTTTTCCAATATCACGTGACATTTCTACCTTGTTGAGGACACAAAATCTGTTCTGTGTGTCGCGTCTCAATGATCACTTCAAAGATATTTTTGCACTGTACCTGCCACTAGATATACACACTTGAGCGAAAAACTCATCAGAAAACTCTCTGCTTTCGTTTTGTTCTGTATTATATTGTGATTAAAATTTGTAATTACTTACTATTGGTGTGGACTACATTAAAGATAGAGTAAGACTTCTTCTTTTGGAGAGACAATTGTACTTACAACACGAAGTATGGTACCAACGGAATTTGATGGGTCGTAGGTATGTTTGGAGGGAATTCCTCCAGACCATCAAGCTAAAAGGATTTGTTCCAATGGGCCTTGATTTCTAAGAAAATCGAAATCAAGTAAGCCAAAGAAGCAATTCAGAGTTGGCGACAAGGTTTGTTACTGGTAGGTTCGATCAATGCGCGACTGTTACTGAAATGCGGCGGGAAGCCAAAAGCGAGTCGATGGAAGAAAGGCGACGTTCTTGCCGAGAAACACTGTTTAAGAAATGTAAAGGACCGTAATTTGAGGCAGACTGCATAACGATTCTACTGCCTCCAACCTACATTTCACATAAAGATGTCAAAGATAAGATCAGAGGGATTAGGGCACGTACAGTTGCAAACAAGCCGGCCGCGATGGCCGAGGGGACTGAGGCGCTCCAGTCACGGTCTGCACGGCCACTACGGTCGGGGGTTCGAATCCCCCCTCGGGCATGGATATTTGTGCCGTCCTAGTTCGTAAGTAGTTCATAAGTAGTTTGTAAGTTTAGGGACTGATGACCCTGTAGTTAAGTCCCATAAGCTTAAAAAACATTTGAACATTTTTTTAGTTGCAAACAAGCATTCGCTTTTCTATCGTTCAGTGTGGGAGTGGAATATGAAAGGAAGTAACTAGTAATGGTACTTGGTACCGTTAGCCATGCACCTATGGGTGGATTGCGAAGTATGTATGTAGATGCAGATCTTTAACAGGCGAATAACAGTAAATTGTCATGTGTAGGCGTCAACGATACAGGGTCCTTGAGATAATAAGCATGAAATTAAACTTCGATACTGTGATGTTACTAGAATATGAAAGTTGTTCAATCACATACAGTTGTTACAAAACTACCACAGACACCGTGGTAAGTGAGGGTCTAGGTGTGATTTATAGTTAGAATCATAAGCATAGTTAATGTGAAATATGCCGATACCATATACAGCATTACAGTGTTTGGTGACTTAGTACCAAAAAGAAGGAAACATGTATTATCGTAAGAGGATGAATAGTAATTAACAAGATGTTATTGCAGATTTTAGTGCTTTGTTTTAGATCATAGCTCATAAATTTTTAAATTTCCGCACGGCACTCTTTTTGCCGTAACTTTCTCCATATGTATTCACGCGTTGCGAATAACACTTGACGAGGCGAGGTACTGGAAGAAATGAAGTTGTGCGGACGCGTGTCGGGATAGTTCAGTGGTCACGTGCTTCCCCACGAAAGGCAAAGGTCCCAGGTTCGAGTCCCGCTCCCGGCACACATTTTTAATCCGCCATGGAGTTTCATATCAATGCACAGTCCGCTGCAGAGTGAAACTTTCATTCTGGAAACATCCCTTGGGCTGTGGCTAAGCCATGTCCCCATCATATCCTTTCTTCCAGGAGTGCTAGTCTTGAAGTTTCACAGGAGAACTTCCGTGAAGTTTGGGAAGTAGGGGGCGAGGTACTGGCAGAATTGAATTTGTAAGGACGGACCGTGAGTCGTATCGGGATAGCTCAGTGACAGATAGATCACTTGTCCGCGAAAGGGAAAGGTCCCAGGTTCGAGTCCCGGTTTCGGCGTACAATTTTAATCTGCCAGGAAGATTCATATCAGTCTATGTATATCACAACGACTTGTCAAATTGTAAAATCGATTGGCTGAATAGCAGCATTCAAGCTGCTTCCAGCCTGACAACATCAGTGGCGTCAAATATCAATAAACAAAAACAAAGTATATTCGTGGTTTCCTAATGGTCAGTGTGTACAGAATTTCTATTGTCCATTTTGTTAATTTTTGTGTCCATAAACACACACACACACACACACACACACACACACACACACACACACACACACACATATATATATATATATATATATATATATATATATATATATATATATATATATATATGATTCTGTAATGCTGTTTGATTTCTTTTGATTTGATATGACACGGAAAAACGTCATGGTGTGATGGACTCTTACGTACTGGAAGCCACGAAATCATTCAGCTGTTAAGTCGCGAACTAGGAAGGTCAAGTGAATCCGACACTCGCTAGAACACACAAAGAGAATAAGTTAGGTAACTTTTAGTAATATCTTGTAATTTCTTGTTTCTATAAATGTCGGGATCGACAGAAGAGGAAATTTGTACTACTATTTTTTCGCTTCCCGATTATGAAGTGATGTCTGCAAACGAAAGTGATAAAGAAGCTGCAGAACAACTTATGGCGTTTGATGAGTCAAATGTGTATGTGTGACAAGAGTACTTGCAAATGACAGAGAGAACCGTAAAGAGAAGTGGAAGGTATTCATTACAAAAAAAAAAAAAAAAAAAAAAAAAAAAAAAAAAAAAAAAAAAAAAAAAAAAAAAAAAAATTAAATAAAATAAACAAACAGGAGTTTCCTTAGTTCCCAGTGATGTGAAGTTATGTGAAGTTGAAAAACATTTTACAACAAGGAGAACAAGGAGGCGATGTAGACTATACAGCACACGAAAGCAAGAGACACGGACGAATTTCATATGAAGCTACTGCAAAGTTCCACTATGTATTCAGTCATTGTTTGAAAAATTTCACAAAAATGTTAAGCCTTCAATAAATAAATATAAATGACATAATAATGGTACTAACATTCTTATTAAATGGGTGACCTGCAGCAATTAGCCTATATATATATATATATATATATATATATATATATATAAATGTTTTATTGTGCAGATACAGATTTTGGCAAGTGACCTGCCATTCTCAGTGCATACATTTTTAATACCAGTATAGTATGCATGTGAATTATTTTATCCCCATTGACGCCATATAGTATACATATCGCAGTTTAGTTTAGATGCACGTAAATTAAACTTCGATAAGTGTACTATATGGCGAAAATGGGGGTTTCAAATAATGCACATGCATATCATCTGGATCTGCACAATAACGCAGTTTTAAAAAAAGGCCGGTTGCTGCAAATCACCCATTTCAAAATCATATATACTCGCGACGCAAGAAACTTTTATGGAAAGTAATCTAACATTCTTATTTACACATACTCATGTCCCTACTAAGAAAATACATTGGTTGCCTAAATTTACTGCTCCTCGAGTCCAGAGGGAGATACACATTCCAAGTAAAGTAGTTAAAACTGTAAGAGTACACCTGTCGCTGTATCTTACAGTTTAATATAACGTAATGTATATATTGTCTTCATTTTTTTATTTCATGTATTTTTCATTTGTTGTATGCTAGATGTATTTCTTATGTAACGTGATTTTCTATATTGAATCATTTAGTGTAAACATATACTGTATGTGTAAACCCGCATAAATGCACGGACATTCTTATGCTGTAAGTTAGCAATGCGTCAGAGAAAATGTTGAACCTGTTGTAAAGACTGCCTTTGTCACAGAAGTAGTAGCTGTGAGTGTCGCGCTGCTGAAGCAGTCGCGGAGCGGACTCGCTATACTAAACACATAAATGTTTTGTTGATGGTGCAGAGTCACGGTAGGCGCAGTGTGGCGCGAGTTTTATGCAATTGCAATAAGCCTGAGAGGCGTACTGTTTAATGTATTGAACGAAGTGCGAAATAAGTTTATTTATACTCGAAAGTGATCAAAGTAATGTTTTTTTCATGTGTGCAAGAGAAGTAATTGTTTGGTATCAAGTCTATTGTCACCGAGTGTGATCGTTGTTGTAGTAAGAGTACCTATTGTAATCATATCTGTCTTGTTTGGACTTCACGACGAAGACGACGAAAGCAGATGGGTACTTTTGTAACATTTTATTTTGTATGCATGTAAATGTAGTGTCAACCCAATCAGAACTTTGGTTCAATTATACATGACTTATTTTGAAACCAGTCTTAATTTTGTAAGTAGTTGTAGTCACCCCATTATCACCATTATTAGATTAGCCTATACATTGAATAACAAGTTCAATCATTTTCAAAGTAATTACGATCAGTTTTAAAGAAATTGCTAGACGAATTAAAGAATTGCTAAACGTGTTATAACTACAGAGACTAGTAATTAAAGTGCAAGAGAGTTTGCAAGTAAAGTAAAGTTGGTTTCATTTATGTAGAAATTAACCAGGCTAACAGTAGTCAAAGTATTATAGTTGATTAACCAGACTTGACGGAAGTAAATTTTTTATGAAATACGTTAAATGTCAAACTCTGCTCAGCCAGTTACACGCGTACGCTACCCAGGCCCTGGAACCAATTAAAAAAAAAAAGTTCACGTAAAGTTTTATAAGGAACTTGAATGCTTTAAACAATAATATCACAATTATTGAGAACTTTGTCTGTAGTATTTGTGAAGCTCATTGCACCACGGAGTTTCACTGTACTGAGCTATTATCATTGCAATCAGAGTCTATCTGCTATTACAATTTTGATTATAACACGAACACGCCATCACCACTATATGAATTCTGACACAATTATTAGTACAGTCGCGCTGTTCGTGAATCGTAAGAGGTGCTAGTTGGAGGCTGTAGTCAATGCTAAGTCAGATAGGGCCAAGCTGTTTCAAGTTAATTAATATCTTTTTTTTATTCAAAATTTTAACTTTCACTGCGAAAGTGTTGTTGCCCCCCATTATTTGTTATTTGCTGCAATATTCAATAACTAAATTATTATTACTAGAGTATATTATTACGCATTCTGAATTTTGAGATTTTTGACGACCTCCAAGAGGCAATTTTCTTACAAAACTACCAATAACAATTTAGAATTCAGAAACATGGCCTGACTCACTGCCCATTTCAAAAGCGGAAAAACAATTGTAACAGAAAAATGAGAAATTGTAATTAATTTTGTCACGAAGGAGTTAAGACGTCTTCTCCGACTCTAAGTTCCCTACTTTTTATTTGTTTAGAAGAGCAATCTTCTTCATGTTAATTTTTTTGCGAGCTCTTACAGAAACATCCTACACACAGTAAAAACTGGCCTAACCCGGGTGACTGCGCGTGAGGTTGAGTGGGAGAAACCGGTGCGGGAGAGAGGTGTTTACGTCGAGGCACACTGTAAAAAACGCCGTCGCCTTGACATTGGATTCATTCAAGTTCGCAAGTGCAGTGCCAAAGCCGCTTCAGGGCGTCCTTCACGTGCGCTAGCGCTGTACGACGAATACGAAGTGGGCGCCGCGGCGGTTACATCGCATGGCCCCAACCGTTCTGCGGTACCTGAGTGGCTGCTCGAGATAAAGTTGGCGAGCCCGTGCAAAGGCCTCTGGTGTCTTTTCTGACTATACGCTTTCATTATGTTTGCGTGAAAACGTCGGGACCGGTGGTCTTGGGGTAAAGTGCGTGACTAGAAACCGAAGGGTCGCGTGTTCGAAACCCGGTCGGACCTCGGATTTTTTCAGTTTGCACTTTAACCCATCCTTCACCTGTCAACGCTGTGAGGAGTCGCCAGGAACGACACGTGGTTCGGATTCCACGTTAAGGTGTAGGTCCCCTTTCCCCGGTTGGATAACTGGGGTAGGCTTAGGGACACGCAAGTCGCCGAAGTGGCGTCCAATTGAAAGACTTGCACCAGGCCAATGAGCCACACGAAATTATTATTATTCGTGAAAACGGTAAGTGTTTTTAAGTAAATATGGTGTTTTTTTCTCCACCTCTGATGACTGTAAAAATGTACGTAAATTATACTAAATATTAAAAATGCTAAAACTATTTGAAACTTCCTGGCAGATTAAAATTGTGTGCCGGAACCGGGACTCGAACCTGGAACCTTTGCCTTTCGCGGGCAAGTAGTGGGCTTGCCCGCGAAAGGCAAAGATCGCAGGTTCGAGTCCCGGTTCCGGCACACAATTTTAATCTGCCAGGAAGTTTCATATCAGAGCACACTCAGCTGCAGAGTGAAAGATTCATTCTAAAACTATTTGTTAATAAAACATTTTCATTTATTTATTATTTTCAGAGTCAACGAAATTCAAGTATACTGAAATGATAAAATTATATATTTTATAATTTAAAAAGAAATCGAAGAATAAGTGGTATAAATAAACCTTTGGTTTGAAATTGGTGTATATCCGGAAAGTCAGAATCGGAAGCCTGGAACCTGATTTTTATATTTGTTTTCCATCTACGAGTGAGTCGCTCTCGCGGACACCAAGCATTTCGCACTGATACAGCAGCTAATTCGAAATATTCGCTAGGCAGCAGCAGCCTCGTCACCCAGTATGGTCATCAAGACGATGGACGATGTCGTCTAGGTCGGCCGCAGTGGCCGAGCGGTCTGCGGCGCGCCAGTCACGGTCTGCATGGCCGCTACGGTCGGAGGTTCGAATGCCGTCTCTGGCATGGATGTTTGTGCTGTCTTTAGTATAGGGTAGTTCATAAGTAGTTTGTAAGTTTAGGGAATGATGACCCCGCAGTTAAGTCCCTTAAGCTTAACAAACATTTGAACGTTTTGAATTTGAACTCGTGTAGGCCACCACGAGGCTGCGAGGGTTAGACGTCCTCAGCCCGATTGTAGACAGTAGCTCTGAGAGCAGCTACTGGTCGTTCATCGGTGAAGCTGTTGAGTTGCAGCCGGGGGATGTTGATGGAAAAAACTGCAGCTGCAATCACTCGCTTTACGAGTCTCCCACTCAGCTGCAGATCCAGGCGATTTGACTATGTTTCTTCAGCAGGTGTATCTTTATCTAGTATATGATTAAAGAATGGGACAGTAAGGAAAGCTACAGACAATGAAAGCCGGGAAAGTCGGTTGAAACGAATATTCGGAATGAAGCATATATATTAGAGGAAGCCGTATCACATGTTTTCTTGTACGAGAGCCGTGTGGCCAAGCCCCTACAACTCCACAAGCGGCCAACCGCGAACAGCGGGCAAATTGAAGAACTCCTCGGCGGCCATTATGGTGGCAAAATTCCGCGCGTAAGACTAATTAGATTAGAGGGTGTATTCATTCGAGTTAAGTCGTGAAAACTGTCTCATTTAAATATATGAATGAAAACAGCACAGGACTGTTTGAATATACATCAACTATTGGTAGTGTGTAAATTTATTACACATACGGTGTAGAAATCGGAGAACAGCATTTCTTCTGCATCTCTATGGCATACTCTACAAATCACATTTAAGTTCATTGAACCACCGATATACTATTTACCTCTCATTCCATTCTCGAATACCGCGCTGGAAGAAAGTACACCTGAATCTCCCCGTTCGAGCTCTGATTTCTGGTATTTTATTCTGATGATCATTTCTACCTATGTAAGTGGGAGTCAACAATAAATTTTTGCATTCGGAGGAGAATATTGGTGATTATAGTTTCGTAAGTAGACCACGCTGCAGCGATAAGCGCCGTTGTTGTAATGATTCCCATCCCAGATCTAGTAACATTTCCGTTACGCTGTCTCCTCTGTTTCGTGATAATACGAAACGAGCTGCTCTTCTTTGGACTCTTTCTATGTCCTCCGTCAAACCCAGGCTCCCACACTGGGCAGCAATATTCCAAAAAAGGACGGACAAGCGTAGTGTATGCAGTCTCTTTAGTAGTTCTGTTGCATCTTTTAAGGGTTCTGCCAATAAAACACAGTCTTAGGTTCGCCTTTCCCACGATATTATCTACGTGTTCTTTCCAGTTTAATTCTGAGGTAATAGTAATTCCTAGGTATTTTGTGGAGTTCACGGCCGTCACGTTTGACTGATTTATCATGTAAACAAAGTTTAACGAATTTCTTTTCATACTCATGTGGACTATTTCACACTTCTCATTATTTAGAGTCAATTGCCAATTTTTAATGTTTAAATGTTTGTATAGTTTATGGGACTTAACTGCGGGGTCATCAGTCCTTAAACTTACAAACTACTTATCAACTAGCTTATCCTAAGGACAGCACAAATATCCATGCCCGAGGAGGGATTCGAACCCCGGACCGTAGTGGCCGTGCAGACCGTCACTGAAGCACCTCAGTCTCCTCGGCAACCGCGGCCGGCTGCCAATTTTTACACCATAGTGATATCTTATTCAGATCGTTCTGCAGTTGGTTTTGATCTTCAGCTGATTTTACTGCAAACAACCAAAGAGTGCTACTTAGATTTTTCCCTACATCGCTTATGTAAATAAGGAACAGCACAGGATAAATAACACTATCCTGTGGAACGCACGATATCTCCTCTGCTTTAGTCGATGCCTTACCATAGATTACTACGAACTGTGTCTTCTCTGACAGGAAGTTCCCTATCCAGTCGAAAATTTGGGGCGATATACCATAACCACGCAATTTGATTAAAGGCCGTTTCTGAGGTACGGTGTTAATACCCTTCTGGAAATCAAGAAATACGGAATCGATTTGCGATAGCACCCATCACTTCGTGTGAGTAAGAAGCTAGTTGTGTTTCGCACGAACGATATTTTGTAAATCCGTGTTGACCTTGGGTCAACAGATCATTCTGTTCTAGATAATAATATTTGAATACAGGATATGTTCCAAAACCCTGCTACAATTTGACGTCAATGAAATAGGCCTCTAGTTTAATGGGTTACTGCTACTTCCTTTCTTGAATATAGGTGTGACCTGGGCAACTTCCCAATCTTTTGGTACATATCCTTCTTTGAGAGAGCGGTTGTGTATGGCTGTTACGTAAGCAGCTATCGCTTCAGCATAATAAGCAGTCCGGACAGGAAGACTTGTTCTTGTTAAGTGATTTTAGTTGCTTCACTACTCCGCTGATATCTACTTCTACGTTACTCACTACGGCCTCTGTTCGTAATTTTAAATCTGCAATATTGGTTTCGTCTTCTTTGGCAAATGAGTTTGTAAAAGCTATGTTTAGTAACTCTGCTTTAGTAGCGCTGTCATCGGCAGGATCGCCACTCCTATCCCGTAGTGAGGGTATTGTTTGTGTTTTGACCCTAGTATATTTAACAGATGACCAAAATGTTTTTGGGTTTTCATTCAAATTTGGAGAAAGAGTTTTGTTGTAATAAGTATTGTATGCATCTCGCATTGAAGTACTCGCTAAATTTCGAGCTTCTGTATAGGATCGCCAATCGTGGGGATTTTGTGTTCGTTTAAATTTAGTATGCCTTTTCCTTTGCTTTTGCATCAGTGTCCTGACATGTTTTGTGTACCAAGGGGGATCGCCTCCTTCTTTTATTATTTTTTTTGGTATAAAACTGGCAATTGCTGTCGATACCACTTCTTTCAATTTGAGCCACATTTTGTCTACACTTCAGTTTAGTGTTAGAAACGAGTGGAATCTGTCTTTCAAGAAGCAAACTATTTTATTTCTATCTGCTTTTCTGTACAAATATACTTTTCGTTTATTTTTGGTAACTTTGGGACTTTCGATATTCAATCTCGCTACGAAAGCTATGTTCACTAATAGAACTTTGGTCAATCGATCATACACATCGATCGATAATCATTGAAGAAATATTATTTTTTATCTGTGGCTATAGCAACGACCACAAACTGAAGAATTTCTTTTGAAAGTCTTATCTATGAGAGAACTTAGAAATATTTTAACAAGACTGATTGTTAAAGACTTCTTCCCTCGGCGCAAGAGTCTGATTTTGAAATATTGCAACGTATAAAGATTTTACATGAACAATTTTTTTTATATAAATTTTTATGGGCGAGTGGACACGTCAAGGATTACGAAGTCTGACACGGCCACATTCAACCCTAATCATACAAGACGAGTGCTTTTGAAGATAAGATTTTAGCACACGTTCCGCCGCACGAAGAGGTCGTTCCGCTGCAGGCTCTGTCATCCTGCCGCTCAATACCTCATTGACTCAGCTGATATGCAGCATTGCCTCCCGTCCATCTCCTTCAGGATGCTGATGACACATGCTCCAGTTTCACCTCTCCTTTTCCACTTGGTACAACCAGTGGCTCCATTCCATCAACCCCACCAGATCCCACGCTATCATCATAGGTTGTACCACACACTCCTTCCACTGCAATGACCTTTACTTTACACTCTATGACCGTACCACACTAGACCACTCCCTCTCCTGGAACCAGCGTCTGAAGACTGTCCACAGAAAAACTCTCACCTGCAACCTGCTCAAACTCCACTCCGGTCGGACATGGGGACTCAACCCCTGGGGAAATGGGGACTCAACCACTGCACACGTACCATTCCTTAATGCGTTTTGTCCTCTGCAGCTTCCATCTTCCCTGGATATTAGACTTCTCCGCATATTGTAAGTCCCTTAAAATCCTGGAATGTCACACCCTCCTCCTCACTCACTGCATCTGCCTCTACTTCCCCCACCCGGGCCTCTGCCACACCGGTACCAATGCATCCTTCCCTACATCTACACACTCTTCACATCGAGATGGATGTTGGGACCTCAACCATAAATATAGTAATGAAAACAATAAATAACACCACCATCAGCTGTATTTTCATATTGGCATATTGTCAGTAAATGACAAAATCAAAATACAGTTGACGGTGGGTTATTTATTGTTTTCATTATTCTCCCCATATTTTCCGAGGGTAACTTCCGCCATCCCGCTCTCCTGGATGACGCCCTCCGTCCTGATATCTATCCCTCCTACCAAACTTAGTCCTTTGCCCTCCTCATATAGTACGTGTACCCTCTCTTTCTTCCCACCACCCCTCCTTTTTCCCACGCTTGCTCTTGCACTCCTACCTCTTTCCCCTGAAGTTCTTGTGTGTCTCCCCTCCTACCCCGCCCCCACCCTCTCCTTCTCCAGCCCTCCAGACTTCCTTTCCTTCCTGTACCCTTGCAGGATCTGTGTTAATTATTTTAACCTGCGTAATTTTAACTATTGGTGTGCTATTGTGATCTGGAATTTTTGCTGACCTCAACCACCGTCAACTAAGGTACGAGTGTTGCGTGTATATGTTAAACAGAGCCTTCGTTCTTCATCGTCATCTACATGTTGATTTTAACATCCAGTGTATTTTAGCCTCCGGGCAAATATTTTAAGCTAACTATCTGTTTTCTGTGGTCCGTTCATAAAGTTAATATTTATCAGTTTTGTCTGCATAATATGTATCATTGTCTCCGTTTATTGTCTGCATGAACGTGGTTCAGTTTCCTCAGTAATTTAAGCCGCTCGGCTGTACAGCGGCGCCGAGGTCGCTGCTAGTACATAAGTACATAATTAGCTGAAGTGTTTGTGGGCTACATTCAACTGAGTTTTAATTTGCAAACATTGTAACTCATCTTCTTCTTCATATATAGAGTGTACATCGTGTGTACGTGTGATATAAAAAATCTACAGTTTTGTTACAATCTTTCGCACACATAAACTTCAATCCAAGATGAGGGACCCCATCGGTGCAAAGACTACGCACAACACATCGTTCAGGAGATATGACATCATAAACAATTAGATGCGCAAAAAACTGCTACATCACGCGACAATGTTTTACATATCCTACTAAACTGCCAAACCAATTTTTTACACAGTCTGGTGCACGTACTCCTTACTATGAAGTAACAATTTCTGCAAGGGTAAGAACCACATACAACATGCGGTTCAGGAGGTACAGCATCATAAAGGAATGATAGAAACTGTCACATCATGCGAGGAGACTTCATTCACATACTGTGTAAGAGTGAGAGTACTTAAAGTCGTGCAACAAACGTTAAACATAATTTCAGATCTTTATTGTACTTTTTCTCTCTGACAAACTCAGCAAAATGCTCAACGTTGATGGAATCCAATGGCATACTGAAGAGATTTATATAAACTCTCTGGGATAAACGAGCACCTGTTCTTTTATTTGCAGAAAATCTTATGACAGGTTGTAAAATCCTTGAATCTTCCTGGCAGATTAAAATTGTGTGCCGGAACCGGGACTCGAACCTGGGACCTTTGCCTTTTGCGGGAAAGCGCTCTACCAACTGAGCTATCCCGACATGACTCAGGACGCCGCCTGACAACTTTACTTCCGCCAGTACCTCGCCTCCTACTTTCCAAACTTCACAGAAGCTCTCCTGCGAAACTGGTAGAGCGCTTGCCTGCGAAAGGCAAAGGTGCCCGGTTCGAGTCCCGGTTCCGTCAGACAATTTTAATCTGCCAGGAAGTTTTATATCAGCACACACTCCGCTGCAGAGAGAAAGTTTCATTCTGGAAACATCCCTTAGGCTGTGTCTAAGCCATGTCTCCACCATATCCTTTCTTGCAAGTTTAGCAGGAGAGCTTCTGTGAAGTTTGGAAAGTAAGAGGCGAGGTACTGGCGGAAGTTGTGAGGCGGCATCGTGAGGCGTGTCGGGATAGCTCAGTCGGTAGAGCGCTTGCCCGCGAAAGGAAAAAGGTCCCAGCTTCGAGTCCAGGTTCCGTCACACAATTTTAATCTGCCAGGAAGTTTCATTTCAGCGCACACTCCGCTGCAGAGTGAAAGTTTCATTCTGGAAACATCCCTTAGCCTGTGGCTAAGCCAGTTCTCCACCATATCCGTCCTTCCAGGAGTACTAATTCTTGCATGTTTTGCAGTAGAGCTTCTGTGAAATTTGGAAAGTAGGAGGCGAGGTACTGGCGGAATTATAGTTGTGAGACGGCGTCGTTTGTCGTGTCGAGATAGCTCAGTTGCTTGCCCGCGAAAGGCAAAAGTTCCAGGTTCGAGTCCCGGTTCCATCACACAATTTTAATCTGCCAGGAAGTTTCATATCAGCGCACACTCCGCTGCAGAGTGAAAATTTCATTCTGTATAAAACCTTACTTAAAATTCATCTAATAATGTCCGGCCCATGTGTAATCTCTTCATTTGAGATTTTTAAAAATCCAGAGGGAAACACGTTTAGATACTGCCCTCTGCACATGCAGGATAATCCAAAATCATCTTTATAATTTTATTTTATTGAATCATAAACACAGGTAAAACTGTTTTTTTTTTTTTTTTTTTTTTTTTTTTTTTTTTTTTTTTTTTCAATTTTAATTTTTTGCCACCTCAGCAGTTGTTAGTATCTGGAATGGTTATGAGCAGCAATAGCACACGTCAATGACAATATGAAATGCAGACATGCAACTGGAATATCACTTAGATGTTCTGAATGCTACGTATGACATACACACATTTAAGGTGACCGTCGTAATTACACGACACCCTTTTTATCCGGTAGTGGCAATCATTCTAGTCCTATCACAAGGTTTCTCAAATGTAATTAGGGATAGAAATTTGTCCTGCATTTAACAATGATCACATGATCAATCTGGAATTACAGTAGATGTTCATACGCCGGTATCAATACGTTAATACCGAAATACTATTTTCTTATGTACGTATTCAAATCAAATGTTCAAATGTTTGTACTGCTTATGGGACTTAACTACGGGGTCATCAGTCCCTAAATTTACAAACTACTTATGAACTACTTACGAACTAGGACGGCACAAATATCCATGCCCGAGGGGGGATTCGAACCCCCGACCGTAGTGGCCGTGCAGACCGTGACTGAAGCGCCTCAGTCCCCTCGGCCACCGCGGCCGGCAATGTACGTATTAAGTAGTGGTAAAACACATGTTGCAGCAACACTGAAAGCAGTATCAGTGACTAGTGATTTACTATGAAACTTTGGAGAATGTTCTCTTATGCTGTTGAATACAGTTAGTGCTACAGAAATATGCAGTTTAAAGTGCCCAATAGTCATAGAGTTAACATGAATGTCAGGTTCCTGTATTTACTTAGCTAAGGTCTGTTGTGGAGCGTTGCTAGACGCTAGGCTACGATGAGATGCGTCGTTTTCTTTATGCGTGGACTTCCCAGTCGCCTAATTATCTCTTTTAGCTTTAATAGCTTCCACTGTTTGCTACTGTGGAACAATGTGCCTGGGAATCCCCTTGGGTGACAGGGGGCTTTTGGGTGCCCCTCTGCCGGCCAGCCACTTAGCGAGGCACAAGACAGCTCCTCACATAATTTGTACCTTTTGCTGTACGTCAACTAGTAATTGCACAAGTCTCGAATTAAAATTGCTACACAAAGAAGATGACGAGCTACAGACGCGAAATTTAATCGACAAGAAGAAAATGATGTGATATGCAAATGATTATCTTTTCAGAGAATTCACACAAGGTTGGCGCCGGGGCCGACACCTACAACGTGCTGACACGAGGAAAGTTTCCAAACGATTTCTCATACGCAAACAGCAGTTGACCGGTGTTGCTTGGTGAAACGTCATTGTGATGCCTCGTGTAACCATCACGTTTCCAACTTTGATAAAGATCGGATTGTAGCCTATCGCGATTGCGGTTTATTCTGTGGCGACATTGCTGCTCGCGTTGGTCGCGATCCAAAGACTATTAGCAGAATATGGAATCGGTGGATTCAGGAGGGCAATATGAAACGCCGTGCTGGATCCCAACGGCCTCGTATCACCAGCAGTCGAGATGACATGCATCTTATCCGCATGGCTTTAACGGATCATGCAGGAACGTCTCGATTCCTGGTCAGCAGATGGGGACATTTGAAAGACAGCAACCATCTGCACGAACAGTACTACGACGTTCGCAGCAGCATGAACTATCAACTCTGAGATCATGACTGCGGTTACCCTTAACGCTGCCTCACATAAAGGAGCGCCTGCGATGGTGTACGCAACGACGAACCTGGGTGCACTAATGGCAAAACGTAATGTTTTCGGATGAATCCAGGTTCTGTTTACCGTAAGATGATGACCGCATCCGTGTTTGGCGACATCGCGGTGAACACACATTGGAAGCGTGTATTCGTCATCGCCATACTGGCGTATCACCCGGCAAGATGGTATTGAGTGCCATTGGTTACACGTCTCGGTCACTTCTTGTTTGTATCCACGGCCTTTTAACAGTGGCCGTTATATTTCAGATGTGTTACGACCTGTGGCTCTACCTTTCAATCGATCCATGAGAAACCCCACATTTCAGCAGTATAGTGCACGACCGCGCGTTGTAGGTCCTTTACGGAACTTTCTGGATACGGAATATGTTAGACTGCTGCCCTGGCCAGGAAACTGTCCAGATGTCCCACCAATTGAAAACGACTGGTGGTCAATGGTGGCCGAGAAACTGGTTCGTCACAATACGCCAGTCACTACTCTTGATGAAGTGTGGTATCGTGTTGAAGGTGAATGGGCATCTGTACCTGTACACGCCATCCAAGCTCTGTTTGACTCACTGCCCAGGCGTATTAAGGCCGTTATTACGGCCAGAGGTTGTTGTTCTGCATACTGATTTCTCAGGAACTATGCACCCAAATTACGTGCAAATGTAATCACATGTCAGTTCTTGTATAATATATTTGTCCAATGAATAGCCATTTATCATCTGCATTTCTTCTTGGTGTAGCAATTTTAATGGCCAGTAGTGTGTTATAGCACTTCCCATATGATTCTGCGATTTGAATATCAAAAGTATTACATCTGTGCAGAATGGTCATACCCCATCGATTTTAAAGTGCCGCATTGCACTAGGTTTGGTCGGTTACGGGTCCTCAGTACTCAGCTCCAGTGGCGCGCAGTAAGCGATGCGTAGTATCAAACGCGTTTTCGCCGTTCTGCACTTGACGTCACTGTGGGACACCTGTGAGCAAAACAATGTGCAGTGTTGGATGTTAACGCGTGTGCGTGGCTGCTGTATTTGCTGAAATTGTTTCGCTTCATTCTTTGGCAGTAAAAAAGTTTACAGTGGAAGGTATATTGAATTTCCGAGTGCTTGTTGCCTGTATTTAAAATACAGAGAGTAACTGCAGTGGGACCTTCACTGAGTTCGCACGTCCTATTGTTTCTGCTGTAATTTTTTGAAATACTTGTCATATTATTTAAAGGCTGCGTTATTACAGGTTATAATGCAGACAGTCCAAAGAAAAATATAAGCTTTCATATTTTTCTCTGAGATGAAACGTTAAAGTATAGCTGTCCTGATGCTATTGGAAGGACACTGTAAACGCTGCACATTCTAGAATAAGCTCCCGGCTTTTCAAAGAAACTGATTATGTAAGGGATTTAAGTCGCAATTGCTTAATTTGCCACGGAAAAAGTGCTTAATGCAGACGCAGCACCGTCATGCAACTTGCCGTACAGTCATGCGAACATCATTGTGTCTGCCACCTGCATCCGAGGGGAAAAAACCACGATATACGAAACGCGAAGTGCATAAAAGACCTCTAGAGACTTACTATCGTTCAGCATTACAAGAAAGTTTATGCAAAGACTTTATATATTGAAAAAACTATTTAGCACCTTTACGGGGGACAGGAAATGGAGGGTAAATTTCCTTTCTTCCTCTGTATTGTAGAAACACTTGTGTTCTTATTGTAATGTATTCCGATAAGACTATATTAAAAGATTCCTATTCTTTTAAAGTCAGAAGTTCATATTATAGACACTGTTGATATGTTTGTGATCTGATATGTTACTGATTGGTTACTGATTGGTTACACGTAAATTCACGATAGAATATGACCCAGCAGTCTTAACTGCAAAATCTTACAGCCGAATATTACTTAGTATTTAAGGTAGAAACGATATCTTTCGTCAAGAACTTAATATAAATGCACATTCCGTGCCGTTGTGGAATAAGGTAGTGCAGACCGCTTGAGAGCGCGCAGTCGCACAGTGACGTCAGAGCGCCAGCCAATGGCAGAGCAGAGCGCTTACTGCCCGCCGGCCGCGGTGGCCGAGCGGTCTGCGGCGCCTATCACAGTCTGCACGGCCACTACGGTTGGGGGTTCGAATCCGCCCTCGGGCATGGATATTTGTGCGGTCCTTAGTATTAGCTAGTTCATAAGTAGTTTGTAAGTTTAGGGACTAATGACCCCGTAGTTAAGTCCCATAAGCTCTACAAACATTTGAACATTTTTTGAGCTTACTGCCCAACATTATATTTATTATCCTTGCTCGACTCGGTAACGTACTCGCTGCATGTCAGCTGTCCACATTCGGGCATGCGTGTAGCCGCGCATAAGATGGTTACTCGGAGCCTCGGCTCAGCTCGCCTTGCTTCACCTCAACGCGCCAAGCCTCGCTTCTAAAAAAATAAAATGTTTGTAAATCTATCGGACCAAACTGCGTGGTCATCAGTCCGTAGCTTACAAACTACTTAAACCTAGGTAAACTAACCTAAGGACAAACAAACACACCCATGCCCCAGGGAGGACTCGAACCTCCACGGCGAGCAACCGCGCGCTCCGCAGCAAGGCGCTTTAGACCGCTTAGATACTCCACCGCGGCAGCCTCGCTTTGCCCTGCCCCACTGCTTAGCACTCAAGTCCGACATCTTTGTCTCTCCGTCTCTCCGTCCCCACCCCCCTCCCGCCCCTCCCTGGTCTTAGCTGCTTCTCCTATTCTTGTCTTCTTTTAACAGGAATGTAATAACGCAAGACATCCAGAAGAAGGCCGCTTCCAACTGATACATTGGTGGAACCATGAGGTCCAATGCCCAGAAGAATTTTATAGACGTTAACAACGGCCACTTAAACCTTTTTTACATTCCTGAATGCATTAAATACGGTCATACAAAATACGGTCATACAAAATGTAAATAAGACTCATTTACAAACAGATGATTTATAAAATACGGTCATACAGAATACGGTCATACGGAATACAAATACGGTCATACAGAATGTAAATAAGACTCATTTACAAACAGATGATTTATTCTTCCACGACGTGCACATGTCATGGCTATTATTCCTGTAACATACAGAGAGACTTGTTTACGAAGTGAATATGCAAAGAATGTTAATATTTACAGGTGTAGCTCTTAACACGGTTCAGCTGTTCGTAACTTGTGAACATGTTTTATATTTACTATCCAATGAGCAGCAGGTCGTTGACGCGCTCAGCATTTAATACGCTGCGGCGATTTGTCAACAGTACAACTGGTTTATTAAAACACCGTTCACTAGGCGAGGTAATTCAAATGTTCAATGTTTGTAGAACTTATGGGACTTAACTACGGGGTCATCAGTCCCTAAGCTTACAAACTACTTAAGAACTAGCTAAGACTAAGGACGGTACAAATATCCATGCCCGAGGGGGGATTCGACCCCCGACAGTAGTGGCCGTGCAGACCGTGACTGGAGCGCCTCAGTCCCCTCGGCCATCGCGGCCGGCAGGCGAGCTAATGAAGAGGCGTGCATGTAACTATGGAAGAAGGTCTGCAGAATGTTCTTTCCGTATGTTACAGCCGATGTCATGAGTATTGGATAATTTAATTGTGACAAGAATATTGTCGATGTTATAGTTCAGACTACTGATTACACACACATTCTGTAGTTTCTTAATTAGTCAAAGTTGAGCCTTGTCTTTTCAGACTACAGAATTTGAGATTACACTACGTTCGTTGATTCATGGAAGAGATTTTCAAATATGTTCTACCGTAAACCTCCTGACTATAGTCAACAATCAGAAGGTTGATTTAAACACCAAAGTACTTTACTAGACTTGGTCCTCTTGGATGTGGTCTGCCATTTACCTTTCCGTCCTCTGAATTGAGTCAGTCGGCCACTTGCAGTGGTCCGGCCGCGGTGGCCGAGGGGACTGAGGCGCTCCAGTAAAGGTCGGCGGTTCGAATCCCCCCTCGGGCATGGATATTTGTGCCGTTCTTAGTCTTAACTAGTTCATAAGTAGTTTGTAAGCTTAGGGACTGATGACCCAGTAGTTAAGTCCCATACGTTCCACAAACATTTGAACATTTTGAACCACTTGCAGTGGGACGTACATTTAAATGCGGGCCACGGTGGAGTGGCCGAGCATTCTAAGGCGGGTCGCTGCGGAAAGAGTGGTTGTTCGCCCGAGTCCTCCGTGGGCCATGGGTGTGTGTGTTTTCCTTAGGTTAGGTAAATTAAGTAGTTTGCAAGTCTAGGGACTGATCGCCAAAGCAGTTTGGTTCAATACGTTTAGAAACATTTGAACATTTACTTATTTATTTCTGTTTTTAATGCGGAATCACAACTAATCTGTGTTTTTCACATTCACAAATATTGCGAGAAATTACAGACGTCGTAAGTGTGGTGTCGCACAAGTACAAAGTGCGCGCCACCTACTTTCGCCGCGCGCCGCCATGCACGCACGGCGCGGCGTTCTTACGACGACAGCCACGAGCGCCCTCTGCGACAACGCCGCTCGTGGCCACCACTGAAGGACATCGGACTTCGGACTGAGATAGCAACCAGTTAGGACCTTCGTAATCAGATAGGCACCAGTGAAGACTTTGCTATTGTACAGGCACTAGGCAGGCCTCTAACAACTATATATCAACATTCTGCAGTAATATGTAAAAGTTAAGTATTGTTACATTCTGTGCAATATATATCTCTTTCCAATTTACTCTAGTGTTTATAGTTTCTGGCTGCTCCCCTCCGTACCTGCACCAGCGGGCTATCTATATTCCTGTGTCAGTCTTATTCCACTCGGCCACCGACACCTACGACGAGGCTGGGACACAAAAGCGGCGACGAGGCAGGGACACAAAAGTGGCGACGAAGTTGGGACACAAAAGTGGCGACGAGGATGGGATACAAAAGTGGCGACGAGGATGGGATACAAAAGTGGCGACGAGGAGTGATAGAACCTTGGACCAGCCCGCTTGCAGCAGCCAGACAGCAGCAGTCGGAGCACGCAAAAATTGCTCCCGCCCACCCACCCTTATTATACGATTTTTGGGGGAACATTTTCAGTTACGTGTTTTGTGGACTTTTTTGTTGCAGAGCGTCCTCTTTCATATTGCATTTGTGTTTTGTTATAATTTACTTGTATACGCGGCGCCTAATCGGTCAGCATGGCCACTACCCCGAACCCAAACTTAATGGAAATTATTCAGTTACAGACGGCGCAAATAACACAACTACTCCTGGCGGTGGCGCAGTTGACAACTCAACAACAGCCGTCGCATCAGCAGCCCACACCTGCCGCCGCACCGCTTCCGACGTTCCGCCAGTACAACGAACGTGAGGAAGAATGGAGCGACTATTTCGCACAGTTTCAAGAACTCGTCGCGGCTCATCAAATTACAGGTCAGAGAGTGAAGAACCTTTTCTTATCGATTGTGGGCCCCCAGACCTTCGTATTATTGCAAAAACTTTTCCCTCACGCCTCTCCTCGTGATGTAGACTTTGAACAAATTGTAGATGCACTGAATGCTCATTACGAGAGGAAAGTTCTCGTAGCCGCTGCGCGGTACCGATTTTTCAGACTTAAAAAATTACCGCAGCAGTCACACCAAGAGTGGATTACGGAATTGAAGGGCTTAACCCGCCAATGTAAATTTACTTGCTCTTGTGGACTTTCTTATAGTGACGTTATGTTGAGGGATGCGATTACGCAGAATATTCAGGACCCCAGAATTAGAGCAGCAATTCTGAAACAGTCTGACCCTTCATTAGACAGTGTACTGCAGCTTATAGAAGCGCATGATACTTTTGACTTAGCAGATGTAGAAATGCAAAGCCACAGTGTAAATTCAGTGCGCCGCAACGGACGCTTTCCTAGCCGTAGTTCTCAGTATAGCACTAGTGATTCTTATTTTTCTACCGGCCGTGCTGAACAGACAGTGAACAGTAGCCAGAGTAAAAGTGCGACGCAAAGGTCGCCCCGTAGTGTTAGAAACAGTGATTTGAATAACGGGCGCCAACGCTCATTTCAGAAAAATGTACGTAAATCTTGCGCCCAGTGTGTGTCTCGCCACAAGCGTGCTCATTGCCCTAGTCGCAACGCAACCTGTTATCAATGTGGCAAATCGGGACATGTGCAGTCTCTGTGTATGCAGATTAAAAAGTCAAAGAACGGTGCCTTTCGGAACATTGCTTCGCAGAGTGCGAGAACAGTGCATGCAGTAAATGTAATAGACGCTGTGGAATTGAACAGTGCTTTCCTGGGATCTCAATTGCAAGAAAGTAGTTCTGTGCCTATGGCAAAACTATATAGTGCACCACGTAGCAAGCGCCGACGAGCGCGTAAAACAGTGCAACGGAAAAGGGTTCGGGACAAGCAAAATGACTATGAACAGTGCATTCCTGTAGTGAAAATAGTGCCTTCTGCAACTTCTCCTTGTAATAGTGCCCAGTACTGTGTAAATAGAGACAGTAGACTTGATGTAGCTACTCAAAAGTTTAGTGCAGTAGTTGGTGCATCTGTAGTAGCCTCGCATTGCGCGGACGCCGATCCGGCGGTAGTGCCATCTCGTGACAGTGTTGTTAATCCGCTGCGTGCCGAGTCTACGCCGCTTCCTTCACTACGCGGCCCGCGCATGCGCAAAAAGTGCAGTAAACAAGTTCTATCAGATGTTGCCCACATTCGCGCACCTGTCGTGCGCCAGAAGCACAAACTGTTTGTAAATCTCTCCATAGAAAATAAGGCTGTGCAATTTCAGCTTGATACTGGTTCCGCTGTTACATTAATTAATAAAGACACTTATGAACTTCTGGGTTCGCCAAAATTATCGCTGTGTCAACAAGTGCTAACAGCTTATACCGGTCAAAATATTCCCGTGCTAGGAACGTGTAGCCTGCCCGTCTCTTTTCAAGGTGTAACAAAAACAGTTGCTTTTGTAGTTCTTCAGGCCGAATCGACACAGAACATTTTTGGACTAGATGCTTTTGACTTGTTTGGTTTATCAATTCAAAGAGATGTGCTTCAAATTTCGTCAATAGTGCCTCAGGATAAAATCAATGCATTGTGTGACAAATATAGTGACTTGTTTTCGCCGGAACTAGGTTGTGCAAAAGACTTCGTGGCACATGTAACTTTAAAAGAATCTGCAGTTCCAAAATTTCGTAAAGCTAGACCAGTGCCTATCGCATTGCGTGATTCAGTTGCCGAAGAACTTAAACGTTGGCAAGATAGTGGGCTGATTTCTCCTGTTTCTGCGAGTCAGTGGGCCTCGCCTATAGTAATTATACCCAAGCCGACAGGAAAACTTCGTCTCTGTGCGGACTTCATATCAACAGTGAACAGTCAAACAATTGTAGACACGTACCCTCTGCCCAGACCTGAGGAACTGATGGACAAATTAGGACAGTCTCGCTTCTTTTCCAAGATTGATTTAGCAGAGGCATACTTACAGATTCCACTTGATGACGAGTCAAAAAAGTTTTTCGTCATTAATACTCACATGGGCCTTTTTCAATTTCAACGCCTACCCTTTGGCAGTTCTTCCGCTCCCGCTATTTTTCAGCGTTTTTTGGAACAGCTGACAGTTTCTGTACCGTGTTGTTCGAACTGTTTAGATGATATTGTGGTATCCGGACGTACAGTTGAAGAACATTTAGCAAACCTGGAGTGCCTTTTCAAAGTGTTGACTGCAGCAGGTCTACGTTGCAATAAAGCAAAGTGTTCGTTTTTTCAAACTGAAATAGAGTACCTAGGCCATGTTATTAATGCCCAAGGAATTCATCCCTTACAGTCACATCTTCGAGCAATCAAAGACTTGCCTCCTCCTAAGAATGTGCATGAATTGCAAGCAGTGATGGGAAAGCTTAACTATAATTTCCGATTTATTCCCAATGCCTCTCAGATTGCAGCTCCACTGCATCACTTACGTAGGAAGAATGTTCCTTTTGTATAGTCTACAGATTGCCAAGTTGCCTTTGACAAATTAAAGACTGCACTACTCAGTGATGAATGTTTGATTCCCTTTGAACTCTCGTCGGGTTGCACAGGAAACAGCTGCGGATGCAGACTTAAGTGTGGTAGCACGTTTTGTTCGCTCAGGGTGGCCTGCCAGAGCCAAAGACATTGATCGGCCTCTGGTTCGACGTTATTTTGCACAACGTCATGCATTATCTTTAAGTCAGGGTGTACTGTTGTTGCATACCGACAACGACCAAACAAGAGTGATAGTTCCCTGTTCCCTGCAACGAGAAGTGTTACGCCTCCTGCATCAAGGACATTGGGGTATTGTTAGGACAAAGCAATTGGCCAGACGTCATTGTACCTGGGTTGGTATGGACGCTCAGATAGAGAACATGACGTCACAGTGTACTGTTTGTGCGGAGCATCAGGCGGCTCCTCCACAGCGTTTCTCAGACTGGCCACGCCCCAAGGGACCATGGCAACGTTTACATATTGACTTTGCCGGACCTTTCTGGAATACGCGCTGGTTAATTGTTGTAGACGCTTTCAGCAACTTTCCGTTTGTGATTGCCATGAACTCAACGACAGCTTCTAGTACAATTAGTGCCTTAACATCAGTGTTTTGCATCGAAGGCTTGCCTGAAACTATCGTCAGTGACAATGGACCTCAGTTTGTTAGTGCGGAATTTCAACAGTTTTGTCGCGTGAATGGCATTCAGCATATCACCACCGCACCTTTTCACCCTCAGTCCAATGGTGAAGCAGAACGTTTCGTTCGAACATTCAAGTCTCACATGGAGAAGATGAAAGGTCAGCACTCCAGGCAGCAAGCTCTTCAAATTTTCCTGTCTACGTATCGGTGCATGCCACGTGACGGCCCGTCTCCTGCCGAGCTGCTACACGGCCGCCGTCACCGCACTCTCCTTCACCTGCTGCAGCCTCCCACGCACCGAGTCGGTTCGTATGGCGCTACGCGTTTTCAGGTTTCTACGCCGGTGCTGTACAGGGTGTTTGCTGGCAACAAGAAGAAATGGTTACCGGGCACCATTCAGCGCGTGCTCGGTCGCAATATGTATGTTGTACGTTCTTCCACAGGGTCGGAGCTGCGGCGCCACGCAAACCAATTGCGCTTGCACAGGCCGCGCGATCCTGTCTCCGGTTTCTTGATTCCAGACCCAGTTCACCGCCAGGGAGCACATCCACATCGTTCGTCGACGGGTCCAGCGTCCCCGGACTACGAGATCGTCCCGATGGAGATTGACGCGACTCCGCCGCTGTCGCCGCCGCAGATGACAGCGTCACCGAGAGGGACTCCGGGACCGTGCGGGCCCCCCCAGCTTGGGCCACGCACCTCAGAAGAAGATGACCTGCTCCCTCTGGGCGGGGGCGGGCGCCCTTCCGCTGGTTTTCGCGGGTTTTCCAGCGGATCGCAAGGTGTATACCGGGGCGCGGACGGCGTCTCGATCCCAGCCGCAGCTACGACGCCCGTCCCACCAGTAACGCCCCCGCCCAGGCCCTCCTCCCAGTGCCGTCGCCCTGGCCCTCAGCCCTACGCCACGACGGCGCGGCGGTTTGGGGGGAGGGGTGTGGTGTCGCACAAGTTAAAGCTCTGTATAGGGAAAGTATGGCCATCCTTTTCCGCGCCGCTTGCCGCCGTCTGCAGCTCGTGATTGGCTGAAATCGAGTCACGTGGTTCTTTCCGCCATCTTGGTCCTATACGTTGCTGGGCTGCCATGAGAAACCTTATGAATATACGTATGTTTTGGTTTGAATAATGCCACAGTGTTGTACTTTTGGGTGTTTTTAAGAAGCGAAGAAGGGAGGTAAACATTATAGTACTTCCATTAGGTATCAGAAATGCAGGAAGATGAACAGTCAGGCTGATGAAAATCGTCAGAGAAAACTAGGAGTCCAGAAACGATAATGTAAATTAATAGATTAAAGATTCACTGAAGAATGGATCACGCAGCAGATAGCTATATATCTTGAATAAATTTGTGGAGAAAATTCCTACACAATGTCGCGAGGTTAAATTATTTACGCGTCGTTGATTTTATCTGCAGGTAGTTGTCGAAAACACTCAATTTTATTTTACATATTAGTGAGTGAACTAGATTCCCATTTAGATAGGAAATTAACATACAGTTCCTGAAACAAGCTTTTCTCATTGGCTTTCGTGTGCTAGAGTGTGTCATAACAGGAAACAAAGAATTGAAACAAGACAAATATTAGACATTCAAATGTAATTGGCGTTGTAAAGACACCTTTAATTTCTTTTTCTGGTAAAAGACATGTAGTGGGTATCTCCTTACAGTTTTCGTAGTTCATGTAAGATATAAGTACATAATACCCAAGAAAATACTCATCAAAGACTTTTCCATGATCTCAAATTGTTTTCTTAATTTACACTATGCTCCGATGATGACATGTTCGCGGTCTATTGAAATATTTGGCTACGGTACAGGTCAGCCTGAATTATGGGTGAACTCTTTAGATATAGAGCCACAAACCAGTTTTCTTAAATTCGAACGATAAGTATTCCGTAGAGCAGCCAGGTCCGCATGAACAGAAGTACGCGAAATTCCCGCATCTGTTCGTCGGATATAACAGCCTGTATCTCGAGAATGAAAAGAGTTATCATTCTGCTCTGAACCTTAAATAAAATTCCGATATATTACCTACATTTCGTCCGCAGCATTGTATGAGCTAAAATCAACCATACGCAAAGTCTACGCAATGCGACTTTTCCTCTGCAAACTCTTCAAAATTTTGCGCAGTAGTTTACTAAATTTGATGTAGCACGGAAACTATAAGTAATAATGAACAGAAATTGAGATCATTATCGAGAGAATGTATCACATTATAACACGTGAAAAAATTAAATTTTTTTATTGGTTGGTTTTCTCAAAATTGGTTGATAAGTATTGTTAAGCGCTGGGAACTTCGTAGCGGTCGACGTGTAAGCAGCAGCGGAATAGGCCCAGCATGGCTGCCGCTGGCAGGCTGGCCATACTTTCCCTATACAGAGCTTTAGCACAAGTACAAAGTGCGCGCCACCTACTTTCGCCGCGCGCCGCCATGCACGCACGGCGCGGCGTTCTTACGACGACAGCCACGAGCGCCCTCTGCGACAACGCCGCTCGTGGCCACCACTGAAGGACATCGGACATCGGACTGAGATAGCAACCAGTTAGGACCTTCGTAATCAGATAGGCACCAGTGAAGACTTTGCTATTGTACAGGCACTAGGCAGGCCTCTAACAACTATGTATCAACATTCTGCAGTAATATGTAAAAGTTAAGTATTGTTACATTCTGTGCAATATATATCTCTTTCTAATTTACTCTAGTGTTTATAGTTTCTGGCTGCTCCCCTCCGTACCTGCACCAGCGGGCTATCTATATTCCTGTGTCGGTCTTATTCCACTCGGCCACCGACACCTACGACGAGGCTGGGACACAAAAGCGGCGACGAGGCAGGGACACAAAAGTGGCGACGAAGTTGGGACACAAAAGTGGCGACGAGGATGGGATACAAAAGTAAGTCTTAGATAAAATATCCTAGGAATAACGATTTACAGTTCGATACTTAAACTTTATTTTTTCCAGGCTGGTGCCGACAGAGCCTAACTCAGCCCGTCACCGTATGACTCCCTGACATGATGCAGAATACGATTTTTTTTTACTGTTTTGTTTCTTTTCATGTTTTCATCTTTGTTTGGAGGGAAAAAGGAATTCTGTAATATATTTTTGCAAAAAACATTACGATACGTGATTCGTCGTTTCGTTGTTAGATAAGTCCACATCGACTGACTCTTTTATCCAACATCCTGTAATAAGGTAAAAATAACGCATCCCAGTGAGGAGTGAACGTATATTGCTGAAAGGTAAGAATATCATCTCCCCTCACACCAGGAACGAATTGCACGAAATAAGGAAACGATCACATCACAGAATTTGACTTTCATTTTAGGAAAGAAGAAGGAATCGGGTCGTAAAAGAATGTGGATAGAGTAAGAGACACCGGAAGTTCTGGCAAAAAAAGCCACTTGAATTCGCAGCCAAAGCCAGTTCATCAGATAACCTCTGTGTGTCAACTTATGCGGGAGCATGTTCAAAAAACCATATCGAAATTACATTGCTAAGCCGATCCGTAGAAGGCGTTGGTTAATAGCTATGGTTTTTCCATATTTCGTTCTCTTCGTTGTTCCTTGTGTGTCTGTGGGGGGGGGGGGGGGGGTATGATTTTCTGACATTTCCGAAATACATGTTCACTCCTCACTGCAGTGCCTTGTATTCACTTCGTTACAGGGAAAATCTTGCAAATATGCTGAACCTCACATTCACTAAACAGGATGTTGGACAATCTATGTGGACTTATCCAACAACGAAACGAAGAATCAATTATTATTTTGCTTCTTGCAAGACATATTACAGTATTCCTTTTTCCGGAAAACAGATACAAATACCAAAAAATAAAAGTTACAAATAAATAAAAAGAAACAAAAAGTAACGTCTACAATGTGAGTGAGTGGTTAGGTGACGGACGGGTGGAAGCTTTGCTATCATCAACCTGAAGCTGGCAGCTTACATCCCTGCTTCCTGTTGAAATGTTTGTTGATCTGTTTGACCAAACTGTTATGATGATCAGTTCCTAGACTTATAAACTACTTACTAAGGACAACACACACACAGGCATGCACCAGGGAGGACTCTAACCTCCGACTGTGAGCAACCGCGCTTTCCGCAGCGAGGCGCCTTAGAATGCGCGGCCACTCCACTGCGGCCCCCATTTAAATATACGGCTCCCCGTATGTGGCTGAGTGACTCAGTTCAAAGGTCGGAAAGAGAAATGGCAGACCACATCCAACAGGACCGAGTCTGGTAAAGCACTGTATGTTTAAACCATAATTCAGATTGTTTACTGCTGTACGTTCGGTAGAATAAATTTGCTAATTTCTTTCATGAGTCAAAGAACGTAGTGTACTCTCAAATCTTGTAGTCTGAAAGGACAAGCCTCCACTTGGACCAATTAAGAAACTACAGAATGTATGTGTAATCAGTAGTCTGAACTATAACATCGATAATATTCACGTCGCAATTAACCCTACACTGCATGAATTTTTATTTTGGCGCAAAAAATATATATGGTAGAAAATGTTCCTATGCAGGGGAAAAATATTGAAAAAAATTATATAACTCATTTAACAATTTGAAAGTCATTACTTACCTGTTGCCATTGTCAACATCATGCATTTAGACACTCTGCAGGTAAATATTGGTATCTAAGATGTTTTCTACTCCGTTTATATGTCTGTAACATGATTTTTTTTTCCTGACAGAAGTCGTATCAGTTTGTAATTACGTTAATGCTCAACTGAGTAAAATCCGCTGGAGCGCTCTTTGCTGCATTTCTCCTCAATTCATGATTGCCCTGCCTTCTATGGAGGAAACGATCAACTAAATGCTTAGAACAGACTCGAAAGTATACGATATGCATGGTGTTGCCATCTGCCAACAAGAAGTATGTCTGAAAAAGTAACAAAAATATGTGTTGCCAAACGGCAACATTATGCAGTGTAGGGTTAAATTATCCAATATTCATGTCATCGACCGTAAAGTACAGAAAGAATATTCTGCAGCCCTTCTTCCATAGCTACACGATCATAACGTCTGGTGTAAACATGTATTGAAATATTTAATGCTCAAGGGCGCATACTGAGGGGCATTGTGGTAGAATGGTTTTCTGACGGTGTACCACGTCACTAGTGAGAGTGGGGCTGATGGTGGGCCGGCCGCGGTGGCCGGGGTGATTGAGGCGCTTCAGTCACGGTCTGCACGGCCACTACGGTCGGGGGTTCGAATCCCCCCTCGGGCATGGATATTTGTGCCGTCCTAGTTCGTAAGTAGTTCATAAGTAGTTGGTAAGTTTAGGGACTGATGACCCCGTAGTTAAGTCCCATATACTCTACAAACATTCAAACATGCTGATGGTGGTTCTTGACATAATCAAGTTGTATCGAGAAATCGATTGACAGAGATCGATCAAGGCTGAAATATGCAGAATTACTACCGAACAGACAACACAGCCAGCACTTTCGTTGCAGTGTATGAACGCTTAAGCGAAGCCCACCTTTCCTCCCGATTAGCAATTGTACGCTTCATTTCTCACACTTCACATTTTTCTCGACGCTACAGCGTAGACTGTAATGAAAGTAATTGACATATTTTTGGAAACATATTTGTTTCACTTATGGGGAACAGCACTCTTATTTAAATTTATATATAAAGAACAGTCTAGAGTGCAAAACATTTATTTCGACTAGTTTCGGTCTTATTTTAGACGTCTTCAGGAAATTAAGCTCCACAACATCAATGGAACTTAATATGCTGAAGATGGTCTAAAATAAGACCGAAACTAGTCGAAAAAAAATTTTGAACTCTACACTGTTCTTTATATATAAAGTAATTGAATCGGTTTAAAGTCATGTAGGTCCGGCACGTCAACCTTTCTGCCGATTGCACAACTTTTCGTTAAGTGAAGTTAATTATATAAATAATTGTGGATTGAGCTTTTAAATTGTTCTTAACATCCTAACAATATAAACCAAATCAACTAACAGCTACTAACCAATTTTTTACTGGAAATAATATCAGTTAATTATATTTATCGTGAAATTTGTACCCAAAAACGTTATTTGTTGAATAAGTATCCAATTCTCACATTCCAGTAGCTAGCGACATCACTTCAGTAACCCATCTGATCGTCACTAGTTACATTATTTTTATGCCTTTTCCGACAGGAGATGTCGTCTGAGTTTATTTAGGAGTAAGTGATGAAGTTTCATGTATCTTAGATAAACTAGGAAACTCTGTATCAACTGAAGGTGCTGTTGACTTATTCCTTCCAGGAGCCAGGGTACACTGACAGATTATTGTAATACGCAACGAAATTAGTTGGAAGATTAAGTAAATCAAAATTTTTACAATACTATAGTAGTTCATGTTAGAGTACTAACATTAATCTCCAAACCGCACTTTTCTACCTGTCTCCACTTCGCAATGTATCATGTGATTAGAGTCATAGAAATCATTTTGAAACACTGTGTAATTTCCAAACGTGCTTGATACAATGAAAAACCGCCAACAATTGATCATCGTACGCACCGCGACGCTACCCCCCTCACCAAACATTCTGGTTCGTAATTTGAATGGTAAGACGGGCGCGCCTCGACATATTCATGTTTTCTTACGATTTAAATCTAATGTCACAGCGTATAGTCTCTCGAGAGATGTGCAACTGTAATCGCAAGTATCCCTGAGTGGAGATGAATTTACCCTAAGCTTCAAATATGTGTAGTAACAAATTTCACTTTATGAGAAATGCTACTTTAGATGTGCAATATAACCGTGTTAGTTGACATATATTCGAATACGTCAAGAACTTTTGATTACATGGTTTTGAAGCCGCCAAATAAGTCTAGAAGTTAGTTCTCTTCTTCTGCGACTTTGACTATAGCCAGGCCATGTTCGTCCTTTGCCGTGTTGTGCAGGAGAATTTCTCATTCTCGTAAAGATTTACACATTGTGTTCTAAGACTATCAAAAATAACTGTGCCCACAAATTAGTGTTTTTGAATCAAAACATTCATTTATGTTCATCTCATTTGGTTTTTATTTCAACTAGAGGCCCCGTTAGTGGAATGACAAAACGTTGGGAAAAATGGAAGTAAAGTTAATGTTCACGCATAGCTTTCTTCATAATCTATCAATGCAAGTTATTAAAAGCGCAAATGAAAGACTTAGTCCGCTGAGTGTTGTTAGGTAAAAAAGAACTGCGTACCTTAAGATACCGTAAAACAAACCAATTAAAATATTCAATGCAAGAACAGATGGAAACCGCGTTTGAATAAAAATAAAGGATGGAGAGAGTTATGTAAATTCCGATTCTTGATGACAAATCTGTGGATTAATACCTTTGGTTTAAAAAAAATGAAGGAAATCGGCCGGCCGCGGTTTTCGAGGGTACTGAGGCGCTCTAGTCACGGTCTGCACGGCCACTACGGTCGGGGGTTCGAATCTGCCCTCGGGCATGGATATTTGTGCCGTCCTTAGTATTAGCTAGTTCATAAGTAGTTTGTAAGTTTAGGGACTGATCACCCCGTAGTTAAGTCTCATAAGCTATACAAACATTTTCAATTTTTTTTTCTTTGAAGGAAATCGGCCGGGTAGTTTGGTCTTGTTGATTGTCTGTACTTCTCGTAGATTCTTTTAATACATAAGATTATATTCTGTTCTGTAGTGCAGTAGCTATTTCTATGCTTGATCCAAGGTTTGTAGAGCTGTATGTCACTCGTGTCAGTTTTCGTAAGTAATTACATGTTCCTTGTATAGAAACCATCATTTAGGCTACACTAATGAGGAGATAAGGAGCTTGGAAACTGTAGCTGACTTACATAACGCTCTGTTTTCTGTGATCCCTCTGATCAACGACAGTATTGTCTACTGTTAGACATTGTCTATTGGTAGAGATTACGCAACTACCGACTCGCAGTCGTTCTAGGTTAAGCACGTGATAATTCGGCACGAATTTTTCATGGTAGAGGCTGCTTGTGTTCATATGTGCCAAAGCCAAGTAAATAAATATTCTTATTCCTGCAACTATTCCTGCAACTAGGCCCTTTTCCACTTGTTGACTGTTAGCTTGCCAGTTTGATTGACAAGCTCGTTTCTTAAGTGATGCCGAACTTCAGACTCACTATGGTAGTAATCTGTAGCATGAAAAATGGGGTGGCAGGCTATAACAATCTGAAACTATTACTTGGGTTATGTTCTAATGATCTTACTCTAACAAAAGTTTTCTTAGGAACCCGAGCAGCTGAAAATATGTACGTGAGATATTTAAAATTGTCATCGCGTCGAAGGTTACATAGCTACAGGAACGTGGCCATTGGAGTATAAACGAGCATAGATTCTGTCATCGCGTCGAAGGTTACATAGCTACAGGAACGTGGCCTTTGGAGTATAAACGAGCATAGATTCTGTCATTGCGTCGAAGGTTACATAGCTACAGGAACGTGGCCTTTGGAGTATAAACGAGCATAGATTCTGTCATCGCGTCGAAGGTTACATAGCTACAGGAACGTGGTCACTGGAGTATAAACGAGCGTAGATTCTCCTGACAAGGTCGCTAAATCAGTGACACACTTCGTAACTAGTGTTGTCATATGGATTTCGTTTACTAGTCAACACACCTACTCCTCATAGTCAGATACTCTACAAGTAATCCCAATTAGTCATCGGGGCTATTACTTTACAAACATAAGCCCCAATTATTTCTAAGACATACGTCATTCCAGATGTAAGCCATTAGCGATAAAGTACTCCAAAATTGTGCCTAGCGTGAAGATTACTACGTAACATCTCTCTACATCAACTAAAAATAGCCTATAGACCACTGTATTTACCAAACATATCAAAGTACTACTAATAGTATGGCTACAGTGGAAAATGTGTTCCATCAAGCACTAAAAATTTCCATGACTGAGCGATATGTTTATAAGAGTTACATCTGAATCGGGATTATTTCACTACAAAAATATATTTTCCTTTCGACGGAGAACAATGACGGCTATCGGGTGTGTTACTACTGCTTTCCGGGTGAAAAGTACAACTAAACATCTGTATATATTATGTGTGTGTTTATATTGTCAAAATTTAGGAAGTTGTGAAACGTCATATTACCGACGTGTGAGATATGGAAGCATCAGTGAAATCCCTTAAGCGGGGAAGGGGATGTCTTAGAGCAGACGGAGCTCGGATGAATGGATCCGTGAGTGGAAGGACCAGGCTAAAGGAAAGATAACCCTAGGAGGTTTTCTGGTCTGAAGTACATTTATCAATTACATTAGGGAAAATATTCATAATCTGATGGCACACGTTAACTAAGGCTCTTTGCCGAATCTTCAGAAAACATTAATAATACTTTTTTACAGTACTAGATGAAACAATACAGCTCTTATTACGTGTCTTCCGACCTCCAAAGAGGCATTAGCATTAAGTCGCAGAAGATTCGAAAGCCAGTTATTGGCGCTTCTACGGAAAATAACAAATTTCGCATGACTGGTTAGTTTGAAATATGACTAGTATTTACGAAAAACATAGAAGTAATGCTTCATATACAGTTAAAATATCCTCTGGCTTTGTAGGAAAGAAGACAAAACATTAGAATGTACTCTTAATCACTGTTTCACAAAAGTATAAATTGTTAGTTGAGTACCAAACCATTTGTACACCCGCTTGTCGAAGCATTAAGTGTTCTGCACAGTTCAAAATTTATTGGCCTCACTAAGAGATAAATAACGAACTAGAATTTGCTAGAAGATACAAACGTATTTAGCAACTAAACATTTCAAATGCCACTCATTGGCACGTTATGCTTATTTCACAGACCAAAATATTTTTAGGGAGGTGAACAGGTAGGGCATAACAGCTTTGACATAATTTCAGAACGACATATCGACCATAGCTGTTTATTTTTTCTCAATGCTACCGGTTTCGGTCAATTTACCATTATCAAACGTTAGCCTGAAGTAGATGAAAGTTATCAAAGCATTAGTCAACCAAAGATAACGAACATGCTTACATTAAATCTCATTGCGCCAAGAATATAGGGCATACGGTCATGCTATGCCTATGACCATCTTTGGTCTTCATTAGGATCTATGATTGATGTAAATAATGTGATTTCTATGTTTATAAACAAGTGCTATACAATATGATGAAGTGGAAGTATGATATGTACATATGCACTGCTATGGAACTGTGATGTTAATATACTCTACAATTTGTAGCTATACAGGGTGTTTCACTAAGTGGGTTTGCCTCTGTAACTTATGAAATAATAGGTGACGGGAAATTTTATTGCGGTAGGTCAACACTAGAAATGTTACACTTTCTGCGGAGCTATGAACATAGTTTATTGTATCGTTTTCCAAAGAGTTACAGCTCAAAGATATAATTTTTAAATCGAACAATAGTTTTTTTCTATCGTGCACTGGATTCGTTGAAACCATCTGCGTCCAAATCAATTTAAACTACATTCCTATCACTTAGTTTGGGAGCTACAATCCTTCAAAGTTTCAGGGGAAGATACCACACACTGTACATAATACATGGCTGTGTGGTGGTGATGGATGTTATGGCGGTGGGAAGTTGATTTACATGAGATGTTCAAATGTGAGTCCATGTTCCTCAATGCATAATGCAATGCGCCGTCGAAAGGATCTGCGGACGAGATGTAACATCGCCGCTGTGACGGAGCGACATGCGTCCTCGATGCGCCGTTTTAGATCATCTGGGGATGTGGGCTCAGTGACAAACACGATCCTTTAGATGTACCCACAAAAAGAAATCTACTTTTGTTAAATCGGGCGACCTTGCGGGCCATGAATGAGGACCATGGCGCCCCAACCATCTTCCTGCAAACCTGTTTAGTTCTTCAAATGTTCAAATGTTTGTAATTCTATCGGACCAAACTGCGTGGTCATCAGTCCGTAGCTTACAGACTACTTAAACCTAGGTAAACTAACCTACGGACAAACACACACACCCATGCCCCAGTGAGGACTCGAACCTCAACGGCGAGCAACCGCGCGCCCGCGGTCAGACGCTTTAGACCGCTCGGCTACTCCACCGCGGCGTTTAGTTCTTCCACAGCAACACGCGCAGAATGGGCTGGGTGACCATCGTGCTGCATCCACATATGGACTCTCGTGTGTAGACACACATGTTCAAGGAGACCACCCAAACTGTCGGCTATAAAAGCGCGATGTAACTCACCTTTCAGTGTACCTGGGAAGTAGTGTGGACCGATGATTTCATCCCCAAGGATTCCACACCAGACGTTCATAGACCACCTACGTTGACGGTAGACAGGTCGTACCCACCGAGGATTGTCTGCGGCCCAGTAGTGCATTTATGGCGATTCACTGCACCATAATTTGTGAACGTGGACTCATCAGAGAACATAACGTTTTGAAAGACTCCAGCGTGAAATTACAAATGTCTCACTCACAGAATGTCACTCTTGCACGGAAATAGTTGCCATCCAGCTCCTGGATCAGTGACAGACGGTACGGGTGAAACCTATGGCCGTGTACTATACGCCACACAGATGTGAGACTAACACCAGCGACTGCAGCAACAGCTGATAAGCTGACATGAGGATCATGGTGTAGTGAAGCTGAAACAAACACCTCCGTCTCCTCACTTCTTGCAGGTCTTCGTCTGTTACTGCGGCGCATTACCAAGCTGCCTGTTTCCCGAAGTCGTTGTTCGGCACGTAAGAACGTAATGGCTGTGGGGGTTCTTCGCCTGGGATATCTCACGGCATACGCCGTGTCTACTTCAGTGGCATCGTATCGGCACTTGCCAAGCATCAGCAACATGTCAACGTACTCGCTGTTCGTGTATGACATCGTCATCCGATTTCAGTAACTGTGGTGTATTGAGCCCTGGTTGTTTGTGTGGCTCCAACTGTCGGGTATACGGCCGTGTGCGGTGACAGTTGGCAGTCTAACAAAGCATCGAGGAAGCTTCTAGGTCCGTGACACCGGCGACGTTACAACTCGGCCGCACCACATTTAGAAGGCGCATTGCATTATGCGCAGCGTTTGTGGTATCTGCCCCTGAAACTTTAAAGGGTTGTAGCTCCCAAACTAACAGCGATAGGAACGTAGTTTAAATTGATTCGGACGCAGCAGGTTTCAACGAATCTAATGCAGGATAGAAAAAAACTATTGTTCCATTTAAAAATTATATCTTTCTGTTTTACCACTTTGGAAAATGATACAATAAACTATGCTCATAGAAAGTGTAATATTTCTTGTGTTGGCCTACCGCATCAAAATTTCCCGTCACCTATTATTTTATAAGTTACAGAAGCAAACACCCTGTATTCACATCAATAAATATAACCTCGAGTGACTCATTTAGGTTACGAGACGAAAAAAGGAATTTCAGATACTAAAGAATAATGTAATTACAAAAACCTTTTGAGTTAACTGTCAAGCAGTACAGAGTATGAAACTAATTCTAATTAATCTGAACATAAAAATCAGAAGTGAAAACTTAAAGCCGGCCGCGGTGGCCGAGGAGACTAATGCGCTCCAGTCACGGTCTGCACGGCCACTACGGTCGGGGGTTCGAATCCCCCCTCGGGCATGGATATTTGTGCCGTCCTAGTTCGTAAGTAGTTTATAAGTAGTTTGTAAGTTTAGGGACTGATGACCCCGTAGTTAAGTCCCATAGACTTAACAAACATTTGAACATTTGAAAACTTGAAAGCAGGTCTTTGTTTTGGTGAGTGTAAACATAGCATAGTTATATAATATTAATTTAATTGCCCAACAATTGCCCAACAATAAAACGTGTGAACCAAAGTAACATTCTGGTGCTTTTTTTTTTAAATAATACTGTCCTATATGAATGCATGAAGAGAAAACATTGACAACAGATTCTTGTTTTGGTGTTAACACGCAAGATATTATATTGTTTGACCACAAAACATTTGAACAACCACTGATCGGCACCTTATGCATACTTTACAGTTCAAATTTTCTCACAACTACTTAGGTGACAATCTCGGCCTTTAACCAAACTCATACAGAACATAAAATCAAGCGCGTTCCACGGAAAATAAATGTCATGTCGCCCACCAAATCACTGCTTTGCAAAACGTAAGTGATACTGCTCGTAATCTGGTAGTAGGTTACGTCAAGATTCGCAGTCACGTGCCGCCCCATGCACACTGAGGTTTGTCCACAGTTCATAACTGAAAACATTTACCAAGCTGGTCGCTCCAATTACCAGACATAGATTGCTTACAAAAGGTAGATTTAATGAGGTATGGCTTTTAAATTGGCCAACGTGCACCAAGTTAAGAGAATAACGATTGACATCTGCAACAATGTCACCTTGGTAGAATTAATTTCAGCACACATCTGCCTCTCCTCCGCATTCCTGAAGGAGCACGCCCACTTCACCATTTTCTGAATTTGCCAACGCAAGCGTTCTTCAAGCCTTACACGTACTTTCGCCAAACACTGCACCGCGGAAAATCACACTTCAGACGGAGGCAGGCCGCGGTGGCCGAGGTGACTGAGGCGCTCCAGTCACGGTCAGCACGGCCACTACGGTCGGGGGTTCGAATCCCCCCTCGGGCATGGATATTTGTGCCGTCCTAGTTCGTAAGTAGTTCATAAGTAGTTTGTAAGTTTAGGGACTGATGACCCCGTAGTTAAGTCCCATAGACTATACAAACATTTGAACATTTGAGACGGAGCCTCGACTCATTCGTGCGGCTGTACACACCATACACAATGACAATCGTCAACGACGGAACTTTCCCCGAGTCTCCTCCACGAGTGCTGTATGTCTAACACGATGTTCCCTCCTCCGACCGCGGCGCATCCGTCACTGTCCACCCTCCGACTTCCGAGCTCCATTTCAATCTAGAGTAGCGCGCCCTCTCGTTGAACGAAGCCGCTAATAGCCTGAAACCTCTATGAAACGACAATCACCTTGCACTAAAATCAAAGACCGTAACAATCAGAAAGTGAATCATGGAAGAATCACACACTAACATAGTGAGTGAGGTAAATATAGGAAATGTTGGGGAAATGCCAGCCGACTATATTATAACCCCATACTACTTCAACAAGCCTTTCAATATAACAATTGGAAGTAGGAAGCAATGGGAGAAAATAGTTCGACACCGTACGGGGGATATTGTCTGGTTCAATGACGGGTCGAAATCATACCAAGGCGTTGGGGGCCGGGGTACACGGGGTGCAGCCAAGACTGGAGGGCGTCATCTCTCTAGGGAAACTGGCCTCAGTATTCCAGGCCGAAATCACTGCCATCTGGGCGTGTGTGGAGGAGAATTTGCGTAGGTGCTACAAAGACCGTAGCATTTATATCTATTCAGACAGCCAGGCAGCCCTGAGATCACTGGCAGCTCCTGCAACAAGATCTAAAATTGTTGCACAATGTCACAGAGTTCTGGTGGAGCTAGGGAAAAGCAATAGGGTAAACCTATTGTGGGTCCCTGGCCACTCGGGGATCAGTGGCAACGAACATGCCGACAGATTAGCCAGGATGGGGGCAGAGACTCTATTTATTGGACCGGAACCTGTCCTGATAATCATTAAGGCAATGATCAAATTGAGCTATGTAAATGGCTCAGAAGACAGCACGTAGAATATGGGACCAAAGTCTATTAACAAAGTCATGGCAAGGTAATGATGCCAAAGCCATGTTTTAAAAGAAGCTCTGCAATCCTGGGCCTGAACAGGAGACAGATTAGACTCATGGTTGGATTGCTGACAGGCCATGGGAATTTCAAAAAACACCTATATACAATGGGAATAACAGAAGAGGACCCTAAATGTATGATCTGTGATGACGTTGATGAAACTGCATCACATCCAATCTTCGAATGCATTGCATTGGAGAGTAAAAGGCACAGAACATTTGGGACAACCAGACCCGAAGAAATTGTGTCTAATAAAGAACTGGTAAAGTGACTCCTTCCACTGTTCAAGGGCATTGGCTGGCTTCACTAGATATACAGGGAGCGATACCGCACAATAAACTTAGTTTCGGTGCGGGCAGTGGCGGGTTGGACCAACACTGTTTGGGCTTCCCTGAGAAAATCAGTCAATCAATAGAATCATGGAAGATGCGAAGTTAAGTTTTGGGGGATTAAATATGACCTGAAAATGCGAGAACTGACCTCTAGGTGGGTCCGCGAATCGTGACGTTTGACCACGAGTCTGCGCGCGAGGCATGTTCTCAGGCAATATTGACTTGGTATGAATGGCACTTCCATCAGTTGTAACAGTGGATTAGACTTGACTGACGACTATAAGTTTTTTTTTTTTTTTTTTTTTTTTTTTTTTTTTTTTTTTTTGAGGGATTTAACTGCGTGGTCATCAGTCCCTAAACTTACAAACTACTTATGAACTACTTACGAACTAGGACGGCACAAATATCCATGCCCGAGGGGGGATTCGAACCCCCGACCGCAGTGGCCGTGCAGACCGTGACCGGAGCGCCTCAGTCTCCTCGGCCACCGCGGCCGGCGACTTCAATTCTGAAATGAAGGGGGAGTCAGCTGAATGGAAGCAAACAGACTCAACGTCAACAAACCATTTCGTGTTTGCGCCAGTGCAGGTGATGGCTGTTTACGGGGAATGCGATGGCGTAATATTTACTCATTGCGTTCCAAAGGTCACGAAAGAGCACGGCGCTAAGAGATGCATCTTACCGCGACCTTTGGCAGAAATTGGTCCGTCCAGTATTACGTGAAAAAGGCCGCAAAAAGCTACGCGTCTGCTCTTTCATCAAGACAACACAACAGCACATCAGTCGAACAAATTGCTGCAGTTTTTTAGTGGCAACAATTTTGAAGTGATCTCTCGTGCTGACAAACTCTCCTGTCCTGAACTGACGACTTAACGACTTTTTGTTTCTACAAACTACGTTAGGCGTTATATGTGGTTGTACACAATTTAACTACTAGAAAATCGATGATGCAATTTCAGTGGTCTAGGACATACTCATTAAAACTCGTTCTCTGTGGCCGCGGAGTCATGGGGTCGTTGTTGTGCAACATGTTTACAGCTTCAGGCAGATTACGTTGCTCGGGGTAGTGGTCGTGCCTTTCTGCGGAGCGCAGGTCTGCTCCCTGTCTGAGCTTCCAGTCCTCCCTCGGGCATGAGTGAGTGGTCTTTAGCATAGTTTAGTTTAAATAGTTTGAAAGTATAGGGAGTTATGACCACAGCGGTTTGATTCTATACTTTTACAAAAATTTGAACAGTTTTGGAGATAATGTATATTAGTGACAGAAGTTTGAAAGTTGGCTTGTGATTACTTTGAGAAAAATATTCGAGGTGTTATAAGTTGAATGCTCCTCTTGTCTGTCAAAGTGAGTGTGTCTATTCCAGCGTTCAAATGTTAAAATGTTTTTAAAGCTTATGTGAATTCACTGAGGAGTCATCAGTCCCTAAACTTACAAACTACTTATGAACTAAACTATACTAAAGACGGCACAAACATCCATGCCGGAAGGGGGGATTCGAACCCCCGGCGGGGAACGGCCTCGCGCATTGTAGCATTGCGCCTCAATGCGCTCGGCCGTTCCGGCGCGGCTGTAACAGCGTTGTTGGTCTCTCTGGCCTGCTGGAGATTTCGTAGGTTCCCCGTCTGTTCATTGCAGTTTCTTGCTGTTCTGATGCCTGCTACGTTTCCGCTTATTGTATTTGTCTTTCTAGTCTGTTTAGTAATGCTTTGAGAGTACTGTGCATGTGAACAGTAATAATGACGTTCATTTGTAATTATTTGGTGCTGCCTTGTAGCCGTTTCTGTCGAGTGAGTGAATCACTGGGCGTTATCATCCCAAACACACTCAAAATGCAACTTTTATGAACATTTTCTAAACAATTATATATAGTCATGAAACTTCCTGGCAGATCAAAATTGTGTGCCGGAACCGGGACTCGAACCTGGGACTTTTGCCTTAATCTGCCAGGAAGTTTCATATCAGCGCACACTCCGCTGCAGAGTGAAAGTTTCATCCTGGACATAATAGTCCTGTTTGACGTTGATTTACAGTATAAAAATTTATAAATTCATGAAGACACTATATATGCCACTATAATGGATACTTTCTCTAGTACAAGCTATGAAACAGAAATGAAGTATGACACCCGAGTAAAACGTTAAGTACAATTTCATTCATGGTAGTTTATCAGGGCGGCTGCACGACGCTAACGTTATTCCGAGAAGAATAACATTGCACTAACGTTGCGCCTCAGGTATCACAGATATTTAAAAATAGAAACAGGAGACACCAGAAACACGAATCCTGGCAGCGGTAAGCCAACTGAAAGTAGCCTGTTAAGTTATTTATGCAAGATCTCGGGCAGTTGAGTTCTGCAAATGCACGTTGAAACGCTCACTGCTTCTCTAAATTACTTTACGAGTGGCCACAGTACTTGCGCAACAGAAATTTATCTAACTGCTCACTTCTTAAGAGAGCAGCCAACGTTTTAACGACCACAAAATCAATGTTAAAAATAATTGAATAGATAATTAAACATGGGATGGGGACCATGAAATTATAAAGCAGAGGTTTAATACTTTAAATCATCATCTATTCAATAAACTGAACAAGCAAATAAATGTGTGTGTGTGGGGGGGGGGACAAATTAAGCATACACCTTGTACAAAAGTTTATTATTAAATTATAAAGTTACTGCCTGTAATTAAATTGTTTCTGCCCTTTATTAATATGGAGGTAACGTGGGAGGAAAATTGCATACACACAATGGATAGATGAATACACATTCATTCATTCAAAGCCAGACATGCCCATAATGCCTGCAGTACATTACTCATACAGGAACAGTTCATAGTAGCACTAATGTTCGGGGAGGCAGCGACATCGTATTCTTAAGTACCACGTGGTGTGCGACAACGGCAAATAGAATTTATAATTAAATTATTTACAATAAGCGAGTAAAGTACTTGCGAGAATTCATATAGATGACAGCTAGTATCATTAAATGCATGGCTGAAGGCTGAAGAAATGATTGGTACGTAAGCATGCGGTGCAATCGGTCATCCCTAGATAGGAATGACGGTATCAGTTCAGAAAATATAAGAAAAATTTAGCATACTCGCGGGTACAGACATGACGTGAAAACGTTAGTGAAAAAAACGGCAAGGAAATTCAAACATACTAAGTTTACACAAATTCTGAAGACCACACAAGAGTATCCTAACTTGAGTAAAACCGGACACAATATCATCACCGGAATGAAAATGCAAATACTAAATTTACACCAAATTACTCGAGTTCGGTAAATTAAGAAACACTTCGCCTCGCATAGCGAAAGAATTACTCAAAAAATCTATCACTGATAAACCAAGACTGGCTGATCACAAAGAAAGCAAAGTTCTAACACCATGCCTTCCCCTCATCATGATTCGACAAAGTACTTGCTTCCACGGTTGCAGCAAGGGTGAAGCCCAAAGGCCACGCCAAAACCTTCACCACCACACACCGGATGTAGCGTGCGCTAAAAACCCATACAAAACGCGTTCAGAGCATAGTGTCTACCAATCCCCTCTACCTGAGGAAGATAATACCCTCTTTAACGGCTCCCAGAGAGGTCACTCGTCACGTCTTTCGTCCAAGATTATGTTGGCACTACACTAAGAACATGGCCACCTCGCCATCTTGCCTAATAAACTTGTCTCTGGCCACCCAGAAGACGCCAGCGCAGACAACAAACGGAGCCTTGCGTTCTTAATTAAAGTAAACGAGGCAGCGAGGGAGACTAGTGGTATGAAAGTTCAGGGTTTTGAGTTGGGAGGCTCATTACTTTTCAATGAACACACCGTTTAGAAGTTTTAAGAAATTGTTTTGTGGCCTGGGCGGAGACAGGGCAATCATAGTTAGGTGTTTGAAATATTTCGAGCCCAGCGGGAATTATAAATATTCCGAGCCACTTAGGGCTTTAATTTTAACGGGCAGTACTGAATTTCGTTTCTGGCACAATATGGGGACTTCGTTATATTTTACTTATAGCTGTGAACTCAGTGGTTTTCAGACTAACATATTGGTTTATATACTGACTTGTATTCACTATATTGAGGGCTCGAGCTGTTCTTAATGCATATTGAGGATTTGAGTTGATCACCAGTATCCTATTAGCATCAAACGATTCATAAAGTGTTTTATTTGTAACTATAAATCACTGTAGTTGGGTACATGATTTACAGGAGCACATACATCCAACATAGCAACTATTACAGTGCTGACAAGTCAGTAGTACTTATTTATATTTCGTGTATTTATCACTTTAGGAAGAACGATGAGATTTAAAACTGTGAAGTTGTAGACGAGACGTTGCACGCAAGTATATCGCTGTATGAGATTATTTGTGGTATAAATACACTCCTGGCCATTAAAGTTGCTACACGACGAAGATGACATGCTACAAACGCGAAATTTAACCGACATGAAGAAAGTGCTGTGATATAAAAATGATTAGCCTTTCAGAGCTTTCGCACAAGGTTGGCGACACCAACAACGTGCAGACATGAGGAAAGTTTCCAACCGATTTCTCACACACAAACAGCAGTTGACCGGCGTTGCCTGGAGAAACGTTGTTGTGATGCCTCGTGTAAGAGGGAGAAATGCGTACCATCACGTTTACGACTTTGATAAAGGTCGGGTTGTAGCCTATCGCGATTGCACTTTATCCTATCGCGATATTGCTGCTTCCGTTGGTCGCGATCCAACGACTGTTAGGACAATATGGAATCGGTAGGTACAGGAGGGTAATACGGAACGCCGCACTGGATCCCAACGGCCTCTTATCACTAGCAGTGGAAATGACAGGCATCTTATCCGCATGTCTGTAACGGATCGTGCAGCCATGTCTCGATCCCTGAGTCAATAGACAACGTTTGGAAGACAACAATCATCTGCATGAACAGTTCGACGACGTTTGCAGCAGCATGGACTATCAGTTCGAAGACCGTCGCTGCGGTTACCCATTACGCTGCAACACATAAAGGAGCGTCTGCGATGTTGTACGTAACGATGAACCTCGGTGTACGAATGGCAAAACGTCATGTTTTCGGATGAATCCAGGTTCTGTTTACAGCCTCCTGATGGTCGCATTCGTGTTTGACGATATCGCGGTGAACGCACATTGGAAGCGTGTATTCGTCATCACCATACTGGCGTATCACCTGGCGTGATGGTATGGGTGCCATTGGTTACACGTCTCGGTCACCTCTTGTTCGCATCGACGGCACTTTGAACAATGGCCATTACATTTCAGATGTGTTACGACACGTGGCTCTAACCTTCATTCGATCCCTGCTAAATCCTACATTTCAGCAGGATAATGCACGAGCCCATGTTGCAGATCCTGTACGGAGCTTGCTGGATACGGAAACTGTTCGACTGCTGCCCTAGCCAGCACATTCTCCAGATCTTTCACCAACTGAAAACGTCAGGACAATGGTGGCCGAACAACTGGCTCGTCACAACAAGCCAGTAATTACTCTCGATGAACTGTGGTATCGTGTTGAAGCTGCATGGACATCTGTACCTGTACACGATGCTAGTTTCAATGAACAAGTTGGAGCCACTATAAAATCATGTAACAGCGTTATATCTGAAAACAACAGCCAAGTGCTAGTGGCTCCTAGATTATATGGTTCACCTAAATTACATAAAGATCTGATTCCTGTAAGGCCAATAGTGACAAAATTAAACCAAAATTTGGAATAAAAAAATCCATAGCTCTTGTTGACAAAATTAAAAACCTACAGGCTCCATCTAATTCTAAACTAATATCATTTGATGTCACCACTTTGTTTACAAATATCCCCACTGATGAAAGTATAGGCGTCCTTACTGATTTTTCGCATAAATGCAAAATTAACCCTGTTGAATCACATGACGTAATCACTGTTGCAGAAACATGTGTAAGACATAATTACTTCCAATTTGAAAATAAGTACTACAATCAGTCCGATGGCTTACCTATGGGTTCTCCACTTCGTCCCATGCTATCTGAGTTCTTCATGGATCATTTTGAACAGATTTTCTTACTGAAGGAACCACTGAGGTCCAAAATTGGATGCTGGTTCAAGTATGTGGATGATGTGCTGTGTTTATGGACTGGTACCACCAGACAATTGGATCTCTTTTTACAACATCTAAATTCCCAACAGAAGAAAATTAAGTTCACTATGGAACTAGGAGGATCTTTTATAAACTTTTTGGCCCATACTACTGATATCAGCACAAAGAAATACTTATCCAGTATTTTCAGAAACTCCATAGTAACAGATACAATTATCCCTGCTAGTTCCCACATCTACACAGCCATAAACATGCAGCTTTCCACTCCACGGTCAATCGCCTCATACCTGTTCCAATATCTAATTCTGCATATCAAACAGAATTACAAACCGTCAATCAAATCCAGTAATGGCTATAACCCTGTCCTGATTGACAGTATATTGAATAACAAGAAAATGTGAAAATATAGAACACTTTTATATGCAGGCCAACAAGATCAACTCAGTAGTCAGAAAAACTGGTGTCATCCCATATGCAGGAAAAATTTCAGATCATGTTGGTAAAAAGTTATAATCTCGAAATTACAGGTCTGCATTTTACAATACAAACAATATTTCAATGTTTTTATTCAATAGTAAGGACAAAGTTCAACCCCTATCACTGAGTGGTGTGTACAAGATCACGTGCAAACATTGTGGGAAAGTGTATGTTGGTCAGTCTGGCAGTGCTGTAGCTATTAGATTGTCAGAACGCGAGAGAAGCTGGAGCTTAATAAAGACAGATTCAACCTTTGCTGAACACCTGCTCAGAAAAAAAAACCTTATTACGATGTACACTAAAATCCTACATCCCCTGAAAAAAGCAGAAAGATGACAATAATGGAAATATTGGCAATCAATAAACATTTGGCTCAGGACGCCACTTTAGTATTAAACGATCAGATAAAAAAAGAATAATAATAATAATAATAATAATCTCAAATTTGATCCTTTTAATATACTTATTTTATTTTTTGTAAATGTTACTAACTTTCATAAATATGTACTTGAAATGAACTTTCCTGTGAATTATCGATTTTCCGTGATAATATCTTTGTAAATCGTAACATGTTTCTAACATCTTTGAAAACATGTGTACTACAGTCAGCTGTCACCTGCTGATGGCCTAAGAAGCCGAAACCCGGTTTGTGCCGAATAACTGTTTTGCAGAACATCAGGAAGCTGTTACTTTTTGATATTAAATATTTGAACATTTTTCATTACCGCTACAATGCTCAGAGTAATACACAATGAATCAATATTAATAAATTTTGAGTCCCGCGTCACGATACGGAAACAGATAACGAAAGTTGCGTTCCAAGTAATGGGGAAGTGAACTATTATAAAAAAAGTTCAGCGCGAAAGATCTAAGGCGCCATGCTGCGAAGCGCGCGGTTGCTCCCCATCGGAGGCTCGAGTCCTCCCTGGGGCATGTGTGAATCTGTGTGTGTGTGTGTGTGTGTGTGTGTGTTTGTTGACCTTAGATTGGTTTAAGTTAGTTTAAGTAAAGCCTAAGGAATGATAACCATAAATATACAAACTTTTGAATTTTTTTTTTCTTAGCAATGCAGAAATCCATACATGTAATACTACAAAAAAGGCGATTCAGATACAATATTTTTCATTTGAACTCTGAGGATTCGACTGTACTAGTGCATATCTGGATACTGAATGATTTATCAGGCCTTAAAAATAATGTACTCGAGATATATCAATTAAAACATTAACATTAACTTCTCGTAGCTTTTGATTACAAAATTATTTTTTTTTATAAGGCAACATTTCAGGTCAGACCCTGTGGTCATTATTGACTTACTTGCGCCTTACTACATGTCAAAACATCAAATCAACTGCTGGTTTCATACCTTTGTGGTACAGATTTCGGTTTGAACTGCATAGTAAATTTATTGTTCATACTCTTCGTTATTTTTACATGAATAAGTACGATTGTAGGGAGTAAATTATTCCATTCATCATATAAAACAATCTGGTTCCATTGCATAATGTTTTGAGAGCTATTGTAATTTAGTTCTTGCATACGAATCTCTGTTAACTGATCGATTAAAATGCTTTGTAAGTTTATTGTTCGTGGTCCATTTTATTTCAGTTAGCAACCGTTTCTCGCAAATTCAGGATTTCAAAGGAAAGCTCTGTGTTAACGACTTTTAATAGAACCAGCATTCTTCTATATTACGTCTCCTCACAGAATGAGTAAGAAATCCTCCTTTCAGTGGTGTCGCTTACTGTCACTCATTTTGCTTTCTAATCTTAGTAACATATCATTCTGACTTGCAAATGGAAAAAAGTTCAAGAGTATTTACGCAAAAGTGTTCAAACGTTATTAACAGGTAGGTACTACCGAAATAAATCCATAAGCATTGAAACTATCCTTTCATTCTTGAGAAAAATTTACATAACACAGAAAGCATACAGGTATAAATACTCGTTTTATTACCAGATGTAATAAAGGTAAAAAACATATCTGCCTACAGCATATAATATCCAGTTCTCCATTAACTGAGACAAGTGACGAAAAACGAATGGGAAAATAAATCGATATAATTACAATTTATTTAAATTGAACCCGTTCTCGAACGGATTCGTCGTCAACAAATGTCTACAGAACACTAAACGAGGAAATACGCTTCTGTTCCACCTGAAATGTAAAGAAATATGCAGTTTTCTACTCCAACCAATATTACCATTGCAATAAACACACAGAGTGCGACTAACGTTTTAAATGCAATTCAGATTACAATACACCAACAAAATCGGAAATACGCGTTATAAACACCTCTTTTGTTTTCAACGGATTCAAAATAAGTATGAAAGACTGTAAAACATACGTTAAGAAAACAAGATTGCAGGCTGAGTACCTTGCAACCATTAGAAGTGAAGGGGAAGCGAACCAAGGTTGTGTTAGCAGAAATGCCTTACATTACTTTCACCTCCATGGTCTGACACAGAAACACACCAGGGAGAAGCAGTCGTGGAAAGGCCGAGCGCTCTAAGGCGTCTTACTGCGATGCGCACTGTTGCTCCGCGTCTGAGGATCGAGTCCTCCATCGGCAGTGTGTGTGAGTGTGTGTGTGTGTGTGTGTGTGTGTGGGAGGGAGGGTGGGTGGGTGTGATGGTGGGTTTTGTCCTTAGGTTAGTTCTAGTTAGTTTAAGTAATTTGTAAGCTTAGAGACGGATAATCTTAGTAGTTAAGTCTCATTTTACAAACATTTGAACTTTGAACCCACCAGTGCTTCTTACAGCAGAACCAAGGAAGTTTTAAAGGGGTAGCATGGTGACCTTCCGAGGGGCAGGGTGAACCTCACATGTTGGATGTGCAGCATTTATGGTTGCAATGGTCACATGTACATTCGCACACAGGTAGGCAAGGTTCTGGATCTCCTCATAGCACAGACCTCTTCAGAAACCATCAGACTGCAAGGGCAGACCTGGCAGACTGTACCGCTACTACAGCACAGATAAGAAGATTTGTGAACCCAGCAGTGTTCAAATGTTTGTAGAGTCTATGGGACTCAGTCATCAGTCCCTAAACTTACAAACTACTTATGAACTAGCTACAACTAAGGACGGCACAAATATCCATGCCCTAGGGGGGATTCGAATCCCCGACCGTAGTGGCCGTGCAGACCGTGACTGAAGCGCCTCAGTCCCCTCGGCCACCGCTGCCGGCCCCAGCAGTGTCAACACGAACTGTTGCCATCCTTTTACTAGCAGTGGGACTTAGCGCTCGCTCACCTCTAACCCCTTTTTCCATTCGGACCACAGCATTGACGATTACGTCTCGACTAGTGCTGTCAGGGGATCACTTGGCAGATGGAATGGGTGGTCGTGGTTCTCAGCGACGACAGCAGATTCTGCCTGCACGCAAGTGATGGTCGTCTGCACCTACAACGTAGATCTTGAAAGCATTGCGTTGTAGAGTGCATTCATTCAAAACAAATTAGCCCCACCCGAGGCATCTGACATGCTGAGCAAGTCCACTGAATGTTCTGAGTGTAACGATGTAGCTGCCATTGCATATTCATAAAACTGCGACCTCGTCTTTTGTGTGGATGCATATCCCGACAAAATGGAACTCCCAGTCGTCGTCACGCTCTCGATGTGGAAGAAGAGCAACTTGCAGTAGGTTTGATTAGTCACTATCATTTGTGTGCATTGATAGCAACTTCCGCTTTTTGTTTTGTTTGCTTATAAAAATGTAAAATTACATAAAATTTGCGACAATTGAAATACATTTTGTCATGGTTGCAATGTGTTCTTTATTCCTTCACCCAGTTTCTTGACAGTCATGAATTATCTGTATGTCTCCACAAGTCCGTTTAAAAAAAGGTCGAATTTGTCACTAGCAGTATGTCTCCATTGTTATCAATATTAACATCCCTATGTGCTAGAAACAGCTTTCACAGTGATTTCATGCTGGATGCGATAGTGACATGTAGTTTTGGTAGTTTTGGAGAGACAGAGAGAGAGAGAGAGCGAGAGAGAGAGAGAGAGAGAGAGAGAGAGAGAGAGAGATAGGAAGAGTGTGGATAGGAAAAAACGTCGTTACAGGAAGGATAACGCTTTTGAAATGTATTTGTAACTCTGTCTAAGTAATAGGATGCCTCTCTGCCGGCCGCGGTGGCCGAGAGGACTGAGGCGCTCCAGTCACGGTCTGCACGGCCACTACGGTCGGGGGTTCGAATTCCCCCTCGGGCATGGATATTTGTGCCGTCCTTAGTATAAGGTAGTTGATAAGTAGTTTGTAAGTTTAGGGACTGACGACCCCGTAGTTAAGTCCCATAAGCTTAACAAACATTTGAACGTTTGATGCCTCTCTGGAGACAGAATATCAATATAAAATAGTTTTCGATTTTTTGCGAATGGCTGTATTAAATATATCCCAACGTCTTTGGGGTGTAAGGGAGAATTTGGTTCAAAGGTGGGCGGATGGGTGATCCACTACTTGATACGATGGGAGATATTACCTCTGTAACCATGTTTTATTACTTGCTACATGCGCCACTTGGTGGGCAATGTTATTAACATTTCAATTGTTGGGTGTGTGAGATGGGATTGTGTTAGCAAACTGGGATATAACGCTTCTGTTCTTATGTCATTTGAGTGAAGCAAAGTAATCTATGCCACATTGCATTTGTTCATTCGTTCCTTGACATATAATACCACACATCTGTAATGACAGCACCCTACACAGCTTGTTTCCTCAGGTGATGGGGAGACACGACCCTATTGACGTTATCTAACTGAATTTACTTTCGGAATTGTTGTTGCATGTAGGATGAGATATGGAATACTGTTGTGCTTTTCATACTAAAAGAAAAAGATATTCAGTCTTCTGGATTGCTTGGTAACTACCTGCCAAAAGAAATGTTTACTTTCGAGTAGGCAAATGACAATAGTAAAAATAACAATATCGGGACAATAGCTATAGTAAGGAAATGAGATAGGGTAAAAGAACCTATACGATACATTTAGAAACTCTAATCCGTATTTTAACTTCCGAAGAATGTAATGTAAAAGCCGTCTCGGTTGGATGTCATTGCGAATTCGGCAGGATACTGACACTTGTACCTTCCCAGGTGCGATAGAGAAGTAATGAGTCAACGTTTTTACTTATATGTTGTTTTTCTAACAACGATGTTACCCCCTTTAAAGTAGCCGCATTGGGCAGATAAACACCGGCGGAGTCGTTGTTGGAAGCAGCACTGATAGTCTTCAGTTGGTATGACATTTAACTGGTCGTTCACAGTCTTTTGATTGTTACAAAGACGTCTTTTTAGGATATGTTTAATTTTGGAGAAAAGGAAAAAGACACAAGGACTCATATCAGGTGACTGGGAGATACGGGTTGAGGAACAACAGTAATCCATTACTTTGCAATGTCCGGTATCAAAGAAATCATTCCTTTACTAAGGTTTTCAGGGACACTTTTATAAAAATACTTGTTTCGCAGTTTGTCCTGGTAAAAAAACATTCTGTGTGCAAAATATCCTAACTGTCATAAAACATATCACCATTTTCTTGATCTTTGATTTGCTCTTTCTTCGACCGAGGATATTCTAGAGGTGTCACTCTTTGCTTTGTCGCTTTGTTTCAGGATAGTACTAAAATATCCTTAATTTTTTACCTGTGTTCACACAATTCTAGTCTTGGTCATTGGCAAATGTTTTTACGGTTCTCCTGTTCAATAGTTAGTTTTTTCAACACCACTTTGGCATGTTCAAATCATCTGTCAAAATTTGATGCATGGTGAAAGTGTTTAAATTCAACTATTCAGACATCATGAGTACTGTTGTTAAACGACTATCAGATCTCACAAGAGCCCTCACACGTTTAACGTTACCGTGAGTGTTGGAAGTTTCAGGTGGTCCTAAGCGAAATTAAAATTCGACGTTTTCTCTGCGTTCCAAAATTTACTTGTGGTCATGGTAAACAATGTTCCCAATGCGTTTGTTTCAACTTTTGAAAAGTCGTACTCGCGGATTGATCAAGATAAATACAAAACTTCATTGCACAACATTGCTCAAAATTCCGATGCTCCATTACTGTAACACAAAAAAGAACACTTCACGTATAGCGCCGTTAAAACTACTGTGTTAGCAGTACACTAGAACTAAAACTAGAACTAGAACTAAATTTGTGGAAGGGAAAAAGCAAACCGGTGCGCAGTGTTCTGTTTCTGATAAAGGTGGCCAAAAATCGAATAATGCGGCAGTTAGGAAATAGGCTGGGTGCCATACGAACTTGTAGTAGTTTTTTGTGCATCTTACTCTGAAAGGAAAGTGAGATATTTAAATACGTCCATTGTATGTTTGGTCATGTTCCATTTTTGCGTTATTCATTAATCTAAGGTATTTATGCACCATTAATATGGTCTATCAGTAAGTTAATTATTTTTATTCTCTTTATTAATGATCAATGCCCCATGTTTATATATGTTTCCAGCCGTGTGATTGAGCTTGTGTGTTCATGTGAATGTAAAAGTTTGTTTTTAATATTGACTGGGCTTACAGTCGCCGCATCGTGCTTTAGGCTTCGTTTAATTAAGAATGCAAGGCTTCGTTTGTCGTCTGAGCTGGCGTCTGTTGGGTGGCCAGATATAAGCTTACTTGGCAAAATGGCGTGGTAGCCGTGTTCTTAGTGTGGTGCCAACATAATCTTGGACGAAAGACATGACAAAAGACCTCTGTGGGAGCCGTTGAGAGGGTAGAGACACTTGGTAGACACTATGCTCTGAACGCGCTCTGTATGAGTTTTTAGCGCACGCTACGTCCGGTGTGTGATGGGAAGGTTTTGGCGTGGCCTCAGGGCTTCACTCTTGCTGCGACCGTGGAAGTAAGTACTTCGTCGAATCATGCTGAGGGGAAGGCATGGTGTTAGAATTTTGCTTTCTTTGTGATGAGGCAGCCTTGGTTATCAGTGATAGTTTTTCTGAGTAATTCTTTCGCTATGTGAGGCAAAATGTTTCTTAATTTACAGAACTCTAATTCGGTGTAAATTTATTATTTGAGGGGTATAGTTCCAAAATTCGACATCTGACATTTTGCTCGAAAATGAGATACCGATATTTTCTGTTCATATATTTTGAAATACATCTATAAAACACTAGTGCACTCTCCAAATCCCGTCTTATCGTGTATTAAATAAGTAGTGAAATTGTTATTTCCAAAACTCGACATTTTCCCGTAAGAGTTACGTTCCACTACTCGACGTATGCAGTTAGTTCCAAAGTCAGACATTTGCATTTATATTGTGCACCCCAATAGCATGGTAAGTTCCAGAACGCGACATCTTATCACAGATTGTGTTTCGCTTTCAGACGTGTGAATTTATTTTTCTGAAGTTTGTCATTCTGCCACTTGTGTGCGCTTTTCACTAGAGAGAAATTTAACAATGCAGCATTACCTCAATGCCATATTATTATGCTGCATTATTGTGATATTCATACTTGTCCGTCGTATTTCAAAGTGACTTAGTGTGTTATCGTGAGCTTTGGAATCTCCTGTACAGGAGGTGTAGCCTGTAGAGCCAGGACGTGGAAGGAAGCGAATGCGTGATAGCACTCATTGGGCAAAATACAGAAAACAAATAGAAAGGTAAGTACTGGGTATTTTGTATTACTCCATTATTTTGACTTGTTTACTACGCTACATGTTTGTTAATGTTCTGATGTGTTTTTATTTAATATTGTAGGTACTCAGCGAGAAGCGGTCCGAGTTCCAGTTTCTAAACATAAAACAGAAGCTTTCCAGTGCAGTCTCTTATCCACACGTGATATACAGCACTTTCATAAAGTGTTTTATAGTGTTCCTAGAAAGATGCTTCAGGATGCATTCATTCTGAAATACACAGCAGCTGATCATCCAAGAAGACAGAAGAAAGACTCTATAGGTTACAAAAAGCAGAAACCTCTCTCAGTTAAGTATTTTATACAAAGAGCAGTAAGACATCCAAGGATGAAATCACTTTTTGTCCCTGTGTGCCGCCAAACTTTCTTAGGAATCTTGCAGCTAGCAAAGGATGGGGTAGGGCTTGTGTGAAAGCGGCATTTAGAAACTGGGCTACCACCAGTAGAAAAGAGTAGCAAGAAATATAATATCAAGAAGTTGGCTATGAAGACTTTCATCGAACAGTCAAATGTTGTAAGTGAGCTCCATTACTGCAGAGGACAAATTAATGTCCGCCACAAACTATGGAGAATGTTCAATGAATCGGTTGCACCAGATCAAAGAGTAAACAACGCTTATTTCCAACATTATTTTTGTACGAAATACAATATAGGCTTTGGAAGTTCATCAACTGATGTTTGTCCCACCTGTCTGATGCTGAAAGAAAAAGTAAAGCACTCTAAAACACCCAAAGACAAATTAGAAGCGATGACTAGCCTAAGAGTGCATAAGTTAAGAGCACAAGCTTTCTACGACATTTTACGAACGAAAGAGACCGATGAACTCATTCTTAGTTATGATTGCCAAAAAAATTTCGTATTACCGAAAATTCCTGACCGGGCAACTTATTTCTCTCGGCAATTGTACAATTTCACTATTTGTGTTGGTTCATCTCATGATCCCGAAAATAAGGACAATACTTTCATGTATTAATTAAATAATTTAATGAAGCATTGAATTAAAATTTGTGTGCTTCAGCTCTATAAATAATGTCTTTGACATATTTGAGACGAAAATCCGTCTCAGGGATTCTTTCATTGTATTTAATTGATATTTATATCACCATAACAGGATTGTTCCACCATGTCCATTGCTGAGGTGCTATTCCGCTGCATGGAGAGCCTTGGCAGTAGTGGCAATTATCTTTGGAACAAAGAAGCTGAATTAAAGTTTGTGTTGTGGAGGGAAATCCTACATAGACTATTCCGAGGCGCCTTAATCGTTAGTGGTGTGGTAGTCTAACGGTTAAGACGTCTGCCTAGTGAGCATGGAGGTCCGGGTTCGATTCCCGGCCGCACCACAAATTTTAATTCAATGCTTCAGCTCTATAAATAATGTCTTTGACATATTTGAGACGAAAATCCGTCTCAGGGATTCTTTCATTGTATTTAATTGATATTTATATCACCATAACAGGATTGTTCCACCATGTCCATTGCTGAGGTGCTATTCCGCTGCATGGAGAGCCTTGGCAGTAGTGGCAATTATCTTTGGAACAAAGAAGCTGAATTAAAGTTTGTGTTGTGGAGGGAAATCGTACATAGACTATTCCGAGGCGCCTTAATCGTTAGTGGTGTGGTAGTCTAACGGCTGCCGGGCGCCGTGGCTCAGCGCGCCCGGTCAGAGGGCTGAACGGCCTCTGTAATAAAAAAGCTGAGCCAAGAACACATCGAACAAAAACGAACAAACTTGATCAACGTCCGCAACGAACAGAACTACACATAGAGCAAAAAAAAAAAAAAAAAAAAAAAAAAACAAAAAAAAAAAAAAAAAAAAAAAAAAAACGGTTAAGACGTCTGCCTAGTAAGCATGGAGGTCCGGGTTCGATTCCCGGCCGCACCACAAATTTTAATTCAATGCTTCAGCTCTATAAATAATGACTTTCATGTATGTTTGGCTAGAATCATGTCGCCCTAAAGGATCCAACGAAATTGCGTCGATACTTTATGACAGATTAAACAAGGTTGATCTCTGCGCCATTAAAATTATTAAGTTAATTGCCGACGGCTGCACAGTACGGAACAAAAATAGCACAATTATTGGTTGATATCCTACTGTATGAGAAATGAAGCACCACAGAATTTCGATGAAGTTCAGCTAGTCTTTCTAGTTGTTGACCACTCTTTTATCTCGCCTGATCGAGTATTCGGAAGAATTAAAAAGGAAATATGGAAAATGGACACCATTATTAAACGTAAGGAATATTACAATATATTCAACAAATATTGTTCTCAAAACAAATTGAGCTTGGTCTGTCCAGTTTATGACTGGATAACCAGCATACAAAGTGTATTGACGCCACTAAGTGCCTGCCATTTCAAACTGAGATTTTGCAAGAGAATTATGATAAAGCGGTCGAAAAATGGGGTTGTAGTTAGAGGCAGTGGTGGCGATTAGGGGGGAGGGCAGGGGGGGCAGTTGCCCCCCACTTTCTGGGAAAAATATGATTAAATTATTCACTTTTTTAGCGTACTAACACTTGTATACTTTTATACTGATTTGCACAATTGTAACATAGCTATAAGTGGGAATTGTGGTGGTACACATGCTCGGCGCGACATTGTAGTAGAGAATGAGGCTCGGCCTTCACACACGACATCTGATGACATTTGACGATCGTAGCCAAACTTAGTGACATGTGTACTGCCTCATCCTAAATATCTGTCTGCGCGCCAGTACTATACGCAAACTGTAACTTGGCTTCTGGTGAGCGGGTGGTCGTCTTACTTCACATCAACCCGGCAGCCGACAAGCCGGCATTCCTGCCGGGCCGACACGAGGTCCACGCCTCTTCACAGCCACCCAACAGCTACACGGCATGCCGTGCCGTGTCGGGACAGCTTTCCGTTTGCAGTTGCCTTCCCAGACTGCAAATGGAGCACGATCAGTTATTAGCGTGGCTTGTCTTGTACAGTCGTTTCAAGAGAAGAAGAAGATGAAGGTTGCATAGGGTTCATCCACTCAATGCGAGAATAGACGAAGTGGATGTATTTTCTGTCCTTTTTTAGGAATTAAGGGGAGATAAGTTTTTCATTATTTTCGGATGAGTTTATGGACTTTTGATGAAAATTGCTCCATTGCTTGTTCGTAACGCTTTGTGTCGGTAGCGTGTAACAGATCATTTTTCTTTTGCATTTGTTAAATGCTTGTTAGTGATAAAGGGTTAAACATGACGCATATGCACGTGATGTGCTAGGGTGAGCGGCACTATTAATGTTATCCCATGACATTTTACATTTCTTAATTTCAGAAACAATTTGCATAACGCTTAACTGAAATTCCACTACCTCATCGTCGTCAAATGATTCCAGAGTTGGAACTATCCCGCTAAAAAAAGGCATATGCCGACTGGATTTTATGTGCGATGCATTAATGAGCTATACCTCTACAGGTACGATGGCCGAAACAGGAAGGATAGAAAATGTAGACACGGAATGGCGAGAAATGCATTTCTTAAGAAGAGAAATTTGTTCACATCAAATATAGATTTAAGTGTTAGAAAATCTTTTTTGAAGGTATTTATCTGGAGTGTAGCCTTGTATGGAAGCGAAACGTGTACGATGAATAGTGAAGACAAGAACCGAATAGAAGCTTATGAAATGTGGTGTTACAGATGAATGCTGAAATTTAGATAAAAGTTTCTGAATAGAATTGGGGATAAATGAACATTGTGGCATAACTTGACAAAAAGGAGGGAGCAATTGATAGGACACATTCTGAGACATCAAGGTATTACCAATTTATTACTGGAAGGAAGTGTGTGGGTAAAAACTGTAGCAGGTCCAAAAGGATGTAGGTTGCAGTAGTTATTCTGAAATGAAAAGGCTTGCACAGGATAGAGTAGCATGGAGAGCTGCATCAAACCAGTCTTCGGACTGAAGACCACAACAACAACTTCTACAGGCTCAAGCTTCCAAGAAATAAATAAGGATTTGTCCTTGAAAGCACTAAGTGACACAAGAGAAGAGCGATTTTGCAGAAGGCGCGCGACGGCCCTGTTTTGGCGCGAAATAGAGCGTCAGGTGCCCTCTCGCAACGCGCCGTAGTTTCAGTCTCGAGCTGACCACTATACGCGCCGGTCATGAGTAAAGATTTTTGTAATAGTGATAACAATCGAGGGCTCAACATGAGCTATGGGCAGCATAGGCCGTGTCATATTAACAATAGTTGCTCATATTATATTATTTAATTAATAAATGGCATCCCTGAAAATTAAAAATCTCGCGAGTCGCTTCTTATGCTTCCATCATACAGAACTTATTTTAGCCTCACTTGTATGCTGTAGAAGAATCAACGACCTGTGTGCTGTCTTCTGCGCTGGGGACACAACTATAGAAGACAACAGGTTAGTCAGAACTCTATGCTTTCCATAAAGACATGGACAGCAACTACGGCACCTCGTGCCTACTGTAGGGCGGTACAAACGCACACTGCTACGCAACAGCATCCGCAAGAACTCTATGCTTTCCATAAAGACATCGACAGCAACTACGGCACCTCTTGTGTACTGTAGGGCGGTACAAACGCACACTGCTACGCAACAGCATCCGCAAGGATGCGGAGGTTTTAGGGGACTTGTGGGAGGAAGCAGTACTAACTTCTCCGTCCGCAAATAAAACCCTAGGAAGCTTGTAACTGCTTGAATACTGCTCACCTGTGTGGGATCCGTACCAGGTGGGGTTGATAGAGGAGGTAGAGAAGATCCAGCGGGGGCAGCGCGCTTCATTACAGATTATTTGGTAATCGTGAAAGCGTTATGGAGACGATCGACACACTCTAGTGGAAGACTATGCAAGACAGACGCTCTGTAGCTCGTTATGGGCTTTTGTCGAAGTTTCGAAAACATACCTTTACCGAGGTGTCAAGCAGTCTCGCGAAGAGGTCATGGGGATAAAACCAGAGAGATAAGAGCCCACACAGAGACAATCTTTATTTCCGCGAACAAAACGGGACTGGAATAGGGGAGAGAACCGACAGTTGTTCTCAAGGTATCCTTCGCCACACACCGTCAGGTGGTTTGCGGTGAATGAATGCAGATGTAAGGGGACGGGGCGGTAGGCGCCTCTTCTTTTCCGCTCCCGACCTCTTCTTGTGGTTTGCAATCCCACGACTCTATTCACCGCATATCCAGCCAACCAGGTAGCTGCATTTGCGGCTATCAGAGAAGTGGGCGCCACCGCAATTGATGCACGATTGGCGCACGCCGCATGCCTTATCACACTCGTGTGTGTCATGACGACGTGTGCACCTCATGCATGCTACTTCATCAGGCAATGCTTGACAACATGCCCGATCTTCTGGCAGCGGTAGCACGCATCAGCACGGGTTTAGGAAACATCGTTCATGTGAAACTCAGCTTGCCCTTTTCTCACATGACATCTTGCGAGCCATGGACGAAGGGCAACAGGCGGATTGTGTTTTTCTCGACTTCAAAGAGGCGTCCGACGCGGTGCGACACTGCAGACTGCTAACGAAGATACGAGCTTATGGAATAGGTTCACAGATTTGTGACTGGCTGGAAGATTTCCTAAGTAATAGAACACAGTACGTTGTTCTCGACGGCGATTGTTCATCAGAGACGACTGTATAGTCAGGCTTGCCCCAGGGGAGTGTGATAGGACCGCTATTATTTTCTATCTATATGAATGATCTGATGGACAGAATAACTCGTAATTTGCGGCTGTTAGCCGATGATGCTGTGGTGTATGGAAGGGTGTCGTCTTTAACTGACTGTAAGAGCTTACAGGATGGCTTAGACAAAATTTCTAGCTGGTGCGGAGAATGGCAGCTAGCTCTCAATGTAGGAAAATGTAAGGTGATGCGCATGAGTAGGAAAAAAAATCCCATAATGTTCGAATACAGCATTAGTAGTGAGCTTCTTGATACTGTCGCGTCGTTCAAATATCTAGACGTAACATTGCAGAGCGTTATGAAATGGAACGAACACGTAAGGACAGTTGTGAGTAAGGCGGACAGCCGACTTTGATTTATTGGGAGAATTTTGGGAAGATGTACTTCATCTGTAAAGGAGACCGGTATAAAACGCTTGTACGACCACGTCTTGAGTATTGCTCATGTGTTTGGGACCCGCAGCAGATCAGTTTAATGGAAGGCATAGAAACAGTTCAGAGGCGAGGAGCTAGGTTTGTTACTGGTAGGTTCGACCAATGCGCGAGTGTCACGGAAATGCTCCGGCAACTCAATTGGGGATCGCTGGAGGTAAGACGACGTTCTTTTCGTGAGTTTCTGTTGAAGAAATTTAGAAGCTGAGTGAAATTTGAAGCTGAGTGTAGTACGATCTTTCTGCCGCCTACTTACATTACGCGTAGTGATCACAAAGACAAGATAAGAGGAATTAGGGCTCGTACAGAGGCATATAGGCAATCTTTTTTTCCTCGTTCTATTTGGGGGTGGAATAGGAAAGGAAATGCCTAGTAGTGGTACAGTGTATCCTCCACCACGCACCTTACAGTGGATTGCGGAGTATGTATGTAGATGTAAAAGAGCAAGGCACGGAAGGGTTCGTCTCGGCGAAGAACACTTTTCGCCAGCCAAACGTTCCTCCATATCAAAGGAGTCGAACCAACTCCAAACAGATTTTCGGCGATAGCTGAGGAATCAGCGGCATCACAGACAACAGCACACCCTGAATCACATATAATATACAACCTCCCATCAAGTGTCGCAGATTTTGGATTCACGATTTCCTATCAGAAAGGACACAGTTCGTTGTAATTGACGGTAAGTCATCGAGTAAAACAGAAGTGATATCTGGCGTTCCACAGTGAAGCGTTATAGGTCCCCTACTCTTCCTCGTGTTTATAAACGATTTAGGAGATAATCTGAATAGCTCCCTTAGACTGTTCGCGGATGATGCTGTCGTTTATCGGTCAGTGAAGTCAACAGAGGATCAAAAGCAACTGCAAAGCGATTTAGACAAAATTTCTACTTAGTGCGAAAATTGGCAATTGACACTAAATAAAGAAAAGTGTGAAGTAATACATATGACCACTAAAAGAAATCCGCTGAACTTCAATTATGTGATAAATCAGTCAAACCTTAAGGTCGTAAATTCTACCAAATACCTAGGAGTTACAATTACGAACAACTTTGACTGGAGAGAACACATAGAAAATATGGTGGGGAAGGCGAACCAAAGGTTACGTTTCATTGGCAGAACGCTTAGAAGATGCACCAGCTCCACCAAAGAGACTGCCTACATCACACTTGTGCGTTCTCTCTTGGAGTACTGTTGCCCCTTGTGGGACCCTCACCAGGTGGGACTGACGGAAGATGTTGAGGAGGTTCAGAGAAGGGCAGCTCGTTTTGTTTTATCACGTTACGGGGGGGAAAGCGTCACGGAAATGTTGCTCGAATTGGTGTGGAAATCATTAAAAGAAAGACGTTATTCATTGCGGCGTGATCTGTTTGCGAAGTTTCAATCACCGACTTTTAGTTCTGAATGTGAAAATATTTTGCTAGCACCCACCTACTTAGGGAGACATGACCATCCCAATAAGATAAGAGAAATCAGATCGAAAACGGAACGATTTAGGTGTTCTTTCTTCCCGCGCGCTATTAGAGAATGGAACGGTAGAGAAAAGTTATGAAAGTGGTTAATGAACCCTCTGCCAGGCACTTAAATGTGATTTGCAGAGTATCTATGTAGATGTAGATAGATTACAAGGACCTCTACGACTTGGTAAAAGAAGCCCTTGGCGGAGACAATTTTAATGCCAGTCAAAATTTTGCGCAGTAGTTTGCTTAATTCGATATAGTACAGTAATTATAACGAAGAGCAAATAGAAAATGAGATCATTATCGAAAGAATATAACACACCATAAGATGTGAAAGAATTAGAATGTTTCACTGAATAGTTGTCTCAGAATCGATTGATAAATATTATAAGCTTTCGGAACGCTGTGACGGTCAGCGTGTAAGTAGCAGCGATGAGTGGCTATTGACGTCTGCAGGTCCACAGGCGGTGGAACCGGATGCGGCATATGTCGTCTTTAGAGCTCAAGTATCGGCCAGGCCGCGCGGGGTATGCGGTCTGCAGGGCCCACGGAAAATACCACCACCACGGCAAACGACCGCGGGCACCACGGCAAGGTGGAGCGCCTGCACCACTCAAAGGGTTAAAGATGATCGACTGTGAATTATCTGTGTTTGAAGTTGTTTATTAACTTCCTCTCCAATGTTTGCTGAAAGATTATGTTGATGTTAATATAGAGCGGCAATTTTTCTATGAAATTCCTCTTTTGTAATCATTGACTTTGTGACTTGTAGTTGCTGTAATTCTGTGTTTGATAATCGTGTATGCATCTACATCTGCATCTACATGGGATACGCTGCAAATCACATTTAAGTGCGTGGCAGAGGGTTCATCGAATTACCATTATACTATTTATCGCCCATTCCATTCTAGAATAGCGCGCTGGAAGAAATAACATCTGAATTTCCCTGTTCGAGGTCTGATTTCTCGTATTTTATTCTGATGATCATTTCTAACTATGTAAGTGGGAGTCAACAATATATTTTCGCATTCGTAGGAGAAAGTTGGCGATTGGAGTTTCGCAAGTAGCCCACGCCACAGCGATAAGCGCCGTTGCTGTAATGATTTCCATCCCAGATCCTGTATCATTTCCGTAACGCTGTCTCCCCTGTGTAGTGACAATAAGAAAGGAGCTGCCCTTCTTTGGACTCTTTCGATATCCTCCGTCAAACCCACCTGATAAGGATCCCACACTGGGCTGCAATACTCCAAAAATGGACGGACAAGCGTGGTGTATGCAGTTTACTTGTAGTTCTGTTGCATGTTTTAAGTGTTCTGCCAATTAAACGCAGTCTCTGGTTCGCCTTTCCCACGATATTATCTACGTGTTCTTTCCAATTTAAGTCGGAAATAATAGTAATTCCTAGATATTTTGTGGAATTTACGGCCTTCACTTTTGATTGATTTATCTTGTAAACAAAGTTTAACGGATTTATTTTCGTACTCATGTGGACCACTTCACACTTCTCATTATTTAGAGTCAATTGCCAATTTTTACACCATACTGATATCTTATTCAGATCGTTCTGCAGTTGGTTTTGACCTTCAGATGATTTTTCTGGTCTGCACTTACGTTTAGTGTTAAGAACGAGTGGAAACTGTCTTTAAAGAAGCAATGTATTGAATTTCTATCTGCTTTCCAGAACAAATTTACTTTTCGTCTATTTTTTGTTACTTTTGGTCTTTCCTATATTGAATCTCGCTACGACAGCTCTGTATTCACTAATATCTGTATCCGTCTTGATGCTCGTTAGGAGCTAAGGCGTTTTGTTGCTAAGAAATCAAGTGCGTTTTGAGATCCATTTACAATTATAGTTGGCTCATGAACTAATTGTTCGAAGTAATCCTCAGAGAATGCGTTTAGTACAATTTCGCACGATGTTTTATGCATACCTCCTGATTTTAAAATATAATTTCACTGACAGATTGAGAGTAAATTACAATCACGGCTTCTATTATTGTGTGAGTCGGATACGTGTTTGCAATTAGACACAGGTTTTCTTTGAACCTTTCTGCAATGGTATTTTCAGAGTCGGGGGGCCAGTAAAATGAACCAATTATTAACTTTTTACGATTTTCGAGTACTGTCTGTACCCATAACAACTCACAGGAACTATCAACGTCAAACACGATAGACTGCTTTTGACGGCGACAAACAAGCCTTCACCTATTTTGTTTATCCTTTCGGAACACAGATCCTTTTCAAATATTTCTGCTGAACTTATTTCCGGCTTGAGCCAACTTTCACTGCCTACAGTGATGTCTGTTTCGGTGCTTTCTATTAACGCTTGAACTTCAGGTACTTTCCCGACATAGTTACGATAATTTACAACTGTTATACCGATGGTTCCCAGATCTACATTTCTCCTGTGATCCACCTGCACCCTTTGAGATTGCCCATTTTGTTTTTCCCCGAAGCCCCCCTATACTAAAAATACCAAGCAGTCCACGCCACACAGCCCCCGCTACCCGTGTAGCCACTTCCTGCGTATAGTGGACTCCTGGCCTATTCAGCGGAACTCGGAAACCCACCACCCGATGGTTTAAGTCAAGGAATCTGCAGCCTACACGGTCGCAGAACCGTCTGAGCCTCTGATTCAGACCCTCCACTCGGCTCTGTACCAGAGGTCCACAGTCGGTCCTGTCCACTATGCTGCAGATGGTGAGCTCTGCTTTCATCTTGCAAGCAAGACTGGTAGTCTTTACCACTTCAGATAGCCGCTCAAAACCTGAGAGAATCTCTTCAGATCCGAAGCGACACACATCATTGGTACCGACGTGAGCCACCACATGCAGTTGGCTGCACCCCGTACCCTTTATGGCATCCGGAAGGACTCGTTCCACACCTGAAATGACTCCACCCAGTATGCACACGGATTCCACGTTGGCCTTCTACCCCTCCTTGGCAGCCGTCTCTCTAAGGGGCTCCATCATCCACCTAACGTTGAAGCTCCCAACTACAAGCAAACCCACCGTCTGTGAAAGCCCGGATCTATCAGGCTGGGTGGTGACCTCAGGATGAGAGACACCATCCGAATCAGGAACGTTGTCGTGAACAGATAGTGCCTCAAACCTGTTCGTAAGACGAACCGGGAAAGCCACACGATCGGTCCCCTGGAATGTTTCGTGCCGCCTACCACGCAATGAAGCGACCTCCCACGCAACCACAGGTGGGGTGTCTGCCTCACTGCTGGCATGTCGCTGCTGCAGGCCGACGGTGGAGACGACGGAAGTCCGTTCGGTCCCCACTACCGGCCAACAACAACGACGCCCGTCAATCGCTGCCTCCAGCTGTGCAACCGAGATTAACACGAAGCTGGGAGCGAAGCGTCACCAGCTCGGACTGCATCCTCACACAGCAGTTACAGTCCCCATTCATGATTACAGTGCCGAGAAAACAAAAACGACTGTTGCGATGAATTCAAAGGAAGACGACACTGTTTCTTGAATCTAATATGCACGAAACCACACTATGAGTTTACGAACTGTAACGTGAACGTACAGACAAAAATCAAAATACTATATGTCACTTCTAATCAGAAGCCGGTTTCACTTTCGAGATATGAAGGCGGCGTCTGCTATGAATCAGCTGGCTGCTAAATAGACACTGACTGAGCTCTAACAATAGCAGGCACAATCAAAACAAAACAAACGAGTGTCGCGATGCACTCAAAGGAAGACTACACCATGTCTTAAAATGCGAATTTGAATCTAATATGCATGAGAGCGCAGTATAAATTTACAAACTGAAACGAAAACGCGCAGACAAAAATCAAAATACTATATGTCATTTCTAATCAAAAGCCGGTTTCACTTTCGAAATATGAAGGCGGTGTCTGCTGCAAATCAGTCGGCTAAATAAACCACCTTCTGACACCTGTCGCACGTTCTTACGCGTTCCTTTACTTTCCTATGTATGTTGTCAAAAATTACAGATTCATTTATTTTGTATGCACATTTATTTATTCCACAGTGACGATAAGCCAAGTGAAAATAGTCAATTAATTCTGTAACGTACTGATTAGACCAACACACTCGCCAGTCTTCCACCTCTAAATTCCTACGGCGGCTTAGTATGCCATAAAAGATTTAACAGTATTTGCGCAACTTCTCATCTTTCTCATTCTTTCAAATACATCTTTCAAATACATCACTTTAAACAAACCAGCTGCACTCTCTTCATGAATGACACCCTCGGTTTCATAATTAATACCCTTAATGTGGCATTTTTCATAATCAAACTGCTGTATAAACAGCACCCACCTCTTCAACCTATCATGCAACAATCTGCAAGTGTTCAAAAACGTAAGGGCCTTTTGCTACGTGTGCATTATCACTTTGTGCTCCCACAAGAAACCTCTGGAACTCCCAGATGATTGTCAACGCTTCTTTCTATGATACGATGTAGTTCCTTTCATATTTTTACAACGTCCGGCCTGCGAATTCTGTTGAGCGAAATTCATTCTTTTCTCCTTCTCCTACCTCTTGAAAAATATGTACTGCGATACCATAATCGCAGACATCAGTTCTCATATAGAACGGTATATTCATATCCTGGTGGTGTAAAACTTGACTCTTTAACAGTTCTGTTTTCAATCTGTCGAAAGCTATTTGGTACTTTTCCGCCCAAATAAACACGCTATTGTTTTTCAGAAAATTGCACAAATCTGGGTCCTTAAAAGCTTGCCCATCCCCATACTTCCTATAATGATTACGTAATCCTAAGTAAGATTGCAATTGTTTTTTCGTACGTGGTGGTGGCGCCATCTGATAGCTTGTAACTTCTGAGGATCTATGGTTAATCTCGAAGGTGTAATGATATGCAGCACAAACTCTATTTCTTTCTTCACGAACTCACGTTATTATCAGAGTCGTTCCTCAACGTTTCAGAGCTACAAATACTTTGTCTAATAATTCGCAAAATTTTTCCTATGAAGAAGTTGCAATCATCACATCATAAACATATCTCGTAACTCTAGAACCTAATTCTTTGCCTAGCACTCCGCCCAAGGCACGGATTAAGACTGACACAGACGTGTTCAATCTGAAGGGAATGACTTTGTATTGAAAACATTTCCCAGCATATAGGAAAGCTGTCAGTTTTCTGGACTCCTTTTCCATAGCAATCTGCCAATAGCCAACCGCCAGATCAAGACTGGTCACGTACTTAACGTTGTGAAATTTCTGAAGTACATCGTCTAACCATTCTGGACGATCAGTTTCACGTTTTACTACTTTCTTCAGTTCCAATGCGTCTATTACAATCCTGACACTTCCGTCTTTGTTGACCACCATGGGGTTGTTGCACTGGCACTTAGATATTTCAATTACGCCCCATTCCTCCATGCAGTTAATTTGGTTCTGTACCGCCTCACGCCTAGATAATGGTACCTGTTAAACTGGCCCGAACAATGGCTCGTGCGGTACAGTGTCGATTTTATATTCGAATCCTTGCACACGACTTGGTTTATCTGAAAACATCTCTATGTTATTCACCAAAATCTGGTACATTCCATTTTCTGTTCCTCTGAAATACCTATTATATTGCTTAACCCTCAACTACTATAGACGTTGACAGGAACGCAACTACTATGGAGGGGTCTCTCAGACCGATCTCTTATTTTCCATATAGTAAACTAGTGTTTTTCTAAATATATATTTTCATGACTTCCTTTCGTTCATTGCACTTCTTAGAGATGGCATTAGTAGAAATTTGACTTTTTTTTTTACAATGTAGTATGAGTAACATGACGACATGTAAAACACAGCGCAATTTGCAGTACACTTTTATTTTTTGTGCTACGAAAAAAAAACAGTAAGTAATTATTTCTCTTCACACACACAGATTATCATTATAGAGGTTATATTACAAATTCACAGCGTGATTAGATACAAAAATCCTATTTGAATTATAGTAAATTGTATGCGAAATCTCCGTTCCATTTACGATTCTTCCAGAGAGGTTGCCACATTTTCCTTATAAAATAAAAATTACAAACTAAAGATATCCTTCTGTGTGGCACTAAATACTCTTTTAGTCACTTTGACCCCGCATACTCTTCACGCACACCCCAAACGTCGAACGTTCAGCTGTTCCTGCCATGGAGAAACACGACACGGAACAACAGCGAGAGAGAGGCTACAGCCACAGCGCTGTCGCTTAGCAGCCGCGCTCACCAAGCCGACTGGCCACTGGCCAGGCGCTACGAGGCAGGCAAACAGCGAGGCCGCGCAAGGCTCATAAATACGGAACAAAGAACAGCAACACTGCAAGAATGCTGGCACGTGCACCTTGTCAGCCACCAGGAAGAGTCCTTTTAGCTTGGCAGGGGTGTGTGAAATATCTCGACTCAAAAAGTCGTAGCGGTCTGAGAGACCGCAGATACTATTTAAGGGTTAAAATTGTTTCAAAATCGTCGTGAGTTGGAGACAATCTACTTACATTTCTGATATGTGATTTTTCGCTTAATCCCCCGTACATTGGTAGAAAAGCAACTGCGTATCCTGATCCTCTACCACTTTGTCTATTTCCTCAAAACTAATTTCTAATTCGTCTTGCTCTACGGTACACGACATAATTCTTCTGTCAGTCAACAATTACTTTATATTTATCATCCAATCAATACCTATTATAATTTTGGTACTTAATTGATGAACCACCGAAACATGAAACGTAATACCCTTAATTGAAAATTGTAATAACACTTGACATTTGGCCGGTTTACTGCATGTTCTAGTAGCACCTATTAACTTTACGCTCATCACAGGCATTTATACTACTTTCGTCTGTTTCTTAATATAGTCACAGAATGACTGTGACATTGCACTAACTTGACTTCTGCTATCTATCAATACTTGCGTACTTGTTCCTTAGACTTTTACCGGAATCATTACCTAATCAATTCTATTAGTTTCACCACCTTCATCCACCCACAACACATCCTGCTTTATTTCCAAACCAGTCCATAACTTTCTATCCTGGTCAAACTTTTTATCAGGTGGCCCGTTTTGCCTACTTCAACCTCTCTCCTCTGTTTAATAAATACACATTTCATATTCTGCAATGATAAACCATCGAATTCACCTTCATAACCACTCTCATCTGGTGTTATTACATGTGCTTTAACTTCGTACACTTTACAGTCATCCGTTCGCACAATACCTTCATACTGTCATCGAAATGGGTAAGGACTTCTGATGCATTATTTCCGGTTTATGCCCAACTCTGTCGGTTTCGTCTTAGTCGAGAATGGTATCAATACAAACGGCATTTATAGGCACTACCCGTGCTCCTTTTCCTTCGCTATATTTTGTATTTTTACTAACACTGTGAATTACACTTTCATTAACATCACCCACGCGGCGTGACAGGTCACCCAGTGTGCCCGCATTCCTTGCATTACTATCTCTTACTTCACATCGCTTACATTAATCGTCTTTTATCACAAAACCTTCCTGCCTTCTGTTATCCATGCTTCTTTGTTATCATACATTTTGCCTGTTTGTATTAGCTAATCCCTCTGAGCAACTACTAACTCGACCTCGCTAGGCATGAAATATGGCACAGTCCTGACCGACAACTGCATTGGAACCTGTGCCACTCCTTTACTGTCCTGCGCAGAATCCTCCGCCACCTCGCTAACGTGCCTGATGTCTTCCACTACCTCGTCTGATATGCGCTGTGCACTATGTTCGTACTCCCCGCACTATTTTACATGCTTATTTACTGCTACGTGAGCTCTCTTGCAGTCGTATTTTCCGTTAAATTGGTTTTAACAGCCGCGGCGTAGCGGCCAGGAATTTTCTGCAACTTCGCAACTGCAGCGCTGTCCATTGCCTAGGTCGTAAAAACACACCGCGAAACGACTGAGTATTGAATGTGTGTTTGGAATGAAGCAGCTCGTTCAAAATACCTTCGTGTTTACGAGCTTTGGTGGCGCTATACATTGTAGCAACTATCAAAAATATAATTCGGAAATCTCTGATTTACATAGAATGCTCAGAAGTACGAGAATAATGTTAATAATAATAAGTGTTCGTTTACGGTGGTTAGTTATACTATTAGGCATGGAAGTCAATCTTTAACAATTCATTCATGTCCAAACTTCTGCTCTTAATTAAAATCGCAAAAATTTGAACCCTACGTCATAGTATTACTGTTGTATAAAAATAATGTCTGACTGCTTCTAGTAGCAGTTAATTAACTATTTCAGTAGATACGTTGCTTGCAGTGGCCATTTTGAGCAGCAGCTGAATTGTATTTCACTGTAAGGTTTTAAAATAAATGCCTTTTGCTACTGCAACTTAAGGGTTTTATTTTTATATTTTTAATCACCCATACGCGTTTCGCCCTTTCTTTCAAGGCATCATCAGTGGGTGTCAGCACTTGTTACTCCACTTCAGTCTTATTCTGGCAACCAGGTCGAAAGGTTACACTGTTTTTCGAACCACATTGCAGTTCTCTGATTCTGCTGTCACCTGCTGCCATACTGCAGCAGTATGGCAGCAGGTGACAGCAGAATCAGAGAACTGCAATGTGGTTCGAAAAACAGTGTAACCTTTCGACCTGGTTGCCAGAATAAGACTGAAGTGGAGTAACAAGTGCTGACACCCACTGATGATGCCTTGAAAGAAAGGGCGAAACGCGTATGGGTGATTAAAAATATAAAAATAAAACCCTTAAGTTGCAGTAGCAAAAGGCATTTATTTTAAAACCTTACAGTGAAATATTTCAGTAGAGCCTGCTTAGTTTTGCACTCAGTTTCTGAAAAATTAAAATCCTGTATATTAACATATTTTGTTGGTTATCTACTAGTTTGATAAAGTGAGTACGTAGCTACAAATAGATAATATGTCCATATATAAACTGTTATATTAGCACGTCACATTTTTGAAGATATTCACTTTGATACCTGCCAAATAACTAAAAAATTTATGATAGGTACACGAACGGACAAAAGCAAGGCCAACGTGAAAAGAGGGTTTATAAAGCGATGTAGAATCTTGTCTACTACGCTGTAAAAGTCGGATGTAGTTTTAGAAATATTGCAATGTCCGAAATCAGCTAGAAAAAAACTCATGCAACATGTCAGTATGCACCCAGCACATAACCATAATCAGTTTCGGCTATATTTGAGAATATCAGGTTGCTTTGAAAAAGTTTTGTTCGATATGAATACGATTCGGGTATTGTGAACTGTATTACACTGCACTCACAATTTGTTATTATAGACCGCCATTAACAGAAGCAGTGATATTACTTTAACGATATTTTCATATTTGTATTTGAAAGTTCACAACAACGTTCAGTAACTAGGAAATATGAAAGTAACAGCATTAAAAACGGCAACTCCTCAGTTTTTATGATGCCATTCCTCTGTTACTCCCTACTGGCCGCTTGGAGCGCTAGTATAGCTTCAGCTGTAATTTTACCCTACAGAGTTTCGCGACTGTCTGTGATAGTCTGTGATTAAGTCCCGTAAGTTTAACAAACGTTTGAAGTTGCTGTTGTCGGACCCCTTGTTCTTACTTTCACAGCAACCGTCTCTTTGTCGTCAGGGCCACGCATCGGCACCTTCTAGAGCCTGCCCCGTTACTGTTGCGGCTCTTCGTTTCTTGAACTTTCATTTCCACAACCGTGGGCGTCGTAACCACCTCTTGCGCGGTTACGACGCCGTCCTCGTCCTCTTCCCTTCTGCCTGCGTGTGCAGCACTTCGTACAGGTAATTTTCATGAATTGTGTTATTATTAAAATTATTTCTGTTCTGGTTATTATTATTACTGTAATTATTGTTGTTATTGTGTTACCGGTTGTCATTACTCCTGTACCACACATTCATTTCGCCAACATTAGCCAGACGCTTTGTTTTTCCTGCCCATCATATAACCGCGTACGTTCCACGCCAGTGTTATCACATTGCGCTCCGACATTTGGCCTTTTGCGTACTCGAACTTTTTACACAAATCTTCGCAGTAGGATTTCATAGTTGTTTCCTTGCTTGGTCGATTCGGAGAAGCGAGCATTAAGTCTTGCACTCGCTCGTCATGTTTGTGAGCGGGCCAGTATTTTTTCTCAAATTTTTGAAAAAAATTCTTCCAAAGTTTCACACGTGTCGGTCGCGTTAACAACCCAGTTAGTCACGTCTCCACTTACTCTTGTTCTCGCAATTGTTATGCGTTCTTCCTTAGGTAACGCGGCCGGATTAATTTTCTTGCACGCAACACGGGATGGACGCTTCCCTTCGGATCGAAGTTTTCGACTTCCAGGCTCACGTCATTCGGATATATACTAATGTTATTTTGGTGGCCAAAGTTTTCATACCTTTAAGGTCTTTCATTTGTTCTTTGACTCTTACCGTTTGTGATTTTAACTGCTCTACTTCTTGATTTTTGAACTGCATTAGTGTCTGTGTCTTTTCCTGTACCTCATTACTAACTTTATTTACAGTTTCCTGTAACTTCGTTTCAGTTTCATCCTGAACCTTCACGATCAGCACCTTGAAATCATTTACAGACCGATTTAGTCAAGTGTGAATTTCTTCCTGATTGGTATTTACAATTGGTATTTCATAATCGATTTTGGCTTCTATACTCTTTCGAATATTTTCCGCTCAGTTTCTTGCTTAACGATCCTTCCTCTATCTCAGTGCTCTTAGTGACATAGCTACTCACATTGTCGTCTATGTCCTCTGTGATTTTTCAGTTAGTCCGTCATCAGTTACTTTAAATTCTCTAATTTACTGTTTGGATGGTGCCCCGGGTGTATAATTTTATCGACACAAATTAATTTCACACAAGTTCGTTGACTGCTTGCGAAACTAAACTTGCGCTTTGCATTACAAATCTAAAGACAGTTTATTGCTTAGATCTTATTATGCAGCCGTGGTGTGATGTAGCTGGTGATTGTTGCTGGCATTTTATAATGATAGGCAAAAACTGGGATCTTCTTGGCGACAAAATATTGTTTAAACTTTGGGTCCACAGCATTCCTCTTGACATTATTCCTGTTGAAGTTTTAACGCTGTGCCCACGTTAATTATTAGTGTCGTCCTTAGTGTTAGCTAGTTCGTAAGTAGTTTGTAAGTTTAGTGACTGATGACCCCGTAGTTAAGTCCCATAACCTATACAAACATTTGAACATTTTGATCCCATAGTTAAGTTCCATAATCTCTACAAACATCTGAACATTTGAAAAACGGCGTGAAGCCTGCGGTGTCTTGCCTTGCTGTATTATAAGCAAATGTCACAACTGCCGGTATTGTACCCCAATCTTTCTGCTCACCCCTCTGGTGTTTAGCATTAATTAGTTGAGTACGGGCCTGGTGATACCGGGATCCCGAGCTGTAGTTTGTGTTGCGCCAACTGTCTGCTACACCGTAAGCTCTGTGTATGCTTCAATGGCTATCATTAAGCGCGATGGTGAAATGTTGTATGTCTCAGAGCCTAGGGATCTTGGCTTAAACGCTCGGATCGCAAGGACGCTACAAACCTATGAAGAAAAAAAAAAATCTCCTTCTCAAGGTGTGCTACATGCCGAGGAGATGCATGGCTGTTGAAGTTGAACAGTCGCTAGTGAGCAACCTCTGAGGAACCTGCTGCACCTCAGTAGTATAAGGCTTACCAGGCAACTGGGGCTCTGCCTGGGTGAACCAATATATCCCTAGCTGCTCGTGGGAACACCATGAAAAGATCATGTTACGTTGTCGGACGTACAACCGTTGTCTCTAAGAGAGGGAGAGGAGAGTTTAATGCTGCTGAATATGATCCCTGTTTGTTCCCTTCCCTGGCCACGCCATCGGAGGAACGTTGGGCCAGACGTCAAGGTGAGGCATATCCCCCAGCTACTTTGTTTGATCATGCACTGAAGGGGACTCTTTGCGTCAACAAATCCTCTGTTTTTTGTTGAGCATCTGGATGACAATTATCGGGAGCTGAAGGGTATGTCCAAAATGCGATCCGGGTCACTCTTGATATCAACGTCATCCCCAGCACAGTCCTAGACGTTGTCTGCCTGTGAGAATCTGGGTGATGTTCCCATTATAGTAACTCCACACAAGAATCTTAACATGATCCAGGGTATAATATTCCACAGGGATCTGTTTCTGCAATCTGATGATGAGCTGCGGGCGAACCTTGAGCAGCGTGGTGTGCATTTAATCTGGCGCATCTATAGGGGTCTGAAGGAGAACAGGATCGAAACCGGTGCCTTCATCTTGGCTTTTGAGGATGACATATTACCCAAAAAAGTCAAGGTGGTGATCTACCAGTGTGACGTAAAACACTATGTTCCTCCCCCTAAGCGCTGCTTTAAGTGCTGGAGGTTTGGGAATATGTCCACCCGATATGAGGCCGACCCCACATGTCAGGATTATGGACGAGCATCACATCCAGACGTCCCTAGTGCCCCATCTTCGGTCTGTGTTAACTATGGCCAGCACCATCCCCCTGCTCAACAGATTGCACAGTCCTCCATAAGGAGAGATAATTATAGAATACAAAACCCTGCACAGAGTGACCTATTCCGAGGCAAGACAAAAATACATAATACATATACATGTGGCGTCTGTTGCAAGAGAACAGACGTCACTTCTGATCCTGCAGTTGTTATTATTTAATATTCATAGAATATATGACATCAACTGCGATTGGGCAAAGCTGAAAATGTGTACCCAGCCGGGATTCGAACCAGGGTCTCCTGCTTTCTAGGCAGTTGCGCTGACCCCTACACCATTTGGGACACAGTGATCACCGCACCTGCAAGGACTACCTAAGCACGCCTCCCGTCAGATACAAATTCCCAGCTTCGCCCTGCCCACAGTACTCAAACTCGTAGTTTAACTAATTCCCGTAAGAGTAAGGGCTTCAAAATTTGCCCACCCCTCCCCACTAACGATAGGATCATTGCCCGTCACCGGCATATTATATATATACATATGGCGTCTGTTGCGAGAGAACAGACGTCACTTCTGATCCTGCAGTTTTTATTATTTAATATTCATAGAATATATGACATCAACTGCGATTGGGCAAAGCTGAAAATGTGTACCCAGCCGGGATTCGAACCAGGGTCTCCTGCTTTCTAGGCAGTTGCGCTGACCCCTACACCACTGGGGACACAGTGATCACCGCACCTGCAAGGACTATCTAAGCACGCCTCCCGTCAGATACAAATTCCCAGCTTCGCCCTGCCCACTGTACTCAAACTCGTAGTTTAATTCCCGTAAGAGACAGACATCCCACCTCATCTTCCTTTCTCCCAGCCCTGCAGCCCATCTCCCTCCCCTTTGTTTCTCACCTCTCCCATCTTTCACATCCGCCCCCACCTCATCCCCTAGCTTCCTTTATCATCATTCATCATTGTTATCATGTTATATTGCTATGTCGGAGTGTGTTTCCCTCTAAGTGCGATACTTTTTCTTTCTATTTGCATGATGGTAAATCTTCTCCTCCACTTCCTCACTTACAGTTTTAGATCATAGATACATGTAATTCATAAGACTTCCAACATTATGCCTTTATTCCAAACTTCCATTACTCAATCTCCCACCCCTACAGCCATCACCTGCCATCTGTATGTTTCCTGCACCCGTTCTAATATTCACTCATGACTTAATGCTATGTCATAGACATTACAACTGAAGCACAGAAATTTATTTCAGTAAATACATTAGTAAACTGTAAGATGTTAAAATATTTATTAAACGATGTGACCAAATTTTAGTGGTCATAAGAACCTAGTCTTACAAACTACTTTAACTTATGCTGTTGACAACACAGACACAGCCATCCATGCTCAAGGGAGGACTGGAACCTCTCAAGGGGAGCGACCGTTAACTCCACAGCAAGGTGCCTTAGAACTTGAAAGGTTGTGGTGGTGGGGAATAAATGTGGAAAAAGGGAATCCTGGTAGGGATCGCCAATTGAAAGGTTGTGGGGTGTTTAAGAAAGGATGGATGGTACGAGAGAGAGAGTACAGGCGTGGCCGACCCACAAAATCAATGTTAATTTCACGTTGTTCATGACTAATAAATTCTATTTTTATAATCATATGCAAATTACCCTGACAACTTTGATATTAAGATTTTTGAATTTAAGTTTGACCATGTAATACACAACACATTTTAATCTCCTGTATTTTATAAGTCTGACAGCACCTACCAGTTCATAAGAAACTATTTTTATCTCTCCAAAATATGTGTCTGGGTTGTAAAACTATAAAGGATACGTTTATGAATTAGTTTATTGTAATCAGATCAATGTTTGTTTCTAGATACATACATGAGCAACAAGATTTATGAATATTAAAATTAAATCAACACAAAAAATAGTTAGAAATGAACTCTGTTGAATCTTGCAGTGAAATGATGCCTACCATTGACCAGGAAGTGAAATTAACAGCTATGAAGTTCGATATTTTGTTAGTGTATCGAAACACTGTATGTGCGAAATATTCAGTACAGGGCTCTATTTAACAACTCTTTCCCGCAAGATGAGAATTCCGATGCAACTATTGCCTTTTGCTGGCGTGAGCAGGTCGTACTTTACCCACACACAGGACGCTGGTGTGTCTGGGGATCAGCTGTGGTGTGGCGCCTGACTGCTCATAGCCGTAATATTCACGGCCCTCGAAACAAAATCTGGCTCGAAAAACAGGAAGCTGTTACTTTCGGTATACTCATCACAATGCCAACAACCGCAAACCATTCTGCAAAGTCTGTGCCACTTCATTCAACTGGTATGTGTAAAATACTGAAGAGCAAAGTGACTCCAGACAAATGAGCAAGTCGGAATTAGAGATTTATTGCATCTAATAAGTCAGGCTGACCATATTCTCATTTCACAAGATCTCTCAGCACACGTTCAAGATCAGAACAATCTCCGAAATTTGCACCTCCATTCAAAAGAAATAAGCGCTCCGTTTCATGTCTTCACCTTTGGAGGCGAAGTGCCTAGCGTGCGCTGCACTCTTTGGAATTGCAATACCGACCCTCCTCTCTCTACTGTCTGTCCAGCTCTCTCTCTCTCTCTCTCTCTCTCTCTCTCTCTCTCTCTCTCTGTCTTACTCCATTGCTGGCCACGCCCCACACTCTCAAAGAAAACCAATGAAACACCATATTTCCAGCACCAACCAGAGAGAACGGCGCACTCGCATCATTGATTTAGATAACTGTCTAACACTCCTTCAGAGCCAATCAGAGAGGATGATGCGATCCCCCAGCTCTGTCCTTCACTTCCTTGCTTCTTTTCTCAGGCCACCTTGCTGCTCACGCCACGCCACTTTTGGTGGAATCTGCCGTCCGTTAAAACGGGGTACTAACATTTAGGAAAACAAAACATGGTGGATATCTCCTCATTACACCGCAGAAAAGACTCTGGCAGTACCTTTTCTAAAATCAGAGATGGCTCTTTTCGGCCGATTCGCTCAATACTGTCTGTGTCCTCCCACAGTTCAAGAATGCTGTCGGACAACTTTACAAGCTCAGTTCGCTCCTTTAGGGGTGCTCCCGCTGGCAAAACGGCTACCTCCGCCCCCTGAGGCTAACGCAAGTAAAACGTGGCCCAGTGTTCCTTTCGCTGTGCTCTAGAGAATGGGCCTTTCAGTCCCGCATCCAGGCGGCCGAACTAGACTGCCTTTTTCCTCACAGAACTGCCTTGCACCGAATATTCCGTCTTTGACACATCAATTAAGGTGTTTAATGTAACAATTATATGTTTAGTCTGAAGTAAAACCATTACCCCACAACCACTGCCGATTTCTGAATGTATAGCATCACATCAAGAAAAGGTGATGTGTCACGTAACAGAAGAAATCTCCCAACCTGTCAGTCATTTACATTTGTGAAAATTTACTGTGTCGGTTTATATATTAACCCAAAGTTTCCCTAAAACTGATTGCTGGAGTTAGCTGCCCATTTACCACCAGGGCCCACATTTGCCTTCAGAGCAAACCCAGACTATAATATGATATCCTAACATTCAGTCCACAAACACACTACATGTGCTCAAAGTCCATTGTAAGGCATACAGACATTGCCCCTGCACCCTCACTGTGGTACTGATTTACTACATGACCCAACACAAAATGATTAGCAAATCTTGTATGTGATACATGTAATTATGTGGATTTCTTACTGTCTATCGTGTTACCAGTCACATGAACCACAGCCATTGCCAAGGTGGGATGGCTTGCGTGCCTCAACGATACAGATAGCCATACCGTAGGTGCAACCACAGCGGAGGAGTATCTTTGGAGAGGCCAGACAAACGTGTGGTTCCTGAAGAGGGGCAGCAGCCTTTTCAGTAGTTACAGGGGCAACAGTCTGGATGATGGACTGGGCTGGCCTTGTAACATCATCTAACATGGCATTACCATGCAGTTACTGCGAATGGTTGAAATCAAGGGGAAACTACAGCCGTTACCTTTCCCGAGGACATACAGCTCTACTGTATGAACATATGATGATGGCATTCTCTCGGGTAAAATATTCCGGATGTAAAATAGTCCCCCATTAGGATTTCCGGGCGGGGACTACTCAGGAGGATGTGATCATCGGGAAAGACAACAATTGCATTCTACGGATCGGAGTGTGGAATGTTAGATCCCTTAATCGGGTAGGGAAACTAGAAAATTCAAAAGAGAAATGGATAGGTTGTAGTTAGATATAGTGGGGATTAGTGAAGTTCGGCGGAAAGAGAAACAGGGTTTCTGGTGAGTACACGATTATAAATACAAAAATCAGTTGGTAGTATTACAGGAGTAGGTCTGAAAATTAATAAGAAAATAGGAATACGGGTAAACTACTATGAGAAACACAGTGATCGCATTATCGTAGTCAAGATAGACACGAAGCCAACAGCGACCACAGTAGTACAGGTTTATATGCCAACTAGCTCTGCCGATGATGAAGAGATCCAAGAAATATTGGAGAAGATAAACGAAATTATTCAGACAATTAAGGGAGAGGAAAATTTAATTGTTATGGAAGACTGGAAATCGGTTGTGGGACAAAGAATGGGAGGGAATATAGTAGGTGAATATGGTCTGGGCAAAAGCAATGAATTTTGCATGAAACCTAATTTATTAATAGCAAAACCTGGTTTAAGAGTCACGAAAGGATGTTGTATACGTAGAAGAGATCAGGAGACACCAGGAGATACAAGATAGACTTTATAATGGTAAGAAATAGATTTCGGAACCAGGTTTGAAACTGTAAGACATGCACAGGGAGAGATGTGAACTCTGACCATAACCTATTGGTAATGAATTGTAGGCTGAAACTGCAAAAACTGCAGAAAGGTAGCAAACTAAAGAGATGGGACCTGGATAAACTGAAGGAACATGAAGTTCTTGAGAATTTCAGAGGGAGATTTAGGCAACAATTAACAGAAACGGGGGAAAATAAAACAGAAGAGGACGAATGGGTAGTATTTAGAGATGAAATAGTGAAGACAGCAGAGAACAAAACAGGTAGAAAGGCATGATTTACAAAATATACTTGGATATCGTAGGACATACTAAATTTAATCGATAAAGGAGAAAATATAAAAATGCAGTAAATGAAACACGCAAAATGGAGTACTGGAGTACAGACGACTAAAAAATGAGATTAACAGGAAGTGTGAAATGGTTAAGCAGGAGTGGCCAGAAGGCACATGCAAGGATGTAGATGAATGTATAGATGGGGGTAAAATAGATACAGCCTACAGGAAAATAAAAGAGATATTTGGAGATAAGAAAAACAGCTCTATGAATATCAAGAACAACGATGAAAAAACCAGTTCCCAGCAAAGAAAGAAAAGCTGAAAGGTGGAAAGAGTATATAGAGAGGCTCTGAGAAGGAAATGAACTTAGAGTCAATATTGAAGGAAGAGAAGAAGAAGTAGACGGGGATGAAATAGGAGATACTATACTTAGCGATGAATTTGACAGAGCACTGAAAGACCGAAGTCGAAACAAGGCCTCTGGAGTAGATGACATTCCCTCAGAGCTACTGAAGTCTCTGGGAGAACCAGCCATGACAAAACTGTTTCACCTGGTGTGTAAGATGTATGAGACGAATGAAGTACCCTCAGACTTTAAGAAAAATGTTATAATCCCCATTCCAAAGGCGCAGACAGGTGTGAAAACTACAGAACCATTAGCTTAATGTCATGATTGCAAAATATTAACACGAATTATTTACAGAAGGATGGAAAAGCTGGTAGAAGCTGACCTCGGGGAAGATCAGTTTGGGTTCAGGAAAAATGTAGGAACATGGGAGGCAATACTCACTTTACGGCTTATCCTAGAAGATAGATTAAGAAAAGGCAAAACTACATATCTAGGTTTTGTAGTTTTGGAGAAGGCTTTTGACAATGTTGGTTGGAATAAACTCTTTCAAGTTCTGAAGCTAACAGGAGTAAAATATAGGAAGCGTAAGGTTATTTACAACTTGTACAAAAACCAGACAGTGGTTGTCATTGTTGAAGGGCATGAAAGGGATGCAGTGGTTGGGAAGCGCGTAAGACAGGGTTGTAGCCTTTCTCCATTGTTATTCAATTTGTACATTGAGCAAGCTATAAGGGAAAGCAAGGAGAACTCTGGAGAAGAAATTAAAGTTCAGGATGAAAAATTAAAAACATTGAATTTTGCGGACGACGGTAATTCTGGCGCAGACAGCAAAGGACCAGGATGAGCAGTTGAACGGAATGGACAGTGTACTGAAATGTGCAAATAAGATGAACATTAAAAAGAGCAAAACTAGGGTAATGGAGTGCAGTCTAGGAAAATCAGGTGATGCTGAAGGAATTAGATTAGGTAACGAAACAATAAAGGAGGTAGGTCAGTTTTGTTACTTGGGCAGTAAAATAACAAATTATGGTCGCAGTAAGGAGGATATAAAATACAGACTGACAATGGGTAGAAAAGCGTTCTTGAAAAAGAGAAATTTTTTAACATCGAATATTGATTTATGCCTAAGGAAGTCCTTCCTGAAGGGATTTGTGTGGAGTGTTGCCTTGTATGGGAGTGAAACATGGACAATAAACAGTGTGGACAGGAAGAGGGTAGAGGCTTTTGAAATGTGGTGCTACAGGAGAATGCTGAAGATTAGATGGGTGGATGGTGTAACTAATAAGGAGGTACTGAATAGAATTGGGTAGAAAAGGAATTTCTGGCAGACCTTGACCGAAAGAAGGTTTCGATTGGTAGGACACATTCTTAGATATCAAGGAATTGTGAATTTAGCTTTGGAGGGAAGTGTGTGGGGTAAAAACCGCAGAGGAAGACCAAGAAATGGATAGAGTAAGCAGATTCAGACAGATGTAGGATGCCGTTCTTATGTGGATTTGAAGAGGCTTGCTCAAAATAGAATATTGTGGAGAGCTGCATCAAACCAGTCTCCGGACTGAAGACCACAACATCAACATCGTGTAGCCTATAGATATTTATTTGAGTGACAAATTTGGAAATTGGTGTACAATACACACAATTGTGTGGCGTGTAGATTACAAAAGTATAGCAGATGTGGTAAAAATGTTACATGGAAATCAATCTCGTGTAGGAGGTATATGTGTAAAAATATCTGGTCTTACTTATTGCCTAGCATGAGTATGGTGCCTTTGAGTGACATATCTGTAATCGGTTTGGAGAAATTAATTGTGATTTGACACATAAAAACAATACAGCATTATAGAAGTGAGAAACAGATACAATGAATGTAATTGCGTTTGTTGTTGTGTGTGAAGAATGTTGGTGTTGCTTATAATCTAGCAAGTTTTGCTAAATACTAGTGAACACTTTGAGACAGTTGCAAAAAAAAAAAAAAAAAAAAAAAAAAAAAAATATATATATATATATATATATATATATATATATATATATATATATATATATATATATATATATATATTAAATAAATGAATAAAAATAAATAAATTGAGGAATAATGTTTTCTTCAACAAATATTATCTCCGATGACTGAGTCATTTAAATGATTCAACTTTACATTTGAATAATTAACCAAGACACTGGACTTCAGTTTTGCAGTGGTAGATATAGATACATCGAATTTGTGGGGTGGAACAACTCTGTGATTAAAGGTCATTATTGGTGAAGCCCTCGCAGTACCTTAGTTATTTTTATAGGGGTAGGGAGTTCTTTGACTGGCCAAAAATGCTAATGATTCTCGTCCAATGACGCTGTTCTGCCAAATGTCAGCATGGGACGTGGCGGCATCTCGTAGCAGGAAAAGCTTGTAAGAGTGCATGGCAACTCGTGTGATTGGACACCACCGCCTGGAAGAAACACGAAGCATACAGGGCGGAGATGCTGCAGAGTCGAAACTGAAGATTGTCAATATTCCAAAGTTTTCTGATCTATTCCTCCTGATAACCCCACTGGGTTCTACAACAAGAGTAAATTATAGCATTTATGGTGGACACAGGAAGTAAAACACGCCGACCCGAGAATGAGATTTGACTTACAAACCAATTTGTAACTGCCCTCTACTGGCAGGGTGTACTGGACATGACCTCTGATAATCGACCTTTTTCTTTTCGACGGACCATTTTAGTAACTTCCAATGCACAAATTTGGTTTTTCACAACAGTTAATACAGAGCACTGGGAAACACAACAATGATAATTTAAAACACAAAAATATATTATAAACAAGTACAGAGAATCATAGTTATTACCTGAAATAAGGTAGACACTTATATGTATATTTATAATACTTAAAATTATTTTGTTTAGTCATTTACTATTCTGTTAGAGGTTTTAGGTGGGACAAGTGTTGAATGCCTAAGATTTTCCCTATTTTTATTCAAATTTTAAAATGTTTGTTAAGCTTAAGGGACTTAACTGCGGGGTAATCAGTCCCTATACTTACAAATTTCTTATGATGTACCTTACACTACAGATGACACAAACATCCTTACCCTAGGGGAGATTCGAACCTCCGACGGGGAACGGCCTCGCGCATCCCACCATAGCGCCTCAATGTGCTTGGCCACTCCGCCGCGGCCCATTTTTATCGTCTCTAGTTCAGCTGATCTGGCGCCCGTTGTTAGAGGTAAAGCTTTCTACGATGTCGCCTTCGTTAAGGGTATACGGAACGCCCTATGCTTACAATGTTAAATTGAGCTAAAATTACGAACATTTTCTCATTTGTTATTTGGACGATACTCTTGATTTTTTCACATAACGCAGAGATACGTTCTGCTTTTATGCTGAATTATTAATTTTGAAAAAATAATGTATAGTTTTTCAGATATTTTATTTTTTGTAAATGTTAAAAAAAGTTACACATTTTAACAAGTATTTTAAAATTTACATCCATTAATACAAAATAATTCCACATATCTTTTAATTCAGATATATTAGAAGGTCTTAAGGAAAAACTACAGAAAATGTCATCTTTCTACTATAAATAGGCCCTGAGAAAATGTACCTTATACAAAAAAAAAAAAAAAAAAAAAAAAAAAAAAAAAAAAAAACCTAAAGTTACGGGAAATTAGCTTCAAAGTTTTTACTTAAGTACAAGCCTGCTCCATAGCTTATATCATCAGAATCGTCCAACAGCTTCCTCTTGATGGCTTTCCTACGCTGTCTAGCCATCTTTGAATATACTTTTATGGCATTATCTGAAGACCTGTGCCTTTCCTTGGCCAAACAAAGCATAGCTGTAGCAGTTCGTAGTCCTACACAGAGTCCCAACTTCTGCAGAACTTTGCACTTTTTTATATTGCCCTGATTGAATGATGAAACAGCATCATAAACGCCAAAGTGAAGTGTGTTTATACCCACAAACACGGATTTAGGTAGTCTATTCCATATCACACTCATTTGGATTTTGAGTCCGGCCATGAAGACATTTCTTTAGTAGACTAATATCTGCAAGGTCTCGGAGTATTGGTTTTATTTCATCCATTATGGCAGGTGGCAGGTGATGAGGGTGATTGTATTGTTTCTTAGTTATCTTGCATCTGTTGTACTTGCACCAACTATCTTCTCCTTTTGACAGTCCATGTTGGGGATTCTCATTGTTTGAAACTATATGAAAAAACAGAGCCCAGACTGCTCTTCTCATTAATTCTGCATCTGCTGTATTCTGTCTTATTGCTAGACCATAGCACTTCTGAATATGATCTATTGTAGCATCTGTCAGTCTATTTTTCCCATTTAAAGTTTTTCCATCGCTCAATTTCTTGCCCTTCATGCTAGCCTGTCTTGATCCCATACTTTTCTGAACATGGCCAACAAACTCCAGTTTGGAAATTTTCACATCGTGACCAATCTATTGTCAACTGTCTAGTAGTGTAGCCAACAGAAAAGCTAACTCTCTTGTGGTCAATTATATCTCTGGCAACGCTGTCTATATCAGATATATTTCGCGTCTCATATACAAGGTGCGGAACATCGTGTGTCGACATTATTTAAAAAAAAAAAATTTAAAACATTTCTATTCACGTCATCCAAATATTTTATACATGGTATTAAACGGGAGAGTCTAAATTTTTCGAAAATGCATTTACCCAAAAATCGATTTTTTCATCGAAAATCTCATTCCGTATACCCTTAGTGGTCAATTTGACGCATTTAGCGGTTAACTTCGTAACTTCAAGAATGTAACAATAGCCTCGATTCTTCCTCGGGAGGGGGCCAATTAAATCTGCAGCGGCTAGTTGTCGTAATTTGTCTGGTATGATTGGGTGCAGTGGCCTCTGTATATTGACAGTAGTTTGTTTCGCCTTCTCGTGAGGTTTCCATATGGCAAGTAGACGCCGGATCCTCCTTTCCATGTAGTTGAAATGGCATAAAGATACTTAATTTGAAGTAGAACTTTCTCTGTCTAAAGTGGCCTTAGCTATGATGGGTGTGCCAAATTACCTTACTTACCTAATCTTCTAGGATTACTGCGTATTCTCCACACTACTGTAAAAGAGTACTCATTTTCTCGACAGATAGGACTTCCTGGAATTCTCTTTGCTCTTGACCCTCATCTTACTTCTTATATAACGCAGTGACGGATCGTTGTTGTTTTCTCCTTCTGATGTCTTTCGCTATTACTCGAAGGCAACACGTCTTATGTAATAAAGACTGTAATGCTCTTCTTCCAACGGTTGGTGATCTACGTCTTTGAAAGCCACAGGGGATCGCGACAGTACGTCCGCTATGATGTTTTCGACTCCCGGAACATGAAAAATTTAGAAATTGTAGTCTTGCAACGTTAATACCCGTCTGGTGAGTTTTGTGTTCCACAACTTCGCCGACATTAGGAATTCCATCGCTTTACGGTCGGTATAGAAATTGGTCTTTCTTCCGTAGAGGAGGTAGCGAAACTTATCCAAACCCCAGACGACTGAGAGGGACTCTAGTTCTGTTAGAGAGTGGTTTCTCTCAGATTTGTTCAACACCCGGCTGCAGAATGCTATGGTCTTGAACGAATTGCCCTAATATTGGTATCGTTGGAAAATCTTTTTTCCTAAACCAGAGTAAGAATATTGTCATGCAAAAGTCCTCAGTAAGATTCGGACTTGAAAGTATCGGTGCCTCCACTAGAGCCTTCTTCAAACTCTCAGCCGTGGTGGAGTAGCCGAGCGTTCTAAAACACCTCGCTGCGGAGCGCGTGGTTGCTCGCCGTGGAGGTTCGAGTCCTCCCTGGGGCATGGGTGTGTGTGTTTGTCCGTAGGTTAGTTTACCTAGGTTTAAGTAGTTTGTAAGCTACGGACTGATGACCACGCAGTCTGGCCTCACTGCCCATCTTCACCGAGTCATCTTACTCATCATAGCACATAATAGTGGTTCGGCCAGTTTCTCTGTGAATATTGGCAGGTCAATTATACCAAGGTTACCTCTGAGCTGTTTCTTGTTTTGAGGAATGGGAAGCTTAACAATTGCCTTTATTTTTTCTGGGTCCGGCGCAATCCCTTCTGCCAAAGTCACGTAACCAATATATTTAACAATGGAGGTGCGGATGCACGCAATACCGTAACTCCAAATTCTCGAAAAGCTGTCAGAATGTCCGCGATCAAGAGGTCATCAACATAACTAGTGATTATGTCTTTTACAGTCCCTTGTAGTACAGTATGCTATCCCCTAATGAATGCCAAGTGGGAACCATTTAAATTGGTAGCATGTGCCGAACACGATGAAGGCTATGTTTTTTCGGCTGTCAAGATGTATAGCAATTTGCCAGTAGCTTTACCGGAGGTCAACTGTTGTAAATATTTTATCTCCATGAAAGGTTTGCAATAATTCAAAGGAATTACCGTCTCAGGATCGATTGTGGTAATGATCTGTCTCGAGTCGAAAACCAAACGGATTGACTTGTCATGCTTTTCCCCAACAACGAGAGGCACTCTGGCTGTCGAAGAGTCCTGTTCTATAAATGCCTTTATGTTCAATTTCTTTATGTCGGCCCTAAATGCGTCCCTGTTTACCAGTGGAATTGAGTATGATGGTACAAAAAATTTCGTATGTGCTTTCACTCCGAAGGCGTGTACGAAATTATGTATGGCTCTAGGTTTGGCGCAGAACAACTCGGTGTCCTCCATCATTACGCCCATCAAATGTGCTCCGTCTTTCGAGGATATGTCCTTCAGTACTTCTACCAGTTCCATAATTGTTCGTGACACCTCTCTATTAATTTCATTATTACCACCTGCACTAATTCCGTTGTTTGCTAACGGGGATAATCCACCTAAAAATTTTCTGGCAATCTTAACCGCACAGGCGCAGACATTCTGCAGGGATTTCTCCCTTAAATACTTGTTTGTTAAATCTGAAAGCGGTTTTATTGCCTTTATTCAATACGACTTCCCCTCAATCAATATCCAACACTGCCATCTCTTGTGCAAAGAAATCCATACCAAGTTAAAGTTCACAGGCCTATATTGGCACCATGACTTGGTTGGACTCACAGTGATGCCCTTGGCAGTGCAGAGTCATCCGGGTTTGCAACTTTGCATCACCCTGCTTAACAATCAATGCTCCCTTTACTTTCATTTTCCTTAATTTTAACGTGGAATTCATATGTTTTTCCCGATGTCTTAGGAAAGCTGCATCGGAAATGACCGAAATTTGACTACCGCTATCCAATATGCCGGTAAGATCCATGTCACCAATAATTACTTGATTAATTGGTGCCGCGGTGGAGTAGCCGAGTGGTCTAAAGCGCCTCGCTGCGGAGCGCGCGGTTGCTCGCCGTGGAGGTTCGAGTCCTCCCTGGGGCATGGGTGTGTGTGTTGTCCTTAGGTTAGTTTACCTAGGTTTAAGTAGTTTGTAAGCTATGGACTGATGACCACGCAGTTTGGTCCGATAGATTTACAAACATTTGAACATTTTTTTTTATTAATTGGTTGCACTTCCAGTCTCCCCGCTGTTGTGCTCTGTTCTTCAATGTGTATGCTATCTATGTCGTCGTACTTGAATATGTACTTCCGAGAAAAGCCGCGGGATTTCCTTGCGCGGTTTCCACAGATTGTTGTATCGACCTACGTTATCCCCGTTTCTGGAACTTAGTGGACGACACTCTACTGTTTCTACTTGTCTCTGTGTCCGCGGGCTATTAGATCGACGATACTCCTATCTGTTATGATTATTCGCTCCTTGTCTACTTCCACACTGATCGTTATGCAGAGGCCCCAATTTCTTTTCCCCTGGTTTCTGAAGCCTTGATTTCCTTGATTCCGCCTATCGAGCCAGTTTGGTTAGGGAGCCAAATTTCTATTTTGTTGCTACCTGTATCGTTTGCTGGTTGATGTCTGGCTTCGACTCGCCTTCCAACGTTATTATTATTATTATGCCAATAATTCTCTTTTTTAATGTGACCATGGCTTTCATTTATATATTCTGCCCCACGCAACACTGTCGTAAACTCTTCCAATGTACCATTGCACTTCCCAATGAGGGACCGTTGGAAATGTAACGGGAGTTTGAGAAAGCGCAGCCGCGGTGGAGTAGCCGAGCGGTCTAAAGCGTCTCGCTGCGGAGCGCGCGGTTGCTCGCCGTGGAGGTTCGAGTGCTCCCTGGGGCATGGGTGTGTGTGTTGTCCTTAGGTTAGTTTACATAGGTTTAAGTAGTTTGTAAGCTACGGACTGATGACCACGAAGTTTGGTCCGATAGATTTACATTTGCAAATTTTGAGAAAGTGTAGTCTCATATTCTCCTTTCCCCGTACGGATTCCAGTAATTTAACAGGGATCTTGTAACCAGAAGTTTCCAGGTCCTTACCTATTATTATCTACTCCTTGATTCTCTCCTGTGTTTGTTGGGACCAGTAAGTGGATAAAAAAGTTTTACGGAATTGTTCATATGACATGTAGCATTCCGCAACCGTCCTAATATCTCGGCTACGTTTCTCTGCGTATGTCCACAAACAAATTCTAAGCGGAATCTTTGAGGCCAAGATGCGGGTGACAAATGTTCAAATGTTTGTATAGTTTATGGGACTTAACTACGCGGTCATCAGTCCCTAAACTTACAAACTACTTATGAACTACTTACGAACTAGGACGGCACAAATATCCATGCCCGTGGGGGATTCGAACCCCCGACCGTAGTGGCCGTGCAGACCGTGACTGGAGCGCCTCAGTCCCCTAGACCACCGCGGCCGGCTGCGGGTGGCACATTGTCGTCCTGGATAATGAAAGATTTCAGATGAACCGCATTTTTTTGATTCTTTGTATGCGTGTAAGTTTTGTACCGAGAGGAAGTGCCTCCAGTTAAAGGCAACAACGCAACCCTCTCTTGCAACTGACCATTCCACTCCTCCACTTTCTTGCACCACGGCGTCTAAGTCTATGTCAAAATTGTGTCGCAGTACGACAGGTGCCCGACGACACGCAATAATCTGTTTGATTGTGTCGGTGCGTACCGCATGAGTCACGAGCCAGCTCATTTTGCCCTTGTGTGATGCGTATTTATTCGTCTTTTATCTTGCAAATTTCGCCTTCTGTTTTTCTAATCTCTTCGATCTCTTTTCCTATCTCTGTTAATATTTTGATTGATTCTCGAATTATGAATTTGCCTTGTCGTCTCAACTTTTCGACAACTGTTTTTATGCCTGTCATTTCCATAAGCATCATCTTTGTCTTGCAATTTGCTACAAGCGCAATTTTTCTTGCCCCGATTGCTTCTAACCTTGCAACCCGTGCGTCTTTCTTCGTATCAAACGCTGTTTCCTTAGCCTCTATCACTGTCTTCTTGCCGGCCGCGGTGGCCGAGGGGACTGAGGCGCTGCAGTCACGGTCTGCACGGCCACTACGGTCGGGGTTCGAATCCCCTCTCGGACATGGATATTTGTGCCGTCCTTAGTATAAGGTAGTTGATAAGTAGTTTATAAGTCTACGGACTGATGACCACGTAGTTAAGTCCCGTAAGCTTAAAAAGCATTTGAACATTTTTTGAACTGTCTTCTTCACGACTTGTGTTTCCAATTTTACTCATGTAACAGCGGCTCTAACTTATTCCAATCCTACTGTAATAGTTCTGTTTGATCCCATGTACTTGTTTCCTACTTTCCAGCGCCTGTTTCCTACTGCCCTGTGCAATCGCATCTACTTGTTGTATAACATCATGGGCTGGTGTTTTATGTTCTTCGAGTAACTGTTGCATTACCTGAATTATATCTTTGCATTTTACACTTTGGTGACACTCACCCGATTCTACTGATCGTATATTCTCACTTCCGTGGGTTGGAGTGTGTGGCGGTAGATCCTTGTCGTCATTACTGTCGTTAGGAGATAATTCTCCCTGAACCTGACAACTGTGAAAGAAGAGCCTCTTCTTCAGATTCGCAGTTTTCGTCGTTAATCATTTTATAATTTCTAATACTTCTCTCCTCTCCGACGTCTACATTGTGTAGTCATACTGAAACGGACTGGTCATTCGCACCCAGATCCATATTGATTCTCGCTGTGTTACTCATCGAAATCTCGCGTGTGAGACTAGCCTCATTACACAATAACTTAGCCCGGTTTCTTGTCAACGTTAATTTATTTGTGTGTAAGCTGTAAAAGGTAGGCAAATAAGGAGATGGGGCCTAGATAAATTCAAGGAAAGTGAAGTTCTGGAAAATTTCAGAGGGAGATTTAGGCAACAATTGACAGAAACAGGGGGAAATAAAACAGTAGAAGAGGAATGGGTAGCATTGAGAGATGAAATAGTGAAGGCAGCAGAAGACAAAATAGGTAGAAAGGCAAGACCTACAAAAAATCCTTGGATATCACAGGAAATACTAAATTTAATTGATGAAAGGAGAAAATATAAAAATGCAGTAAATGAAACAGGCAAAAAGGAGTACAGACGACTAAGAAATGAGATTCACAGAAAGTGCAAAATGGTTACGCAGGAGTGGCTAGAAGCCAAATGCAAATCTGTAGAAGAATGTATAAGAAGGGGAAAAGTAGATACCGCCTACAGTAAAATAAAAGAGACATTTGGGGACAAGAAAAGCAACCCTACGTATATCAAAAACTCAGATGGGAAACCAGTTCTCAGCAAAGAAGGGAAAGCTGAAAGGTGGGAAGAGTACATAGAACAGCTCTACAAAGGAAATGAACTTAGAGACGATGTTTTAGGAAGGGAAGAGGAAGTAGATCAAGATGAAATAGGAGATACTATACTGAGAGATGAATTTGACAGAGCTCTGAAAGACCTAGGACGGTACAAGGCCCCAGGAGTAGATGACATACCCTCAGAGCTACTGAAGTCTCTGGGAGAGCCAGCCATGACAAAACTATTTGAACTGGTGTCTAGGACGTATGAGACAGGCGAAATACCCTCAGACTTTAAGAAAAATGTAATAATCCCCATTCCAAAGAAATTAGGTGCAGACAGATGTGAAAATTACAGAACCATCAGTTTGATAAGTTCAAATGTTCAAATGTTTGTTAAGCTTATGGGACTTAACTGTGGGGTTATCAGTCCCTAAACTTACAAACTACTTATGAACTACTTACAAACTAGGACGGCACAAATATCCATGCCCGAGGGGGGATTCGAACCCCCGACCGTAGTGGCCGTGCTGACCGTGACTGGAGCGCCTCAGTCACCTCGGCCACCGCGGCCGGCAGTTTGATAAGTCATGGTTGCAAAATTTTAACACGAATTATCTACAGGAGAATGGAAAAGCTGGTAGAAGCTGACCTCGGGGAAGATCAGTTTGGGTTCAGGATAAACATAGGAACCCGGGAGACAATACTCACTTTACGTCTTATCTTAGAAGATAGATTAAGGAATGGCAAACCTACATTTTTAGGTTTTGTAGATTTGGAGTAAGCGTTTGACAATGTTGACTGGAATACACTCTTTCAAATTCTGAAGTCAGCAGGGGTAAAATATAGAGAAAGGAGAGTTATTCACAACTTGTACAAAAGCCAGACCGCAGTTATTAGACTCGAAGGGCATGAAAGGGAAGCATCAGTTGGGAAGGGAGTAAGACAGGGTTGTAGCCTTTCTCCGATGTTATTCAATTTGTACATTGAGCAGGCGGTGAAGGAAAGCAAGGAAAAATTTGGAATAGGGATTAAAGTTCAGGGGGAAGAAATAAAAACATTGCGTTTTGCTGATGACATAGTAATTCTGTCAGAGACAGCAAAGGACCTGGAAGAGCAGTTGAATGGAATGGACAGTGTGTTGAAGAGAGCGTATAAAATGAACGTTAACAAGAGCAAAACAAAAATAATGGAATGCGGTCTTAGAAATTCAGGCGATGCTGAAGGAATTAGATTAGGTAACGAAACACTGAACGTGGTAGATGAGTTTTGTTACTTGGGTAGTAAAATAACATGCGATGGTCGCATTACAGAGGATATAAAATGCAAAATGGCAATGGGACGAAAAGCATTTTTGAAAAAGAGAAATTTGCTAACATCGAATATTAATTTAAGCGTAAGGAAGTCTTTTCTGAAGGCATTTGTGTGAAGTGTTGCCTTGTACGGGAGTGAAACATGGAGGATAAGCAGTGCGGACAGGAAGAGAATAGAGGCTTTTGAAACATGGTGCTACAGAAGAATGCTGAAGATTAGGTGGGTAGATCGCATAACTAATGAAGAGGTACTGAACAGAATTGGTGGGAAAAGGAATTTTTGGCATACCCTGACCAAAAGAAGGGATCGCTTGGTAGGACACATTCTTAGACATCGGGGAATCGTAAATTTAGCATTGGAGGGAAGTGTGTGGGGTAAAAATCGCAGAGGGAGACCGAGAGACGCGTATAGTAAGCAGATTCAAGTGGATGTGGGTTGCCGTTCTTATGAGGAGATGAAAAGGCTTGCTCAGGATAGAGTAGGGTGGAGAGCTGTATCAAACCAGTCTCCGGAATGAAGACCATAACAACAAGCTGTAATTACATTATCTAATCATACCCTGTGACACAAGTTAGACTCAGCACACTTGCATTACACTTGAACAAATTTTCTGATCCAAAATATTCAACGCAGATTGACAACGCAGTTCACAAAGCAGAAGTGACACAGCAGCCAGCACAGAAGATACATATACAGTGACACACAAGGCACTAACGTGAAACAGTTTATGAATAGCTGAAAGAGGAATATAATTAACTACAACTAAACGTTGCGCCAACAATTGTATACCAATATAAAACTGAAAACTTCAAAAATGCATTTACTCGTCTGTAAAAACATCTTAACACCCTGTTCACGAAATTAAATATCTTTCTTTCTCTCTCTCTCTATTTCTCTTTCTCTCTCTCTCTCTCTCTCTCTCTCTCTCTCTCTCTCTCTCTCTCTCTATCTCTCTCTCTCTCTCTCTCTCTCTCTCTCTCTCACACACACACACACACACACACACACACACGTTGAATTAAGTTGTATTTATGTATATAAATACAAATATATAATGTTGGCAACACTCACAGACCACACGAAAAACAAATGAACAGACAAAAACATAGCCACACTGTAGTGAAGTGATAAATAAATAGACAGGCATTCCACTTAAAACAGGTGATATGTAATCCGTATGCAGTTCAAAAAGTGAAGTGATGTGATGTGTTGAAACGGAAGAAACGACACAAAAACACACGAAAATTGCTGTACACAGCCGAAAATCACATGCCAGGAACAAACTAACTCCAGCCTACAAGTCGGAGAAACAGTAGTAAGATGTAAGGAAGAGACATACACACCGTGATTTGACCGAATATTAAGTAAAAAACACATAGGCCTCACGTGCACAATGTGTTTTTAAATAAACTGTTTGTAATCTGTTTATCGAAAACAAACTGTACAGGCCTTTGTATCATTTACAGACCACAGAAGATGCTTTTAAAATAAAAAGCGAAACGCGTATGGTGTAAAATAAATCTTTTAATTGCAGTCAGCATAAGACGGATTACCTCTTATAATCAATTATAAAGGATATTGATGAACGTACTTGATAATCTATTTGTTTATTGTAGTCGGATCCGTATCAAGGAACATACCCGAGTTAAATCAAATTAGTTAGAAGCGAACACAGTTGGATCATAATCCTACCGCTGTTCTTCACATTTAAATGATTGCAGTGAAACAATTTCTATCTCTGACCAGCAAGTGAAATCAACCGCTATGAAGTTCGATATTTTGTTAGTGTATCGAAACGCTATGTTTACGAAATATTCAGTGCAGAGTTCTAGTTACCAACTCTTTCCCACAAGATGAGTATCCTGATGCAACTACTGACTGTTGCTGGCGTGAGCAGGCACTACTTCACCTACTAGAAGGACGGTGGTGTGTCCTCTACGAGCAGTCGTGGAATAGCGCCTGACTCGTCAAATCTGTATTATTCGCTGCCCCCGAAAAAATGTTTGGCTCCAAAGCTGTTACATCCTAAATTCAGCCTTTGTGTTCCCGGTAGATTGAGGTGCCAGCGACCTCAAACTATTCTGCAAAGTCTGTGACACTTCAGTCTGCGTAAACTGGTATTAGCAAAATACATTTTTATCTACAGGGTGACTCACCTAACACTTGCACCGCAAATGTTACGGAAACGGGAAGTGCGATTGATGTGCGGTTTTCACAGTGGCTCGTATCTTTAGCCAACAAACAGGTTGTAAAAATACTAAGCAGTGTACTTTTTATGAAAACATATTGTTTTTTTTAATGGAGCAATAGTTGTTTCTATCATGAAATGGAATTTTTGACACCAACTATTTACAATGAATTTTGAATGACGTTTTGAACGCGTTTAGTTAGGCAGCTACAACCGTTCAAAGTTTCGGGGGCGGAGGCTGCGATAGCGTAGCTCATTGGCTGAGTGGCTAGCCCCGGGGGCACGGCCCACTGTCTCATAACCACCAGCCAGTTAGCTACGCTGTCGTAGCCTCCGCTCTCAAAACTTTGAATAGTTGTAGCTGCCAAACAAATCGTGATACAAATGTCATTCAAAATTCTTTGTATACAGCTAGTGTCAAAAGTTTCAGTGCATGTTAGAAACAACCATTGTTCCATTTGAAAAATTGTCTGTTTGCATGAAAGTACAGTTTCTAGGTATTTTTACAATCTGTTTATTGGCTAACAATACGACTCCTTGACTATCAATCCATTCTGTGACAACCGCACATCAATCGCACTTTCCGTTTCCGCAATATTTGTGGTGCAAGTGTTAGGTGAGTCACGCTGTATAGTCCTCAATCCACCATAAAGTGCGTGGCGGAGGGTACACTGTTCTACTAGGCATTTTCTTTCATATTCCACTCCCAAATAGATCGAGGAATAAAAGAATATAATTTCACGTCCGTACAAGCCCTAATGGCTCTTGTCATTGTGATCACTACGCGAAATGTAAGTAGGCGACAGGAAGATCGTTCTACACACAGCTTAAAATTCCAACCCTCTAAATTTCCTCAATAGAACTGCTCGAAGAGAACGTCGTCTTTTCTCCAGCGACCCCACTTGAGTTCCAGGAGTATTTCCGTGACTCACGGTCATGGGCCAACCTACGAGTAACGAACCTAGCTGCTCGCCTCTGAACTGCTTCTATGTCTTTTTTTAAACTAATCTGCTGCGGATCCCAAACACTTGAGCAATACACAAAACGTGGTCGTAAAAGCGTTTTATACGCGGTCTCCTTTACAGATGAAGTACATCTCCTCAACATTCTCCCAATAAACCGAAGTCGGCTGTCCAGTTTATTCACAACTGTCCTTACATGTTCGTTCAATTTCCTATCGTTGTGCAATTTTACACGTAGATATTTTAACGACGCTACTGCATCAAGAAGCTGACTACTAATGCTGTATTGTAACATTATGGGATTGTTATTTCTACTTATGCGCATCGCCTTACATTTTTCTGCATTTACAGCTAGCTTCCATTCTTAATACCAACTAGAAATTTTGTCTAAGTCATCCTATATGCTATTACAGTCAATTAAAGACGACACCATCCCATACACCACATCATCATCAGCAAGCAGCCGTAAATTACAAGTTACTGTGTTCATCAGATCATTCATATACATAGAAAATAACTGCGGTCATATCGCACTCCCCTAGGGCACGCCTGACGATACACTCGTCTTCGATAGCGAGTCACAAAACTGTGAACGGGTTTCATATGCTCGTATCTTCGTTAGTAGTATTCAGTGTGTCACTACGTGAAATGCCTTTTCATCCATGGCTCGCAAGACGTCGTGTGAGAAAAGCGCAAGCTGAGTTTCACGTGAACGATGTTTGCTAAAACCGTACTGATTCATAGAAAGAAGCTCTACCGTCTGAAGGAAATTTAGTATATTCGAACCGAGAATATGTTACAAAAATTCTACAGGAAACGATATTGGCCTGTAATTATGCGGGTCAATTCTCTTTCCTTTCTTACAATCGGGAGTCACATGTGCTTTTTCCAATCACCAGGAATTTTGTGCTGAATTAAAGATTCGCGATAAATATTGAAGGCCAAACTGAACAAGTCGAAATTAGAGCTTCAGTGCTACTAATAAGACTGAATGACCATATTCTCCTGTTGAATGTTAAGCTTAAGGGACTTAACTGCGGGGTCATCAGTCCCTACGGTTTCAAATTGCTTATTAATTACCTTATACTAAAGACGACACACACATCGATAACCGAAGGGGCATTCGAACACCCGACGGGGAGCGGCCACTCCGCCGCAGCCAAGAAATTTCTGCACAATTTCAAACTTCTGAGCAATCTCCGAAGTTTTCAGCCAGCCTGCAAGTTCCAGCGAAACTAAATAAGCGTACTACTTCACGTCCTCACCCTTAGAAGGCGAAACGCCAAGCGTGATCCACACCCTCCTCTCTCCGCTGTCTGTCCAGCTCTCTCTCTCTCTCTCTCTCTCTCTCTCCCTCTCTCTCTCCCTCTCTCCCTCTCTCTCTCTCTCTTCGGTGTGGGCATGCTCCACAAAAAGCAATGAAACACCCTATCCCCAGTACCGACCAGTGAGAAGGGCGCACTGGCATGATTTATTTCGAAAGCTGTCTCTCCTCGAGAGCCAGTCAGAGTATGGGACGCCCCAGCTCTGCCTTCGCTGCCTGTCGTCATTTCTCACGAAACCGCGCAGTGCGTGCCAGAACACGCTCCCAAGGCCACTCTTGGTGGGATTAGCCGTCCTCTAAAATACTGCCTAACTGACCTTCTCCCGCAGTCCGCCTTCCCGCAACACCACCTAGGTACGAGGCCTGTTCTCCAGATGTAATCGTCACAGGTTTCTGTCTTTTTGGAAAAGAAAACTTGGTAGATTTCGCCTCGTAAAAGCGGAGAAGGGACTTCCGCCGTAAATTCTCTAAACTCAAAGAACATGGCTCTTTTAGACCGATTCGCACAATACTGGCCTGCTTCCTCCCACAGTTCAGGAACGCTGTCGGACAGTTTTACAAGCACAGTTCCCCCAGATGCCCAGATGGCCCTACTCCCGCTGCAGAAACGGCTGCCTTCGCCCCCTGAGGCTAAGACAGGTGCCGCGGTGGAGTAGCCGAGTGGTCTAAAGCATCTCGCTGCGGAGCGCGCGGTTACTCTCCGTGGAGGTTCGAGTCCTCCCTGGGGCATGGGTGTGTGTGTTTGTCTATAGGTTAGTTTACCTAGGTTTAAGTAGTTTGTAAGCTACGGACTGATGACCACGCAGTTTGGTCCGATACATTTACAGACATTTGAACATTTGCTAAGCCAGGTATGGTAGTAAAAGGCGGCCCACTATTCCTTTCGCTGTCCCGTAACATACGGAACGCTCGTTCCGGTATCCAAGTGGACGAACAAAACTGCCTTTTTACTACCCGAACTGCCTTGCACCGAATATTCCGCCATTGGAAAATCACACAGGCACGTAATGTAACAATTGTTTGATTAGATTCAAGTCGAATCGACAAATAATAGTGAGAAATAGAGTGTTACCTCTCGAACTCACAAGCAATCGCGCGCAGCCGTAAATGGAGACTCAACCTATGATCGTCACCAGTTTTAAATCTGTAAATCTATAGTGGTATGTTCCTATTCTTTACGGAATTTCAGTATTTAAGAGCTGCGCCACATATATAGGGTGTCCCAGCTATCTAGTCCACCCAAAATATCTCTGGAACAATAACAGCTATTGGAAAACGACTTTAACCGGTATCAATGTATGGCTGGGGCCCATGAATGTACATATTTGGAAACATTTTAAAACGAAAGCAAATGTGTTTTTTTTTTTTTTTTTTAACACAAACTTATGTTTTTTTTAATGGACACCCTATATTTTTTCTTCAGCAATCCATAGCATGACAAATCACATAAACAATGGCGTTGATTGCATCGCAATATTCCAATTACATCCCGAGATATTGCGACGCAAAGTTGACGCTTGAAATACGCGAAACGCGCGGCTAGCTTAAGTCCTGAGCAGCATGGGGTTATCGCCTCAATCTCAGGACGTGCGCTAGCCGCGCGTTTCGCGTATTTCAAGCGTCAACTTCGCGTCGCAATATCTCGGGATGTAATTGGAATATTGCGATGCAATCAACGCCATTGTTTATGTGATTTGTCATGCTATTGATTGCTGGAGAAAAAATATAGGGTGTCCACTTAAAAAACGTAAGTTTGTGTTAAAAAAACCACTTGATTTCGTTTTAGAATGTTTACAAATATGTACATTCATGGGCCCAACCGTACATTGATACCGGTGAAAGTCGTTTTTAAATAGCTGTTATTGTTCCAGAGATATTTTGGGTGGACAAGATAACTGGGACACCCTGTTTGTGCCAATATTTCACTCTGCAGCCAAAACTACACTTCGCAATCGAATAGTGTTTGTATGTGGTAGTAGGTATCAATCTCCGATAGTGCACTTGATGGTAGAGGGTTGATAACGATAAAGGGGTGGAAGATCTGGGTGTTGAAAGACTCCTGTTTTACACCATAGCAGTTCCGTGTCGATAGCTGTAAGAGGGTGGAAGATATATTGGTGGAAATTCGTCAGATTATGTAAAATTCGGACAGAAGACCTGCGATGACTTTTCACACTGTAATAGGGAAGACGTTATATACAGAGAAACGCGATGAACATTTATTTTTCAGCAACAAGTGCACGAATATGTGCATATTGCAGTTTAAAAAGTAGAACTACGAAGAAACATTCCAAAGCGTAAGAAAGAACACGTTCAATGTCCGTTTCTATTATAGAGAAAACTGCGCTGAAAAGTGAATCCACAGACGATAGAAACTTGAAATTTGTAGACGTTGTTTATCTGACAATGTAGGCATTAGTGATTTTTTTTAAATTTCAATACCTAAGGAGGTGAAATAGGGGAAGAATGGGTTTTTGAAAATACGGAGGCAATTTCTAAGCAAGAAATACATAACTTCGGATATAGATTTTTGATTGGAATTTTAAAAACATGTGTTTTGATAATATTTTTGTAAATTTAACCATTAAGCGTGTGAAATAATGGAAAATTTTTTAAGAGTGCTACTAAGACTATTTTGATGCAAGAAATGCAAAAATTTAGAACCATGGTTGGAATTTAAGTAATATGTTTCGGTATGTTTTGAATTCTGCCATCAGTGTTGCAATAGGGGTTGGCAAGTTGTATGAAAATTCTTGATTAGGAAGGCATTTTTAAAGGTAAATCTATGAAAATTTATATTTATAAGTAGAAACAACCAATGCAGAGCATCCAGTCTACGCGTCCGAAGCAGCGGGAATGAAGCTTATATAAGCCGCTGATGACCCGAAATTATCGTTTCTTCATTCGATAAAGTTTCTGGAATGCAGCCGGATAACCTGACACCTCCTAGCACGATATTTCGTCTGCCAATATCGTGCCGAACTACCGTGCCAGGAGGTCGATGTTATTCGAATGCATTTGCGAAACTTATCGACTGATATTTAGGCGGGGAAAATTTCAAGAATCACATCCAATCTTCAGTGCAGAGGCTCTCAGGGGCGATGTTGGCTGCCTCCCCATTGGTGTAGGGCTCAGAGCAACTGCCCTGTCAACAGAAGGTCTGGATTTGAATAATGTCTAGGTATACATTTCAAACATTACTCATTCGCAGCTTATGTTGTAAATTCCGGGAATACAAATCATACATGTTTTCGATCGGATTCAGATCTGGCTAGATGGAGGAAAAGAGGAGCCTGGTATGGGAGCACCACAACAAGTGAAACTCCACACTGTGTTCCTCGAACCACTCAATCCTGCTCCTTGCCTTGTGGCACGGGTCGTTTTGTTGTTGAAACGTGGCCTCCTGTTTGGAAATATGCATTGGTCCACGTGGTCTGGAACGAGCGTACGACAATTACGTCGGCTTGCGCTAAATCCATGTGTGTGCGCAAGTGAATGTGTCCCAGTAGCGGAGTGTGCGCTGATATGAAACTTCTTGAAGATTAAAAATGTGTGCCGGAACCGGGACTCGAACCTGGGACCTTTGCCTATCGCGGGCAAGCGCTCTACCAACTGAGCTATCCCGACACGACTCACGAATCCGCCTCACGACTTTACTTCCGACAGTACCTCCCTCCTACTTTCCAAACTTCACGGAAGCTCTCCTGCGAACCTTGCAAGACTAGCACTCCTGGAAGAAAGGATATGGTGGAGACATGGCTTAGCCACAGCCTAAGGGATGTTTCCAGAATGAAACTTTCACTCTGCAGCGGAGTGTGCGCTGATATGAAACTTCCTGGAAGATTAAAAATGTGTGCCGGAACCGGGACTCGAACCCGGGACCTTTGCCTTTCGCGGGCAAGCGCTCTACCAACTGAGCTATCCCGACACGACTCACGATTCCGCCTCACAACTTTACTTCCGTCAGTACCTCGCCTCCTACTTTTCAAACTTCACAGAAGCTCTCCTGCGGACCTTGCAAGACTAGTACTCCTGGAAGAAAGGATATGGTGGAGACATTGCTTAGCCACAGCCTAAGGGATGTTTCCAGAATGAAACTTTCACTCTGCAGCGGAGTGTGCACTGTTATGAAACTTCTGGAAACATCCCTTAGGCTGTGGCTAAGCAATGTCTCCATTAGAACTATTGTTAATACGAGTTTGTGGCAGGTACACCTTCTTTATATTTTAGTAACATAGTATCTAATGGCACACTATACCAGCTGAACTAGTGTGGACGCAATTCAGAGCCAAGTTCATACGTCTTCTACTTCTACCTCTCCATTCGAGCACTTAGTACTTGCGCGCCCCAGTGCCGCGCCGTGCGAAACGGTGCTTTTCAAATCAATGTTCAGATGTTTGTAAAGCTTATGGGACTTAATTTCGGGGTCATCAGTCCCTAAACTTACAAACTACTTATGAACTACTTACGAACTAGGACGGCACAAATATCCATGCCCGAGGGGTATTCGAACCCCCGACCGTAGTGGCCGTGAAGACCGTGACTGAAGCGCCTCAGTCCCCTCGGCCACCGCGGCCGGCGCGGTGCTTTTCCCCCACCACTATTGCCCCGTCGCAGCACGTGTATGACAGCGTTCGCTCTCGCGTCTTGTTGGATGCGCTGAAATATCCGTTCTGAACCTTATCAAACAGTACTCTGTTAATCTATCTCGCGAAAGGTTAGCATGAGCACAAAAGTTTTGGATTTATGTGTAACATTTTTTAATGCCTAATAGGAAGATTTTTTAAGGGTGATGGGAAACCACAATGCATAATATAACACTGTACCGTAAATATGAAAGTGCTGTCACTACGAAAATAAACATTCTGTAACACGCGAGGGGATTGAAGGAACAGACAGAAGAGAACTGATTACTACATCCGGGAGTACACAGTTATTACATAAAAATTTCTAAGATAGGTTTGAAGAAATAAAATAAGACTGCACTCGAAACTTTTATGATGCCTCTATCTGTGCACGCAGAGGATGCCCCCTCAAGTATCCAAATTGAGCTGACAGAACTACAGTACAATCAATTTCGACAAACCATTATTACCATTAGTAGTGATTTTAATTCCTTTATATATAGCCGTTGATGAACAAGAATTCGCCGCGGTGGAGAGACCGAGCGCATTGAGGCGCTATACTATGATGCGCCAACCCGTTCCCCGTCGGAGGTTCGAATCCCCCCCTCGGGCATGGATGTTTGTGTTGGCTTTAGTATAAGGTAGTTCATAAGTAGTTTGTAAGTTGACGAACTGATTGATGACCACCACAGTTAAGTTTCTTAAGGTTAACAAACATTTGAACAAGAATTCGTGGCCGGCCGCGGTGGCCGAGGAGACTGAGGCGCTCCAGTCTCGGTCTACACGGCCACTACGGTCGGGGGTTCGATTCCCTCCTCGGGCATGGATATTTGTGGCGTCTTTAGTATAAGGTAGTTGATAAGTAGTTTGTAAGTTTAGGTACTGATAACCCCCGTAGTTAAGTTCCATAATCTTAACAAACATTTGATTTTTTTAATATTTTTTTTTTTTTTTTTTTTTTTTTAAGAATTCGTGAGGATTCATGTTCTTGCCCTAAAATGTGTTGCAATGTTCTGAGCAATGTCCATTTGTGAAAAGAAGGTTCCAATAATGAATATTAGTGAAATAAAAAGAAGGTCGAGTTTAATGAATTGTTGCAAGCTGTATTTCGAATTGTAACTGCCCAAACTATTGCCCCTAATATGAGAAAATTAGTTTCTTCAATGCGATGCCGAAGATCAAAAACGAATGTTGAAAATTTGAATAAAATAAGGAGCGCAATAAAACTTTCTGTTAAAATGTTTGTATAGCTTATGGGGGTCATCGGTCCCTAAGCTTACAAACTACCTATGAACAAGCTAAGACTAAGGACGCCACAAATATCCATTCCCGAGGGGGGATTCGAACCCCCGACCGTAGTGGCCGTGCAGACCGTTACTGGAGCGCCTCAGTCCCCTCGGCCACCGCGGCCGGCTTGCGTGACGACAGGTCTGCTATATCGGCTCATTACGACTTGATGAACTGTTACATGACACACACAAATTTTCACCACTGACACCAGGGCGACCTTCATCAACAGTACCTGGCCGATCTTCGTCACTTACACCTTGACAATTTTTATCACTTACGCCTTGACAATTTTCGTCACTTGCAAGTTGACGATTAGGAGGCTTTATTGGTGTGATCATTTTCTGATTCTAAGACGGATAAGAAGGGAACACAGAGGGAAGAGTTCTTTCTCAAATACTCCTATTTTGACTAGTTAAGTCCACATCTTCTTCCCGAAAATGTTGGAAACACACCTGAATAAATTGTGGGTGACCAGTTCTCCCTGCGAACTGCTTTTATCCAGGCATCTCTTAGATTTTTCCTTTTTGGAAACTTGAAATAAATAAAAAATAAGAAACAATAGTAACAAAACTAATAGCAAGGTGAGCGTATCATTGATAAAAACACGTTTAATATTAGATTATTTTTATAAAAAAGCTTTAAGATTTATATAAAACTATTGGGACACTGGTATAAATACTTCAAATGAGACTCGTTTGACGATTATGTAGGCTTGCTTACAGAATAAAAGCAGATAGACGTAAGATGTTTCAACTTGCGCATGTACTGAGACGTGTTCCTTTAATTGTCTCTTCCGTTCGCTGTACGAAAAATTACAGCTAAACACGGCACACACTTATCACTTTCGCCCTATTTCACAAGACAAATTTACATGTAAATAAATCGTTTTTTATTTTTATTTTTTTTATTTGTTTTATATGTATGGGACTTAGCTACGCGGTGGCCGCGGGGACTGAGGCTCTCCAGTCACGGTCTGCACGGCCACTACGGTCGGGGATTCGAATCCCCCCTCGGGCATGGATGGATATTTGTGCCGTTCTTAGTATAAGGTAGTTCGTAAGTAGTTTGTAAGTTTAGGGACTGATGACCCCGTAGTTAAGTCCCATAGGCTTAACAAACATTTGAACTTTTTTTTTTGGACTTAACTACGGGGTCATCAGTCCCTAAACTTACAAACTACTTATGAACTAGCTAACACTAAGGACGGCACAAATATCCATGCCCGAGGGGGGATTCGAACCCCCGACCGTAGCGGCCGTGCAGACCGTGACTGAAGCACCTCAGTCCTCTCGTCCACCGCGGCCGGCTAAATCGTTATTTACAAGATTTGTATGGAAGTAAGACGGCGACGATCAGCGACGATAGCAGAATGAGAGCTTATGGTTGGCTTGAGTGACACCAATGATGCTGCATATGGTATCGCCAGTCTAGTAATGAATGTTTCCGGATGAAAGCTGCTGGCCCCACCTACAATTAACTACAGTTTAGAATCGAAAAAAAATGTAGGTACTTTAATGGGGTTTGTCATTTCGATGTGGAAATAACTTATGTTAGCCGGTCAGGATATTAAGGGGGGGGGGGGAAACCACGAATGGCAAGAACGGCTGACGTTCTCCGTTTCCATATCATAATACTAATTTTCTGTGGTGGTAGACAGTCATAAGGCTGAAGAGCAGTGTGGGATGCTGCTGCTAGCCTATTCGTATCTATGTAATGAAATAGCAATAAAGGGGAAAAAAAGGTCGAAGGCACTAGTCTACGCAATGGCGACTGCACGCACAAAAAGTTGAACCAACTCAAGGTGAACTACAGCCCAGTAACCCCTCCTCGAGTCTCTCGAGGCGGATCGGGTTCTTGTTGTTGCAGTATAAATGCAGGTCGGGGCCGCGCGACTGCGTGAGTACCATGAGTGTGTGGCTGGTGTTCGGCGCGGCGCTAGCGACCGTGTGCGCATGCGCACTCGCCGTCGCCTCCTGGCTGTGGGCGACGCGGCTGCAGACAGCGGCGCCCGGTCCTCCGACCTGGCCGCTGCTCGGCAACGTGCAGCACTTCCTCAAGCAGCCCGTCCTCTTGGAGCACGCAGCGGACCTGTACAAGCAATACGGAGACGTGTTCAGGTAAACAGTGCGTACTGCCTAGCCGTGGATCATGCTGGTGCCAAATGAATGCAAAATAAATGAAAAAAAAATACTGTTGAAATTGATGTACCGTGAAAATACACGATTCTCACCCAGGATGTTAGATTATGGGGCCACAGAACTGAAGCCATTGTCGTCACGTTACACTAACATTTGTTGTGACGAGTGTGTATTCATTGCATTCTGAGTTGAAAGTGGTTGTTATCTAACAAGGAGACCACATGGGTATCGGATTTTAAAATTTCTCTATATTTATGGTACGTGATGTTCAGAAACTAAATAACAATCAGCCACAGCGATTCGAAGCAACTCTCAAAAATGCTCGAGAAAATCGCACAGAAGTGAAGCCATTGTCTCGCTACGTTACGGTTCCACTAACATCCGTTGTGACGAGTGTGTATTCATTGCATTCTGAGTTGAAAGTGATTCTTATCTAACAAGGAGATCAAATGGGTATTGGATTTTAAAATTACTATATATTTATGGTACGCGATGTTCAGAAACTAAATAACAATTAGCCACAACGATTTGAAGCAACTCTCAAAAATGCTCGAGAAAATCGTCTTTGAAATATTTGCTAGTACACATAAGGGCCAATAATCAAATCAAAGGCATAATCCTTCTGTCTGGGTCAGGTGGTAGCGTTCTGGCCTTCCAAACAGTGTCGATGATTCGAACCCTGCCAAGACAGTATGTTTCTAATATTTTTCGTTGTGTTCGAATAATTACAAAATTTCAATATCTAATGGTTATTTCTACGAAAGATACACTTCCTTTGTTTGTTCGTAATTTTCTATTTATTATAAAAGGTTGTCCATAATGATGGTTTCAATCAAAAACCATAAGTTATTTATTTATTTTATTTTATTTGTTTATTTTGTTTTGTTTTGTTTCTTTCACAATATTGGCTGCACTATTAGTTGACGATGCTAAACTTTCATTGTTAAAATTGTGAACAGCTACGACGCTGTTTTTGCAAAGTCATCTCCATAGCAACTAATGGCATTCCGAGCAGCTAGCTTTTTAACCATCGTATTAAGTGACAAAGGTGTACACTTAGTCTCCATACACATAAACAAAAACCTACAACACGTGAATTAGAGATCTTAAAATGTTATATAACTGAATTTGAAAAGGAGAAAAGTGTCACAGCGGGAATTGAAGCACCAACTCTATGGTTGTGAGACCAGAATGCTACCATCTGAGCTACACAGACAGATGCAGCAAGTAAGTTAATAATTGCTGTATTTGCAGAACTTCAAAGTAGATTTTGTCGATAACTTTTGAGAGTTGTTTCGAATGGCTTTCGCTAATTGTTATTTGAGTTCTGAACTTCAAGTACCATAAATATTAAACAATCATAAAATCCGATACCCATGTCGTCTCCTTGTGAAAAGAAAACAAACGTTACCTGTATTACTTATCAATGTGCAAGCAGAACGAAATAGTCAACCGCTATTGTGCACAATTTTTAAATATAAATTTACACTTAGTATTTGTTTCTGTTTTTTTTCCCTCGGTGACTTCTAATTATCGTTTTTACGAGATATAGGTTCTCTTGAAATAGTTAATGACGTGGAAGCTGTAGAAAGAATTTTCGTGTGTTCAACGTAAAACAGTGTCTTTTCAGTATTGAATATACGAAAATGATACAGCTTGGTTCTGTCATTGTTGAGAAAATCTCTTTCTACATTATCTGTGAACTATTACAGCTGGCAATTACAGTTCCAGTACAGCATTCGGCTATTATCCCGATATTTAAGTCATATTATCGAATGACATTTAGCGTCAGTAAATCACCGTTCAGCAATCTGGAAGGTCTGTATTTGTCCACAAAAGCACTCTATATCAAATATATATTCATTTATTTGCATGAAAGTTAACAGGGCAAGAACAACACAGTGCTTAAATCTAAAAAAACATATTTCCGAGGCACCGCAAGATGGCGGGCTGGTTTCGGTCGACAGCTAGGCTTTGCACAGTAGTGCCGTCTCCCCTTATTTTAGTCACATTGATTCACACCTTGTAACACCACATCGTGACCATAGCATTAGAATCACGGTATTCCGACATTTTTCATCGGTACGTAATTTTAATATTTTGTTAAGAGGCAGAATTTTCTCATTTTCAAAATTTTTAATAAATTCAAATTATATAGCGTAATTCAGAGTAATAGTATCCAGGGAATACTAAGGTCAAAACATCTCGTATATCAGAGATCATTTGTCAGATTGCTATTATAAATAGTACCTGCTGTTGAGTTACTCTCTCTCTCTCTCTCTAACTCTCTATGTGTTTAGCTCTCGATGTGCGTAGCTTTTTCTATGTGCTCAGCTCTCAGTGCTTAGCTAAAATATTATACGCGGTTCAATCCCAAGATAGGAAAAAAACCGAAAACGTGTTTAAACTTTAATATAAACTTTCATATCGTGATCATACACGAATACGAACATTATCTTTGGACTTTGATCAGGATAGGCTAGGACGGAAGAATTATAAACTTACTGCTCCCTTAATAAACTGATGAACATTCCAGAGAGATTAATACAATCAAACTTTGACGAAAATAATAACGAATTGTGAACTGATAAAGTGTGTACTGTCAAAATGTAGTGAATGTAACTATTGATTTCAGAATAGAGAATCTATGAAGCTTAAAAAATAAATCTTAGACGTTATTCGAGTATTTAGTTCCCTAATATTGTCCTAGCATATTCTCAAAGTGGAGGAATATATCTAACAGCAGTGGTCAGGAGAAACTTATGGTGAAATTTTCTATACAATAATTCTATAAAGGAAAAGGATCAAGCAAAAACATTATCTTTGTGATGGGGGTCAAATTATCTGAACTACCGGCACTCAATAATTCAAATTTTTATTCTTTGGTTTATTAAATATCAGCTCCTGAGAAACAAATTTTCATGCTCAATAATTGAAATAGGTCTTTACATTTAATGAAATCCAGAACCAATAATTGAAATAGGTCTTTACATTTAATGAAATCCAGAACCAATATTTACAGCGAAAAATTCAACAAAGATATAAATTTTATCAACTGCTAAGAAGTACCAGGGCTACCAAATGAATTATCGTACTGAGGTGACAAATAGAATTTTGAACCTATACATCCAATACAACGGTGGAAATTAAGACGTAATCTACAGCTTAAAAGTCGCAAGTTAAAACCCTAATATAAAACGAAGTCAACACAACTGTCGCCCCAGTCACAAACCAAACCATGTCGCCGCCCAGCCACAAAATGGCGCCCAAAGTGGGGCTCGACTAAATACGAAGAAAAATGAAGAAGACGAAGAAACGGACATTAAGAAATTATTCCGAAAGAGCGACGAAGAATCTACTTCAGAAGACGGCTGAGAATTCCAGATTAAGGCAGAGACAGAAAACCCAATCAACATTGTTGAAATGAATAAGTGGATGAAATAGTACAATTTTTGGACAATATGAACAATTGTTGCTGTGACGCATGGACTTGTTGCAGAATCGTAAAAAGGTGGTTATCTTTCAAAAACTTTTAATTACTGTGAGATATTGTGAAATAATTAATTATCAGTTTGTTTATGTTATTGTATGTATATGTACTAATCTGATAATTTTTCTGTTTCATGACCAACTTACTATTATATATTTACGCTTCCGAGCATTATAAGGAATAATTCTGTCCAAAGTAAGAAATTGTGACCAAAAAGGGGATATTTATGTTCTACTGACTACGGAAGTATAAGGTAAGGACATCATATTTACTCCATATTTTGCCTTGTGGAACGAAGTACTTTTAATTACATCTGTGTTGTGCACAATAGATTGATTTACAGACAGAAATAAGTCTGATTTAAAGAATAAAGATTAATTGAAAACTAATACATATTCCCACAAGGCAAAATATATTTTGTATTGTAGCTTGTAACAGTGTGTGGTAGTACATAGTTTTATTTGTGATTTTCTGAAAGTGTTTAGATAGGATTTTCTTGAGTTTTAGTGTGTAGGATTTATAAACTTTTAAATTGTGTGATAAAGATAGTGTTAGGTATTGAACAGAATTTAACTTTGATATTATGATTAGGCGTACATGCAGGTCAGAAATGCAACCCACAAACTGAATGATGACTCGATCACAAGACAATTTGAACGCAAGGAATGAAATAGACTGGGAATGTTATTCTGAACCAGTATTAGATGAACATGCCGAGGATAGGCCATTACTTCAATCTATTGGAAATTTCAGTCCACAACAAAGCACATCGCAAGGTCACGCATTTACAACAGAATCGCCGTGAGTGCAAATTTTTTAATCCGAATAACCATATGCCAACATGGTAGATCCATTTGTATTGATTTTGCAAAAATTAGAACAGGCTAGACAAAAACAAGAACAAAATAAAAAATTAGAAGAACAGGCTAGACAAACACAAGAACAAAATAAAAAAAAATTAGGAGAACAGGCTAGACAAACGCAAGAACTGAATCAGCAAATCAAACTTGCTCAAGAAAAACAAACACATGAATTAATCAAACAGATACAACTTGTTCGGGAAGAACAGACAATAAAACTGGACACACACTGCAGACAAATAAATGAACGATTCAAGCGCCAGGAAGAAACCAGTGATGAACTCCGTGCAGAAACAAGTAAGAATTATGAATTTTTAAAACATCGATTGAATGGACAGTGCGAACAGAACGAACATTTAAAACAAGAACTACACAATACCACCGCTAACCTAAAAGCTGAAATTGAAGAGCGAGATACACATCGTGACAGAATAACTAATCACTTAATATCGGAATTTAAAAACTTACGAACAGACGTAGAAGGCTTTAAAACATCTTTAGAAAAAGTTCCGCAAAAGGTAGAAGAATTACAAACTGATGTAAATAAAATTAAAGATTTTCAAAACACAGCTCAACCTATGATCGAGGAACTAAATAGTAAATTCTAGAACCTCCAAGTAAATGCTAATGAGACAATAAATAATTTCCTACACGAATCGTCGAAACGAATTCACAGTAATGTACAGGGCTGGCTCGATAATCAGGCTACCGTCATAAAACAAAAAAATTGAAAATGAACTGCAAACAAATTTTAACAAAATGTCAAATAATAATAAAAATAATAGCAATAACTGTAATAGTAATCAAACTAGCCCTTCATATGAAGCAAATACGTCGGAGCAGGTTCGTCCAGAACATTCCAGCAATGGGCAAAATTTTAGTAAACTTATACCCGTCTGGACATGGAAAACACAACATTGCCAACCTAACATACGAACAGAATTGGATCCTCAGAATTATGGAGTTCCGGAGCCTGAAGCAGAAAATAATATTTATCAACCACCTACTGGTAACAGAACTATGAAGTTTCATTGCACAAATTATAGCAGATGAGATTTGCCTAGAAGTCCAGTTGCATGTAATTATAGGGAGCCGTGTAACCATGGATGCACAAATTTTACATGCTACGGCAGAGATCCAAAAATATTAAAGACTTGACATTTTCAGACATTCTTGTCAGAAAAGGACGATACACATCCTATTATTTTTATTTGAAGTTTCTGAAATGTATATAGTAAACTGCAATTTCTTGTGTCACACATTGTAGGCGAGGCCACACTTTGGGCGAACGAAATTATAGAAACTTGTGAATCTACCGAGGAATTTGAACAATTATTTACCAAAAGATATTTTTCCAGAAACAAACAAGAACGTTTGCGAAATGATATTTACTACCATGAATTTTATAACCCGAAGAAAGGAAAACTTCGGAAATATTTTGAAAAATACATTAATAAAGCCCGCTATTGGGGTAACCCAATACCTACACGTGAAGTTTTAAAGAATTTAAAAGGAAGACTTCCAATCGAACTTCAAGAAAAATTGATGTATGCACCTGACCATGATGTAGAAACTTTTCTAGCACAAATAGATGTACTGGACCAAATTGAAGACGACAAAAAGAATCTGCAACGAAATTTGGGCTTCAGTGTCCACAATAACAACAATAATAATAGTAATAATAACGTAACAACAACAATAATGGAAATGAAAATAGTATGAATTAACACAATGGAAATAGAAATGGAAACATTGGTCAAAATTTTAGTAACTGTAATTGGCGCCAGAATGGCCAACCATACGGGAAACATAAGAATCACAATAATAATGCAAACCATAATTCTTCTAACTCGAATAATAATAACCACAACAATATTTTCAACAACTTTCAAAACCTACCAAATCAAAACTTTCAATCACAAAATAATGGACAACAGTTTAATAACCATACCGAATCACAAAAACGGACATACGATGGAAACTTTCGAAACATAAATCCACCGAATCAGTACAATCAGGCGAACTGGCAATGGTATAATAATCCTCCACCAAACTGGATACCACAGACAAACAATTTACCTACAGGACCACCATTAAATGTACCTTTGAGTGGACATCATCAACATAACACTTCACAACCGAGAAATCAACCGACGATGTCTTCTCAAAACACTACAAGGCAGAACCAAAACTCTAATCAGCATGTTAGATTAATAGAAGTTATAGAAGATCAATCCAATCTGATTACAACTAATCCGTCAAACTAGTGCCGACATGTTTTTGCCTTCCTGGCCCTGTCGGTACGAATAAGGAAGGACCGGATACCATTCAGATAAATGTACTGAGATACAATGATGGCCAGAATATACTTGATGATTTAAATGAGGAAACATCAAACATATGTAAGATAAAGGAATCTCTTGTTCAAGCTGTAATTAGTGCCAAGATTTGTAATGTACCTGTGGATATAGGGATTGATACAGGATCTTCAATCTCTACAATAAGTGAGTATTTTTATAAATTAATTTCAAAGAATGTATCTGTTCCCACACTTCCTCTACAATCTTGTACGGTGACTGGAGCGTTAGGTTTAACTTTTCAAAGAGTAAAGACTCAATGCTGGGTGGCAGTAAATGTAGAGGATGATGTACTAAATGATGCATACCTCGTAATTCCTGAACTGAGCACGCCATGCATTTGGGGATTAAATATTTTATGAGGGAAGGATGCAAAAATCGACCTCTCTTTAGGTTATTTAGTTATAAGTGGCTCAAGTGGCCAGATAATGTTGCCCTTAACTGGTGTGGAGAACGAACAATCTATAAAATGCTGTAATTTAAAGATTAATTATATGGCTCCTACAGCTTGCTATTTGAAGGAAGGTATTCATGCTAATCAATTTATTAGTGAAGAATCAGTGAATAGAATACATAAAACTGTTTTAGAAAAAGTATCTGAATCTGGTTACCGCATAGGGCAGCAACAAGATGATCTAGCCTCATTGTTAGTGAAGTATATTGAAGTGTTTGATGAAAAATCTGGTATAATTAAGGGATATGTTTACCACATGAATGTATATCCGCACAAAGTTTATTGTAGGTCTTCCTATTTGGTACTGTGGACAAAACAGGGAAAGGTAAAGGCAGAAATAAAGAAAATGTTAAAATGGAATATCATAGAACGTTCTCATCCACAATATTGTAGTCCTCTATTGGCAATTTATAAGGCAGATAATAGCGTTTGTCTTGTACTAGATGCAAGAGAAATAAATAAAATAATTGTTCCTGTAAGAACCCATCCTGAAAAGTTGGATGAACTTCTACAGAAATTTCATGGAATGCAGTTTTTATCTTTAATTGATTTAAGGTCAAGCTATTGGTAGATTTTATTAGATGAAGAATCAAGGAAATATACTGCTTTTACTTTTGCTGGACGATCATATCATTTTTGTGTTATGCCTTTTGGATTATCTGTTAGTGGCAGAGATTTTATTGAAGCTTTAGACACTGATTTAAAACCTGATTTAATTGACAAAGTAACTGTAAGTTTGGACGACTTGCTTATTGCTACTAAGACATGGGAAGAACATATAGAATGATTAGAAGTAGTTTTATCACGTTTTCCACAATATGGTGTAACAGCAAATTTGCTAAAGTCCAAGTTTACCAGACAAGAACTAAAATTCTTGGGACATATTATTTCACCCACAGCAGAAAAATTTGTCTACATCCAATTATTGCAAGCAAACCATTGGAATTAGTGTCTTGTGATTTATGTGGATCTCTACCTACTGGAAGGGGTGGAATGAAGCATATGTTGGCTATTTATGATGTTTTTTTCAAAACATGTAAAATTGTACCCATTAAAATTAGCAACTACTTCGGCAGTAATTAGACATTTCAGAACTTATTTGGCTCAAGTGGGCAAACCATCAATTATAGTGTCTGATAATGCTAGCTACTTCACTAGTAAGAAATGGAGTGATTTCTTGCAAGAACAAAATATACAAAAAGTTCATATATCTAAATAGCATCCTGAAGCTTCGCCTGTGGAAAGGATTTTTCGTGACTTTAATCGCTTTATTAGAACTTATGCATCAAATCGTAACACCAAATGGGTGGAGTATATTAAGTTATTTGAAAACATTCAGAATAATCTTCCGCGTTCATCCACAAAGCATACGCAAGATGAAATTATGTTTGATGAATCTGAGGATAATTTATGGTATAATAGCATTCATAAAGTGAATAATAATGTATATGACCGACAAGCTATCATAAGTAATGTTTTATTCTTGTGCCATAAAAAAGAAAAATAAGAAGTGGTCGTTATTGTACAAAGGACCTTATGAAATTGTTAATATACCGCATGAAAACAGCTACTGGCTAGTAAACCCTATAACCAGAATAGCTAAAGGACTATATTCTTATAAGAACATGAAAAAGTTGTCATTAATGTGTACTGTAGATATGTCGTATATGCTATATGACTTTCTTCTGTATATAATGTGTTATAGCCTTTAAATGATCATATGAAGGTCATAAATGATGTTTATCTGTATGTGTGATAATTTACAATACGTTCCAATGACTTGTAAAAGATTACATACACAAGACAAAGCAAGTAAAATGGAGTATGCTACTCAGGAGTTGTCTTGTTACAATGCAATAGTGAAAATTTTACTTCTGCACCTGAAAGTAGGGTTGTCAGAGTTGGAAATACTGTTACATCATGGGAGATAGACGGTGCAACGATTAAACGTTATTTAGTCTTAGATATAAGAGTGTCTTTTCTATAATATTATGATTCTATTTCAGCTAGGTGTAAGATTTTTATTCTTGTGTAATGTAAAATGTTTCTAAGTACAATGATATTTAAAGCAGTTTTCTGATTGATTAATTAATATATAACATTGTTCGAAAGGAGCTTCGCTCCAATATAATTTACAAAGTTTTAAGATTTAAGCAGCCTTCAGCTGCAGATAATTTTCTTGAAAAAACAAAATAAGATTTTATTAATGTAATTAATATATCATTACTTAGAATTATGTTGAGTGCACAAACAACATCAGATGTAATTAGAAGGCACAGTTCGAACTTTCACAAGCAATTTGAAGCTTATTTTGTCGTGACTAAATGGGAAATTTCCGCGAGAAATTAAAGTTCAGTAATTCGCAAATTTTTTTATGCATTTGCAACACAAGGCAAAATGTAGTAAAAATGTATGTCCAATACATACTTGATCTCATCCAGATGTTAATATTTTGCAGTGAGTTAAATAATAGTGTTCAGTTCTGTTTATTTTATGTGTACATGTGGTGACAGATAAGACTGAGCTACAGCAGCAATCTGCAACCCGTGTGATGACTTAAATCGAATAAACTATGAGCAACAGTGTTTGAAAGTGCTTGTGTGTTGATAAAACTGTTAATATACAGCGATCAGCACAAACTAAACAAGTACAAATGTATTTAAGTGGGCCAATTAATCGCTAAATAGTAAAATATACAAGCAATTATTCAGAACGTAAAGCGTGAAATGAAACTCTGCAATATTAACAGCTCATTGTGTGTGTAGTGCAGAAGTGTCAGTGCCATATCGAACTGTAACCAGTCGATTCGGACATTCGAATACCTGTTACTCGTCTCACAAAAGACTGATTGAACCAAGACGTAAAACGACAGACTGTGCACTCAATGGTAAAATATTAATGAACCCAGTGACTTCTTTGCTTCCAGGAAGAATTATCATTAGAGATACTCTAATATTTTGTACTATGTTTGTTGCATGTTCATGTGAACTTTGATGTCTTTCAGGAGCATGTTGGATCCTGGGGGCCTGTGTTCCTGTAGAAGATTGGACCATTACACACACACAGGATGTTCTTTTTCAGCTATAAAATGAAATTGAAAAAAATTGATATGAAATAATTATATTTTAAATGATTTCATGAAATAATGTTAAAGGATTGTGATATATGCAACTTATTAATTGTTGTTAACATTATGTACTAGATATAGATCAAAGTTTAGATTTATGAGGTCAAGTATTAAAAAAAATTAAAATATCTTGTAAAATAATAGGAACCAAAATGATACTATTGTTGTATTATGGTCTAGATGGAGTTTGTTAACAAGTGAACAAACACCATCTGGGAGACCTGTGTAACACCACATCGTGACCATAGCATTAAAATCATGGAGAATCATGGTATTCCGACATTTTTCATAGTTATGTAATTTTAATATTTTGTTAAGAGGCAGAATTTTCTCATTTTTCAAGTTTTTAGTGAATTCAAATTATATCAGCGTAATTCAGAGTAATAGTATCCAGAGAATACATAGGTTAAAACATCTCGTATATCAGAGATCATTTGTCAGACTGCTATTATAAATAGTACCTGCAGTTGAGTTGCTCTCTATGTGTTTAGCTCTCTATATGCTTAACTCTCTATGTGTTTAGCTCTCTATGTGTTTAGCTCTCGATGTGTGTAGCTTTTTCTATATGCTCAGCTCTCAGTGCTTAGCTAAAATATTATGCACGGTTAAATTCCAAGATAGAAAAAAAAACAACAGAAAACGTATCTAAACTTTAATATAAACTTTCATATCGTGATAACACGCGAAAGCGAACATTATCTTTGGACTTTGATTGGGATAGGCCAGGACGGAAGAATTAGAAACTTCTGCCTCCCGTAATAAACTGATGAACATTCCAGAGAGATTAATACAACCAAACTTTGACGAAAATAATAACGAATTGTGAACTTATAAAGTGTTTACTGTGAAAGTACCAGGGCTACCAACTGAATTTTCATACTGAGGTGACAAATATAATTTTGAAGCTATACATCCAATACAACGGTGGAAATTAAGACGTAATCTACAGCTTAAAAGTTGCAAGTTAAAACCCTAATATAAAACGAAGTCAACACAACTGTCTCCCCAGTCATAAACCAAACCAATCAAACTATTGACTGGAAATACAATGTTTAATGGAAATTTATATTCAGGCTGTCAGGTGACACCATTCTTTCAACGATTACCCAGACTTACTTTATCGCACGTTGACACCACTATGACGTCTTATTTAAACTGCCATGAATTGCTGTGTTGACTGAATTACCAGACTTCAGCTTTTGTCGTGTTTTCGATAATAGGAAGCACTGCACACAGAATAACTACATTGTCCGCAGTGCAACCTTGCAGCATACTAATACTTCAACGTACACTTACAGTGAAAGATAAAAAGTTTAGTACTACATCATAGAACCAGTACATGTTGCTGTTATTATTATTACTATTTCTCATCTCAATGATAGATCTGTTTTCAGAAGTTTACGTCAAAGCGACAATTACACAGTGAAGTCTTAACTTTATGAACACAACTTAACAGTGAATTGACATTGTTCTGTAGTCTGGACATAAATTAATTTCAGTTTTTTTTTATGAAAAACTTTTTATGAAGATTCGTCGTTTTCGACAATGACTTCTACTTACATTTAACATCTTGGATACTAAAATTGAGATTATCCTGCAAGTATATTTGTTTTGCTGACCTACGCCCGGAAACCTAAGAAACTGTTATATAAACAGGGCCTTCTTTAACAACCGTTTCGAACCACTGGCATATAAGCTAGTGTTCTTATATTAACTCAGTATCTAACGTTAAGATTTAACTAAGAATTAAATACCAACTTTAGTGAAAATGTCTTTTCTGAATTCCGTTATATTCGTCTGTTGTAAATTGAAATGATAACTTCGAAAACAGCCACGAAAACAGCCTTCTAACAGTGTGCTTACGAAGATGCATAAGGAAAGTTTCGTTACTGTGGATATTTATGGTGTAATGGCAAGAAGCGTGGAGTACTAAACTGAAGGCGCTGGCTTCAGAGCTACTAGTCTCCCTACATTTTATCATCTCTAAAAATAAAAATTGGACGCGATAGTTTTGAACGTTGCGGATGGAAATTGTAAAAGTGAAGCTGATAATATCGAAATAGACTGCCGTACTGCTTATCGGTATTGCTATTATTATAAAAATTTTCTTCGAGAAGCTACAGCCACTAAACCTGTGATATATACAACGCCAGAGACATTAGACAACCGCAAAACTACTTTGTGATCTATGTATAGCCTTATGAACTGTCCCATAGCTCGTTTCTTTACTTTTTAGTCGCAAATTTGGTGTTATATTATTTCTTCGAGATTACTAATGTTTTCGTCGATGCAAAGAAAGTAACTGTTGTGTAAATGCAATACGCTTCACATTCCAAACCACAAGTAATAGCAAAACCTTCAGAAATAGTTCCAACAAAAGTCTCCTGGAACCTTCTGTTAGGTTCACTAACCATACACTGGCCGTTAAAAAAAAAAAGAAAAAAAAACTATCTTGAAGTTCTAGTACTTATATTACAGACTCTTATTATATATGGTATACATAAAAATGAGTAAGACCAGACCATAGTTTAAGCATATTAAAATAGTCGGAATGGGTTGAAAATGTGAATTTTCGGTGTTTACGCTGGAGGGAGTCTAAACCTTTGAGCCTCGAAAGAAATAAAGTGTGTTGTGCATTATTAGCTCCTCGCAAAGAGGTTTCTCAAACGTAGTTGGTATTAATAGTTGACAATTGACAATTTGTTTGGTCACAGTTATATGAAAGCGACCAAGAAAACCATATCACATTTTGTACGAAGTAACAACAATTCTATAGATTTTTATAAACACAAACACGAACTCCGTCAAAGTAGCCACCAGCGTTGTGCAGAACCCGTTGCCAGCAATGTGGAACGCATGGTATAACGTTATCAGGGCCGGTTCTGCTGATGTGCGAATGGAGCGGTCTACTGCCTGTCGTACCTGTGAAACAGTTCTGAAGCCCATGCCATGAAGTGGTTTCTTCATATTCGGAATTATATCAAAGTCACAAGGACTGAAGTCCGAGAGTATGGTGGATGGCACAGTCCCATTGACGGACCAGAGCAGCCACAGACTGTACTGAACTTGTCTTAGCGTTACCGTGAGAAATGATGGGTGAGAAAGTGTTGAGGCTTCTTCCGCAAAGCTGCTAGCAGGCGATGCTCCAAATATGAACAGTAATACTGTGCACTGACGATCTCCGTTGTTACTCTTTCGAAAACAGACTGACACAGTTACGTGATAGTATGTCCATCCGTTGTGTGCAAGCAGCAGTGTTGCCACTATTTAGGTTCCAACTTTAGAATACATTCCTCTTGCACTTCTACTTCCTGCCATCATACATTTCCATGTCTTTCTCCTAAACGAACAGTGGTCAAGAAAATTTCTTTCAGGACGATATTTCTTCAGACGAGGTTTCATGACAACTTTAAATCAGCACCATTTGGTCTCTAAGGCAATGGAATCCCTATAGAATATGAGCATTTTAAACTGTTTCATATAAGATGAAAGAATGTTGAAAAGGTTTCGACAACTATTGCTGCTAAATTTATTTAAAGATTTTCCTACTGGCTGTGAATTTGGATATTTACATCTAAAAATCTGTCCCTCAGCAATACTGAAACCACAATCTGACCTCACCTTTGCTTTAACTGATAGCTAGGGAAGATTTGTGTTGATTATAAGAGGTAATCTTTCTTATGCTGACTGCAATTAAGAGATTTATTTTACACCAGACGCGTTTCGCTTTTTTTAAATTTTAAAAGCATCTTCTGTGGTCTCTAAATGATACAAAGGTTTGTACAGTTTGTTTTCGATAAATAGATTAAAAACCGTTTTTAAAAAACATTTTGCACGTTAGGCCTAAGTGTTTTTAACTTAATATTCGGTCTACTCACGGTGTTGATGTTTCTTCTTTACGTGTTACTACTGTTTCTCCGTCTTGTTGGCTGGAGTTCGTTTTTTCCTAGCGTGTGTTTGAGGGCTGTGAACACCACGTTTTGCCGTGGTGGAGTAGCCGAGCGGTCTAAAGAGTCTCGCTGCGGAGCGCGCGGTTGCTCGCCGTGGAGGTTCGAGTCCTCCCTGGGGCATGGGTGTGTATGTTCGTCCTTAGGTTAGTTTACCTAGGTTTAAGTAGTTTGTAAGGTACGGACTGATGACCACGCAGTTTGGTCCGATAGACTTACAGACATTTTTGAACAGCAATTTTCGTGTGTTTTCGTTTCGTTTTTTTCCTTTTCATCTCAGCACATCACATCACATCACTTTTTGAAATGTATACTGATTGCATATCACCTGTTATAAGTGGAATTCCTGTCTATTTATTTGTCATTTCACTACAGTGTGGCTATGTTTTCGTGTGTTCATTTGTTTTTCTCGTGGTCTGTGACTGTTGTCAACGTTATATATTTATAATATAAATACGACTTAATTCAAAATGAGTGTGTGTGTGTGTGTGTGTGTGTGTGTGTGTAAGAGAGAGAGAGAGAGAGGGGGGGGAGAGAAAGAAAATATTTAATTTCGTGAATAGGGTGATAAGATGTATATTCAGATAAGTAAATGCAGGTTCAATTGAGTTGTAATGATTGGGGGGGGGTGAGGGTATCGCGATTTGTGTTTTTATGAAAGGGGGGGTTGACTATCATAATGTTTATATTTATGTTAGGTGGTCAATAAACTTGAAAAGTGTGTTGTTTGCTAGATTGGTTTGGTCGTTTATGAGATGTTTCTTTTCTGTTATTGTTTTTGGATATGATAGTTTTCTTGAAGGGTGAGCAGGTGTTTTTTGTTGATGTTTATTCTTAAGATTTCCATGTCTGTGTCTCTGGTTGTGCTTTTGTGTTGGTTTTGGTGTAACTGTTCTGCAAATGTTGAGTGACTTGTTTTATACTTCCAGACTGGTACATGCTCTTTATATCTGGTGTGAAATGTTCTTTTAGTCTGACCAATGTACCTTCCGTCACATGCTTTGCATTCCAGTTGGTATATTCCTGATTTTCTGTATGGATCTATATTTTCTATTGATTTTGGAAAATATTTTTAAAGTGAGTTGTTAGTTTGGTGGGCTACATTGATGCCTTGTTTTTTTTTAAATATTGGATATTGTGTGTGTGTATTTGTGATTGTGTGTCATTGTATATCATCTGTTGTTTCCTTCATTTTTCTGCCTTTGTGTTGTTCTTGTGTGTGTGTTTTGTGTGTTTTTTTTTTGTGTGGTCTTTTTCCTTTGTGGTGGTGGTATTAGCGTGTTTATTTGTTTTTGAATTTTATTGTTCAGCTTTGTTACTAGGTTTTCTTGTATCCATTGTTTGTGGCTATTTGTACTATGGTGTTCATTTACTTCTGGTAGTTATCTGTGTCTAATGGGATGGTGTTTAGTCTGTGGAGTATGTATCCAAGTGCTGTATGTTTCTGTGTATCTGGGTGATTAGAAGTGTGGTGTATAATTGTGTTGGTTTCCTGAATATATCAAATGTATGATGGTTGTTCTGTATCTTTATGGTCACATATAGGAAATTTAACTGTTTGTTTTGCTCTTTTTCTACTGTGAATTGTATTTTATCATGAACAGAATCTAGGTCAGTATACAACTGGTCTATGTTTGAGCTTGGTTCATCTACAAGGCACAAGATGTCATCCATATATCTAATCCAGTATATGATCTTGTACCTGTTTGGGACTGTTTTTTTAAATATGACCTGTTCTATGTGGTTCATAAAGATATTTACAATAGAACATGAAGTTGGGGAGCCTATTGGTAGACCTTCACTTTGTAAATAGAATTCATTATTAAACTGAAAATAGTTCTGTTCTGTTATTAGTTCTAAACGTTTTATTATTTCTGTGATGTATTCCAGTGCAAGGGGGCTGTGGGTGTGTAGGTTTTTTCTATGATATTTATTGTTTCAGTTACTGGGATATTAGTATACATATTTTCCACATCAAATGAGAGAAGGGTGGCTGATTCTGGGACCTGTATGTCTTTTATATGCTGAATCAAGTGTGTGGTGTTTCTTATGGTCATATAATTTTCTAATTTGTAGTTTTCTGTTATTACTTTTGGCATGTATCTAGCAAGTGGATATGTGGGAGCATTTCTGTAGTTTACAATAACTCTGACAGGGAGATCTTTCTTATGTAGCTTTGGTTGGCTTCGGAGGAAAGGTGCACTGGAATTAGTCTGTACCAGTTTTCTCATCTCATTGTCTTCTAGTGTATATTCTATGCTTTTCAGTGTTTCTTAACTTCGTCTGGAATCTATTTCTTGGGTCTGACTTTAATTTTGTAATTTTTTTGTGATGAAGTCTTGTGTCTTACTGATGTACTGGTCTTTGTCCATCAGAATTACTGTGTTTCCTTTATCTGCTCTTGCAATTATGGTGTTGTTTTGTTGCAGTTTCTTTTTCAGTTTTGTCAGTGTAGTGGAATCTGTGTCACTTTGGTTTCCTGTATTTTGTTTCATATGTGTTATTATGTTTTTGATTTCATTACTTACAAGCTCTCTAGTAAGACAAATGTTTACTTCACTTGATTCGTTTTTGTTTTCTTGTAGGAGGATGTTTTCTGATTCTACTATCAGGTTTTCTATATAGTTTTTGTTATATTTGTGATGATGTTGTTTTACAGGCCTTTCTCAAAAAGTTTTATTTCGTTTGTTTCTAACACAGTGTCTGTAAGGTTTATCAGTCTGTGGTGTTTCTCTTGCGAATCGTTGTATTTTGCGTGTGTGTTATGGGACTGTTTTGATTTTAATTTTGTGAAATATTTCTTGTTTATTTGTTCGACTTTCAACCCTACCAACAAGTTGGGAGAAAACAGCAGTACTATTGAGAATTTTAGTCAGATTGAGGTTCACTTTATATAACTCAGTATTTAGGGTTTGTTTTTTTGGCATAAACGAACTTTATTTCCTTATTTAGCCGCATTTTTGGAGAAATGTCTTGTGTTTTTTTTGTGAACTGGGATAACTGCTTTCAATCTGTATATTAATATATTTAGGTATAATATCATTTGATTTGCACAGGTCGTTGAACTTTATATGTTGTACAGTTTTATGTAGGTTGATATGTATATGTTTAAATTTCATGTATAGGCCACTTGGAAATGCCTGACCGGGCGTCCATACAATGTTTGGTTGTGTGGCCAAATTCCGCAGCAGCTGTTAAAATTGATTATAACAGGTAATCTGTCTTATGCTGACTTCAATTAAGAGATTTATTTTACACCAGACGCGTTTCGCTTTTTTTATTTTAAATGTATCTTCTGTGGTCTGTAAATGGTACAAAGGTCTGTACAGTTTGTTTTTGATAAACAGATTAATAACAGTTTAAAAAAACATTTTGCACGTTATAAGTGGAATGCCTGTCTATTTATTTGTCATTTCACTACAGTGTGGCTATGTTTTCGTGTGTTCATTTGATTTTCTTGTTGTCTGTGAGTGTTGCCAACGTTATATATTTATAATATAAATACGACTTAATTCAACATGAGTGTGGGAGAGAGAGAGAGAGAGAGAGAGAGAGAGAGAGAGAGAGAGAGAGAGAGAGAAAGAGAGAGATAGTTAAAAACACTTAGACCTAACGTGCAAAATGCTTTTTAAAAACTGTTTTTAACCTATTTATCGAAAACAAACCGTACAGACCTTTGTATCATTTACAGATGACAGAAGATGCTTTTAAAATAAAAAAGCGAAACGCATCTGATGTAAAATAAATCTCTTAATTGCAGTCAGCATAAGACAGATTACCACTTATAATCAATTTTAACAGCAGCTGCAGAATATGGCCACACACCCAAAAGATTTGTGTTGTTCATTACGGACCCAACAGTCATACGAAAAGATAAACATTAAAGACGAGGTAAGTCACTATTACAATTTAAAACGACTGTCCTGGGAACATAATCATTATTTAATTATTTTACGTTATACTTATCAGCTTAATTCCGTGTTGACTAGGAAGGATGTCACCTCTCAGAGAATTCCCAAAAGTATTCTGTACTATTACCAAAATTCACTCACACAGTCAGCAAGAAGAATACCGAGAGAGGAAATCGTCTAGGGGCCTAGAAAGCAACTGCGGCTTTCTCCTCAAAGACGTGGCTGCTAATGCAGAACAATTTACGTATATGTCTATGAGTCTTAATAGCGTTTCTATTACTTTGTTTAAGGAATAAAGCGCATTTAACACTACTTATAGCCGACCGCAGTGGCCAAGTGGTCTGTGGTTCGACAGTCACAGTCTGCACGGGCGCTACAATCAGGGGTTCGAATCCCACCTTGGGCATGGATGTTTGTGTCATCTTTAGTATAAGGTAGTTCATAGGTAGTCTGAATGTTTAGGGACTGATGACTCCGCAGTTAAGTTCCTTAAGCTTCACACACAACACTATTTATAAGATTATACTTGTCCAAAATGTCATAAATACGACATTTGGCAAAGATGTGGAATGTGTCAGTTTAATAAAATATGTCTAAATATGACTCTCAATATTTTAAGAATTTTTAATTTTAATTACTAAGTTTTACTAAAGATTCATCTAATTTATGGAGGGAGTTACCATTCATAAATTCCTTTAATTTATTTGTAAATACTAGTTAGCTATCTGTCAGACTTTTGACGCTACTTGGTAAGTGGCCAAAGACATTTGTGGAGCATAATTAATCCTTTCTGTGTCGAAGTTATATTTAACCATGAAGAGTGAAGGTGACCATTTCTCTCAGTCTTCTAATTATATATGTAAAGAATCTACGACAACTAAAGTCAGTCGACCAGACCAAACTACCCGGCTATTTCCTTCATTTTTGTTTTAAACGAAAGGTATTTGTCATCAAGTATCAGAAATTACATAAATATCGCCTTCCTTCTGTAAATTTCTTTTAGGGATGTCCTTGCTGTAAACCAAAGTCCCTCAGTCAGGCTGTTGTATCCGAGCGATTTACTTCATTTTGGCTTTAATCGAAAGGTATTCATTCACAGATTTGTCACCAAGTTTCAGAATTAACGTAAGTCGCTCCATCCATTATTTTTATTCAAAAGCGGTAGCCTTCTGTTCCTGCAGTGAATATTTTAATCTGTTTGTTTGACGATATATTCGTTTCTAATTAAGGTATGCAGTTCTCTTTCACCTAAAAACACTCAGCGAATCAAGCTCCTTTATTTGCGATTTTAAACACGTGAATTGAGTGATTCTGAAGAAAGCTATATGTGGATATTCAACTTCCATTTTTCCCAACTTTTTTGTCATTCCAATAACTCCGAAGGTTACTTTATGCTTAGATAATATCTTGTAATATGTTTGAGGTATATGAATACAGTACATCACCTTTTATTTCTCCTCCATGCTGATAGTTCGCCTGCTGATGTTGCTGCACAGAAGAAATTCACATACTAATGATTCGGCGGGTTCTTATAGGTCAACTGCTGTATGTAAACGATAGACATCACATTGGATAAACTTATTTTATTCAAGTTTAGGGAGACAGACAGACAAAGGCTAACAAATGAAGACATGTTGTAGGCCGTGACTTGACAAAGCTATGAATAATTGTGTATGTCAATTCAATTCTTATGTAGAATGTTCTAGAATAGGTTTCTTACAGTTAAACATCTTCTTCTCACTTCCTGCATCGTTAAATAATTAACAGACAAAGTGTATGGTAAACTACTTCAAAATAAATAATAAATGTTTACTTCATGGTTAATAATGAATCAGAACACAATTTAAATTCATTTACAAGATCAAAGCTGTTCCAGATTCTTTTTATGGTTGATATTGGATATGGTAATAACAATATATATATATTCAGGTAAGTAGCACATAATAAATCATCAGTGTATTACAAAAGACATCAGAAAATGATAGAAGTGAAACCTGTAGACAAAAAACATAGTATTATGTAATATTATCACTACATTATTATATGAACAGAAGTAATTTAACCAAATGATTTAGAGAAGAATATTGTTATTTTACATTATAATTGTGATATAAACATAAGTTGTGTGGTAATAATTTTGAAAACATACAATGTTATTCCCCAAATGCATATGAAACTATGATGGTGGTGTTATTTTCAGTTAACCGATTATGCTAATTTCTGGGAAGTTAAGCATATTACTAAACCCCCTCACACAATGTCGTCATAGCGTCGATGGTGACCAAAGTTCATAAACCAGTCAAGAAGGCTAGGAGCGTGTTTTTGTTGGGAAAAGCCGACAAGCCAATGTTACGATCGCACTTAGAAAATGAATGGGCATCGTTTAATTCTGGGACTATGGATGTAGAGGAATTGTGGACTAAATTTAAGTGCATTGTTAATGAAGGGTTAGAGAAATATGTGCCAGTAAAGACGATTAAGGATGGAAAAGATCCACCGTGGTATAATAATAATGTTAGAAAGATGCTGAGAAAGCAAAGGCTGTTGCACTCTCGATTAAAAAAAAAAAAAAAAAAAAAAAAAAAAAAAAAAAAAAAACACGCAAATGATGACAGGCAAAAGTTAGTAGAGATTCGTGCGTCTATAAAAAGATCGATGCGTGAAGCATACAATAATTATCACAGCCATACCTTAGCAAAAGATCTTTCCGAGAATCCGAAAAAATTCTGGTCCTATGTAAAATCGATAAGCCGGTCAAAGCCCACTGTCCAGTCACTAGTTGATCATTCCGGGGCGGTAATAGAAGAAAGCAAACGGAAAGCTGAAGTTCTAAATTTAACCTTTAAGAAATCTTTCACGCAGGAGGACCGCACAAATATACCATCATTTGATCAACGTACTAATTCCGAAATGGGGGACATAGCAATAGGTATTTCCGGTGTAGAGAAGCAGTTGAGAGAGCTAAATACGAAAAAGTCTGCTGGTCCGGATGGAATACCAGTTCGGTTTTACAAAGACTATTCTGCGGTATTGGCCCCCTACTTAGCTTGCATTTATAGCGAATCTTTAATTCAGCGCAAAGTTACTAGTGATTGGAAAAAAGCGCAGGTGACTCCCGTGTATAAGAAAGGAAAGAGAACTGACCCATACAATTACAGGTCAATATCGTTGACATCGGTTTCATGTAGAATTTTGGAGCATATTCTCAGTTCGAATATATTAAATTTCCTTGAAACGGAAAAGCTTCTTTCCATGAATCAGCACGGGTTTAGGCAACATCGTTCATGTGAAACTCAGCTTGCCCTTTTCTCACATGACATCATGCGAGCCATGGACGAAGGGCAACAGGCGGATTGTGTTTTTCTCGACTTCAAAAAGGCGTTCGACACGGTGCCACACTGCAGACTGCTAACGAAGATACGAGCTTATGGAATAGGTTCACAGATTTGTGACTGGCTGGAAGACTTCCTAAGTAATAGAACGCAGTACGTTGTTCTCGACGGCGAGTGTTCATCAGAGACGACTGTATCGTCAGGCGTGCCCCAGGGGAGTGTGATAGGACCGCTATTATTTTCTATCTATATAAATGATCTGATGGACAGAGTAAGTTGTAATTTGCGGCTGTTTGCTGATGATGCTGTGGTGTATGGGAGGGTGTCGTCTGTAACTGACTGTAATAGCATACAGGTTGACTTAGACAAAATTTCTAGTTGGTGCGAAGAATGGCAGCTAGCTCTCAATGTTGAAAAATGTAAGGTTATGCGCATGAGTAGAAAAAACAATCCTATAATGTTCGAATACAGCATTAGTAGTGAGCTTCTTGATGCGGTCGCGTAGTTCAAATATCTAGGCGTAACATTGCAGAGCGATATGAAATGGAACGAGCATGTAAGGACAGTTGTGAGTAAGGCAGACAGCCGACTTCGGTTTATTGGGAGAATTTTGGGAAGATGTACTTCACCTGTAATGGAGACCGCGTATAAAACGCTTGTGCGACCACGTCTTGAGTATTACTCGAGTGTTTGGGACCCGCAGCAGACCAGTTTAAAGGAAGACATAGGGGCAGTTCAGAGGCGAGCAGCTAGATTTGTTACTGGTAGGTTCGACCAATGCGCGAGTGTCACGGAAATGCTCCGGCAACTCAATTGGGGATCGCTGGAAGAAAGACGACGTTCTTTTCGCGAATTTCTGTTAAGTAAATTTAGAGGGCCGGAATTTGAAGCTGAGTGTAGTACGATCTTGCTGCCGCCTACTTACATTTCGCGTAAAGATCACAAAGACAAGATAAGAGAAATTAGGGCTCGTACGGAGGCATATAGGCATTCTTTTTTTCCTCGTTCAATTTGGGAGTGGAATAGGAAAGGAAATGCCTAGTAGTGGTACAGTGTACCCTCCGCCACGCACCTTACGGTGAATTGCGGAGTATGTATGTAGATGTAGATGTAGACATCACATATGTGTGACGTTGTGTGATTACAAAATTGTGTAGTATTTAGAACCAGCAACAGAATTCCGTTTTGGAAACCAAAATATGGTATTTAAACGGAAAGTGAAAAGAGCATAAAGTTTTATGGATTCATGCCAAAATTATACTGTATACCTGGTAAATTAAAAAAAATTCAGTTCAAATATAAAGAAATGAAATATGAGATCTTTATCTACATGGGATACTCACATTTAAATCACATTTAAGTGCCTGACAGAGGGTTAATCGAAGCACCGTCATACTATTTTACCTCCCATTCCATTCTCGAATAGCGTGCGGGAAGATAAAACTCCTGAATCTCTCCGTTCGAATTCTCATTTCTCATATTTTATTCTGATGATCATTCGGAGGAGAACGTTGGCGATTGGAGTTTCGTAAGTAGCCCACGCCGCAGCGATAAGCGCAGAGGTTGTAATGATGCCCATCCCAGATCCTGTATCATTTCCATAATGCTGTCTCCTCTGTATCATGACAATACAAAACGAGCTGCCCTTCTTTGGTCTCTTTCGATGTCCTTCGTCAAACCCACCGGATAAGGATCCCACACTGTGCACAATACTCCAAACAAGGACGGACGAGCGTAGTGTTTGAAGTTTGTTTAGTAGTTCTATAGCATCTTTTAAGGGTTCTGCCAAAGAAAGCAGTCTCTAGTTCGCCTTTCCCACGACATTATCTACTTGTTCTTTACAATTTAAGTCTGATGTAATAGTAATTCCTAGGTATTTTGTGGAGTTTACAGCCCACACTTTTGATGGACTTATCTTGTAAACAAAGTTTAACGGATTTCTTTCCGTACTCATGTGGACAACTTCACACTTCCCATTATTTAGAGTTAATTGCCAATTTTTACACCATCGTGATATCTTATTCAGATATTTCTGCAGTTGGTTTTAATCTTCAGATGATTTTAATAGACGGTAAATGACGGCGTCATATGCAAACAACGTAAGAGAGCTACTTAGATTTTCCTCTTATCGTTTATGTGGAAGGAACAGCAGAGGACCAGTAACACTACCCTGTGGAACGCCCAATATCATCTCTCTTTTAGTTGATGCCTTACCATCGATTACTATGAACTGTGTCCTCTCTGACAGGAAATCCCTTATCCAGTCGCAAATTTGGGGCGATATACCATAACCAAGCAATTGGATTAAAAGCCATTTGTGAGGTGAAAGCCTTCTGGAAAACAAGAAATACGGAATCAATTTACGAACCCTTATCGATAGCACCCATCACTTCGTGTCAGTAAAGATTCTTATTTCACATGACAAGAACCAACTCAAAGGTGTAAATTTTGGTGTTTTCTTTTCTAATGTCTTCGCCAGTGGTAGTTTTCTTACTTGGTCACAAAGTTGTTCCACATAATACAATAATTTTTTAGCATAAATAGATATTATTCGTACAAAAATTAAGTGTGATGCCCTTTTAAATCATATTTCAGTCACTAAGTTTAGATTTCCGTACATAAAAATGATAAATTTTACAAAATATGATTACTAAAAACCACAATTAATTAAATACAATAACAATGAGATACTGTAAGTTAATTATAATGCATAAATGGACTAAATTAACTTTTATGAAAACTTATTAACAGAATTGATACAGCCTGCAAGTCATAATGGATAAAAATTAGTTTACACATTATCATTGAGTTCATACCACAGAATTATACAAACAATGCATAATTTTCCTTCAATGAGTAATTATAAAATTTTAAAAATCAAGAATAAAAATGATTATTGTATGTATTATAGGAACAAATTAGTTACCAGGTATTCAGTACACTTTTAGAAAACTATGTCATTTATTTTGATTATAAAACTTTTTAATGCAGAAACCATGAAATCAATGGCAGTGTACCCTTGTGGCCATTAAAATTGCTGCACTAAAAAGATGACGAGCTACAGATGCGAAATTTAACCGACAGCAAGAAGTTGCTGTGGTATGCAAATGATTATCTTTTCAGAGTATTTACACTAGGTCGAATGCTCTGCTCAGCACACCAACAACACGCTGACACGAGAAAAGTTTCCAACCAATTTCTGATACACAAACAGCAGTTGATCGGCGTTGCCTGGTGAAACGTTATTGTGATGCCTCATGTAAGGAGGATAAATGTGTACCATCACGTTACAGGTAGGATTGTAGGCTACCGCGATTGTGACATTGCTGCTCGCATTGGTCATGATCCAATGACTGTTCGCAGGATATGGAACCGTTGGGTTCAGAAGGGCAATACTTGGAGTTTTTGTATAATTTTTGGAGTTGCTCCAAAACTTTTACTAATACGGATGAGTATTGGCAAGCCGAGAGTAAGGTCAGCCTGCCTGATATTAGACGCACCGACGCGCTAATTGCGATTACCACAGTTCAGGTGTCATCTGTGCCTACAGTACATTCGTGCTTCACACGCAAATTGTCTGTAGTGACACAACATAGCCGAACTAGTGAGATCATAGGAACAAAGATCCGCCAGGATCGAAGTTGGCTGATATTAGTTAAATATTGCTTCTGGAATGCGAAGCTGAATTATCTCCGTGTCCGCGACTTTCAGCTATCGACACTCGCAGCCACCACCAATCCGTCGTGTTGCTGACATCGCCAGCCACCAAACTTCGGTACAGTATCGCGTGCATTTCTAGTGTCTCAAGAGGTGTAGCTGTTTATGGCCTATTGAAAACGTTAGGTGAACTCACAGGATTCTGGTATCGGAATATTCTTCTCGATTACGCCACGGTTTCCAGTTAAATGTGGGTTGTCACAAGTGTTTAGAATCAAATACAATTATCTTCGACATACCAGTTACTTTCTGTAGCAGTGTATATTGCTTAGTAGGTTTCTTAAATGTGATCTGTGTTGCATTGTATGTGTACTTTTGCTGCGACGTTCATCTGACTTCAAAGAATAAAACGAGTCAAAACAAATTTCTTTAGTGATTCAAATTAGATAGACCCCTTTAGACAATTTTGGATGGCTTTTATTTCTTGGAAATGGTGGCTGATCCACGCCTATTCTTTAATGTCAAGTGATCAAACGATGTGCATACCCCATTTGCATAGCGTCCATCCTCTCTCCTACCTTAACCTTTCATTTTGCAGCACACCCACCATAATGATACCTTTCAATTTTTTAAAATTTTGAATCAACCATTAGTCTATTACATTTGCGTTCGTCAATCCAATGTTTTCTGTTATTAAAAATTGATTTGTTTAGAATTAAATTTCGATTATAGTGTGGATTACCATAATTATTATTATCAATGTGTCTTTGCAACCCCCAACCTGTTCATTAATATAGTTAATTTATTTCGGCAAGTCTAAAGTATATAAATTAAATTTAAAAACTATTCTATATCATTGCCAGGTGCATAAAATAAATCCCATTGCAAATTTTCTGACAATCTCCTTTTTACAGCATCTATTTGTGTCATAGGTTCAAATGATTTATAGAAATGTTTTAAAGTCTTTCACTGTTGTGTGAAAAATTAATACATTCCTCCTGGTCTGCCTCTGTAGACAGGACGATTGAAAAATTCACTTTTCAGGCTATCTTCTATAGTTAGTGACGAGTATGTATTTAAAAAAATACTTTTTTAAAACACTGAATGTTACCCAATGTTTATATTTTGATTAGCCCAAGGTAATTTTTCCCCATTCAAGAATTATTTGACATATTTGATTTTACGTGTTCAGACATCCCTCCAACAAAATTGTTTTCACAGTACACAATAAAACCCACAGGATGCAATTCACTTTCTGCGAAGTGTCTGGTTAGCATCAGCAGGTGGAAGACATAACGTCACTGTGTAGTAGAAATGTTTCTGTTACTGACAAGTTATATATATGTACAGTATTCAATAATCACTTTCCGAATATTGTAGGTGAACTAAACAAAACCTAGTTTCTACAGGTAATCATATGACATTTTTAGAAAATGCCTTTCTGAGGTTGTTGCCTGAAATGTTCCTTCGTTATACTTCCATAGGGGAGATTGAGTCAAGAATTAAATCACTAAAGACTAAGGACTCTTGTGGATATGATGGGGTATCTGGCAGAATTCTATACTGTTCTCCTTATGTTATCCCAGTAATGAGTCATATTTGTAAGTTTTCCTTTCAGATTGGTCAGTTTCCTGACAAATTAAAGTACTCAAAGTGAAACCACCATATAAAAATGCCATCGGTTTTTTCCAAAGTTATTGGAAAGGCTGTATATACAAGATTAATTGATCATTTCAGTTCACACAATTTGTTGCCATACATTCAGTTTGGTTTTAGAAGTGGTTTAACGACTAAAATGCTATATTTTCGTTTCTCTGTGAGGCACTTGATAAGTTAAATAAGAGGCTACAGACATTAGGCGTCTTCTTTGATTTAACAAAAGCATTTGATTGCGATGATCACAAAATATTATTGCAGAAGCTGGAAAATTATGGAATACGAGGAGTAGCTCACAACTGGTTCACCTCTTACTTTAATAATAGACAACAGAAAGTACTTCTCCTCAGTATATGAAATAGTTATGATGTACAATCGCAGTGGGGCACAATTAAGTGTTTGGTACCCCCAGGGTCTGTTTTTGCACCGTTGATGTTTCTTATTTATATAAATGATATGCCTTCGAGTATAACAGGTGACTGTAAAATATTTTTGTTTGCTGGTGATACCAGCTTGGTAGTGAAGGATGGCTTGTAGGATAAGTAGGATAAGTTCATGGCTTGTAGAAAACAAGTTGATGTTAAATCACTGTAAAACTCATTATCTAAAATGTATTACACATAATTTGTTGAAAGCTGCCATTTTGATAACACATAAAGGGCATATGATAAGTGAGACTGAACAGTTCAAATTTCTAAGTATTCAGATGGAAAGCCCATGTTCAAGACGTTGTTTCAAAAGTATATATTTACCATTAGAACAATATCTGAAATAAGTGGTTTTTACAACACGAAAGGTAGTGTATTATGCTTACTTTCACTCACATATGACGTACAGAATTATTTTTTAGGGTAACTCGCCTGATGCAAAAAGTATATTTCTGGCTCAAAAACGGGCGGTTAGAGCAAGTGGTTTGGTGGTGTAAGTTCACGAACATCATGACGACCCCTATTCAGTAGTCTGGGAATTTTGACACTGGCGTAACAATACTTTTTTAAATGTCGTTTGTTGTTAATAATATCAGCTTATACCCGCAAGTTAGTAGCTTTCACTTGGTGAATACTAGACAGAAGTCGAATCTACATTTGCACCACACCATCTTGACACTTGTGCAGAAAGGTGTGCAGTACTCTGCAGCATCCATTTTCACTAAGCTTCCACAAGAATTAAAGCACTCACCCACACACTTTCAAATCTAAATTGAAGAGTTACGTCATGGGTCACTCCTTTTATTCTGTCGAGGAACTCCTAGAAAAGTTAAGCAATTAAGCTAATTCACTTTTTATGTATTCTTTTCACTTTGTCTTAAGATTACCACGTGCATAGGACTACTTAAAAATTTTCTATTACCATTCTTGTGTAAAAATTCATGTATTGACTTGTTCTGTCACCATGGAGTCTCACTCCTCAATTGGGTCCTGTGGAACAGAAAACCATATTATTTTTGTTATTATTATTATTATTATTATTATTATGCCATATACCAAAACTGTGAATTTCATTTCCTCCTTTTTTTTCATTAGTCTTGTAAGAATATTATGCAAGTCACTGAAAACAATAACAATATTTTGTAACACAAGTTTCAGCGCCCAGTTCTCTCCAAGATCAAAACTTTTTGACTACATTTAGCGTTCTGTCTTTCCCAAAATTAATCATCACTTTAGCTTGAATTCCAATCTGGTCAAATTTATTATGATCTCATTTAAAAAAACGTTTATATACGTACCGCTTCCTCTTCCTTTTGCTTCGCTGAAAAATGTCCAATTTATTGATTCCAAAAGTCGACAACAGTTTTCCAGCCAAGATGCACCAAGTGTAATATGTTTGAGGAATATGAACACAGTACATAAACTTTTATTTCTTGTTCATGTTACTTGCTCACCCTTAATTTTGATGCACAGAATTCAATATTTTACATTAGAAGTAATTCACATATTTAAGATTCGGTGGGTTCTTTTAGGTCAACAGCTATCTCCAAAAGATCGATAACACATTGGATAAATTTATTTTATTTAAATTTAGGGAGACACACAGACAAAGACTGACAAATTAAGACATGTTGTAGACAAAGACTTGACAAAGCAATGCCTGACTATCGACTCGGTTTTGACTGATTGTGCATGTCAATCCACACATATTTAAACATTCACTTATAATCTAGAATGTTGTAGAATGAGTTTTATTCATCTGAACAATTTAATCTCATTTCCTACATTGTTAAATAAATCATTCATAGGCAAAGCGTATGGACACTAGTTCAGAATAAATGGTTATATGTTTTAGTATGTTTAAGTGATGAATATTAACTTAATTTAGATTCATTTCCAAGTTATGAATAAAGCAGTACCAGATTCTTTTTTGTTGTTGATATTAGATAAATTTATTGTAATAATAATATTTCCAGGCAAGTAGTACATTACAAACTGATCATTGTATTTCAAAAGACATCAGAATTTATAGTAGTGAAATCAGTAGACAAAATCATAGTTTTACGTAATATTACCACTGCATTATTTTGTGAACAGAACTAATTTAACCAAATGATTTAGAGAATAATATTCTTGTTGTATATTATAATTGTCATGTAAATAAAAGTACTGTACAAATAATTTAGAAGATATACAAAATTATAACCTCAATACATAAGAAATTATGATGGTAGTCTCATCTTCAGTTAACCAATTACGCTAAATTATAGGGAGTTAAACATATTACAATCTGCAGGATGATCTTGGGTGGGTTCCAGCAAATATTCTGATTACAAATTTTTGCAATGAATCCTTTTTTTACTCAATATGAAATTGCTGCAGAATATAATCCAATACAAAAGCAGTAAGTGAATATACTCAGATGTATATTACCAAAATGACCCTGATAACATAAGTAGCCAAACTCAAATGTTTCAACAAATCTTCAATGTTTTGCTTCTAATTCAATCCCTCATGACTGCAAGCACCTAAATATCTTGAATATTATACCATAGCTACAGATTTCTGTTCATAGTCTATATTTATTAATAATGTCATTCCGTTTACTCTATAAAGCTGGATATATCAGGTTTTATCAAAGTTTGATTAGGTCCATTTAAACCACTACTTGATAATTTTCTGAAAGACATCATTTACATTTTCATCAGTTAATTCCTGTTTGTCAGATGTGATAGCAGCACTAACCAATATCTAATTTAATAAAGGAATAACTAAAAAAAAATTTAGTTCTCTTGTCTTAGAGTTTCTGAAAAGTAATAGTTTCATTCATGAGATGTGATTCATCTGTTGGGAGCATCTTGAGTGGATATAGGGTCACTTGTATGCATAATAGACAAAGTTTTTGTATACATATTTCGAAACGAACCCCCTTTCTTACTAGCAACTAATGTTAATTGCAGAATCCCTCAAACGGAAGATGCATAACTGAACAGACAGCAAAACATCTATTTTCTAGGAAGACTTTATAACATATGAAGATCATGAAGTGCCACATCAGGAAAGCCTATTGTTATAAGAACTTAGAACAATGGACACAAACGCTGATAGTACTATCTAGAAAAATGCATCCTTCATCTAAACTGTAATCAAATGTACTAATATTGAAAGACTGTGAAGATTCAATCACTACTTAAGATTCAATTAGATCAGCTGCTGATAAAGGAAAACAGCACATACGTTGATCAACTTTTCAGTGACTCATATGATCAATAGAAAAAGAGCCCGAAATAGCCACAGCTATCCTACTTGATTGTAGTGCTGAGATTTTAGGCTGAGCCTCCATAGTGTCTACCCCCTAAGATTTGCATAGACTATACTAACGGTCCTCCACAATACTTATATAAGAATTATCAGATAGTAATGCTACAATATAGAGGAGCTTATGTTATAGTATTTCCAATGACTCAATTGTAGATCATAGCGTTTTACAATACTGAGCTGCAATATATATATATATATATATATATATATATATATATATATATATATATGGACAATAGAAGCTCCATAGGATTTCCAAACCAGTATAAAAATCACTGTCATTTATTTACAGGTTTGGCTGTTAGACTTTGTAAGCTGTTGCTAGTGAAAATGTCGTTATTTTACGTCTCTTTATGCCAAATCGAATTTCGATCATACACATACGCTTTGTTTCGGTAACAGTAGTAACCAAAACGCAACATCACAATTAATAACTGTCTTAAGGTATCTTAAGTGTAATTTTTGCCGTAAACAGAAGTTGTAACCGTTAAGGATTACCTCATCTGTATTGGCGTATTTTATAGTTTTCTTTTCTATGACGGTATTGTTTTAAACTGGACTGACTGTCATAACAAACACTGTTCTCTAGCATTGTCTTCTTGTATCCATGTGTGTGGTACAACGTAGGAGGGTTTAAGGGACCTGAGACACATGTATGCTAGATTTGTTGAATACATCAGATGTGGCCTACACATTGGAATGCAGGCGTGGCCCAATATATTTGCTATCGACGGGCATCTCCATGCTGCCTTATCGCTTAGTAAATGAATCTGCTGCTCTTCTTTAAATTGTCACTATACTTTATAATACATTTTGGGGCAAGTTCCAGAGAAGAGTGTAGTCTATTGCTTGTTAAACTAAACTTCATCAGAACTGACCTCAGAAGGCCAAACGTTATACACCGGCCGCCATGTAATGCTCAGCCTAAAGGCTTCGGCGTATGCCCCATGGATGTGCCTGGCATCGGCACAACGCTTTCCTGGCCATTTTGCGACTTTTTGTGACCGTAGCCGCTGCTTCTCCTTCCAGTAGTATCTACTAAGTTGTTAAAATGGGATAATAAACTGTCATTCAGGCGATGTTCAATATCTCTTTAGTTGAATCAATTTCTATTCGATGACCTGTTCTGATCATTTCAGTTAAAATGCATAGAAACCTGGTCATGTTATTCCGATGTATTACATGCATATAATGAAGGCTAAGTTATTAAAGACAAAGTGACGTTAACAAACCTTTCATTTTAACTGTTTTCAATAAAATAAGTTGTAACGTATAATGAAATATTCCACTATATACTATTAGTACCGCCTTCAAACCATCAGAAGGCATTTTAGTTCCAAGTTACTTGTTTTTTAAAGTAAACTGAAGCAATGTACTAAAGGAATGTTTTATACTTGTCACATACGCATCGTTGTTGTATGAATCCTTAGTTCTACTATAATTTTGCAGGTTTTATGTGGGTCCCAAGTTGGTCGTTGTGGTGACAAAGCCAGAGGATGTGAAGCGAGTACTGGTAACCACTAAATGGCAAGAAAGGGACCCATATTTCCTTGGTACATTACGCAAAGTCACAGGCAATGGACTGCTAATAAACAGCGGAGAAGTGTGGCAAAGACACAGAAAGGCTCTTGAACCAACATTTCATTACACGGTAGGTCTCTACTCTTAAGATTATACTTGTCTTCTCCAAAATAAATTCTGGAGAACATAAGCATCTATGTTAAACTAAGTGACAATTATTGCGCTTGTTTCAATACAGAATTATATGACAAATATTTGTTGATTTAATAATGAATTTTGGTTTTATTCCCTTGGTCTCCTGAGACACACTTTTCGTGTTTGCATAACAGCTCCAGCGCACAACAAAGACTGTCTGCCTGTTCTCAATATTTTTACAGCTCTACCATCTCGCAGTTTCACTTATCAGGCACGAATCATGGCGCAATATGGACGTGATAGTCTACAGGAGTACACAACACGTCGTTAAGGCTAGACATACATCCTATATGTGCGTCGGCAGAATGTAATGGTCTTTTTCAGCCTGCTGGTCACAGTGACGAATATAGAATATTTTTCTAGGGGGTGGTGGGGCGGTGGGAGGAAACAAGTCTATAAAATTTTATTGCAGTTATTGTCAGATAGAAATGCTATAAGAAACATACAAAATATGTTCCAAAGCCACAGTCGCTTCCATCTAACTACCAATGCGCTATTAGTTTCTGCACACAATGGCGTCATTTTCAAATGCCTATGATCACAAAAATATTACAATGATTCAGTCACGTTAATCAGTGTACATATTTACATTTTCTAAATTTCCCACAAAAAGAAAATAAATAAAAAGGATTTTCTAGCATGAATGCCCTGTGTTCAGCTGTGGGCACACTTGTATCATCCTTCATCATCATAAAACACTTGCGAACAGCTGAATTTAATTCAATATCTAATTGATTCTGAGCTTCGACAGGTGGGTATATGTGAATCCCTATACAGAGGAAGCCATGGGAAATTGGCATAGCTTTCTCTACATATTTACAACTTTGGAATAATTGAACTATCAGTCTGAATAAGAATTACTACTTGAAAATTCAAACAATTGTACAATATGGTCCAAAAATATTTTGTACATATTAAGTGAGCGAAATGGCTAAATGGTAACTGTAGTAAGAGGAAGGACATATTGATTCAAAAGAGTTCCAAAAGTTTGTAATCCCAAGAAATCAATCTGCTGAGGTCATCGGTCCCTAGTTTTACAATCTACTTTAACTTATTCTAAAGATAACACACACACCCATGCCCAAGGGAGGATTCGAACGTCTGGTGGAAATAACCACGTACTCACGACGTTGCGTCCCAGATCGCACGGCCACGTCCGTGCGCCGCACATGCTTTGATAAATTATTAAACTTTCCTCTGTTTAATTTGGCTGAATCATTGTAATATTTTTTTAATCATTGGAACTTGAGAATGACCCCATAGTGCGTCGAAACTATTAGTACATTGGTACTTAGATGGAAGTTTATTAATTTGACAAGTGAAGACGATTTTACCTCGTGATGCCAGTAGCACAAAACATCTGCACTACTTGAAGGACATCCATTTATTTTGGACTGCGGTCAACGTTACGCTGCCCCTAGACGCAAAATATTACTACACACATTGTTACGGTCAACGTTTCCAACACTGCGACGCTGCCTTCTGCTCGCTGATGCTGCCTCCCCCCCCCCCCTCCCCGGCAGCCATAGTATACGCCTCCTGCAGCTGCCAACAGCCAGCGCACGAATCGTCAACTTACCGTGGATGAACAGTACAGTAGCCGCAGTAGCTGTGTCATTACCAAACAATGCATAAATTGGAAAAATCCTGAAAGGTCGCATAATTACACGTCAGAAACAAACAGCCAGTAAATACCAGTATATCGCGCTAAATTTGATATTCCCTCAAAACCGAATATCAGATTTCCTGTCTTTGCGTTGTAATGAATCAATTTCTTCTTCATTATTTGTAAAGTTGCTACGCAAAACGAGATAAGTTTTCAAGGAAGCTTTCGGTATCAACGAAATTACACTTAAAACATCCTTGCAGATTAAAATTGTGGGCCAGAAACGGGATTCGAACTTGGGGCCTTTGCCTTTCGCTGGCATGCGCTCTACCACCTGAGCTAACCTGGCACGTTTCATGGTCCGTTCACAAAACATAACTTCTGCCAGTACATTTCCTCCTACTTTCCAAACTTCACAGATGTTCTCCCGTGAATCTTTCACGATTAGTACTCCTCATTCCGGAAACATCCCTTAGACTATGGCTAAGCCATGTCTGCACCACAGCCTTTCTTCCAAGAGTGCTAGTCCTGAAAGTGTCGCAGGAGCACTTCTGTGAAGTTTGGAAAGTAGGAGGTGAGGATCAGGCAGAATTAAAGTCGTGATGACGGACTGTGAAGCGTTTCGGGATAGTTCAGACGGTAGAGGGCTTTCCCGCGAAAGTCAAAGTTCGTTGGTTCGAATCTGGGGGGACAGCACACTGTTTGAATCTGGCAGGAAGTTACACATCACCGCACACTCCGCTGTAGTATGAAAACTGTAGTACTGAAAACTACACTTGACTGTTTTTCAAGAAGAATTTCTACTACCATGAAAATCCTTCGTATCTGGATAAAAAAAAAAAAAATGGTTTATGATGTGTGGAAGTACCATTTCTTATTGTCTAGGAAAAGATTCAGGTAAACCGTTTACCGAAAACATATGAATGCTCCAGCCTTAACAGAGCGATTGAAATTCCGTTATTTTACATAGCAAAATACTTTAACTTTATTTATGTATGAATAAGACATACACAATAGCTCATTTATCTCCCAAGAAATCACGAAACAATAAACAACTTTTACTTATTTATATCGTAAACTACTGACATAAAAGAGCTAGAAGCAATTAAATGGAATCATAACACAAAAATTCAAATTGCGTTATGTTAATTTTGCATTATGAAACATACAGTTTCATGCTGCCCCTAAGTAAATTCTAATTACTATTAATTATTCTAGGCCGAGTTGACTGAGGCGCTCCAGTCACGGTCAGCATGGCCACTACGGTCGGGGGTTCGAATCCCCCCTCGGGCATGGATATTGTGCCGTCTTAGTTCGTAAGTAGTTCATAAGTAGTTTGTAAGTTTAGGGACTGATGACCCCGTAGTTAAGTCCCATAAGCTTTACAAACATTTGAACATTTGAATTAATTATTCTAATGCTAAGATTCTTTCCCTCTCTTCCTTCCTCACCATCTCTCTCTCTCTCTCTCTCTCTCTCTCCCTCCCTCTCTCTCCTACACTTCTCTCTCTCTCTCTCTCTCTCTCTGTCTTCTCTCTCTCTCTCATTTTTCGTCGGGTCGTCTGGTGGGGGAGGTGGGGGGACGCGCCCCTGTGCCCCACCACAGAATCTGCCATTGGCAGGTCACGATATACAAATGATGAACTAGCCACTCTTAAAACCTTTAACCTCATATTTGCAGCGATTCTTTTGATAGTTCTCTCAGGCTTAAGATATGCACTCTGCTTTTCCTGTGGATCCCTAAATCTGCGGAGCAATCGTTACTACACCCAGTCATAACTATGATTTTAACTGAATTCCACTATTAGTTAAATGTAAGGTATCACATATGTATTTTCGCGCTGAAAAAGGAAACGATGTGATAATGTTCGATGTGTTACGGGCTGCGGTTACAGTGACATAGTTTAGGGATCGGAGTAACATATAGACAATAATACTTCTCTTTTAAACACCGTACGTAGTTTAGTAATAGTGGTTCCAGGAAGAGATTCTTCTTTTATTGATCGACAGTCTAATTACGACCAATAGACGTAAACTGCTTTACGCAAATGACTGTCTTAAGAAACAAAAATTGTAACAATGAAGTTATTCCGAAAACAATGACTCCTGTTTTTAATCATGGAATCCGCAGGAGATACATAATCACAAAATAACTGCTGACTAGAGCAATTGCCATCTACAGACTGTAATTTTTCCACATAGTCAACACCATTCGTTATTTACTCTTACCAACGATGGATCAGGATATTTATGACCATATTTCAGACCAATGAGATAAATGTCTGACGGTGCTAAATCATGAAGCCTGGTGAATGTGGTAAAACAGTCTATTCGATTTCTGTAATGAACTGCGTGGTCGCAAACTGGTGTGGGCTTTGGCGTTATCTTGTTGGATGTGACATTGACCTTCTTCTCTGGTCTTACCCTAAAATTTCAGGATTTCAGCCTAGGCAATGTCGTATTTTATTGTGCTAAACTGACAGTATCCTTGGGCTCCAGGACATCGAAAGGAACCACACTCGATTTTCTGCCTCTCCGCTGGGAACTGATAACTTTAACACTGTGTAACTTGAAACGTATTTGTAAGATTTTATTGAAATATTAATAAATTATAGGTATGTATATTCGTATTGGTAGCCGATATCTCATATTAAGGGATTTTTTAATCCCCCAGCGAAAGTACTTGTTCCTTTTTTTAGCAGCCCAGAAAGTGTGTACTTATTTTGACGGTCACTCTCGTGATTGTAAGAAGCTGCAGCCAACGATACAATAATACTCATTTCATGAAGAGTAATATGGAAGAGTGACGTTATGCATGTTGAATCGTTATATTAGCTGTGGACGCTGTAGCGAAATTACGTCCTAAGTTGCAAGGAAAAGGAACTGTTGCAGCTCGGAAGGACATGCATTCAGTGCTCTACAGTACTAGCATCAAGCACATCAGTACGTAACATCAACTGGTTAGTGTTCATCACGAACGCGGTTTTACAGTCAGTGGAATGTTTACATGTGGTTCATGCACGATGGAGCTCCTGCACATTTCAGTCGACGTGTTCGTACGCTTCTCAACAACAGATTCGGTGACCGATGGACTGGTAGAGGCAGACCAATTCCATGCCCTCCACGCTCTCCTGACCTCAACCCACTTGACTTTCATTTATGAAGGCATTTGAAAGCTCTTGTCTACGCAACCCCGGTACCAAATGTAGAGACTCTTCGTGCTCGTATTGTGGACGGCTGTGATATAATACGCCATTCTCCAGGGCTGCATCAGAGCATCAGGGATTCCATGCGACGGAGGGTGGATGCATGTATCCTCGCTAACGGAGGACATTTTGAACATATCCTGTAACAAAGTGAAGTCACGCTGGTACGTTCCATTACTGTGTGTTTCCATTCCATGATTAATATGATTTGAAGAGAAGTAATAAAATGAGCTCTAACATGGAAATTAAACGTTTCCAGACACATGTCCACATAACATAGTTTCTTTCTTTGTGTGTGAGGAATGTTTCCTGAAAGTTTGACCGTACCTTTTTGTAACACCCTGTATACCGTACATGAAACAACAGCGGAGGAGTTTCTGTGGAGTGGGCAGGCGAACATGTAGATCCTGAAGAAAAGCATTTGCCTTTTCAGTAGTTGCAGAGGCAACAGTCTGGATGATTGCCTGACATAGCCTTGTAATGTCAGCGAACGTGGCTTTACCATGTAGTTACTGAAAACGGGTGAAAGCAAAGGAAAAACAACAGTCGTTACTGATCCCGAGAACAAGCAGCGCTTTGTATGAATGTAATAAATCGCAACTCGTGGGTAAAATTTGTGTAATGGGCTTGTACTGTTTTTCGCGAGTGATTCAATAGTAGCAAAAGAGCAATATTTCTTACCCATTAAGGCAATTCGGGACACCTAATCCTAATAAATAAGAAATCGGACGATTCAGTTACGAATATTTATAAGAAGGACGGTTCATATTTCGATAATAAAATGTCGGTACAGAAGTATTGACTTTCTTTATCAAGAATGGAACAACCTCCACCTATTATGAAAATGGATGATACTGAGGCCGTGTTAATTTGTAAAGAAACAAATCTCTTGATAAAGAATACGAGAAAAGCACCAGAACTCAGCAAACTAGCGGAACGGTACATTGACTTTTAAACTGCGCTATACCAAATGAAAAGTTCGTATATCAGCGAATTCCCCTTAATTCGTCGTACTGCTCTGGTCAGACGGACAGCGGAAAGGCATCGTGGATGGCTCGACACACAAACTGAAATTCAAGTGACGGCAGTCAACGAATTATTTCGTCCGTAAAACTCCTACGTTGAACTAACTTAGACCAGAAAAGAATATTGTACGCTCGAAAATGAGTTCTTCTAAATGTAAGTAAAATGCACTGAGGCAATTATTTGTTCCTCTGATAAAAGAAAAACAAATATGAACACTTCAGACAGTGTAATCGACAGCAGTGAGAGGCTGGTCACAGGGCACGCTGCCTGCAAAACCTCACCTGCGTCTTCTCACCAGGAGCGCGGCGAGCTGAATCCTCAACACTTTTTGTTGTGGCAAGTCACATGTCTCTCTTACCACTCGAGTCATGGCCAATCAAGGCTCCGTTTTTAATGTCTCGCCCCCACCTTGTCTTACAACCAAGTGTCTCTCACGCCAGAAAGAAGCTTCCAGAATAATCTGGAATAGTCTTCAGCGGCGAGCTGAATCCTCAACACATTTTGTTGTGGCAAGTCACTTGTCTCTCCTGCCGCTCGAGTCATGGCCAATCAGGGCTCCGTTTTAAATGTCTCGCCCCCACCTTGTCTTACATCCAAGTGTCTCTCACGCCAGAAAGGAGCTTCCAAAATAATCTGGAACAGTCATCAGCGGCGAGCTGAATCCTCAACACATTATGTTGTGGCAAGTCACTTGTCTCTCCTGCTGCTCGAGTCATGGCCAATCCGTTTTGAATGTCTCGCCCCCATCTTGTCTTACATCCAAGTGTCTCTCACGCCAGAAAGAAGCTTCCAGAATAATCTGGTATAGTCTTCAGCGGCGAGCTGAATCCTCAACACATTTTGTTGTGGCAAGTCACTTGTCTCTCCTGCCGCTCGAGTCATGGCCAATCAGGGCTCCGTTTTAAATGTCACGCCCCCACCTTGTCTTACATCCAAGTGTCTCTCACGCCAGAAAGAAGCTTCCAAAATAATCTGGAACAGTCATCAGCGGCGAGCTGAATCCTCAACACATTATGTTGTGGCAAGTCACTTGTCTCTCCTGCTGCTCGAGTCATGGCCAATCCGTTTTGAATGTCTCGCCCCCATCTTGTCTTACATCCAAGTGTCTCTCACGCCAGAAAGAAGCTTCCAAAATAATCTGGATCAGTCTTCAGCAGCGAGCTGAATCCTCAACACATTTTGTTGTGGCAAGTCATTTGTCTCTCTTGCCGCTCGAGTCATGGCCAATCAGGGCTCCGTTTTGAATGTCTCGCCCCCATCTTGTCTTACATCCAAGAGTCTCTCACGCCAGAAAGAAGCTTCCAAAATAATCTGGAACAGTCTTCAGCGGAGAGCTGAATCCTAAACACTTTTTGTTGTGGCAAGTTACTTGTCTCTCTTGCCACTCGAGTCATGGCCAATCAGGGCTCCGTTTTGAATGTCTCACCCCCATCTTGTCTTACATCCAAGTGTCTCTCACGATAGAAAGAAGCTTCCAAAATAATCTGGAATAGTCTTCAGCGGCGAGCTGAATCCTCAACACATTTTGTTGTGGCAAGTCACTTGTCTCTCCTGCCGCTGGAGTCATGGCCAATCAGGGCTCCGTTTTAAATGTCTCGCACCCCACATTGTCTTACATCCAAGTGTCTCTCACGCCAGAAAGAAGCTTCCAAAATAATCTGGAATAGTTTTCAACGGCGAGCTGAATCCTCAACACATTTTGCTGTGGCAAGTCACTTGTCTCTCCTGCCGCTCGAATCATGGCCAATCAGGGCTCCGTTTTGAATGTCTCGCCCCCATCTTGTCTTACATCCAAGTGTCTCTCACGCCAGAAAGAAGCTTCCAAAATAATCTGGAATAGTCTTCAGCGGCGAGCTGAATCCTCAACACATTTTGTTGTGGCAACTCACATGTCTCTCTTGCCGCTCGAGTCATGGCCAATCAGGTCTCCGTTTTGAATGTCTCGCCCCCACCTTGTCTTACATCCAAGTGTCTCTCACGCCAGAAAGAATCTTCCAAAATAATCTGGAATAGTATTCAGCGGCGAGCTGATTCCTCAACACATTTTGTTGTGGCAACTCACATGTCTCTCCTGCCGCTCGAATCATGGCCAATCAGGGCTCCGTTTTGAATGTCTCGCCCCCATCTTGTCTTACATCCAAGTGTCTCTCACGCCAGAAAGAAGCTTCCAAAATAATCTGGAATAGTCTTCAGCGGCGAGCTGAATCCTCAACACATTTTGTTGTGGCAAGTCACTTGTCTCTCCTGCCGCTCGAGTCATGGCCAATCAGGGCTCCGTTTTGAATGTCTCGCCCCCATCTTGTCTTACATCCAAGTGTGTCTCACGCCAGAAAGAAGCTTCCAAAATAATCTGGAACAGTCTTCAGCGGCGAACTGAATCCTCAACACATTTTGCTGTGGCAACTCACATGTCTCTCTTGCCGCTCGAGTCATGGCCAATCAGGGCTCCGTTTTGAATGTCTTGCCCCCACCTTGTCTTACATCCAAGTGTCTCTCACGCCAGAAAGAAGCTTCCAGAATAATCTTGAATAGTCTTCAGCGGTGAGCTGAATCCTCAACACATTTTGTTGTGGCAAGTCTCTTGTCTCTCCTGCCGCTCGAGTCATGGCCAATCAGGGCTCCGTTTTAAATGTCTCGCCCCCACCTTGTCTTACATCCAAGTGTCTCTCACGCCAGAAAGAAGCTTCCAAAATAATCTGGATCAGTCTTCAGCAGTGAGCTGAATCCTCAACACATTATGTTGTGGCAAGTCATTTGTCTCTCTTGCCGCTCGAGTCATGGCCAATCAGTGCTCCGTTTCGAATGTCTCGCCCCCACCTTGTCTTACATCCAAGTGTCTCTCACGCCAGAAAGAAGCTTCCAAAATAATCTGGCACAGTCTCGTAACATTTGACCGTTCGACGGTTGAAATCATCTGCCAATAGCATCGTCGTCTGGTAATTTTGGCGCCAAGACGCCTGCGGCCTGGGCAGGTCAGTAATCCGCGACCTTGCTCTGCTCGGTCAACAAGAGGCACTCTCCCGGTAACGTCAAAGTTACCGGCCGAAAGCTGCCCATTCTGACTGCGTTAGCTGCATTCTGACATCCTGCCACCAGTAAACAACACATGTATATTCAATGATGTTATATGTTGTGTCTCAGTATCAACCAGATTTCGTAGTGACCCTTGTCAACATAACGCACCCTCTCCTTCTACGTACATTAAACCTACATAAACGGGAATCAAAGTGATACAGATAAATACGTTATAAATCAATGTGCCTCGTAATTATTAATGGCGAAAACGAAGCATTTGAGAAGGTGAAATAAACTGCCACCTTACATGAATATATGGTGATAGCATCCTCGCGAGTAAAATATTTTGGTGGTTAGATAGTCCTTTCAATCTCTGTGCGGGAACTATTCAGAAGGATGTGTTCATCAGGAAAGGCAACAATGGTATTCTACAGATTGGAGCGTGGAATTTTAGAGCCCATAATCGGGTAGAGAGATTTAGAAAATCTAAAAATGGAAATGCATAGGTTGAAGTTAGATATAGTGGAGGTTAATGATGTTCGTTGGAAAGAAGAACAGGATTTCTGTTCCCGTAATTACAGCGTTATAAATACAAAATCAGTTTGTGTAATATACAAGTAGGTCCGCTAATGAACAAGAAAATAAGAATGCAGGTAAACTACTATGAGAAGCGCAGTGATCACATTGTCGTAGTCAATATAGATATGAAGCTAACACCTGCCACAGTAGTGCAAGTTTATATGACAACTGGCTCTGTCGATGATGATGAAATCGAAGAAGTGAATGAAGAGTTAAAGAAGATTATTCAGACAGTTAAGGAAGAGGAAAACTTAATTATGAATGGTGCTGGAATTCGATATTAGAAAAAGGAAGGATACAAAAATAGTTGGTGAATATGAAATGTGGAAAATGAATGAAAATGGAAGGCACCTGACTGATGTTCGCACGGAACATAATTTAAGAACTATGAAAGACGTGGAAGAGACCTGGAGACACTGGAAGGTGCCAGATAGATTTTACAAGGATAAGAAATAGATTTCGGAACCAGGCTGGAAACTGTAATATCCAGGATCACGTATATGCTGAAGGAATTAGGTTAGGTAACGAAACACTAGAGGTAGTACATGTGTGTTGTTACTTGGGCAGTGAAATAACGCAATGGACGGATTAAAGAGGGAAAAGTAATCCAGAAAATCAATGGAAAGAAAAGCGTTTCAGAAAAAGAGAAATTTGTTAACATAGAATATTAATTTAAATATAGGTAAGTCTTTTCTGAACACATTTGTGTGGAGTTTTTCCTTGCATGGGAGTTAAACATGGACAATAGTCCAGACAGCAAGAGGAAAGAGGATTTTGTAATGTGGTGCTACAGAGGAATGCTGAAAATAGGTGGGTAGATCGTGTAACTAACGACGAAGTAGCGAGGTCTACTGAACAAACTGGGGAGGAAAGGAAAAAAAACGGGCATACTTTGAACAATAGAGGGGACGGATTGGTAGGACACATTGTAAGACATCAACGAATCGTGATTTTAGGACTGGAGGGAAGTGTGTGGAGTAAAAATTGCTGATAGAGACCAAGAGATGAATAAGTACACAATCTGAAATGAATATGGGTTGACATTCGTTTGAGGTGAAGGGACTTACTCAGAATAGAATAGATTGGAAAGAGGCATCGAACCAATCTCCAGACTGAGGACCACAATAACAACAACGTACTTGGTACTCGTATCAAAACATTTTAAAGTGATTTCCACCGAACTCCCAATCGTATCAAATCACTGAATTTGTTATTTTTATTTATTGCAAAGTATTTAGAGAACATTTTTCGAAATATTTAATGATGTACAATATTTTCCACAGTTATCCTTTTATTGTCTGTCGAAGTTGCCGGTACATACAAAAACAATTTCTGCATCGCGCGCCATATAATAAGTTTTGTGCCGCCTGCAAACGGGTAGACTGGCACTCGTCACACGCTTAATTTTCCTTCTCCCTGTTCGCGACTTCCAACAGGGAGCTACAACACTTGGTTGGTCATTCTCTTCAACAAGGTACTGTATAATGAGCAGTTGAACCGGTGACATGCTGTGATGATTTACTGCTACCGATGGACGGAGATGAAGATCTCTTATAGGCTTTTAGGGTGAATCTGTACGTACAATAATACGGACTATTCATCCCAGGTTGTTTATTGTGTACTTCATGAGTACGTTAGAAAGAGAGAAGTGTGTCAACACACATTTCAGCAAGTGGACCAAAATGTAAAAGTCATTGAATCCGCAAACCGCATTTGGCTTACATCATCACCTCGAGCCAAAATAAACGATCATTCTACCGATATTGCTGTTAGAGACATTATTTAACAAATTTCAATGGCATAATTGCCTTCACAGTCGAATTGTTGCATTTGATAGACACATATATACTCAAGTGCTTGCTCTTAGTTTATTTGAGTAGGTTTTGTTTGTGTTTAATGATGTATTGAACTAAGGAATTATTATATATATTAATTACAACTACTGAATGTAACTACCTGAAACAGTCACCTCTTTGAGAACTTCATTCCGCGCTTGATTGTATAATCCCTCCTTTAGTTCTTGGATAATGAAATCCGCAATACTAAAACATTTTGTGTAGAAACTTTAAGGGACTTAATGGAACGGCATTGTTTACCACAGGATTTGAGTTACTAGACACCTCATCTCTGAAGTTATTCCATGTTGATTTTGAGGAACACAATGTTAAATTTTTCCATTCTCCTCGTCATTTTCTGTATTACGTACTTATCTATTCACGTGTTAAGGGTTCAATTCAGATTTTAGGTTGGGGGGGGGAGGTGTCTGGAGTGTTATGCGCACTAGAAATACAAAATAAATGCAGACAAACACATGGTGGATTACTCGCGATAGGTGCGTGCGGCCGCCCATTGACGTGTGTGTACAGTCTAATGGGGAAAAGAATCGTTTCGTGGATGATTCGCAGCCACAACGAGTGTTAAATCACCGGTGTCCAGATGGCCTTCCGGTTTTCTAGAACATGGTGAATTCATATACATAAAGTGGTACACGTACCGTTTTATTGATACATAAAACACAACATAAAAGGTAAAAACTAAAGCAGTCAACAATCCGAAGATTGGTTTGAACACCATAGTGCTTTACTAGGCATGGTCCTGTCTGGAGGTGGTATGCCGTTCCCTGCCTACGTCCGCCGAACTGACTTACCCAGCCACTACAACCTACAGTTTAAAGGGGATTACGAATACATGGCATTCTACCCAAGAGTTTATTTAACCACTGGTTGTCTAACTTATCGCATTCTTCAATGCTGGTCCTGCACACATCGCAAACATTTCGTTGTTTGTCAGGACGGCACATTTCAATTTATCTCTTGCAATCAGTCGTTTCGGAGGAATATACAGACCATTCAGATTTATTACTATTACATACAGGAGCAGTCTGAATGCCGTAATCGCGATGTCACAATATTCTACATTTAGGGCTAGTTTCGGCAATGTGGCGAATGGCGATAATGGCACTGTGTCACCATTATCGAGAAGTGAGAAGTATGAGTTGATAACCTTAATCTACAATGCAAAAGTCAGATTTCATTGATGTTATTACTGTGGGGCTGGAGTTGTATTGGAAGTGGTTATCTGCTGTTGTTGCTTACGCTGTTTATGAATATTTGTGTATTTGACATGAAAATCCATGGAGGGAATCATCAGAAACAAGCCCTTAGATAAAAATTGTAAGATAGAACATTCATGACGTTAAGTCTGTCGAGAGAAATCATTAAATTAGATAACGAATATTAATAAATCTAGCTATCGTCCCTTTCAAGAGAATTTGAAAGACATCACTAAAGTACGTGATACTTTCATGTAAATTATGAACACGGGTTGAGGACAGGACAACCTGACGTTAGCATGATAGGCAAGATTTAAGTATAAAACCGTGAATATTGAGCATTACAGGCCTTGAATATGCAGTTTTTCATTCATATTATAGTTTAATTCCTTCAGTCTAGGAAATAGTAGTCAGTGCTGTGACTAATTTAATATGCAATGAGCAGTAGTATTAAAGTCGACTTGGTGCAAGCTAGTAATTTTATTTCGGATGATAGGGAAAACGTTCTTACTCAGCAGAAATTTGTCCATAGTTTTCTCTCCAAACTTGTTATTCAGTGTGCGCTCACATATCTGCCACTACCAGGGCTACCGAAGTCGCATCGCCGATCAGTCGACGGTCTGGGAAGTGGAATACATGAAAGAGAAATTCTATGGAAGCTGACACTTTGATGTGTTGCAGATATAACGAGGCGTCAGAGCGAGGTCTGATTTCGAGAATTAGGCAGTGCGCCGTGGCGAGTATCTTGGGATGCACTAAGTGAAGGACCAAAACGTTCCTTTCAACCTACCATCGTGTGAGGTCAGTAACCTCCTAGAAAGCACAGAAATAGCATTTTTCTCATTGGTACGACGTCTGTGTCGTTAGAGAGTCAGAACAATTTTCCTGAGAGCGCTCACAATTTATTTAACACTGCATTGGTCGCGCTCTGAAATGAAACGAGAGTACTAGCATGGATTACATATGTATGCCACTTTATCAAGTAAAAAGAGAGGGAACTGAGTTTTCAGATATTTTTATTGGTTGTTTTATATATTGTCCATAGTAAGGACAAACTTCTTGGTAACATTTGTTTGGCTAATCTCCGCTGAGCCAAAGGTTTTAAGCAAAAATACGAGCTTCTTGCCTGTGAACAATAATTTTCCGAAAATTCAATGAAACTCGATTATTGTATCTAATATTTATACATTGTTAAAAAAATTTAATTACGTAATGGGTATTCCGACCTATAAGTGAAAAAACAGACTAAGAAAATAATTACAAAACGGGTAACGCGAATTAAAGTGCTAGAGCGCCGACTTTGATGACGTAATACATATTCCAACAATTAAATGTAAGAAAACAGAACAAGACAATACTTACGTAATAGGTCGCGCTAATTACAGGAGTACACAGCCGACCTAGATGACGGAATACGTATTCCAACAAATACGTGGAAAAAACATACTAAGAAAGAATTCACCTAACAGGTAGCGCGAATTACAGTGGTAGATCGCCGACTTTGACGTTTCTGGACTTCGAGATTTATTTGAATTTCCCTTAATTTACATTTATTACGTGAGCTGATTTTTCGTGTGACAATAAATTTTGAAAAAGGGAACCCATTTTTATTTGAGGAGATTAGTTTTCCTCTTCTAATATCCAGAGTGTCCGTATGTTTGTAAGTGTTGCATACAAATCTACAGTTTTCTTCCAATCTTTATGACATTTTGTACACGTAAGCTTCAAACCATGCGGATGGTCCCCGTAAGTGTAAGAATCACGTACGATACACAGTTCACGAGATATGACGTCATAAACAATGAGATGCGTGAAAAATTGCTGCATTTAACGACAATACAGCTAATTTTCTCCTAAACAATTGGACCGATTTCAACCAAATTTGGTACACACATTCCTTACCGTGAAGTAACAATTGTTGCATGGTTAAGAATCACATACGGCACATAGTTCAGAAAATATTACGTCACAACCAACAGAAATAGCAAAAAATACCATATAACGCGGGGAGACTTTCGAAATACACTGTATCAGAATGACAGTACTTAGCGACTTGCAACAAACTTTAAACATAATTTCAAACCTTTATTAAATTTTTTCTCGCTGGCAACCATAGTAAAATGATGAAAGGAAAAAAGTTTCTCGCTTACTACTTTTCCGCTGTTTATGGAGTAAAACTACGGCTCTCGGTATGACGTTACAATTTATAATTTGAACACTACATATTGTAGCGACAGGAAATTTTACAGAGACTATACACATATGTAGTTGAATGTAGCTTCTAAATTGTATCACATTCCACACGTAGTTCATGGGATATGAGCACTTAAACAGAAACGTTCTGCTGTTTATGGACAAAAACAACGGCAATCAGTATGACATTTCAATTTATAATTTCTACACTACAAATTGTATCCACAGGAAATTTTACAGACACTATACACACATATAGTTGACTGTACCTTCTAAATTGTATCACAGTACGACACGTGGTTCATGAGAAATGAGTACATAAAAAATAACGTTCATGGAAAACCACCCCATCACGCACCAACTTTTAATCTATTACTTCTTTACTGCTAATTGTACTTACAGGCATACAGTCCTTATACAAATGAATATATACCTGAAAAATTACAGTAGTAAATAAATAAATACCCGGGCAAGGCCGGGTTTTGAGCCAGTTACTGATAATCCACAAATTTAAAATGAGTCCTTGACGTAGGTAGTGCTAAAAGCAGAGGGAAGTCTTGTTTAAATACAAATACCAGTAATTGGTAGCGCAAAGACCTGAAGCAACAATCAGACCTGTGCAATGTGCTGTGACAGTGTACAGGGCCAAAATTGCTCATAACAATGTGTGCACTAATAACATACACATACATTCCAAAATATGTCTGGTACTTTTTCAGCCTGGAATTCATGTATTTTATTCGACGCTCGATGATGACTATTTGTTTGAATAAATATCACGTGACACTAAAGAGATTTGATATTTTCTGTAAATAGTATAATACATTTTAAAATTGATATGACAGATGCACAACATCGAATAACTTTGGATGATCGAAGTTAACAGTTTTATGGTGTATCATTTTCCCGTCTGCTGTTACATTTTCGCTGTTTAGTAGTTGGAATGTATCTGCAAGGCTTTGTTTCAATGGTACTTTGAGCAGAATTTATCAAATGAGAACTGTTGTGCATTATCGGAATTACTTTTTGCTTATGAGAAGACACCGAGGAACATTTGCACAACTTGAGAATTAATGTTTTTTTTCTGAAACTTCCTGGCAGATTAAAACTGTGTGCCGGAACCGGGATTCGAACTTGGGACCTTTGCCCTTCGCTGGCAGGACGCTCTACCGTCTGAGCTATAACGGCGCGCTTCATGTTCAGTCCTCACAGCTTTACTTCTGCCAATGCCTCGCCTCCTACATTCTAATCTTCACGGAAGATCTCCAGCGAATTTTGCAAAAAAATAACATTCCTGGAAGAATGAATACGGTGGAAACATAGCTTAACCACGGCCTAAGGGATGTTTCAAGAATTAAACTTTCGCTCTGCAGCGGACTGTGAGGTGATATGAAACTTCTTGGCAGATAAAATTTGTATACCGGAACCGGGACTCGAACTTGCGACCTTTGCCTTTCGCGCACAAGTTCGACTCCCGGTTTCGGCACACAAGTTCAATCTGTCAGGAAGTTTCGTATCAGCGAACACTCCGCTGCAGAGAAAAAGTTTCATTTTGGAATGTTTTATCTGATTTATCGTATCCTGGTATTAAAAGCTAACACGCCAAGTCCGTATTTTATGCACCAAAAATATAATACTGCAGGAAGGTGATTAACAAATCGTGTGTTCAGCTTTCATGGAAGCAAAATGTTCAAATGTTTGTGAAACTGTGAGACTTAGGTTCTCTGGTTTTTTGTCCCTAGGCTAACAAACACACACACACGCCCGACGGAGTAGTGCCTTAGAACGCTAGGCCACTCGACCGCGATTGCTTGAAAACAAGCGACGAAAGCCATTCGTCGGTTAGCAGAATGCTATTCGTCTTCATGAGCGTAGCGGTGAGTGTGTACTACTTTAGTACACCAAGGAATGTAAATGTATCTTTAAAATACTTAAAATGCGTTTCTCAGTGATTCGTAACTCCTTTCTTTCTATACTGAAAAGCCACAGGTGCTTGTTCTGTGGGTATTGGCATTAATTTGTTACATATAGGAGCAACTTCTTAGTGAGACATCAATATTGCATCCATATTACGTACAGTAACTGGCGTAATTATAAACAAATTGGAAATTGAAGACCTTGGGGGTAATTAATGATAACGCCCGACTTCTGTAATGGAATGTTTTTGGTAAAACAATCATATCCGACAGAATAGTTCGTTTTTTTGCAAGTAGTACATGAATCTGCGGAAAGAAGGCAGCGCTATTCAGACTGTATTTTATAACAAACCACATGCCTCTGCAATAAACAGTCATCATATCTCAGAATTTGATATGCACGTTGGACAAATCGAATTTTGGATTAAATTTCACGTTTATCAACGGCGACAAGTCATTTACATCTGTATTTCATCCATCCAAAAATATTCCCAATCAGTCAGCTCAGAATCTACAGCGATGGGCACCGCATTTTCTAACTAGATTCATGACATTGTTCTTCGATGCACTGCTAAGAAACCTTTCACACATTACAAACATTTTCGACTGATGTGCGGATCATTGCGTGTGTAACTGCACGTGATTTGCATTAAAAAATTTCTCGATATTCATTTAGATTGGTTGGCCATCTATCAGATTACATATTACAGATCCTAAAATTTTATGTTACTATTCACAAAAACATGCTTTGCACTTTTAGAAAAATTTATATCCATTCACTAAATAGATATGCTAGAGTCCTACTTCTACACAAGTGCCAAGCTTTTGTTTCCCGAGAACTTCACAAAGGTCATTCAAGTCAGATCAAGAGAAAACATTTCGTTCATAGTCATTGTACATGCTTTAGACTCTCTAAAGAGATCAAGTGCTTCGCAGGACGCTGTCACAACAGCATTTTAGTCGGTCATGCCCTTCTGTTCATCATCATCATCATCATCATTAGAGTATGATTATGCCTTTCAGCGGTCAGTCTGGAGCATAGAATCTCTAATAAAATCCCTCCATGATCCCCTATTCAATGCTAACATTTATGCCTCGTCTGATTTTATGCCTTTTACTTCAAAATCATTCTGCACCGAATCTAAGTACTTTCTTGTTGGTCTACCTCGACTCCTCTTACTCTCCGCTGCCGAGCTCAGGAGTCTCTTAGGTAACATTGCTTCTCCTATGCGTGTAACATGACCCCACCATCTCAGTCTGTTCGCTCTAACTGCTTCACCTATGGTGTTCACTCCCAGGTTTTCTTTGATTTCCTCATTATGCACACCCTGCGGCCATTGTTGCAATCTATTAGTACCTACAATCTTTCTTGCTACTTCCATATCTGTAACCTCTACCTTAAGAATAAGGTAACCTGTATCCACCCAACTTTCGCTCCCATACAACAAAGTTGGTCGAAAGATGGAGCGGTGCACTGCTAACTTAGTCTTGGTACTTACTTCCTTCTTGCAGAAGAGAGTAAATCTTAGCTGGGCACTCACTGCATTAGCTTTGCTACACCTCGATTCCAGTTCTTTAACTATGTTGCCATCCTGTGAGAAAATACATCCCAGGTACTTGGAACTGTCTACCTGTTCTTTGTTCCTCCTATTTGGCACTCAATCTGTTTAAATCTCTTTCCCACTGACATTACTTTCGTTTTGGAGATGTTGATCTTCATATCATAATCCTTGCACCTCTAATCGAGTTCTGAATTATTAGTTTGCAACCTTTCAATCGACTGGCCATTGCAACTAAGTCATCCGCGTATGCGAGACTGCTTATTTTGTTTTCGCCTATTTTAATCCCGCCCTGCCAGTCTACTGTTTTCAACATATGATACATGAATAGTATGAACAACAGTGGTGACAGGTTACAGTCTTGTGTTACCCCTGAAGCTACCCTGAACCATGAGCTCAATTTGCTATCTACTTTAACTTCTGTCTGACAGTCTACGTACATCCCTCTAATTGCCTGCAGTGGTTTGCCTCCCATACCACAACCTTGTAGAACTGACAGTTGCTTCCTCCTAAAAACACGGTCATAAGACTTTTCTAGATCTATGAAACATAGATAGAATTCCCTGTTCCACTCATATCACTTTTCCATTACCTGCCGTAAGCTAAAGATCTGGTCCTGACAGCCTCTAAGAGGCCTAAACCCACAATGGTTTTCATCTAACTGGTCCTCAATTAAAACTCGCACTCTCCTTTCAACAATACCTGAGAATATTTTGCCTACAACGCTAATTAAAGAGATACCTCAATAGTTGTTACAATCTTTAATGTTTCCATTTTTTTTTTTTTAAATTGGCGTGATTACCACTTTCGTCCAGTCAGACGGAACTTGTCCCGATTCCCACGCCTTCTCAATTAACTTGTGTAGCCATTTGAAACCTGATATTCCACTGTATTTGACGAGTTCCGGCTTAATTTCATCCACCCCAGCCGCTTTATTGCACTGTAATCTACTGACCATTTTCTCTACTTCCTCAAATGAGATCTTGTTTCCATCGTCGTTCCTCTCCCATTCTACCTGAAAATCTGACACATTGAACGTTTCACCTACATTGAGCAATTCTTCAAAGTATTCCCTCCATCTGCTGAAGGCATCCACAGAATTGACTAGCAGCTTTCCTCACAAGTCCAAAACACTTTTCAATTCCTTCTTCCCTCCTTTCGAAGATTGCTAATTACGCTCCAAAATGGTTTTCCTGCGGTTTGAACAAGATTTTCTATCTTACTTCCAAAGTCTTCCCATGATTTCTGCTTGGAGTCTGCAATTATCCGTTTGGCTTTGTTTCTTTCTTCAACATAACTTCCTCTGTCTGCCTGACTTCTAGTATGGAGCCATTTTTGAAATGCCTTCTTTTTCTTTTTACAGGCCACGGGCCATGGTATGATACTTATACGACCAATCCACGTGTCATTAAATATTTAATTAAAGACCGCTTCAACTGCACGTGAGCCATATGCCGGATATCCAAGATGTTGAAAGTACATCGCCACAATGTCACTCAGTGAAATGTCTTGTACTAAAATCTGTAGAACATTACGTAAGAAATCACCATACTGCACCATTTAGATTGTCATCGGTAAATAAAGGCCAATTACCTTTCCTTCCCTAATGCCGCACCATACATTAACCCGCCAAGGTCACTGATGTTCCACTTGTCGCAGCCATCGTGGATTTTCTGTTGCCCAACAGTGCATATTACGCCGGTTTACGTCACCTGTATTTGTAAAAGACGCTTCGTCACCAAACAGTAGGCCCGAAAAAAGACAAAAAAAAAACAAGAAAAAATCTGTTATCGTCCTATAATTTATTTTGCGCACAGTGGAAAAACTGTATACGACACTCAGAGTCTTCGCCATACAAAGCCTGGTGCCTAGAAATATGGTACGGGTCAAATTTATGTTGATATAGAATTCACAACAGCAATTTTTTTTTTTTTTTTTTTTTTTTTTTAGATTCCTGATTGTCGTTCATTTTTTCTGCTACTGATGTGCGGATTAGCCGCAACTGCAGCTACAACATTTACTTGGGCATCATCATTTGTTCCAGGTCGTGGTTGACGTTTCACTTGTGTCTGACACTTCCCGTCTCTTTAAATAACGTAACTATCCGACGAAGCGTCCGGAGACTTCGATGATGTTTTCTAGGATAACGATCAACGTACATAGAACAGGCTCGTTGGGCATTTTGATCACAATAGCTATTCATAAATACCATGTCGACCTCTTCTGCAATTTGGAAACGGTCCATTCTAACACGAGTACTGCTGTATCACGAAGCAAACACCGTCCGCACTGGCGAAATGTTTGTGATACTACGTACTTATACGCTTATGACTATTACAGCGCCATCTATCACAAGGCGAAGAAAGTGTTCCAAATAAAACATTCCTATTTATTTACGTACTAAACGAATATTTAATTAAAAATGTGGTTACATATTTTTAAAAATGCAGTTGATATCCATTTGACCTATGGCAGCGCCAACTAGCGGGTCAACCATAGCACCATCTGTTTTTCCCCTTCAAGCTAGAAAAGTTTTTTTTTTTTTTTTTTTTTTTTTTGCACTTTTTTTCATTTGATGCTTATTTTGTGAAGTATTTGGCCTGGTCACTGTCAATGGACCACTTTCTATATGACCCATATTAAGGAGTGTGGTTTAATACGTAGTATTCGCTAGTGGACTGCGTAAATGGCTTTATGTTAATATTACTGTTCTGAATGTTGCAAAAAATGGGCCATTTCAACATAATTGACACAAATTTTTTATACATAGTAACCTTATAAAATATTTATTGTTGGAAATACTTTTTTTTCTGATCTATGACATGTTTTTGCTTACCTAGTTTCTTTACATAACGTTATTATGCAATTGCCGATTAACAGTATTACTGTTGTAATATTTATCTTGTTCGTCTAGGGGCCGGTCGCACAAAATTTAATATTAAATTTCCATACAGCTGCTGCTATTTCCATGCACCTACATAATCTCTCTTTTCTTCTCCATCGCTGTGATCACCTGATCTGCAGCTTTCTCCCTGGTCGTCTCGTCTTACAGCGTGCATGTCTAATTTGTTGTAGATGCGCAGCTTGTCCATGGTTTTCTGTGCAAGTTTGGAGTCTCAACCGAATGCTGTGATAAAGGTTGATACACATTGTCCATTTTCAACTCCAATGACAGCTTTCCTTCCTCTCATAGTGTGCTGATTCAGGCAAGAGGATGCCACTCACACATGCGATATAAACAGTTACCTGTATGAAGAGCACACATGAATATTCAGGAACTGGAAATTCCGGTAAATACGGCTATATTCACAGTATATGTGATGGATATCGTTGGTGTTGCCTGAAGATGATTCCAATGGAGTTTGAAACCGGTAGTGAAATAAAAGAAAATAAATTGATTTTGATCATAGCTTGTCTAAAGCAGCAACCATAACATGGTCATTTACTGTGTAAGGAAATATGCAGCCACACAAGTTGCTTTAAATAATTATACATTACCTAGATTTCGACCCCTCAATGGGTGTCTTCATCAGAAAATAAAATTATGACTCATGAAACAATTACAAATAGTATATTAAAATATTACATGAAATAATTGATTTATAATGCAAAATTTATAATTTTTCTCTGACAAATTTTTTAAATTCTCTTTAATAAACAAGTTATTTCATGTAATATTTTCTAATATACTATTTGTGAATCATTTCTAGATCATAATTTTAGTTTCATATGAAGATACTCAGTGAGGGATCGAACACTATGTACAGTATAATTATTTTAAAGCAACATGTATGATTGTATATTTCATTACACAGTAAATAAAATAAAGTTAAATCAAAATTTACGGCTCTTAGTGTATACAAAAATATTTATGAATAAGAATTACAACTTTATCTCTCAGGAAATACTTCATTTTCTCTAAGCCCAACATTTATTGGTTTCACTACGAGTTACTAAAGTGGTGGAATCGTTTCTATTAAAATGTATCCACGCCATGTTACCAATAACTGACACAAGGGATGTCTTCCGGTGTTCCATGTCCTACAGGAGATTCAAATTTTTTACAGATATGGTTACGATTCTCAAATAGACTTTCAGATTCTTGTGTTGTTCCATTAAAGTAATGAAAATATCATCATCATCTGGCCTTTGTGGAAAGGAGCTTATTTTTCAATTAGGCTAGTGAGATAAATGATCGAATGGATATGGTTAATTAGAATGAATCACATCATTTGGCATTTTACAGCAGGTGTTGCTAGAGTAATTTTTTTCACAGAAAATTGAAATATCGAAGTTAATGTTTTCTTTTTATACCGACAGGCGCTGCATAGATATTTGGACACATTTAATAAAGAAGTATGTTTACTTAGCGAGAGACTTGCAGTAATGGGTGGTCAAGAATCGGACGTGCTTCCACTGATGTGTCTTTCCTCACTGCGTATTACAATGTGCGCTCTTGGAGGTATGGAGTATGATGTTGTGGAACCAGATCAATATCAACAACAGCAGCTTGCCAGTGCATTCATTGGATTCTTGAAAGTATTTCAAGTAAGTTAATGAAACATCTTACTTTGATTCGTAATACTACACTCCCATCTCCTGATGGAAGAATGGAACTATTTTCCATACATATCTAAGTTATTCATTGTAACTTTATATATACTGTTTATAACATAGCAGTTTCCCTATCCTTCATTTGCCTCATTGCATATGAAACGAAATCTCCTGCAATCAAGACGATTTAAAGTTCGTTAAGAAACTTCAGTTAAGCAAATTACATCATAAACCATGACATTAACTAATAAAACCAACCATGTCAAAAGTTTCACAGTAACGCAACTCTTCATAATTATCCTTTTGATAAAAAAGATTGCAGTATAATAGTATTTCCTTCCACTGTAATCACAGTCCAAATATATTTTCGATGAATCACATGGAAAAGAAATATGGAAACTTTCTGTTCCAGGCGAGAAAGAAAAATTACAAGGCTGAAAAAGACTGTCGCTCCTAGGGCTATGTAGAAACACAGCTCTACATATAGGTCGATAATTTGTATATTTTATGAATGATTTCGAGTGTATTAATTCACCTAATTGGATGTATCTCTGGATTTTACTGATGTATCAGCTTAAATGCTTTTACAATGTCAAGCTAAAGTGGGCTGTGGCTACCTGACTCACAGACAAAGATATACAGGTGGGAAACCTCTGTAAGGGCCCGGTCACATGCTCAGGGGTGCAGGGAGGGAAGGTTCCATAAGATGTCCCATGATGGCGCTGATGTCAGAAGCAGCCCTTTAAATTGGCCAGAGCAGGCGGCAGGTAGCGGCTGTCCCCACCACCACTTCCCCTCAAACGCCGGCAAGCTGAACACAGCTGTGGTCTTGTGACAGGCGATGCAAGCTCTCCCGTCAGCCTCCTCTCCACGCCACTCTCTGATGGGCGACAGGCACCCTCAGAAGCGCCTCTAGTGTGGTCTACCGGTACTAAGCCAGGGAACCGCCTGACATCTGATGGCATCTTACGGAACTACGAGGGGATCGTAGGACAGAGCTTTAGGGAGGGCTTCTTCTCTGTTACTCTGTGCCTGGGTTAAATGGGGGCCACCCCGACCGCTGCCTCCCTCGCCCAGTGCTGAATTTTCCTGGAGCCACCAGTCGCGTCTGTCTCGCATTCCGAATGTGATCATCGCCACACAATATATCTGCATACTTTTTACGTGGCTTTCAGTCTGCTGATATATTCCTGAACAGTCGTTATGTGCATTTAAACTGCTTACTGGTATCAACCAGTCAACGTTAAATCGTCTAATTTGGAAATATTTTCCCACTCGAACATCACGGATTTCGAAGAAACTTTATGTGTACAATCGTACACGTACTCTGTGACCATGGGTGAATTTTTAACTATCGTCGACATAACATTGGGTGAGATGTAATCGCTTGATTTCATTCGCAAAGTTAGACATAGTAAGTGTGAATTTCTAACTAATTTAAGCTGTTATATCTCGGACAAGCTTGTGTTAGAATGATTGAAATCTGTCCATGTTGTACAACTTTAATCGTTCTCTTAGCAATAATGAAGAAAATAATTTAGGGGCCATATCCACCCAGAAATAGTTAAGCAAAGTCGCTAGAAAAATGGGCATCAGAAAAAAATGTATCTTGTATCTGAAGAACTGGAAGTATCACAAACGTGAACCTTGACATGTAGTAACCTAACAACACAAAGTTCTCAAACATAAAGTTTCAAATGTTCAAATGTTTGTATAGTCTATGGGACTTAACTACGGGGTCATCAGTCCCTAAACTTACAAACTACTTATGAACTACTTACGAACTAGGACGGCACATATATCCATGCCCGAGGAGGGATTCGAACCCCCGACCGTAGTGACCGTGCAGACCGTGACTGGAGCGCCTTAGTCCCCTCGGCCACCGCGGCCGGCTATAAAGTTTCATTGATGTACAGTCTTAGACGCCGAGGCTAAGTCCGAGTCAGTCGCGTTTCGGCTCAGGCATTTAAGAAGATAACATAAAGGCTACAGAATAAGTCACTAATAACAGCATTATAGTTACACTCAATAAGTGAACTAATCATGTTTATGCAAAAACGCAATAATTTGGATTTTGTCGCTTTGTAACTGAGTGTGCAATACTCATGCTCCCAACTTTTGAATCCTGTCTGACCAGTGAAAACGTCGTACGATGGTCAACTCATCAATGTTCATGACTTACGTGAGTTATCGAGTCTCCCTTCATGTGTAAAATCATGAATACCGAAAAGATGTTTCTTGAAACGGGAAATCTCTTTTGTGAGGTGATTTCCACAAAAGCCGTCCGCAGTGGCCGAGCGATCTGCGGCGTGCCAGTCATGGCCTGCTCGGCCACTACGTTCGGGGTTTGAATCTCACCTTGGGCATGGATATTTGTGCCGTACTTAGTATTAGCTAGTTCATAAGTAGTTTGTAAATTTAGGGACTGATAACCCAGTAGTTAGGTCCCATAAAGTGTACAAATATTTGATTTTTTTTTTCACAAAAGCACTCGCACAATACATACATTTCGAGCTATCTCCACTGATATCATATATATATGAGACCCAATGAAAACATGTTTTGAAAAACTTGAAGCATATTGAATATTATTTGCATAAATAGCCGAGGTGATTCTTCCAGCTCGCTCGGCCAGAGGAGTGACAGCATCTGTATTTTTTTTTCCTTAAGGAAGGGAAACTGAGATCACTCTTACCAGTCAACATAGAAGAAAAAGTATCCAACGACCGCGAAGAATAGATCTACTAGGGAAAAGAAAGCAGGGTTTCAGTCCCGCTCCGGCACAAATTTTCAATATTACCGCTGAATTCACTATGCTGCAACTACCGAGAAGTTTAAAGAATTCGATTAATAAAAGATTGTAGTAAAGCCTCTCTAATCAGTCTCAGACAACGAATATCATACGGAAAGTGATTGTCAACTCGGTGATAATCGACAGAGTACCTGGATCTGTAATGATAAAGAAATATTCGCTTGTTTTATCCCTTCTCTTGTGCAACTGATATAGACCAAAACAAAAGTAATGCATATCTGTGAAATCCAAGAATTTGTATTGCACTGGTTTGTAGCTCAAGAAAGTATTTTCCATTTTCTTCCGATGGAGATCGCAAGCTTGCATTAACTGTTATTTCCTTTTTATTTTTTGACATATAGACGCTTTTTATTCGCTTAGTTGCACCATTTTTTGGTTTGTGGAACTGAAATGGACACCTCAGATATTCATCCAACTGAATATCAGTATTTACGTTGAGTATTCATCTTCAGAACAATGGCAGAATATTGTCAGGAAAACTGACATCAACAACCCCATTAATGTAGGTATAAATCCGTATTTTGTGTCATAATTTATTAGATCTCTACAGTGGCTGTGGGGTGAGAGCAGGAAGAGGGCGTGAACGATGAAGTGATAGACTCATGCTTGTTGAACACTTTCGGTAAGTAATAACAATGCTGTAAAAGAAATTAAATCGTCCACAGGAAGATCAAGTCAGAAATTTAGCTGTGTATAATTGGCAAATGATGGGTTTGTGTTACTTGCAGGGGTGTCGATACTGTTCACCTACTGTTGAGCAACTCCTTCACAGATAGAACTTAATCTGCGATGTAGTCCGAAATAGTGACAATTTGGCGTTATCCATTGGCAGCATAAAACAGTCACCGCAATTTTTATAAGTATCTGGTCAACTGTGTCATCATATTCGGGCCCAATGTTTTTGATATGAATAAGGTGTGAGCCCGGAGCTTGTATTCATATAAAAATGGCAGGGGTAAAAAAATAACACTGTGCAACTGTGCTTTATGTCAGCACTATGCTATTCTTCGTTAACCTATAGATATTTTGGGTTCTTTCTGCCATGAATGTTCTGCACAGTCAAAAGGTTTTCAGTATATTCGCTGCTCGTTTTTGTTAGCGGGTATATCGGGACTCTATTCAACAGGTGATACGTTTCATTTTTGCAATACTTGTAGACTGGATGGCAGTTTGGCTAAAGATAAATTACGGTCCCTAATTCTACGTTCGGATAACAGAAGCTCTTATTTGTTGTTCTTCACGGGTTTGCGGCCGGATTAAGTCGATCTTCTGATACGATATTTCGGCGGTCCACCTGGCCGCCATCTTCAGGTATGACTGGTGCACAATCACGCCGGCCGCAAACCCGTGAAGAACAACAAATATTATTACTCTGGGAAAATCTACGGAATTACAGAAGCTCTTATTATTTTGAACTTCACGTTCACATCTTGAAAACAATGCTGCATTGATTTCGTTTGTTTGTCTCTCTTCGTTTGTTTGTGCCACTGACAGCGATATCAAGGAAGATATTTTCTAAGTCTTTAATTATAAAGAAAACTGATGATTACATCTAATGTTTTCAGTATAATCAATGGAAATGCTCGAAGAAATGTGAAACAGCACTGGGAAATGACTTTTGTTGTCATTGCGCTTAAGACAGTATACGCAAATAATTGAGACTCTTATTAATATTTTAGCGGTCGGTGCATATGTATATTTTTATTAGTGCCAATGGTCGACTCATTAAAGCTAGTTACGGAAATCCGAGCAGGGCTCATTGACATTGACATATACTTCAGGTGTTCGGCCCAACAGCAGGCGCGCGAGTACTCTGTCGAGCCCGCTTGGCAATCAGCTCAGCTCTTTTTCTTCCTGTTGATAGTATGACTGAAGCTTGGTAACATCGCAGTGTAAGTGTGTCAACGCTAGTACCGAGGTCTTACTTCCGGGATGGCACATAACTATGCTCATACATTTCTTATAATTTCCATTGAATAATCTGACTGGTTTCTCAATCGAGAGGCGACAGAAGGCTATACGTTCATGCATTTGGGTCTAGAAAACTGTTTACACGGCGCAATTGCATCTAATATCGTCTTACGTTGCGAGTTACACGTTCTAGCGATGTATGCGGCAGCAGAAAAGAGCTGGCGTGCATAGCTTCTCGTTAGCTCTGAGGTCAAGTAGTCGCTTGCCACACAGAGGTGGCTTTGCTCTGTGGTTCTGTTTCATTAGAGTAGAATTTATTTATTTATTTGTGACAGGCGTTGCACGAATCCACATCCAAGAAACTTCTTATGGTAACTTGCTACATTCTCTCAGACTATTGGGAAGTCTGGCAACTTTTGGGGTAGTTTACCGACTCCGTCCTTGTAGAAACGAACTGATTCCAAGCTAATGATGCCGACAATCGATGTTCGACGTGTATTTTCGTCCGGAAATAATTTTTTCTCGAAGATTATTGCAGTAGGGACAGGAAAGATAAACATTTCAGGACATGTGATCGAAGGAGTAAGTGAGAAATGGGTGACTTCCAAAGCACAGTATTGGATGTTTTGTATGTGAAATCAGCAGGAACTATTATGGTGTACTACTAACACATTATGTAGTTTTTTGAAGTAGTTTTTCTTTACAGTGCCTAAATTGTGTCTCAGTTGTTTGCAAGAAATGAGCTCTCCCTATCGTTATGTTTTCACTTTTTGTTCACTAGTAATGAGTCATTAATTTCTTCTTAAGATGGCAGTATGAGAGCATCATAACTCGTCACTAGTAAGAATCGTGAGTAGGAATCCTGAGTGAGTGACCTGATGACGTTCAAGAAAAATGACCCTTTCTCCGATTCTACTTTACGACGTTTATATTATGTTCATATGTTGTTATGGTCTTCAGTCCGGAGACTGGTTTGAGGCAGCTCTCCACCCTACTCTATCCTGAGCAAGCCTTTTCATCTCCTCATAAGAACGGCAACCCACATCCACTTGAATCTGCTTACTATACGCGTCTCTTGGTCTCCCTCTGCGATTTTTACCCCACACACTTCCCTCCAATGCTAAATTTACGATTCCTGGATGTCTAAGAATGTGTCCTACCAAGCGATCCCTTCTTTTAGTCAGGGTATGCCAAAAATTCCTTTTCTCACCAATTCTGTTCAGTATCTCTTCATTAGTTATGCGATCTACCCACCTAATCTTCAGCATTCTTCTGTAACACCACATTTCAAAAGCCTCTATTCTCTTCCTGTCTGCACTGCTTATCGTCCATGTTTCACTCCCGTACAATGCAACACTCCACACAAATGCCTTCAGAAAAGACTTCCTTACACTTAAATTAATATTCGATGTTAGCAAATTTCTCTTTTTCAAAAATGCTATTCTTCCTATTGCCATTCTGCATTTAATATCTTCTGTACTGCGACCATCACATGTTATTTTACTACCCAAGTAACAAAACTCATCCATCACCTTCATTGTTTCGTTACCTAATCTAATTCCTTCAGCATCGCCTGATTTTCTAAGACCGCATTCCATTATTTTTGTTTTTCTCTTGTTAATGTTCATTTTATACGCTCGCTTCTCAGAAAAATTCAATACATGTATGAAATATAAGTACTGTAACTTAAAGTAAGGATATAACTGCCGGTAAATAGACTCACAGCGGCGCGCCGCTGTCAGTGAGTCCACCGGCGGCAGCCACGATGCGGGCTCTGGCGCGTCGCCCTAGCTAATATCCACTGCAAGAGTAAAGCACCCCAGAGTGTAAAGTGTTCGGTTTTGTTGCAGTCGCGATTCTTTTGTGTATTTATTTCTGGGAGTTTTCGCTGTTACATTTGAGGTTCAACTAGACTGATGACGAAGACAGTCAATATGCGGAAAATAAATAAATAAATAAATAAATAAAGGTTGCTGGATCCGAACGCGCGACTTCTGTCAAATACGGTTATAAATGCGCCTCTTACCACGAGACCAGTTGCTCATACAGTAGACAACAGTCTCGAGTAGGAGATAACGCTTGCCGGCCGCGGTGGCCGAGGAGACTGAGGCGCTTCAGTCACGGTCTGCACGACCACTACGGTAGGGGGTTCGAATCCCCCGTCGGGCATGGATATTTGTGCCGTTCTAGTTCGTAAGTAGTTCATAGTTTGTAAGTTTAGGGACTGATGACCCCGTAGTTAAGTCCCATAAGCTTTACAAACATTTGAACATTTGAGATAACGCTTCCTCCTGACAGTGTCGAATTCTACAGTGCTGCCAGATCGTGCATATCGCGGGCCTTAGAATTCTGAGGGGCGATTGAATTTTTTGTATACACTGCGCGACCGACTCTGACTTCGCCTCTGCGTCGGCCGGCCGGCGATCATTTTTTTTTTTTTTTTTGTCTAAGACTGTACCTCTTTCCTATACCGAGTTAGTTTCGTTCAAATTTGCCCATCAAATCATACAAGTTACTAAATCTCAGTCAGTAATGTTTTGACGATCGTTGAATATTAGCAGTGTTTGTACCTTCTAAATATAATTTCCATCCTTCTTTTTGATCCTGGCTTTGGAGCGACACTGGTGAAGTTAAAAGTATATTTTTTGTTTCTATTTTTCTTCGTTTTTTACTTTTATTTGCTTATTTATTTATAGTTTTGCTTATTTACTTCTTTTTCTTTATATTAATAGTAATTCATTCAGACTGTCGATAAATCCTCTCTGATTTAGTTCCCAATGATTAGTAATACTAATTTGTATTGAATACCGACGTCCTTATTTCTTTTAGAACCCTGGATGCATGTCTCAGTCTCATTTATACACATGTTCCCTCTGGAAATTTATCAGGGCGTTCACATTTACCTCCCCCCAGTCGCTATTCGGAAGTATTTAATTATTAGATTTTATCACTCTGATTCATGATGTGGCTTCAATGTTCCACTGAAAAATTTAATTTCTATTTCGCAATGGATAACGCTCATCCCGAATAGTGGCTACTTGCTATGATTTCGTTGGGACTGTCGTACTTCCAGTGTGAATCGCCACCAAAACCCAAATAAGAATCTTTATATTTAATAGAGCTAAAAGAATGGGCGGAGATACGGAATAAATGAGAAGATGAGGAGAGATTTAAATTTTACACAATTTATTGAAGCTAGCATGTCAACACTAATTATATAAAAATGATCATAATCAGGCTTCGTAATCCTGCCGTCTGACTAAGTATAACATTTAAAATTACTGGTCTCACTAAATTTCTAGTTGTATTTTGTCGTGCATCATCCAACGTAGTTGGAACGCGGTACAAATTACTCCACATTAATCCAAAATAAATGATGAGCGGAGAATTTAAACTAGCACAAAAGGATTATAGTTTAACAAATTAATTTGTTGTTCAAAACAAGAACAACAAGGGGAAAGACCATTTTTTTAAATTACAATAAAAACACACCTTACAAAATATTGAAAATATGGAGAATTACATGGGCTTAAAATTGTCCACCTGCAAAGTTGAGTACAGGTTAATTACGATCACGTTTTATAGGGGGGGGATTGAGGAACTGCAGCACATTCACACACAGATTCATACGCTAAGCCATGCAGGTACTTACGAAGCACCTGACACCAATACACCAAGAAGACAGCCAGGCAATGTGGAGAATGCAGATCGAAGGTTCACTCGCACACAATGAAATAGTACTTCGCTTCCATAACGTGTAAGGTTATTGGCTTAGGCTCATGATCAATTATCAGAAACAAACGCACTTAGTCCAAGACTATAATGTGCGGTTTACAGACGTTTCCCTAGAACATCTAACTATACATTAAGTCAAGATTTCATTAAATAACGCCGGCCGCGGTGGCCGAGGGGACTGAGGCGCTCCAGTCACGGTCTGCACGGCCACTACGGTCGGGGGTTCGAATCCCCCCCTCGGACATGGATATTTGTGCCGTCCTTAGTATAAGGTAGTTCGTAAGTAGTTTGTAAGTTTAGGGACTGATGACCCCGTAGTTAAATCCTATAAGCTATACAAACATTTGAACATTTGAACATTTAATAATATCTAAAAATGGTCACTCTGGCTTTCGTTTAGCACAGGGAGAAGATAACTACAGAAGGTTAAAGTTGTTAGATCAATACAGCACTCTACTAAGTCGAGACACAAAATATGCATAAAGTTAAAAAATTTAATTTCGAAGAGAATAAGATCGCGAAATATATCGTGTAACCATTCTTTCTGATCAGAGGAATGATATCTATTAGATAAGTAAGGTTACAGATTGCTACAGCACAATACAGTGTTCGGTCACAAAAATTCAGATAAGTGAAATAATTCTATTTCATGAAAATTAAAAACACGATATACGTCGTGCAACGGTTCTTTCTACACAGAGGAAACTGATCTATTTAATGGTAACAACCACGACAGGGAACACGCTAATGGGCGCATACGTGGGCCGACGATTACAAGTTAGAATGGACAATTTTCGGGGAAAATTATCATGCTACACTCACTAGGAAACACCTTAGCAAATTAGCTATACAATTATTAACCACTCATGTGCACTGAATGATGGAAAAGCTGAAGGCTTAGTTTGATATTGTCCATGTGTTCTGTCGACAAAGTACGAACAGTACACCGCGAATTCCCGAAAATATTAGAATTCAAATATGATACGAATGTGAAAGACATTGAACATATTTAAACAGGCGAAGAAGTGATTTAAAAGTGCAAGAACTATGCTAACGAAACACCATTAGAGCCCAGCAAAAATCGACATAAAATTAGCAATCCTGTAGGAAATTAAGCAAAATCTCACTACTACACATAGTGTAGCTGCTACTCCCAGAATTAAACTCACGAAAAGGCATAAGTACGTCTATGGAGCCTGAACTAAGTCGAGCCACGAGGCCACAGCAGAACCAAATCCAGAGGTACTTACCCTATCAGGAACCAAGAAGCGAATGAATAGCTCTCTTGACCACTGCTTAACCGTTACCAGAGAGGGGTAGTGGAGGGGAGCCCAGAGAGCATCACCGTTCGTCAGGCAGGTAACTTGACGAACTCCCAATCAAGGAGGTTAAGAGCAAGCTACATCAGGAATCTTTGCTAATACTGGGTTCTGCTCAGCAGTTGGCAAACCTACTTCTCGCCCAGAGACATTCAATACCCAGCGTTTCAAAGAAACGACGACACAAAACAGACAAAGCGCGCCTAGCACTTCCTAAACTTTCTTACATACAAAGTTTCATTCATTCTGTGGAAGCCAGGGCCAGTGGGAGCACATCACAGTACACACTAATAGATATTTGGGGCCTCATGTACAACATAGACACTTAGAATTTTACATACAGATAAAACTAAATATATAATGCCTGGTATCTCGCATATTGCGAGTGGAGTGTCTCGCTACACTAAAAAAAAGTCTGAACATCGTCAACATTTGTTCAGGGGGAATCAATAATTAAATTTTAATCTCCCAGAAAGTTTCATATCAGAGCACACTCCGCTGCAGAGTGAAAATTTCATTCTGGAAACATCCCTCAGGCTGTGCTAGGTCATGTCTCTACCATATCCTTTCTTCTAGGAGTGCTAATCTTGCATGGATCGCAGGAGAGCTTTGGTGAAGTTTGGAAAGGAGGAGGCGAGGTACTGGCGGAAAAGTAGTGCACTTGCCCGTGAAAGGCAAAGGTTCCAGGTTCCAGTTCCAGTTCCGGCACACTATTTTGATCTGCCAGGAAGTTTCATAATTTTTTGTTGTTTGCACATTATTTTTTTTTTTCGCTGCAGTATTCTGTACAGAGCGCTATATCGCCAGCATTTAACCCTTAACCCGAAACATCGGTCTCTCAGACCCCTCGTTTATTTTAACGGTCGAGTGTGGCAGCACTGCAAAAAACCGCGGCTCCCCCTTCCCAGTACCTTCGTCGCAATTCTTGCCGCGTGTAAAGCAACAGTCAACAATCAGTTTTCTTTCGTCACTGAAGAGGTACAGAGTATTGAGAGGTACAGAGTATTGTTTAGAGGAGTGCGCCAAGTTGTGTGCCTGAGATACCGCATGTTTCGTATTACATACAACAATTTGGTGGGTCCAGTAGACCGCATGTTTCTAATTATGACGTAGTCTGATTTCAGTGGTTGTTATTTTGTAGCATTTTCTTCTATGCGTGAATATATGTTATATTTCAGGTATAATATGGATCGACTTTCTAAGAAGAGTAACATATCAGCAGCTAATCCAGATTTGGAAGCTTCGGTGCAAGCGCAATTACGGGATTTAGATGAAGAGGGAAATGTGAACGACGATGACACATTTGATTATTCTGATAATGATCCAGATTTCGTGATAGGTGATGGCCACCATGAAACAAAGTGATACTAGTGAAGAAAATGTTTTATTGGAAGAAGAGTCTGGAGTGGTCTGTACTACAGATAATACCTCACAGGAAACACAGTTCTTTTATGGTAAAAATAATTTCAAGTGTGAATACTATAAGGGCAAAGGGGCAGACAACAACTAATCCATCCAATTACAGAAATACTGACAACACTGAGATCAAAGCTTTCATAGGTCTTCTAATGATGACATCAGTATTCAAATCGTCTCATGCAAATATGTTTTCTCTTTTCGAAAAAGACCTGACCGGACGTCCTATATTTGTGGTGACAATGTCGGCAAAGTGCTTTGAACTACTTCTAAGCAGCCTGAGTTTTAACGATGTGACTACCAGGGAGGAAAGAAAAAAGTCAGTTCGCACTTACTTGTGATATTTCATGTTTATTTTATGTAATGTAAACAACAAAGTGTTAATATCGACTAGAAAGTATTAAATTTACTTAGAATATGAATTAACTGACTCTTTACTTAATTTCTGTGAACTAATGTGGAGGTCGGTGACATAACATTAGGTGGTCTGAGAGACCGCATGTTTCTGGTTACGCACACTTCACAGATGTTTCGGGTTAAGGGTTAATGTGCTTTAATCGTCCCAAACTCTCATAGGGTGACCAGTGAGGACAAGTCAGCCAAAATATGTTGGTTGAGTTGTGGTTCGGGCTGAAGAAGGCAGCCCTTGGCTGGGAGACCTGGAGGAGGGGGAATGCCCTCAGCACTCTAACCTTGCCACCCAAATACAATTATATTGACGTAAGGAGCACTTGTGATGCTGTTGTCTAATATGATACTCTGAATTTCCAGAATTATTGTAATGGTATACATCCTAGCTCACTTGTCTGGCAATTCCCAGAATACTGAGCAGTTCAGCAATTCTTCCGTTTCAAAAGAAATTCTTGTGTAAGGGCATTTACCAGAATATTTATCGGGAAATAATGTTATTGGATTCTCAAAATGAATGGAATGCAGCAAAACACAAACTTGTAGCACCGTGATGGACACATGCCCAATACACCAGCGATACTCGTGTCTGGACCAGCCTGAAAAATCAGCAGTGGCCGAGCATTGTCTCAGTACAGGCCATAGTTTGGATTAACAGAACACCAAGATTCTCTCGTCGACGTCTTCGTATTGGGACAGAATTATTAAAGATGCGGTGGATATTCGCATGTCAACAAACCTCCTGAATAGGGACACAGGGCACGAACTTACAGCCACTTGGGATCCAGCTTTGACCATTCTAATGTCACAGAGGCTGCAGAGTTGTACTATTGGCCATACAAGCGAGAACGCTGTAGTGAAAACATAGTTTTTGTAAGCTAATCGCTGAGGACCTGCAAAAACCCCCGCGGTCACGTATACCGTGTGCGCCTGCCGACAGCTGGCGTTGGCGCAGCCTGGTGACTGAAGCAGAGGTGAACATAAAAGAGTCGTGAAACTCCCAGTGATTTTCTGCAACTTCACGACTGCAGCGCTGCCAATCGGCCGGGTTGTAAAATCACACCGTATAACAATTGAGTGATGAATGTGTATTTGGACTGAAGCATTTTAAAAATAACTTCATATTTACCAGCTTTTGTGGCCCTATAAATTGTAGGAACTGTCAAAAATATAATTCGGAAATGCTCAGAAGTAACAGAATAATGCTATGAACAACAGATGTTCGTTTACTGTGGTTAGTTATACTTTTAGGCATAGAAATAAATCTTCAACAATTAATTTACGTTCAAACTTCTGATGTTAATGAGAATCGCAAATTCTTGTACACTATTTCATAATATTACTGCTGAATAAAAGTAATGTATGAATGACTGCATTAGGTTCGCACCTCAGCTTCACAAAAATGATAAGCCTGTATACTAACATATTTTGTCGGTTACCTACTAGTTTGATAATGTGAAAATGTAGCTACAAATAAATAAGTCCATATATAAGCTGTTAATTTTAGCATATCACATTCTTAAAGATATTCAGTTTGATACATGACAAGTAGCTAAAAAATTATGATAGGTACACGAAAGGGACAGAAGCAAGGACGAGGTGAAAATATGGTATAAACAACAATGTCTAATCCCCTACTATGTATAAGGCGTGTGTACTTTTCAAAACATTACAATGTCCGAAATTCGTTAAAACAAAACTCGTGCAACATGTCAGAACGCATCGAGAATGCGAACATAATCAAAATCAGTTTCTTTTATATACTTCAGCACATCGGGTTACAATTCATTCCTGCTTTCAAAAGGTTTCAGATGATATTAATATGACACGGGTATTGTGAACTGTATGAATTACACTGCACTAACAGTTTGTTAAATTATAGACTGCCATTAACAGAAGAAATGATATTACTTTAATGATGGTTTCGTATTTATATTAGAAAGTTCACAGTAACGTTCATTGACCAGGAAATATGAATCTAACAGCATTGAAAACGGCAACTTTTCAGTTTCCATCATGCCATTCCACTGTTATTCCCTACCGGCTGCTGGAAGCGCTAGTATCTCTTCAGCTGCAAATTTTTTCCTAGAGAGTTTCGCGGCTGTCTGTGATAGACTGTGACTGACGAGTGTTATTCGAGCAGTTGGCGTACCTGTCACTCCTAAGCACAACATCTGGGTCTTTGGTATCGGTTTCACGCGTTTACGGCGTGGACCTGCTTTCAATCAGCTGATTTAAATAGAACGCTTCCATCGTGACCAAGCAGTGTGTTATTCAAACCTGAAGATGTCGAGCAGTAGGAATCCGACATCTCACCCGAGAGCCTTATTTGTAAATGCACACAGCTTGCAAAGTATCTTGCGAATTCATAAATTTGAACGTCATTCAGTTTTCCATGCATCCCAGGAATCTTAACATCATATCTCCAGAATTGTGTGTCATACAGTGATGTAATTATGACTGTGAGTGTAGTCAAAGTACAAGAAATATGCTGAAGAAATTTATTTATAATCGGATGAACGGTACTACAGCTGAAAAAATACTAACAAATATACACACACTTGAGAGGTAGTGATACTATTTATATTCATATTTTCCAATTTCATTTAGTCTGTCTATTTAATTGGATGTTGGGTTCTTTGTATTCTAATTTCTCCAAATTCTTAATGCCAGATGATAGAAATGATCATTCCATGATTTTGGTACATTGGGGATAAGCCACCTGCGTAATTGTTTTTAGCCACTTGCCACCACAATCAGAAAACATGGGAGAGAATGCTGCCCTTGTTTCGCGGCCAGCAGTGTATAAAGATACGGGACAGGATGTCGCCCCAGCCACTGGGGTTGGAGAGAGAAAGGCGCCCCGGGCTCGCTCAGTCACTCCGGGGAGTCGAACGGAAAGCGGGGCCAGCAGCATTGTGTACGCTGCCTGGACCCTCGTGGTCAGCTGGCGCCAAACTTTACGTCTTTTGCCGGCACCACGTTGGCGAGGCGTAGGTTGCTGAGGGCTCTCACAACGGGAGAGGGCGCCCATGTGATAATAAAATAGTTTAGGCATCTGGAGATGCCTATCCTGAAACACAAAATTTCACACTGTTTCTGTGAAATGTGGCATACGTGAGTCTCAGGCCTGGAAAAGTTTTCGCGGGGGCGGAGCTTAGTAGCGCTAACAATAGCAAATTGATTTGATTGGCGATAAAATTAGGTCCTCTCTCTTACTGGCTTGACATCACATGTGGGTGGAGTCTGGCAGCCAAAGAAAGTTTTTTCTAGAGAGAGCATGGGGTGAGTGTGAGAAAAGAAGAGGAGAAGCGTGGAGGACACCGGACGGTTCGGACCTCTTGGTAGCGGTGAGGCGTGGCGGCAAGGACTCTGAAGTTTTCGGACGTTGTAAGTCGGTGGACTTTGAATTTTTGTGCCCATTGGATAGTGTTAGATGGCGTCTGTGTGATTGCTGTTTGCATTCACAGTTATACTGAGAAACTTGTAAATATTCTGAAGTGGGTGTTGTTTTAGAACAAGTTCACTCGTAATAAGGATAATTTACTGTTCTTGAATAACAGCATACACCACTGGGTTGGAAAATTGCTGTATTTTTTCGTAGCTCAAATACTTTAGTAATTTCTGCGCCGATCGGGTAGATAATTTACAATCCGCGATCACATTAATCAGCCTGCTCTCCCATCGACATCGGTGACGCTGTTCAACTGTATATGGTAAAGTAGCGCCAACGCATAAATAGTGGGAAGGGTTATTGAATGGTGGTTGATAGGTGGGACGTAGGTGTGAGTTTGCGAGGTCGTCATAGTTGATGTTGAATCGAGCGTGTCTGTTTCAGAACTTAACCTTCTACTGACATTTTAAATACATTTTTGATAGGTTAACACACCAAATTTATGACTATAGCCAGTCGAACTTGTACCTTTTCTTTTGGTGTTAAGATTTTGTCCTTTATTCTGTAAAAAGTATTCCGATCATTAGATAAGTTTGTTTGTGCTATTTCAAGTCTATTTTTGTATGATTCTTTTAAAAGAAATTGACACTTTTTTCACGTCTGTCATGTTTTTGATAAATTGACACATAAATTTTTTGTTAAATACAGTAACTATTTGTGAACATTGTGTACCTGATTTCAGCCATCTTTCATATATTTTGGAGGGGTTATCTCTTGTCTATGTGCTTCCAACAACAATGTATGGAAACACACACTTTCACAAAATAAATAAATAAGTGAGATTAGACTACTGGTCGCCACTAATTTCAGTTAGGCACAGTAAATTCTCAGTTTCATATTTTTAATATTTTTTCCAATTTTTTTTAAATAGTAATAATTAAAAAAAATAATGGCGACCCTTGGATAACTTGATTATTTTGTGATGATGGTTAATTTAATACAATTTATTCATTTGCATATTAATGAGCTATCTGCAAAGTTGGCAGAAAAGGTAATAGAACTCAAATGATGGACAACATTCAGTTCACATTCAAAATAATAAATTTAGAACAGAGCAACAACATTTCACACTGAAGGAAATATTATTTTTTTAAGTGTTGATGACAGCGAAAGTAATGGGTAGTGATTAACAAGGAGGAGAATGTGTGAGAGATGAAAGTATTTTATGATGATTTTAACCAAAGATATAATTTTTCTAATGTGATTTTGATGCCCATTACCTGTCACGTGGACCGTCTTCATTGTACCAAGAATTCAATTTAGAGGATTTTTGATATTTAATGGTTAGTGAGACATATTTTGTAATGACATAAATAATGAGGTAATTTTGTTCTTTTATCTTGTACAATAAAATGTTAAATTATCACTGAATAGCATGAATTTCATTTTTCCTAAAAGAAAAATAGAACTGAAATTTGAATTATACTGCTTTCACTAATTTGAAATATTAAATCATTTTGACTAATTCAGGGCGTTAAAAAATAAAGAAAAATATATAAAATTAACGTGGAAATTGATTTTTTATTTTTTATTTTTTTATTTTCTTTTTTTTTTAAGGACCAGTGTTTGAATCTTCTTTTTGACAGCGATCGCCTTAACTAATTTGGATATCTAGGCACTCATCCATTCAATCCAATTTATGGAATTCTAGTCCCCTGCCTATTGATTCCTCTTGTTCGCAGCCTATACCGGTTTCCCAGAACAGATCGATCGTTTGAATGCGTTCGCACTGAAATTGTTAGTTGTCTGTTGGCGGTATATTCTGCAATTGATGATATGGTGTCTGCTCTTTCGGACATGTCCAAATTTTCAACTTCGCCGTTGAATTTATTTCAATGGTCCACAACGGCCGAAATGTTTCAGTATTTCGAATTCGTAAAATTACGGTCTTAGAGGTCAACAAATGTTTTCTGTTATTTCGTACATGTCCAAAATAAAGACACCATATCAGTAACTGTAAAATATGCCTGCAGCAGGCTTGTGACAATTTAAATGCGGATGCTAATGCTTGATCCCTTGTGGGAATCAAGTATACTCTGCCAGCATGGGAAATCAGTGTACAATGTTCTAGAAGTTAAGAATTTAGGTTGAAAATGAAGCGTGTCTGGATAACCTAATTCGTTAAGGTGACCGATGTCCAGAATCCGGGTTCGAATCCCGGTCCAGCACAAATTTCCAACATCGCCGTTGATTACATCTCAACGCCCTGGAACGGTCGAAATATTTGAATATATTTAATTCATAAAATTACGGCCGTTAATGGCAAGAAATGGTGTCTGTTATTTCGGACATGTCCAAAATAACACCCACCATATCAATAAAGGTACTACCTTTGTCTACCTTGCAATTTATGTCTCCCCCGAATCACAATAGATCCTTCGCTTCAGAATGTAATTCACTCAGCGAACAAAGATGGACAGAGAAAATATAAAGGATTTGCACTACACCACAGCGACTCCTGTAGTTAGACTTTTGCAGTTTTTACAGTTGTTAGTGAACAGTGTTACAAATTACATTATGCATAAATAGGTGAGACAAATCTGCAAATATTAACTCATCAATTTTAACGAATACGAGTACAAACTTAATTTTCGTTCAGATTCGTGTGTCGCCGTCAAAATGACGTATTCTGCTCAGTCAAATCAGTGGTATCTTAGCTATGTTTTATTTACTGATATCAACTATCTTTTCTTTTACAGTGCTAAAACAAGTCAGGTAAAAATATTTAATTGATCGGATTGCAAAGACTAAAAAGCTGAAAGGTTTTGATTATTAAAGACTGTTACATAGATAACATTAGGCACAGTCATAATCATGGCATCTGAAATGATTCTCTAGTTTGTGCTACTCTATAGCTTTTTAATCCCGATAGTTCTTGAAATATGTAGCTATAAACACTATTGTATGTATCTTAGCCACAAAGATTCACTTTAGACAGTTATTCATCATACAATAATTTGAACCGAATTGAAAGGTAATTCAATGAATGTAAAGCTTAGAACAGATATTAATGCAGTATAGTTTAAGGTAGCCTATTTTTCAATTTATTTGTTGTTTAATAATTATAATTTGTAAAATTTATTGCTCTATGCAGTAATCCATAACTACCATTAATCCTTTGTATTTCTGAACAGGCCACGATGTTTCGACCTTGGAAGGCCATTAACAGTCTAATGTGGATGAGTGAAGATGGTCGGAAACTAAAAAAAATTATTGGGATGGCGAAAGATGTGACTAATCGTTACCTCGCCGCTTTAAGAGTTTACAACACCAAGTTAGAAATAACATCTCACTTCAGCAGTCTTCTTTTAGAAGAAAAACCAGAGATGCAAGAAATGGATGACAAAATATCGGATGAAGTAAGTTTTGAATTAAGTTAAAAATTTCAGTTCATTCATTTGCAAACAATTTCATATGCTGAAACTCTATATCAAAAATCATCTTGTAATCCCAAATCGGGCCACAGGAAAATAGATGGGCTGGGGAATAAAAGGCGCCGTGTATGAAGCCCAAGTTTAATGTCTAACATACCAGTCAATGAAATAAAAACAAGTTTTGCATCAGACAACTGCGAAGGTAAAATTTGAAGTACGTAGTGATGCTTTTAATCTTTTATAAATTACAGGACTGCTCGATTAGCTATAAACGATTCCCTAAAGAAATAAAAAATAATAAGATTTTGAAGTTCACAGTAACCCCTTTAAACCGCTTGCCAGGATTTATTATTAACAATTTCTGTAATAAATGAGACACACAATTGTTTTAAAGTTCGCAGTCACCCATTCAAACCAACAAAATAACAGGACTGTCTGCGAGCCGGCCGCGGTGGCCGAGGGGACTGAGGCACTTCAGTCACGGTCTGCACGGCCACTACGTTCGGGGGTTCGAATCCCCCCTCGGGCATGGGTATTTGTGCCGTCCTAGTTCGTAAGTAGTTCATAAGTAGTTTGTAAGTTTAGGGATTAATGACCCCATAGTTAAGTCCCATAAGCTTTACAAACATTTGAATTTGACTCTCTGCGAAATTTTAAATAATTGTGTGCCTTTTAATAAATCCAGACTCTCTATCAAAAAATGAATATTGCAGAACTTCCTATGTTTACAAAACAATTCCTGTAACAAGTAACACACACACACTTTTTAAAGTTCGCCTTCCCCTTTCTAAACCTCGAAGTATTACAAGGCTGCGCAGACTTTAAAATAACCCCTCCACAAAAGGACAGCCCGACAATGACCAACAGATGATGAAGGGGCGTAACACACAGTCACCCTGTTTCAAACATCAGGCACTTGGTGATAGCTAGCCGCCGAATAAGCGAACGGATCGGAGTCGAAACCCAGACACAAGTAAAGGGAACTGGACCGCGGTGGAGCCGCCGAAAGTTCAAACGCGTCTTTGCTCGCCGCGGGAGGTTCGAGTCCTCCCTTGGGCCCTGGTGCGTTTGTGTAGCAGTTAATGTAAGTTTGTGCAAGTACTTTGTAAGTCTAAGGATTGATGACCACTGCAGTTTGGTCCCACGGCTTTTAATATTTGAAACACAGCTTGTGGCACGTAAGCGTGAGTCATCAACTCCACCGAAAAGCAGACGCAAGGACCACACAGGCACCAAACCCCACCCAAAATAATTATATATATATATATACCGCAATTACTCCCGCGGACTGTGTAGCCTCAATACAGCGAAAGGCAGATAAGTGGATATTGAGCTTCACAAAATAATTATATCCCAAGACACCTCAAAATACAACGCCGGATCCCGCCACAATAAAGGAAACACAGGTGAAAGGCAACAGTTTCCCCATGCAACTGAAGCTATCGCCTGCTAGCAACAAGAGCCTAAGCCAACGTCCCACCATAGCAAGAAGAACTGGGTACAGAACATATCTTGAATGTTCAACCTACGTCGCGGTTGTGAAATTCCTCGTATCCATCTGGAACCCACGGCTCCAGATTGATAGTACCCACTCGTTTCGCCAGTGCTCGTCACTGATTCCGTATGTCCCGTGCTCCACACAAACACCGCCTCGCTCGCACCGGCGACGACCAGACCACGTTGCTTCCTTCCATATCCACGTGCGATGAGAGACTCAACCAAACCCCCAGCGGCCAGAGCCAGCGACGCCACCAATAGAAGTCAACCCAACGAGCTGAGTCAACCAGACAGCCACGAAATAACAAGTGCCATCGGCTGTGATAGCAGAAACGGAAATGACGCATACGCGCCACAAAACTTGCACCAGGACGACTGCATGCGCTCAACGAGCCGTTTCGGATTGAGTCAATAAAACGACACCATGCATCAATTGCGCTAACTGTATCGCGCAGAGAGACAAGGAAATACCGTTTAAGGCTTAGCTAATATCCACTTTAATTTTCGTACGTGAAGAATTCTCTAAGCAATTAGTCATCAGTAGAAGTTCAGAATGAACATTAAGATCTTTTGAAATTCTATCAATAAGAACTGAACATGTTATTGCTCAAAAGGAGAGGTACATGCGTTAAGGACAACAGGCGGCGACAAAATGCATAGGGAGTCTGTCTTCCACCTTGCTATGTCGAAAGTAACGTTGTGATAAAATCGATTCACTTAGGGCATTTATCAATTAGAGTTTCTCATTTCTGTAATGCAAGCAGAGCACCACTGATACTTTGAAAATAATTAGTAAATGAATGGCATATGTGAAACAGTTCATAATACAAAGAAAACACCTAAAAATTATATTCTGATTCCAACGTAATACTGAAACTTCAACCAAGGTTGGCATACAGTATTGTTGCAAAGTGTTTATGATTAAGAAGTGGTTTTGACGTATAGTCATCGTAATAGTATAACTCGTAGATTTCGTAGTAGGTTAATATCTGTGGTCTACAATCATCGTATTTTACAAGTAATCGAAAAGTTGTGGTCTGTGGGTTCGACAGCAGTGATAATTGAAATTATGAATAGAAATAATTAGCAATTGCGTCTCACGTTCTCTGGTCCAAGAAGTCACACCCTTTCAGCCAAATGCTTTGTCAATGAAAGTGTGTAAATAGGGTAAGGGCACCAGGTACCCCTCAAGGTGGGATAATGCCCTCTATATCGTAAAACAATTAGCAATGATCAATGGCGTGTTGTCACAGAGTGTAACGAAAACCATTACATATAAAATAGCGAATACTTAGTCTGAGGACAGGTTTGGTAAGACTCATCACGCCACCCCGTATTTCACAATGACCTCTGCAGCTTGCGTCCTTTTTAACCTGTTTACTTTGCTCATCTCTTGGTTTCCCTACATCGTTGTAATCTCTGACTTCCACTCCACCGCATCACACACTAACTTCCCTCCACTGCCATATGCCTCTTTAGTCTCAGAATGAATCGTACCCTAAAATCGATCTTTTAGTCAAGTCGTGCCACAATATTTTCATCTACCCACTTATATCATTTCGAGAAAATCTTTTCATACCATCACAGTCGATATTTTACATCCTCTTTATTTCGGCCAACTGAATATAGCTTCTTTTAAACATGGCTTTGGCATCATTACCTTTCCCTGTTTTTGTTGATAGACTTTGGTCCAATATTCTACGTGCTGTCTTCTGAGCCAGTTACGTAGCTCCAATTTGATCATTGCCTTGGTGATTGTCAGGACAGGTTCCGGTCCAATAAATGGAGTCTCTGTCCCCATCGTGGCTAATCTGTCGGCATGTTCGTTGCCACTGAACCCCTAGTGGCCAGGGAGCCACAATAGGTTTACTCTATTGCTTTCCCCTAGCTCCACCAGAACCCTGTGACATTCTGCAAAAATTTTAGACCTTGTTGCAGGAACTGCCAGTGATCTCAGGGCTGCCTGGCTGTCTGAATAGATATAGATGCTACGGTCTTTGTAGCACCTACGCAAATTCTCCTCCACACACGCCCTGATGGCAGTTATTTCGGCGTGGAATACTGAGGGCAGTTTCCCTAGAGAGACCCCCCAATCTTGGCTGCTACCCGTATACCCCGGCCAGTACACTGGTACTCACCTTTTCACAGCCAGATGTTATTCACGAACCACCGCCGTGAACGTCCAGTAAATACACTAGCCCGTAAACAAGATGAGCTTTCAGCAACGACCGGCAGTAGTCGCCGTCGACCACGACGCATTACGGAACTGTGAGCCACGGCTAACGCCCGAGCAGCCAACCTCCTGTCTGACGTTAAATCTGCGGCGTTCTGCGCGGTGACACGCGGCGAAGCCAGGGAATGTCTACTGCTGCTCATTACGGGCGAGACTGCCTGCCCGCGGCTGTCACGCGGGGGTGGAAGACAGTATTTTTCCTCTCTCGCCACCCTTGGTCGAGAGAATCGATCATGGAAGGGCGTAGTACGAAGATGAAGTGGAGCGATTCGGTGCTAGCTCTCTCGCGCCACGGCTCTCTCACAATTATATAAATACCAGTTACAAGAGGCTATAGTGAGGCTTGAAATTATTAGTGGACATTCCCTATAAAATTTGTAGGAGACATCTATCGTTAACACAATGAAATTTGTGATGACGGTATTTAATCACATAAGTCATTCTAAATGTGGTGTAACAGTCTTCTGGTTTGTCGTTTGGTAGGATGGTGCTGCTGTCTTCTTACAAAAAATTACTGCCGTTGTCTTCAGTAGCAATGTTTCTGTACACTATGCGTTTCTTTATTTTGATCTCTTCCTGTGTCTCGTATTTTGTGAATATGTCTTTCTACGGTTCGTGATGTTATTGTCGAGCATGAAGATTTTTTTCCTCTCCGGAACTTAATTTTATTTTGTCACAAAATTAACAAGCTGGATACTGGTATATTTTCCCGGTTAGCTCTATTCCAGAGGAAGTCTATTACAAAATTACTCCTCACTCTCTAGTCTTATAGGTTCCTCGCAGTTAATCAGTTCAAATGATAGTCTATCCACTTATCTTAAAATATTCACTAGCGATGAAGAATTACTTCCCAAATACTGTGCTTAACACACTCATTGTCTTAGATATTTTTAAAAGCCGACATCTAACACCAATGTCACTTTTTACTCATTATTGATCAATCTGAAGCATTGAATTAAAATTTGTGATGCGGTCGGGAATCGAGCCCGGACCTCCGCTTTTCCGCTGCATGGAGAGCCCTGACAGTAGTGGGAATTATCTGAGGAACACAGAAGCTTAATTAAAGTTTGTTACGTGGAGGAAATTGGTACATAGACTATTCCAAGGCGCCTGAACCGTTAGTGGAGTGGTGGTCTAACGGTTGCCGAGCGCCGTGGCTCAGCGCGCCCGGTCAGAGGGCTGAACGTCCTCTGTAACAAAAAAGCTGAGCCAAATGATCAACGAACGACCAAGTACGAACAATGAAAACGACCGCAAATCATAGATCTACCAAAAGAAGGAAAAAAAAAAGTAAGCATGGAGGTCCGTGTTCGATTCCCGGCCTCATTACAAATTTTAATTCAATGCTTCAGATTGATCAATAATGTCTTTGACATATTCGAGACGTAAATCCGTCTCAGGGATTGTTTATTTATATTCATTTGACTTTTTACTCAGTTTAAACCCTGCCCTGTCCAAATATTAATTTCAATATACTTATGTCTTAATCTGCGATTATATTGAACCAAAATGGCAATTCTTCTTTTTTGTATGTACATTAAATTACCCTTTGAACGTCATTCTTTTTTTTATCTTCACCTCCTGCAAAATATTTCACATTTATATCAAAAGTTCCATCTGTTAAATGAGTGTTCTAAAACCTTTTTCAGTGTATTAGTCCACACACATCACACATGAAACACTGTTAATTATGATATTTAATAATCTCGAACGTAATTACATTCGTTTTTTTCAGAAATATCGAAATCCATTAACAGTCCGTAATCCACACTCGATAACTATCTACAATGACATTGCCAATATTAGTCACTGTTCAAATGTTTGTAGAGTCTATGGGACGTAACTACGGGGTCATCAGTCCCTAAACTTACAAGATACTTATGATCTAGCTAAGACTAAGAACGGCACAAATATCCATGCCCGAGGGGGGATTCGAACCCCCGACGCTAGTGGCCGAGCAGACCGTGACTGGAGCGCCTCAGTCCCCTCGACCACCGCGGCCGACTTAGTCACTGTAATACTGTTTAATAATAAATAATCCTTCTGCTTGAAACATTTTCACTATCACAATACCATGAACCATCTAATTCTGAACTCAAGAGAACAGTACCGAACTCGATACAAAGCAGACTCTCGCCGAGCTAAACCTCACAGATCTAAATGTAGAGCTAATCAGCACAGAGCCCGGAACATTACAGAGCTGAACATTCCAGACAGAGGGATAGAAACCCAACTGATAGTCCTATTTACACTAATTTCTTTGACATAAATTTTATTTACTTCAAGTTGATTTTTAAAAATAAACTCTGCCCCGCCAAAAATATTTATAAATGACTAAAATATTTAAATCCTACTGCTACGATCGCGGTGCAGTGTTGTAGTGGGCTTACCTGTTTCTGTTAGTAAGTGCCGGGTTGAAGAATTTCATCTGCCACAGTGCAAGTACAATGATGGTGCGTGCACATCAATCAATATAAAAGTCCCTCAGTTAGGTTTATCGTTAATGAGCACTGTCCGAGTAATCGGCACTTTATCTATTAAATGCGTGTTTAAAACGTACAACTGAATGGCTCCACCATGTAGAAATAAACATTTACGCCGTATTGGCTATAAATACAACGATTGAGTGCCTATAACATTGTCTCTGAATACTTTGCACTACCGATCACTTGTACAAGAGGTGTATTTTATAAATGTAATTATTTTATACTGATCTGATTTTCATTAAGTGGACATGAGCATATACATACGAAACCAAATAGAGTTATGTGGCATGTGATATAATTTATAATCATGTAATATTTAATGTGAATACCCTTAAGATGACAATAACTTACCCTACCTCAACTAGTAACCATTCTCCAGTTACAAAATCCAGATACATATATTCAGTTCCTCTTCCGTATTATCAAAATATTTTCACCACCTGCTTCCACATAATGCATCAACAGGGAGCTACAGTACTGTAAAAAAAAAAAAAAAAAAAAAAAAAAAAAAATTGAGCTCATCAATGGTCAATTCACTCTGTGCGAAAGAGGAACCGTGTTGCAACATTTCATCAATAATGCTATGCTTAATCTGTTTACAGAAGTTTACTTGTAATTAAGACAGGACAGTCTAGCTCGCAAGTTGTTGTATTTATTACCGTCAACCGGTTTCGGTTCTATAGAACCATCTTCAGTCCTTTGGTACCTACTTTAATTATTAAAATATTCTTAAGATCGCTTTCAAAAATTCGAAATTAACTTCTTGTTACACAATTCTGATATTACCTAACATGTTGGATGACTCGCTTAAAAAAAGAAAAAGAAAAAATAAAAAAAACTGTGATTATAGCCAGTCGGTTTGAAGGTGAAGTCCACGTTTATTACAAACCGTAAAACATTGACCATCTCATCAGTACCTTACTAAAATATTGAGATATCCCACTTAGTGAAGAATTTTTAATATGAAATGATGAACGGCAGCAATGGTTCACCCTATACTAATATCAGTGCCTTACTAACTGCAGTTTCTTCTGGGTGACTGAAATTGACATTGCTGATAACATGCTACACCGTGTATCTGTGGTTCTCACTGCTTCACTGTGTTTCCAGGTAGTTACCGTTGCTGTTACTGCTACAGAGACAACGGCCGGTGCCTTGGCTTACGCGTTGTCTGCGCTTGGGCTGTACCCTGAGTGGCAGGTGAAGGCCCAGCAGCAACTGGACGAGGTGTTTGGCGAAGGTGGCGACTTCCTGAGACCGGCCACTTTGGAAGACATCGGAAAACTCACCGTGATTGACGCCATTGTGAAGGTAAGCAGGATGAATCAATTAGCTAATAAGCGGAAATGGGCATAATTTCTAAAATGCTACTGTCATTTACAACGTCATCACACATGAAAATACACTACGCTGTAACTCAGTGTTCGTCTATTTTTCGGAATACGCGAACCCCTCCCAAGAGAAAAATAGTCTCACACCTCTCCTCCCACCTCCAGACTACGGAGTTGACCTGAAAGGAACGGGTTCATTTTCATTCGTTCGTTCGTTAAGGTTTCCATTGAGATCTGAAACGATATGGCGAATATATATATATATATATATATATATATATATATATATATATATATATATATATATATATATATATGTGTGTGTGTGTGTGTGTGTGTGTGTCAGCTATCTTGTCAACCCAAATTATCTCTGGAACAATCACAGCTACTGGAAAACGACTTTCACCGGTATCAATGTGCGGCTGGGGCCCATGAATGTACATATTTGGAAACATTCTAAAACGAAAGCAAATGTGTTTTTAATACAGACTTATGTTTTTTTTTAAATATACACCCTATATTTTTTATTCGGCAATCCATAGCATGACAAATCACAAACAATGGCGTTGATTAGATCGCAATATTCCAATTACATCCCGAGATATTGAGACGTGAATTTGACGCTTGAAATACGCGAAACGCGCGGCTTGCGCACGGCCTTGTACTCAGGCGAGAATCCCATGCTGCTCAGGACCCTGTATTAACCTTCGTTCATTTTTTATAGGTGGAGGTCCTCCACTGATAAGATTTGGACGGATGACCCCATACCAAAAATCCAAAAGACCTACAGTTCCTGCTAAAATCTTACAGCTCCTCACAGAACCTCTCACTCGAATCCATCCCTCTCCTCAGTCCAACAACATCCCACATCTACCTTTTAAATGCTCCCAAAAAATCCATTAACATAACAGTCCTGTATGCCCAAGTGTGGTTTGTTACTGTGCTTCCAATGAAAGAATTTCAGCCCTTGTTGAAGAACACCTCCAGCCAATTGTTCAAAACCTAGCCTCCCACATCCAAGATACCAGCCAGTTCATTCACAGACTCCCCATCATCCTCACTCCTTAACCTCCTGGATCTATAATCGTACTGTTGACGCCATATCACTGTACACCTATATCTCACATGCTATTTTCTTGAAGTTTTCGAACACTAAATATGTCAACGTCTATCAGACTTCAAGTCTGATACCTCATTCCTTATAACCCTTACACAATAAAATATTACATCATAACAAACAATTACTTTTCCTTTAAAGGAAAATCATATACTCAAATCCGCAGCACACCCATGAGCACCCACATGGCCAAGCATTTTATGAGTCGTCTAGAGGAAACTTTCCTAGTCTCCCAAAACCATATACCTCTGGTCTGGTTCAGGTTCACTGATCATATTTTCATGATTTGAACTTAGGACCAGGACACCCTAGTTACTTCACAAACTAAACTCCTCGCCCCCCCCCCTCCCCATCCCCGACCCCGTCTGTTTCACTTGGTCCTTCTCAACCCAGGAAGTTGAAAGACGGCTGTCTGCCATCATCCCCAGGTTTTTAACTTTGTAATTTATCTAAGCTCACTAGACGGTCGGTTTTTTTTTTCTGCTAAACGTGAACTTTCGTTTGGAGACATGAGGAACAGCATTTCATTTCATGTTTATAAATCTTAGTTTCTGTAATACTGTGGTAATATTGCTGGGATTTTATTATACTAATAATTTATCATTCTGTCTATGAATCGGGCAATATGAACGGTTTCTCAGTGACGACACTGTCCCTGTAAGAATGTGTACTTGCTTTATACTGTATGTGCATGTATGAGAATCTTGTAGCATGGGAGTCTGTGTGTGTGTATGCTCATTTTCGTCATCGGCTGCTGGCTGCGCTCTTTGCATCTCTGGCTTCGAGTCGATAGGTAGTCGTTACCAAACTCTGCTTTTGATGCTACCAAAGAGGTTCCTCCACCCTTTGGTTGGCAATGCCCATTTAGTGAGCCTCGGCAAGACGCGCGAGTTTAAGCTCTTCCCCACCACCTCGTTTTTCGTGGGTTTTGCCGATTTCCGGCAGCTGGCGAGGGTCTCACTGGCAGGCCGATTTGTTGATTCTGTGGCTGCACTTCAACCTGGTAATACGTTCTGATTTTGTTTCCTCCCTTGAGATGGTAGCGATTCGATGTCTGGATTGTTAGACTTCAGATCTTAGGTTCATTTTTTGGCATAAGTTTCTCCAGTCATGTACAGAAATGTATTCAATTTCATGTCAGTGATTTTGCATAGGTAAACACGGTGAACATGTAACTAATTCGGTTTTATAATGGCTGGGAATCGGTAACCTGTGTGAGACTAGTTGGCAGTGTATGAACTCTTTTTTTAATTCCTTTCTAGCTTTGTGGAACGTGACTAATATGCAGGAATATTTTTAATTCTGTGTAGCGCATGTGAAATATTTATTTTCGTTTCCTCTTTCTGCGAGTGATATGTACTCCACATGGTGTGTTCTTAGAAAAAAAGCTTTCAGCTACCCCTGTGTCTGTTTCTAGACCCTTCAGGCAAGAAATCATGTACATATCTTTCTGAGTTTCCGTCTATTTTAAATTCTGTTTCGTTTCCAAACGTGTACTTTGCTTTCAGACTCTGTCAGTAAATTCTATTTAAGCCTTGTACGACCCGCTTTATTAGCCTGCTTATGAAATACTAAGTATTTCTAGTGGCTGCATGCCGTATAAATTAGTTGATTTACTCTGACTTTGAATTTATTCCACTTTTCAGATTTTTGAAGACTGGACTTCGTCCATGTGTGTGAAACCTTCCCAATCGCATCTAACTGTATTTCTTTAGCTTCTTTGTGATACCCTACCCATTTCTGAATTTTTGTATTTTTACTGGTTTTCGGAACAAACAGTCGAACTCCGATTTCAAGGGTTTATAGATAGTCACTTGAGTTCTACCCCCTGCTCACACACCAGTGCCTTCCTATCGTGTATTCTTGCTTCGTAAACTGTGATTCCGTTGGTTTTTGTTGAAAAGAATACGATCTTCAAGGACTTCGGCTTCAGTGGGGTACGAATACATAATGTAGCAGACACGTGCCGGGTGTCGCAATAATTCCACATGCTCACGGCTTGATTTGAATGAAAATTCTCAAGTAAAGAAAGTCAGACTAGAGCGACCCACGAAGTTTATTTTCCTTGTGTTGTGTGGTACATCCTTATTCGCTAAATTTCATCCACGATAGCGGCGCCTGCTTCAGCTTTGTATCAGCACGCAGAGTTGGGTGAGTTTCGCTTCGCTTCGCGCGTGCTTGTTGATTGTAAATCCCTCACCGACGGTGTTCAGTTCAGATTACTTTAAGTTATTCGTCAATGGGATGCATTTTTATAGTTTAATAAAATTGGTTCATGTTTTAACTGAATAAATAGGTTATTATCAGCGAAATATTGTTCTGCATATGTAGATTAGTTATTTAATACCCTCCCTTTTTATTTAATGTTATTTTTCATTGTGCTAAGAAAAAATTCAGATGCATATCATCATATTTTTAATTCCGTTGCGCCATAAATGTTTTCACAGCCATCTTCATGAAATGATTTAGTTCGGGGTGGCTTGTATATCAATGATTGTGTGTAATTCTCATGATCTACGACGTATGTTGGCCACCGTCTTTATGTCTCCCTGCTGCTAAAGTGAAGTTCCAGTCATTTCTCAATTCTGGGCCAGAGCACAAGATTCTGTTCCAGGTAGTTAGTAGTTCACGCGAGTCCTTTAGCTGGTTTTATGGCCGGAGTTATATGTCTAAAGTAAGCTTTTAACTGGCTCCTTTCAGCTAGAATTAATTTTACAATTAATGGTGGTCTTTCAAAGTCAACTTCCTAGATGTCAACCTCCTCCGCACTGACTGCTCCATCCATGCCTTCCACATTAAACCTACTAATTAGCAACATTACCTGCAAATTGACATCTATCATCCATTCTACATTTAAAAATCCCACTGACGTGTTTTACGGCCCACTTTAGATTTGTAGTTTTATAAGTTTTTGCAAACATTTTGGAGCAAAATAATAATGTAAACAATAAAAAAATTAATTAGTAAGAGTATCTGAAACCATTTAAAGAAAACAAATTTAGGAAGTGGCGGGTTTCGAACGACTGACCTTCAGCGTCATAACCCAACGCATTGCCCACTACGCTACAGCCAACATTTACAGTGTTGCATTCATTAACTCCATACTATTGATAGCCATTGTTAATTGATGCTAATATGGCATTTGTAGAAACTAGATTATCATTTATCGTACGAAGAACGACGTGTTTTTGTTAATTCTTCAGTGGGCCATTGCTTTGAAATGACAACGTGTAAGTTAAAATTAGAAGATCATCAAGTATGCAACGGAAGATATCTTATGTCAGACAGAGTTCTGGGCGACGAATATCACGTGACATCTGCGAACGGCTGGTTTTCGTTAATTCAGTGGAGGTTGTCAAAACTCTGTTACTTTTGCAAATATCTCTCAAACGATACCTGATATGAAAAAAACATGAGGGAACAAAGCTGTAGCGAATCTTCTCCTCTACAAATTCGATTATTCAATTTTAGAGTCAGATGAAGGTTTTTTATGCAATTACAATTACATTACAAAGGGCCTTTTTTGGTATTACTAACGTATTTCTTGTCCGAAATATTTGAAAAAGCGAGGTTTTGGTCTCTGGAAGCCAACAATTATGTCTGTAAAATTTGGTGCTGATCGGTTGAACGGTTCGTCTTAAAAAGTGGGAACACGTTACGGACAGACAAACAGACATACATCCCAAAATCGCCGTTATTTTTGCAAATAGCTTTGAAACGCTACGAGATATGAAAAAATCATAACAGAGCAAAGTTTTAGAGAATATTCTCCTCTACAAATTCGGTTATTCAATTTTCGTGTCAGCTTAATGCTTAAGCCGTTATTTTCATTTAAATTTCAAGCTGTTAAAAAACGTAACCTAAAGTGGGCCAATATCCGACAAGGAGCAGATTGCACGACATTGCATTGACCGAGTCTTCAATGTGCATGCGACGTCGTGTGACTGTCACAGACAACCATCGCCTGGAATGCGGATCTTCAGCAGTTGTGTGGCTTCTAATTTGGAAGATACTTGTCTTTCACCTCCGAGTGCCACCACACGTGATCGAGCCTAAATGCTCCTACAACCGGACCAAACGTACTTTCCACAATCAAAGACACAGAAAATAAACTGTATAAAAGGACTGTCCGTATATTATCGCTTTCGTGACGGTCTCATAGATGTCTTCGGTTTTTGGATCTTCTTACAGGAAAGATACGATAAATTGCAGAACTTTTCCAGATATCGACGGACTTTTGCTAATTATTTAGGTAGTATATTCAATGATCCTCATCATAGCTGGGCGGTCCCGGGTAAGAGAAGATGAAGCAATGGTCACTGATTCGCAATTTGAAGCAGAACACGGATCTTGATGATAATACGAGAAGACGTACTCGGGTCTTCGCTATGAAGAGTTGGGACAAGAAATAGTTTACTTTTAAATTCTTTGAACAGTCATCATTTTAATACCAGAAGGGTAACTTCAGCCACTCGCAGTGCCCGAGCGGTATGCGGCGTGCAAGTCACGGTCTGCACGGCCGCTGCTTTGGGGGATCGAATCCCCTCTAGGGCATGGATGTTTGTGCCGTCTTTAGTACAACCACAGACGATTATATACAGACGGGAAACCTCCATAAGGGCCCGGTCTTATGCTCAGGGGTGCGGGGAGGGAGGGTTTCCAGCAGTTCCGTAAGATGTCCCATGATGGGGAAGCAGTCAGCGGTCAGAAGCAGCTCTTTAGGCCCGGCGCACACTTGACGCAGCAGAGGCAGAGGAGAGGCAGAGGCGAGGCCTCCGTCCGTCTGTATCACATGCTTTCTAATGGGGCAGCGCACACTTAACGCAGCCGAGGCGGAGGGCAGGCGTTTCCTCGGTCACGCCTCTGTCCGGTTGTCCGAGGCGCACAGTTTTCCTGCGCCTCTGTTCCACCTCTGTCGCAAAGTGAAATTTCAAGTCATCCGATATGCTTCGAAAAAAAATTGTTTTATGTAGACGAATATAAGCTTCATCCTTCCCTGTATTTAGTTTCTTTGTAACACTTTTACTTTCTGCGTAAAAAAATTAAAAATACTATTTTCCTATTTGTGCGTGTTTTGCGCTAACGCAGCTTCCACAATCGATTTTGCAGAAACTACTCACTAGAAAAAAATTATTTTTCTGTATCATATAGGCAAAAGCCACCGCATGACGTTGGGGAGGTTTTCTTTTCGTTATTGTACATAGTTATTGTTATAATAAAAATAAAGTACAACGCCGCGCATATTTTCAAGAGTTTGCAGTGGAAAAAGTAGTCGCTGGCTAGTTTGCGTTTGGTGCGTTTTACACCATACATTACTGCGAACGAAATGTAGCTAACATATCTAAATTGTTTTTAACGGTGGAAGGAGAGCTATATCTCTTTCGATTCTCGAGAAAATACGTGAGATACACGTTTGACGCGCCGCGGTCGGCAGCTACGCGGCACACGCACGGCTGTTGCCGCTTGCTGTGCCGAGTGCGGAACTGCCTCGTGTCTCTCTTCTTCGTACGCTGCCGACACAGACCCAAGCTGGAAGTGAACAACTTACTGAAACATAAAGACAACGAGAGTTATAAACTGAAGATGATGATTGTGTATTTGTACGGTCTATAGTCTCTGGTTTCAGTAAACTTTGTGGTAAGCATGAAAGCACTATATAAGCTAAAATTCCCGTTACTACTGAATAAAAAGTTCGACGAAACCAGAATGGACGTGCAACGATTTTTTTTTACTGTCAGGGACTTTCTTCAATTTTTTGGAACACAATGTCCACCCCTTCGTGGAGCTTCAGCTCACTGCTAAACCATAGATGATGCAAGAAACGTCTCTCGTCAGTATTTCTCAACCTGAATTCTATACTACGTTCAGAAATTCAACATTTGCAAAAGTATTAGCATTAGCTTCACTAATTACTAACAAATATAATGGCTGCTGATGGTAATTATCATTATAAATGATGACAGAGACAAAATAAGAATGCAATGTAATAAAATACTGCATGTCATGCACAGCTGCCGTCATAGAAGGAGGAAAAAAGCAAACGCCAGTATCTTAGTACTCAGGAGCATGGAAGAGCTACGAATAAAGACCTAAGTAATGAAACACTTTGCGTGCAAATGCATTTATACAAAGAAACTATGATTTGCAAAGTTTTTCATATCATTATATCTTTCAATCTAAGACATATGAAAAGCATACCAGGTATCACCGAGAAGAAAAGTGTTTCTGATCGTATATACCGCGCCACAATCATGATTAAATATGTCAGTTGTATAAAGGTTCTTTCAATTATTGAATTTGCTGTGACACTTGTTTCACTGAATTATAAAAGAAATGAAAGAAAAATAAATCTGAATTAATTAAATTCCTAAAACATATCCCTAATTTTTCTTTAGCGCGTATGACGTGTCACACACTATTTTTCTTCTCTTTTAAGTCCTTCTTACTCAGCATTTGACCCTCTTTGAACTGTCGTCTGTTTAGTCGGAACAGCTCAAGAGCTTAAAATGAACTTCCATGGACCAGAGAAGTTCAGCATGTATTCGTCACTTTTGCCTGTTGCTCAACAGACCTTGCAGTGCTCTTAAACTGTATCAGAATACACACACACACACACACACACACACACACACACACACACATTAAATTAACTGAGTTTTGAAGGAGATCCAGGAATTAAATATGATTGCATGGAGAGGTTTGCAGTGGACATGCAGCACGTGCTGTTGCCCTCCTCTGCCTGCGCTGCGTCAAGTGTGCGCTGACCAGCAGAGGCCCTGCGCCTCGCCTCTGCATCTCCTCTGCCTCTGCTGCGTCAAGTGTGCGCCGGGCCTTAAACTGGCCAGAGCAGGCGGCAGGTAGCAGCTGTCCCCACCATCACCTCCCCTCAAACGCCAGCACGCCGGACACAGCCGTGGCCTCGTGGCAGGCGGCACGAGCTCTCCCCTCAGCCTCCCCTCCACGCTACCCTCTGACGTGCGAGAGGCACCCTAAGCCTGACATCTGCTGGCATCTTACGGAACTACGAGCGGAGCGTAGGACAATGGTTTAGAGGGGGCTGCTTCCCTGTATATGTTACTCTGTGGTATAACCTAGTTCATAGGTAGTTTGTAAGTTTAGGGACTGATTACCCCGTAGTTAAGTCCCATGAGGTCTACAAACATTTGAACATTTGTACCTTCAGATTCACTATTTTGTGTTTCCTTATATACTATTTTGTATTCTCTACATAACTGCCATGAAAGAGTTCATTTAGTTCTACTGTAATATGTATTATAAATATATTAACAAAAAAAAGCAGTAAAATTAAAAAAAAATTAAAAAAATTGTTAGCGTCCGAGCGCGTACTCGTTTATCGTTGGTCGCTAGAGCGAGTCCCGTTCGCCACGGTTTTTTTATATGTTTTTGCAATACCGTCATATTCGTTACTAATTATTTTACAAGTAATATTTATATCACAAATAATATAATATTCATAACTACACACTAGTAAACGACCAAACACATGAAGTGATGCTGACGTGAAAATGTTTGTCTGTTCGTGCTCTGAGAAATCCCTTTCTCTTGGAAGAAGCCCGAAACTACATGTTACCTGCAATTTTTGATCGCCACAGACGGCTTTCGAAAGATGGAAACTAATCGTCGGTTTCGACATTACAAGTTGCAGGATGGTATTTTTCGTAAAAACATGGAAAACATAAAGTTAAACGGCACCAGCTGCATTGAATAAGTGCTGTGTTTCCACATATTAAATTATTTGTGATAATAGAACTTCGTAGACTGCCTAATAACAATGATATTTAATAAAAGTACATCTGATTACACGTATTTTTCCCGTTATATCAATTGTAATATAAATAGTAACGAATATTTCTGTGCTGGAAAAAAGAAAAAGTTGACGGACGGAACTCGATCCAGCGACCAACAACCAAAGAATACTGGGCTCGGACACTAACCACTCGTCTGCCGCCACTTCTTGACAGAAACGGCCACGCACAGGTACATACGGTACATATTAGAGACCGACAGAAATGATCTTGCGATTTTCTCAGTAACGCTTGAGAAGTACGCGCTACTGCTTACACATTTTGTTGTCCTCATGGAGTACTACGAGTGTACAAAGTTTGCAGTAAAACCGCATTTCAAACGTCGTGACCTCCCCTTGTGAGAAAAATCTCCCGTTTCTCAGCCTATGCAGAAGTCTTCCAGTACTTATAGAGCTTGGAGATTGTGCTGCCACGCCGTTTATAGCGGAGCGCCCACTAGATGTGTACTGGCCGGCAGGCGGAAGTGGACTGACGCGGCCTCCGCTTTCCAATAACGGAATGAGCTCGCCCGGCGCTTCGGACGAAAACTCGTCTCTGCGCATCGTCCATCTTATCTTGCGCGGACTCTACTACTTCTTGGATATACCGTACCAATTGGAGTGTTGTGGGAGTCTACGTCTCAGGGTGTCACATTTTGCCTAATGGGGGGGTTGCGTCCTGTGCGGATAATGTTCTGTTGTAGCATGTGAAACACTCTGTACCTTGCATTATCTCGTATCATCGTAGAGGAGTTACTTCTTGTTATGACACTTTGCATTGTGGAAATCCGATGAGGTACAGCGATGACACACGGGACTGGCACTCGGCAGGGTGTCGGTGTAGGTCGTGCCACAGCAGAGTCTGAGAACAGGTGGTAGTCGAATTGGTCATGACAAGCTTAACGCATCCGTGACGCAGGGCTGGCTTTTTTTTTTTTTTTTTTTTTTTTTTTTTTTTTTTTGGTTCTCCAACATCTGAGTCACGTGACTCGTGGCAGGAAACTGTTTTCATTGTTACGAGTAATGCAAAATGTAGTTGAGTGATGCAATTGTTAACCTTTGCAGTGGAAATGAAACGTAGATTTGAACAATACAATGTCTTAGCGTATTCTTATTACGTCCTTAGTACTGTAGTTGGAGCCAGTTCTCCGCAATTTCAATAACTGATGCGAGAGGTACAGTTTTTACATGCCCCTTGATGAAACGTATTGACTCTTCTTTGTACAAGGAACAAAACTACAGATTTTAAGCGCAAGATTGTTGTTGTCGTACTGTGAGTCTTTTAGTTTGTAGTTTATTTAGGAGTAGCATATCAAACATCAGTTTGATAGCAGTATCATGGAACAGTACGGTCCTTAATTTTTATTTTCTTTATTTTTAATTTTTTTTTAATTTTTTTTCTTATGGGACTTAACTACGGGATCATCAGTTCCTAAGCTTACCAACTACTTATGAACTAGCTAATCCTAAGGACGGCACAAATATCCATGACCGAGGGGGGATTCGAACCCCCGACCGTAGTGGCCGTTCAGACCGTGACTGAAGCGCCTCAGTCCCCTCGGCCACCGCGGCCGGCGGTCCTTAATTCAACCAACTATGTCGTAGGATTGTTTGTAAATTTATCAGACCAAACTGCATGGTCATCAGTCCGTAGCTTACAAACTACTTAAACTAGGGTAAACTAACCTAAGGAGAAACACACACCCTCATGGCCGAGGGAGGATTGGAACCTCCGACGGCGAGCAACCGCGCTATGTCGTAGGGTATGACTTATTCCTGCTACCTTATACTCATTGCTGTCCGTACACATATATATTTATTTTTACAAAACTTAACTTTCAAAGTCAGGGAATTTTTAACTATCGCGGCTTCTACTAAATAACTTACTAAAACGAGCGGGTTGCTTTTCTACTAAAATTGTCAATTGCCCACTGCATGATTAAATTCGTTAGAATCCGTCTGGTATCATTATTTCGAGTCCCGAATAATGCTAATAGAATAGCTACATGAATATTTAATCATTTGGATAAAGTTCCTAAAATGATTTCTATTAAAGTTCATTGTTGTATATAAGAAAACCAAGTCTGAAAGCGGTGAATAATTTCTGAGTTCCGACTACAGTTCAAAATCAAAGTCCACACACGTCCGAATATAGTTCAGTGTCCAGCGGGGCCGATTCTGCGGTTATGTTGAATACCGATCGTCTCAATCGATTCTACTTCACTCGCAACACCACGTCTGCCGTCAATATATTCCAGTAGACTGATTCTGGTCCACTCCCGGCACCCATTTCAATACGATGTTTGAGTCATTCCAGTAATACGTCCCCTAACGAGATTCAGTAGTTCTCGGAGTAGTGTCGAAAACTTTTTATATAATGACTGAAATGTTGTTATGATGGCATCGTAAGATGCGCGTTAAGATTCTAATGCAAACAGATACTTTGCTTTAATATCTAACATTAATAATACCCCCAAAATCGTAATTTCAAACAAATTAATATTTTCAGAATGACCGATAAATAGGTCTTTCGGGCCGAGGTGGAGTAGCCGAGCGGTCTAAAGCGTCTCGCTGTGGAGCGCGCGGTAGCTCGCCGTGGAGGTTCGAGTCCTCCCTGGGGCATGTGTGTGTGTGTTTGTCCTTAGGTTACTTTACCTAGTTTTAAGTAGTTTGTAAGCTACGGACTGATGACCACGCAGTTTAGTCCGATAGATTTACGAACATTTTTCAGTTTACACATATATAACGTATTAAAATAAACAAAATAATTTATTATAAACAGGTAATAATGTGTGTTTACGACACCTGCAACGTATCACTGTCTCGCTATTTGTGTATCTGTCTTGTATTAATTGTTATTGACAAATCATTATTGTTTATCCTCAAAAGAGCATTATTATGCGCAATATAAAAGTTACAGATGACATGCGTAAAATTTTTTTTCAAATGTCTAGGTCGCACAGTTTTTACTTTACCATTACGCGTTTCGATACATCATCATCAGATCTGATGATGATGTATCGAAACGCGTAACGATAAAAACAGTACGACCAAGACATTTCAAAAAAAAAAAAAAAAAAAAAAAAAATTATGTATGCCAACGTATGGTCGCTGTCCACAAAAATGGAAGGTTTTATAAACCAAGTGATAAACAGATAATATTGTTATAACAAAATTTTGCGTCTTGATGAGACCTTTCATTTGACTCGTTACTGTAGTTCAATTTGCTTAGCTCCGGATTTTTCCAAGTGAATAAATATTAGTTTTCTGAATAACTGTTGATATCTCTATATATAAAAGGAAGTGTCCCAATTGACTGTCTGACTGACTGACTGACTCATCATCGCCCAGCCCAAACCACTGACGATAGAAACTTGAAATTTGTGGAGGGTGTTGATCTTACTCTGTAGGCGTCATTTAAGAAGCGATTTTTCGATATTCCTTCCGTAAGGGGGTGAAATAGGGGATGAAACGTTTTTTGAAAATACGTAGCTATTTAGGCAATTTTGAAGCTAGAACTACAAAATTTCGGATTTTAATTCAGGATGCGAATTTAAAAGACACGTGTTCGGCATTTTTTGAAATTCAACCAATAAGGGGGTAAAATAGAGGACGCAAAAAATTGATTTTCAAAAATATGTTGCTGTTAACTCAAATTTCAAGCTACAACTACGAAACCAAGGATATGGACTCTTCATCAGGAATAAAAAGACACGAGTTTCGGTATTTTTGGAAATTCAAAAACTAAGGGGGTAAAAGTGGGTATAAAATTCTTCTCGAAAACACTTTGTTGTCAAGACAATTTTGAAACTATAGCGGCATAAATTGATATTTGTATTGTTCGTTATGATTTAAAAAATACGTGTTTCGGTATTTTTGGAAATTCAACCATCGAAGGGGGTAATTGGGATATTTTTCGAAAATCTGTTGCTATTTAGGCAATTTTGAACTTAGAATTACAAATTTTCGGATTTGGATTCAGGGTTCAAATGTAAAAGACACGTGTTTCGGTATTTTTGGAAATTCGACCAATAAGGGGGTGAAATACGAGATGCAAAAATTGATTATCAAAAATATGGTGCTGTTAACTCATATTTTAAGTTATAACTACGAAACTGAAGATATGGCTTCTTCATCAGGATTAAAAAGAAACAACTGGTGCAGACCAACCAGCCTACGCATGCGAAGTAACGGTGGTTCAGCTAGTTAAATCAATATAAAGAAGTCAACACATCATCTGAATCGCGGTGTTCTCGTATTTCTCCGTGCTACTCTGTAACTCTAATAGTCAGCGTAGTATCTAAAGATAAAGACAACGCCGTTTTCCCGCGGGAAAAAATGGCAGTTGGAGATGACGTCACGTCCACAAGCGTGCTCTCCATGTGCTTTTGGCGTCTTACCTCCTCGCAGCGGCTGATGGCCTGTTCAGTCGATGCAACTTTCGACGATATCCGCTGACAAACAAGACACTCCGTTGTTGTAACCTCACAATCAGCTTCCTTACGATTCTACATCCACATCTGAAATGTTTCGTTGTGCTTTTATAAGAAATGAAATCTGTTTGCATCCATAATGTCAGATCGTAACAAAATACAACCGTTTATATTTTAAGACGTTCTGATTCCAGAACGTAAAACAAAGCAAATATCGACAAATTATATTAAACAATAGGGCAGCGAGGAAATATCATCGATGCCCTCAGCAAGGAGTGATTTCATAGGTATAATCAATAGCCTGTATGAAGGAAGGAAGCATGGAGTTTAACGAATAGCCTGTATGAATTTTTACCATTGTATAACGTTACTGAACTCCAATTTTGACCAGAAATGACGTACTTTCTGACATAACTCGCTCCTCGTGTAAGGAGGAGAAATGCGTACCATGTTTTCGACTTTGATGAAGGTCGGATTGTAGCCTATCGTGATTGCGGTTAATCGTATGGCGTCATTGCTGCTCGTTTTGGTCGCGATCCAATGACTGTTAGCAGAATATAGAATCGGTGGGTTCAGTAGGGCAATACGGAACGCCGTGCTGGATCCAACGGCCTCGTATCACTATCAGTCGAGATGACAGGCATCTTATCCACATGGCTGTAACGGATCGTGCAGCCTCGTCTCGATCACTGAGTCAACAGATGGGAACGTTTGCAAGGTAAAAACCATCTACACGAACAGTTCGACGACGTTTGCAGCAGCATGGACTATCAACTCGGAGACCATGGCTGCGTCACAGACAGGAGCGCCTGCGATGGTGTAAGCGATACTCCTCCCATCGAATTCATAAAAGCATTAAACAGTAATAGGTAGAAGAACTATAGTGTTACAGGTTCTAGCACCCAAACAAAATGTGATTAAAATTCATGTATAGACAGATGTTGTTAATGATCCCACTGCATGATAAAAACAGTTATTATTCCTTTTAAAAGTAGTATTTTTCTGGTAACTCTTTGTAAAGTAAGGCAATCAACTATGTAAATAGCTCCGCAGAAAGTGTAACGTTTCTTATATTGGTCTACTGCAATAAATGTTCCTGTCACTCATTATTCACTCACGTTTCGTTTGAAGACCTTTCCATAGCCCGATTTCATCGCTCTGGTTCCGTCCAGTCGGCTTGTAACATCTCTTGACACAAGTCCTATTGACAATTGACATACACCAAATATCCGTCTGTGATCAAACGGTGATATTCCTTTTGCAGTCGGATAGCGTGCATACATTATACAGAAGCACCCTATACTGTTCTCATAATGTTTACTTTACAAATATACAAAAAATTTTAGTGTCTCGCCGACAGTCAACAAAGCGGGTATGCTTTCGATAGACGTACACATAAGCAAATCCTACACTTTCTATGACACTTCGATGGACTAAGTCTTAGGAATCACCCAAATTAGTTCAAGGAATAATATTTTTGTGGCACACATAGACGAAACAATTATTTACGCGTGTAGATCCTATATCATAAGAATCTGTCCTATACTTGTAGACTGTAACTTACTCATTTTTAAACAATAGTCAATTTGTTATCGATTTTATTTTCAGGAGACCCTGCGGTTGTTCACCTTTGTTCCTTTTCTCCCGCGAATCATAGACGAGGACATTCCTCTGGCAGGGGGACGCTACGTGGCACCGCGCGGCTGCTGCGTCGCCGTGGCCTCCTTCCTGACGCACCGAGATCCAGACTTGTATCCAGAGCCAGACAAGTTTGACCCTGGTCGCTTCCTCCCGGGTGGCAGCGCAACTTCCAGGAAACCTTTCAGCTACATTCCGTTTGGTGCTGGATCAAGAGTGTGTTTGGGAAGTAGTTTTGCCACTCTCGAAATGAAAGTTACGTTAGCAACACTACTACGACAGTTTACTGTCGTTTCTGGATCCACCAGGAAGGACTTAGAGCATACCCTATTTTCCATAACGGCTCATCCCCTCAAAGGATTCAGATTATCGTTTCGTGCTCGGAAAGAACAGTCCCTTTGATAGCAGATTATCCGACAATTACGTACGTCGTCAATATTACTAAAATTCTCTGGGCTATGCCGTGGTCTTAGGGAGTACTACTGAAACTCAACGTTTCGTCCCCATCTGCGGAGGACATTTTCTATGGGGATCGTGGAACTTTTGTTCGTCCGGTGCATACTCTGGATCGTTACTGAATTCAGCCAAGGTCCGTTTACGAGGGCTCGCGTACAGAGGTGTGACGTCAGATGTTTTGGATAGGCGCGCACAATTCGTCTTTACCGATTGCCGTTGTCCGTTGATAATATCGTCCCATAGTGGAAGACTGTTACATTTCTTCATCATCACCGCAATCCAGATTTCGTCCAGTCTCACGCCCTCCTCGATCCTACTGAAATTATTTGGGTGTTTTAAAATTTTCATAGTCTCTCTGTACTCTCTTTCGTGTTCTCCATTTGCGGCTGCCAAAACCTGAGTTTATCAAATTGAATAAGGTGGTCCCTTGGCTGAAAAACATGTTCAGCATTTTCTGATCTGTCAGTCTCTCCGCTTCTACAGTTACCCTTGTGCTCTTCTAGTCGTTTTTGTCTGTTCTTTTTGTGCTACCCACATATAAGTCTCCACAGCTACACGGAATCCTATAAATTCTTGGTTTCTTCAGCGGTTTGCGAGCATCCTTTGTCGATAGCAGGTGACCCTGTATCTTCAGATTACGGCAACGACGATCTGCGCACGCCTATCCAAAACACATGACGTCACGCCTCTGTTCGTGAACCCTCGTAAACGGATTTTGGCTGCAGTCAGTAAAGAACCAGGGTATGCATCGGACGTACAAACGTTCCACGATCCCGCATGAAAATGTCCTCCGCTGATGGGGACGAAACGTTAGGTTTCAGTAATAAATCCATACGACCACGGCATAATAGCCCGGTAAATTTTAGTAATATTGATCTTTCAGTGATAGTTTACATTTTACGTACATCATCAGCTTTATCGTTTAATACAGATTATACCATTCAACGTTCAGCCTGGAGCAAATAACGCTACAGCGGAGACTAGGCAACACGAAGTAATGAAAGCCAAATGTATTACAGAACACCGCCGCAATGGTAATACATCCTCACAGGATTTATTTGGCCTTGCTGTGCGTTTTTGTAGACACCGTATCATTAGATAGCTTCGCACCTGATAATGGTACAAGGATCAGTCTATGCTGAGCGCTAAATGAACTGTAACTAGACATGATAACTGTTGTCAAGGCAAAAAATACCTCACTTACATTATAACAGAAAAGTAATCGCTATTATGTTGGCCTAAACTAGGTATTAATGCTGTTAAAATATTTCGAGACAGGGAGAGATTGTTATGGTAGTAAATATTTCCGACATTATCTGGTGTAATGAACTACTGTTCATTAACTAAACTGTTTAAATAATAACGTTCTTTACAGTAATGTATACTGTTAATGAAATAGTGCAACATGTGCCTGACTGTAATGTAATTTAGACACAGAAAAACCTAGCCTGTGTGGATTAATAATCAACTAGCACTTTCATATCTGATAAATGAAATGTATCTTAACACTCTTGTAATTAATAAATGAAAGGAAACTTTGCTGCCATTTTAAATTCAGATACCAAAAGTAAATATTTTGAGCCTTTAGCTCCAACAGAATGTAAAGTAACTTGAATGTAGGCTTACACTGTTTCTTCTTCATTCAACTGAGGCAGTAACATGCAATATCAGGTTGTACTTTTCCATTATAATGAACAAACAATTTAACAAAGCAGTTTATGAACCAAACTATATCAAACTGGCAACTGTTTGATCACACCATTCACATGCCTTAGCCCATAGTTTGTGTGAGTTACAGAATACAGCAGTTGTTAGCTTTCTGGTTTTAAATAAACTTACGAAAATTGTCTGATGGTCAAAAATATTTCTGAATGTTGTTGAATTAAACTGTAATTACTATTATTCGTAATTATGCAAAATAAATGAAACGAGCTGTAACTCTATCGATGAAAGTAAATAATACTACAGTCTGTTACTTTAATAGTTTACCAAGCAAGAAATTAAACACGCCGCGGTGGAGTAGCCGAGCGGTCTTAAGCGTCTCGCTGCGGAGCGCGCGGTTGCTCGCCGTGGAGGTTCGAGTCCTCCCTGGGGCATGGGTGTGTGTGTTGTCCGTAGGTTAGTTTACCTAGGTTTAAGTAGTTTGTAAGCCACGGACTGATGACCACGCAGTTTGGTCCGATAGATTTACAAACATTTGAACATTTGAAATTAAACATTTGTTACTACCTATCTGCTCTGTTACTATTTTCGAGTTAATACGAAATATTTAAATGAATAAACACTATCACTGAAAGATTTTCACTCTGTAGCAGTAGCAGTACACAACCCTACTGACAATCCTTTAAGCAAATATTCAAACCAATAATGTTCCTTGGGGTTCTCGGAAGGTTTATCACCTGAATAAGAACCTAGCTTGGAAATATAACGTGGAGAAAGAACTGTTCTACACACATTTTCAGGACAAAAAATTATTACTGAAACATCAAAACAACACTGATGATTCATGCATGTAGTACAATATTACGAATACATTACTCGCCGTATCATCCGTGGCGTATTCAAAAATTTGGAGGCTCAGTGAATTGGCAATAAATTAGCCTCTGGCTAATGTTGCAACAAGCCGAAATATTTTCTCTTTGGCGATAATGAATTTGCATTATGAGCTCAATAACCATAGCCACTAGATTTGAATGGCCACACAAGTTCATCGGAGAGTACTTTTATATGGAAAAGTTTGAATTAGCCTCCAAAATTCACTGCTCTTCACAGATTAACATGCTTCCACCTCTACAGCAAACCAACTACCAGTCTAGGGCCTTCTAGCTCAAACTGGATCCAGAAAGTCGTCCTGCTAAATCACCACCTTTTAGTTTACACTAGCCACCTTTGCGTTACAGAGTGCATTAGTTCACATCTTATAGATAACTGTAATAGTGTCCTGTCATGAACCAGCGAAAACACTGCATAATTTGTTAAACTTAGATCATAAAAATAACTTTAGCATTAATACGTCAACAGCTTGTACTTTTATATGAAGACTAAGTGCTTTGTTGCACGTACTATTGAATATCCATTCTTTTTTAAAATACGATGACCAACTGATAACGGTCGTCATATAATAATTAAGTATTTTACGATCTTGCTTTTCTCTTTTAAAGATTACAAAAGTAATTGATTTAACCATTTCATAATATCAGATACACGTTATTACAAAGAAATGAATTGTTCTGCAAATTCTAGCGGAAGACATACAGATCACAGGACGCAAGGTAAATTTACAGTTACAATATTGTATTAAAATACAAGTAAACAACTGATACATTGAAAATCAAAATAAATAATCAACTAATGAACAATACAACAACAAATAGTGAAATAAAATAGTGTTAGAAGCATATAAAACTCCTCCACGATCCCTTAATTAATCTAACACTTATGCCTCTTCTGTTACTTAAGCTTGTTATGACCTAATCCTTGTACTTTCTCCTTGTTCTACCGCCTAATCCTTTAATCTTTTAGGTAATCTTGCTTCTCCGATGCATGTAACATGACCCACTAACCAACAAAGTTTGTTTAAAGATTTGACGTCGTACTGGTACTGACTTCCTCCTTATCGATCATAGCTGAGCTTCCACTGCCATACCTTTGCTACACTATGATTCCAGTTCCTTCACTGTGTTATCTTCTGAGAAAATACATGCCATATACTCTAACCTGTCCATCGGTTCTAAATTTATTGAAATCCCTTCCCAGACCTCACTTTAGTTTTAGAGATGTTACTTTTCATATCATAACCCTTACATCTCCGATGTAGCTCTGATATATTAGATTGCATCTATCAAGTCTGCCATCACCACTAAGTTGTTCACATATACAAGTCTGCTTACTTTATTTGCGCCAATTTTAATCTCACTGGGCCTCTGTTGTTTTAAACAGACGATCCATAAGTAATAAGAGCAACAGTTGTGGCAGGAATCTACCTGTAATTGTGAACTCAATTTACCTTCTACACTAAATGTTCCTTATCTATGAGACGTGTGTCTCCTATTTTATAATACTGAAGCAGTGACATTAACGTTCTCCTTGGAACACCATCGTACGTCTTCTCTACATTTATAGAACACTTATACAATTTGCTGTTTCATTTCTAACATTTCTGCATTACCTGGCGCAAGCTAAAGATCTGATTCAGGCAGATACTGAGAAGCCTAAACACGTCTCTGGTTTTCATCCATTATGTCATGATAACAATGCACTCTGCTGTCCACAATACCCGAGAATATTTTGCCATAACGTTAATTTAAGAGATACCTTGATAGTTCTTACAATATTTTCTACATCCATTCTCTGTTACAAACAGATTCAAATAAATAAAGAATGTCTTCATACAGAGAACCACTCTCCAAAGAAAATTTAGATATTGTAAAATAAAATGTATAAAGTAACTTTGAAGGGACTTTTCAAAGGTCTGAATACCTATATCAGTCTTAAAACCGCTCATTACTCACTGTTACATATGGCCAATCTTTCCACAAATACTGAGCTGACGTATGAATGTAATGTGTGGCGACCTAGCATATAGAATGAAATAAAAGTACTGTGTTGTACTGTTACTTAAACTGAAATTTGCTGAACTATTAAATGCTGATGGTGATTTCATTTTTATTGATGATAGAGTGTATATCGAAAGAACTGATTTTAATAAAATATTTAAGGCACTATGTTGACGTAAGTATTATGTAAAAAGTTGATGACAGTATATTGAAAACTAATAAAATGAAAGGTTTCACTAATCACTGGCTAGACTCCGTAATAATTTTAAGCATCAGGTCTGAATCATTACAATTTATTCCACCGCCGTCCAGGATCGATGTCCAAGCTGAAAAATAATTCTTAAAATTCCAATTATATTTTAACACCAATCTCTGAATCATTTAATAATTATTAACTAGAATTGACTATGAAATGGCGGCGGGTGACTGCCGTTCAGTGGTCGATGTTTAAGATGCTGCAACTGGAGCTAAAATCCTGAAAATGCTTAAAATATTTGAATGGGTGCTGTTACTATGAAGAACACGCTGTAGTGTTCAACATTTCTATTAATACCTGGCATCTTATATAGGTTGTTTTCTAGGAGGCAATTCTTAATGGAATGGTTATGAATCCCTTGATGAGATATTTATTTGCCATAGATCGATTATTGATTTTTACATGATGACTAGTTTCGACTCGTTAAAGAGTCATTATCAAATCTTAATTGTCCAGGCATGGTAAGAAATATACTTCAGATGAACCAACATCATAGTGGCAAGTTATAAATGGTATGCACATCAAGTAGAACATGTAGGACAGTATAGCACAGGGTCTTGAACAACATGACCCAAAGGCATATTCGACAGATGATGTACATACAATTTAATAACATTCCACTATGATATTGGTTCATCTGAAGTATGTTTCTTACCATGGCTGGTGAATTAAGATTTGATTACGATTCTTTAAAGAGTCTAAACTAGTCATCATGTAAAATAAGTAAGAGATCTACGTCAAATAAATATTGCCACGTCGAAATGGGAGCAGGCTTGACTTCGAAGGGAACCGAACACAGCACTTATACTGAAAGCACGTTTCTTACGAACTTAACATACACGCAGCACTGACTGCCACTCGGGCAGAGTGCTCTGCTATTTATACACAGACAGAATTTACCAGAAATTAGAACAGTTAACATAAGAAACAAGTAGAATTTACAAGTGAACACAAGAAAGATGTAGAACATTCTGGACTTGTTAATTACAAAGAAATAAACATTTGCCGGTCCGCGGGATTGAACCGGCAACCTTCTTCTCCGCAGTCCGTGACGCTATCCCCTGCGCCACGCCGGAAGTCGGTGTACGTGGTCTCTCGCGGCATTGCTCCCTTTCCTAGAAAAACAACGACCCGCTGTTACGTTCCCTGTGGAGCTATCTGCAATGTCCTGGATCTTGACCTTGTCAAAGGTCCTCTGTATGATAGTTCAAGGGAATCCTTCCCTTCTCCATGATTGTCGACGACAGACGTTCCTATCGTGGTTTCATCAGTAACATTACCGTCATTAGTGTCCTTAAACAGGACGCCATTGTCGTCTACCTGCTCTTCAGGATCGTAGTAAGGCTTCATGCACAGGACGTGAACAATGTCTCTTGGCTTTTGTCGTTTCGACGACAGCTCATATTCTTCAACTTCATATGTGACGTCTGACGGGCGGCGTATGACACGATACGGACCAAAGTATCACTTCAATAACTTTTCTGACAGTCCAACCTTCCGTATAGGGGTAAAAATCCATAAAAGATCTGGGTTGTACACAACAGGTCGGTGCTTGTCGTTATAACCCTGACGGTCCTTCTCCTTAGCATCCAGTGTCCGTATGCGAGCCAGCTGTCTTGCTTCTTCGACCATGGTGATGAGCTGTTTAACATAGTCATCTTGGGTGTCGTCCGGTTGGAACGGGAACAGCGTATCCATTGTCGTCTCAGCTTCACGGCTGTGGATCAGGAAAAACGGCGTGAAGCCTGTGGTGTCTTGTCTAGCGGTATTGTAAGAAAATGTCACGACTGGCAGAATTGTATCCCAATCCTTCTGCTCAACATCGACAGCATATCGGCTAACGTCTTGTTAAAACGCTCCGCAAGACCATTTCTCTGAGGATGGTCTTCTACAATTTTGCGATCACTGGAGCTACAGCAGTCGACACAGGTGTGGTGACAGCATAGCGTGTGAGGTAGTCAGTGCAGATTATTATCCATCGGTTACCGGTTGTCGACTCGGGGTACCTCCCTAAAAGATCGATCCTAACTCGGTGGAATGGAGCTGCTGACGGCGGAATCGGTACGAGATGTTCTGGAGGTAATTGCGGCACATGCTTCCGTCGATGGCACTGTTAGCAGTGACTCACATAGTGCTTGACAGATCGGTAGAGAACTTTCCAGTAATACCTGCATCTGATTCTGTCTAGGATCTTCACGAATACCAGACGACCGGATAGTGTAGCATCGTGGAAATATTTGAGAATAGCGGGCTCGTGATGAGCTGGAACGACCAGTAGCCATTTGGGGCCCACTGAATCGTAGTTGCTCTTATATAATGATCCGTTTGTAAGTTGGAACTTCCTATTGGTCGGTTCTCCATTCTCCTAGGCCTCTACTGTTTTTAATAGTGCTGGATCTTCCCTCTGTTCAGCTTTAACGTCATCTAATTCAGTGAGGGCTGAAATTTCATTCATGCTGTTGTGTTCAACTAATGGATTCCTCGAAAGGAAGTCGGCATCCTTGTGTTTGCGACTGTTCTTGAATACCACTGTGACATCGTACTCTTGGAGTCTTAATGCCCATCTTGCTAGTCGAACTGTTGGATCCTTCAAGCTAGTCAGTCAATATGAAGACGGTGAATGGTTTGCCGAATAAATACGGCCGGAACTTGTTGATAGCCCAGATAACAGCGAGACATTCTTCCTCAGTTGTAGAGTAGTTTATCTCTGACTTTGAGAGTACTCTTGATGCATAGGCTACCACTTTTTCGGCACCTTCCTGAACTTGTACAAGCACTGCACCAATCCCATAACCACTGGCGTCTGTGTGAAGTTCCGTTTCCGCATTCTTTGGCGACGAAGAGGCACTTTTTTGGATTGAGGCGGAGTCCTGCAGCCTCAACACACTTTAACACAGTTGACAGGTGACTCAGATGTTCTTCGAATGTTTTCGAGAAAACGACAATGTTATCTAAATAGCAAAGACACGTCGTCCACTTAAGGTGTCGAAGCAAGTTGTCCATCATGCGTTAGAATGTGGCCGGAGCATTACATAATCCAAATGGCATTACTTGAAATTCATAGAGGCCGTCAGTTTCGTCAACCTCGATTTGCCAGTAACCTGTCTACATGTCTATAGTTGAGAAGTATGTAGCTCCTTTCAAGCATTCTAAGGTGTTGTCAATGCGCGGCAATGGGTAGACATCTTTCTTTGTGATTCTGTTCAGCCGCCGATAGTCGACACAGAATCGCCAGGTTCCATCCTTCTTTACGAGGACCACCGGAGACGACCAAGGACTCTCCGAAAGTTGAATAATGTCATCTTGCAACATTTTCTCCACTTCCTCCCGAATTATCCGTCTTTCAGCAGGCGACACTCTATACGAACGCTGGCTAATTGGTGGATGATCCCCAGTATTGATACGGTGCTTCATCGTGCGCCGTTTCGTCTGAATTTTCCCCTGCTGAGGTGTGAATGCACCCGAAAATTGCCGTAGTATATTTAACACCCGCTGGCGTTGTTCCTTGGTCAGTCCAGGCCCTATTGGCAGTTCCACATTTGTTTCCTCCAGCGTTTTGTCTGTACTAACAGCAGGGCATGGGTCTTCATTGATGACGTTGAGCTCACCGTCCTGGATTGGTTCAGCTGTCCCGATACACATTCCCTTGCGGATAAGTTGTGACTGCTCGTGACAATTTGTGATCCAAATCTCTCCTTGATCACCGGTAATGCTTATGATAGCCGCTGGTATGTAAATGTCTTTGGTGAGCCTGATAAACGTTTTACTATCAAGAAGCACTTCACAGTTTAATCGCCCATCTGTATTTGTGACTGTAACTCTTCTCATCGTTAACGGCGGGATCGTCACATTCTCAACGACGAATAACTTCCCAGAAAATTCTGTATTACGTGTATCCGTCGGAACGACTTCCTCAATTTGCAGCTCAGCTCTTCCACAGTCAATGATAGCTTGGGATGCCTGAAGGAAATCCCATCCGAGGATGACATTGTGACTACATTCTGTTAACACGACAAATTCAAATGGCTGGGTTCTGTTGTTGATGGTTATTATTTGACTCAAGTTCCTGCTGGCTGGACGTACTTTCCATACGCGACCTTCACCACAGTCGCCCCAGTATCACAGAACATTGTCTTCTTTAGTGTGCGGCGGTAATTATCCGACAATATAGAGAAAGACGCTCCTGAGTCAACAAGTGCCCGGACAGGTTGGCCGTCGATTAGGACGTCGATGAGATTTCCCGACATCTTAACGACTGTCGTCCATGGAGGATTTTCATCTGCGGCTGCCTCACCTCCGTAGATGGTCGCCTCGCTTATTTTCCTGAGTGCGACGGCTAGGGGAGCGGCTGGTGCCTCTGTACGGCGACGATGAACGGCTGCGGCGCGTCGGGGAGCGAGCTCGTCTAGGGTACGACGATGGGCTTCTTCCCATAAGTCGACTGAACCCATCAGCAGGTTATTGCCTGGGATACAACTGCTCGGATGGCTGATGTCTTGCGGCAAAATAATCGTAGAATACTCACCTCCTCTCTCTGCAGTAGCGTATGACATGTCCAGGGCGCCCACAGTGGAAACACAGTGATGTCTTGTCTTCTGTGCTCCAGACGTCTGTTCTTCTACGGCGCGTCATAGTTACCAGGGGAGTTGGTTGTGGTCGTCTCGGTCGGTTCATGTGCTGCCGTTTGGCGGCTGCAGCGTAAGTCATAGCAGGGCGACGTAATTCTTCACGTCGGGTGCGATTGACGGGGCAGACAGGAGCTAATGTCTGAAATACCTCTTCCTCAGCGCTGTCGGCTCCCTCGTGACTTACAGGGCTTACATCCATGGCCATAATCTGAAGCTCGCTCGGTCTAACAGTCCCGGTTGCCATAAATTCTTGTAATTCTTCTCTTACAATTTGTCGTATGAGAGAAGCTAAGTCATGCTGGTCTTCCACAACGTCCATAGGAATTACATTGAGGAGTCTGTCATACTTCTTGCGTCCATCCCTCCTTTGTTGCATCTCTTCAATACGCTGGCACCACTTAATGAACTCTTCTGTCGTAGCAACGTCTTTTATCAGAAGAGCTTGGTACATATCTTCTGCAATACCCTTCATCAGGTGTGTCATTTTGTCCGCCTCAGTCATGTTCGGATAGACTATGTTACACACGGCCAAAAAACTCTGTATGTACGATTATGTCGGCTCACCATGTCGTTGGGCCCGGTTCTTCAGTTGTTCTTCCGCCGAACGGATTTGTCACTGGCGGTCTCCAAACGTCTTCGTAAGTTCCTCTTGGAACGTCTTCCAGTCATTCAACTTGTCTTCGTTGTTCTCGAACCATTGCTGGGCTGTTCCGTCCAGATAGAAGTAAACATTGGCCAAGCACATCGTATTATCCCACCTGCTACTCGGTCGAACCCTTTTAGCCATTTGTTGGGTCCTGTCCAGCGTCTCCAGAGAACACCGACGGGTGTCTGATGTGCAGATGGCTTACCGCTGGTTTTGTTTCCATGGTTCTTCTGATGATACAGACTTTTGGGAGTATGTACTCGTTAAATCTCTTGCATTCCGGATCCAGTCCGTGTAAGCGACGGCTCTTACGTTGCCTAATTGGAGCCACGGTGATGCAGCTGTTGCACAGGATACCCGGCGCCTCCACCAAACAATGTGACATCGAAATGGGAGCAGACTTGACTTCTAAGGCAACTAAACACAGCACTTATACTGTAAGCACGTTTATTATGAACTTTTTTTTACATGAAATTAAAACAACTGTATGTATACAAACGTGAAATAAATAGCAAAAACCATTGGAATCAGCTAACAACCCTAACCAATCCTTGTCTTTCAAAAAGGATTTTCAACATGTTCCCATATTTCTTTTTCTAATCTGGGTATTTTTTTTTAACTCTTTCGTACTGAATTTTCATGTATAACTGAAAATCTATTTCATTATTCGGACCCAAATTGGTAGCTTACATAGTTACCCATTATCCAGTGGATGGCATTGTTTTTCGTCTGAGGGAAATAGTTTATTTGCGGCCGATATACAAGCTCCGAAGTAACATTATCAGGTGTAGCCCTTGTCAGAAGCGCGATTTTGGATCGCAACCAATGCCAATTATTAATGCGTCCATTACAAGTGAATCTGTGGCGTACTGTGTCCACCAGATTACATTTCAAGCAGAGATTTGTGTCATTGCGACCGATAGCGTAAAGTCTTTCACTCTCGGGCAGAGTGCTCTGCTATTTATACACAGACAGAATTTACCAGAAATTAGAAGAACAGTTAACATAAGAAACAAGTAGAATTTGCAAGTGAACATAAGAAATATGTAGACACTTCTGGAATTGTTAATTAAAAGGAAATAAATTTTTGCCGGTGGGCGGGATTGAACCGGCGACCTTCAGCACCGCAGTCCGTGACGCTATCCCCTGCGCCACGCCGACAGTCGGTGTACATGCTCTCTCGCGGCAATATCTTATAAAGGGATTCATAACCATTTCAATTGAGTATATCTGACATTTTACAATCATTTAACAGGCGTTGATTACTAATATTGAGAAAAAAGATCTAACAGTGACTCTCGCAAAATTATAATAGTATAGTCGTTTCAAATCACGACGTAACACATATACCGAATAAGAGAAGACTGATTACGCAGTGTACAATTGTTTAAATAATACCCGAACAAAGATATGAGATAACATTCACGATGATATTAAATTTTTGTTGTTGTCGGATGTAAAGTGTTACCAAGGACGCCAATGAACTGTTTTTTACATCACTGCACTCATATTTTGATTAAAATTCAATACGGCGTCAGTTACTATTAATATCGTTTCACAAGGGGACGCTACATGGTCATCGGGAAGCATTTGAGCATACTTTACATGAGTTTGTGAAATCGATTCCACAGCGTCCTCTTAACACTTACACATACTAGCAGTTAGACATTTTTATACCATTGAATTTCATATGTTTTACATTCATTGATAATCTACGTTCCATAATTGTCTTCTTCAAATATTTAAGTTCAGTTATAATTACCTAGCTTTCTTTAGGCCTAAATTGGAGATGTAACCATAATCCCTAACCTACTCCAGATAGCGATGGGCTCCTTCAATTGTGGCATGAGCCTTAAGGTAAAACCGGCAAAACCTAGGTGGAGCCTATGTTTACACCTTTTACTTCATTGTCAGTGCTTTTGGTGAATAATATGCATAAATTGAAGTTTACGTAACAAAATCACACATCAGCTGAAATTTAAATTAATGTTTGCAGAATGTAGATAAATTACAATTTCAGTTTCAGTTAGGAATACGATAGCGTTTGTCATTTAATTTTACACTTCCTAGTTAGTTTGTAGAATCCAACGTATTATTCATAGTTTTGAATAATTTTTAACTTCATATTGAATTGTGTAGATTTATGGACGACGTATCGTTGGGCTTTAACCCCCAGGCTGTAGTAGCGCTGCCAGATTGCGTTGTTGTTGATGAGTGGGTCTCTATGTTTCTATGTGTGTAGCAATCTGCTGAGCTGAGGTCTCGTTCGGTCTTGATGCTCCAACTTGCAGCACTTTAAATGGAATATATCGTAAAGGCAGTATGAGAAAATGAAGTTATTTGAATTAATGTTTTATTTGGATGCAATTCTACACAATTCGTTGATCTCATTATTGCCATGGTTGCTGTTATACTTTCTCGTAAAAATGTACCGGCCAATCACTTTCTCTTGCGCGAATGTTTATGGGCACATGGTTACAGCGTCACTTATTATTATTATTATCGTTATTATTATTATCGTTTCACCAGGTGACGGTACCATTGCAAAATGTATAAATTCAGTAAAAGACACGAATACGTATTTTCATTAAATTTCCATCTTGAGTGAATCATATATATGAACAATGAGTAAGATATGCATCTTCATTGTTTCGCGGCGCAATGACTGTTCAAAAGTTTTGGGCGTGCCGCCACTTCTTCTAATATTTCGGCTGAGAACCATCCAGCCATCTTCAAAAAGAGTAGAAGACTGACGCTCCAGCACGCGCTTCGTGCTTATAAAAGTGCGGTCGCGCTACTGTGCATGCGGCCACAGATTATCGCGGAGAAATCGATCCACAAGCAAATCTAGTTTACAACGGAAATCGAAAAAGAGAAATGCCTTCTATTTCCTGATGTAATGGTACGACGTAAAGACGATGGCACGTTAGGTTATTCAGTATGTAGGAAACAGACGTATACTGATTTATAGTTACATGAAAATAGCTGTCATCAACCGTGCCAGACGATGAGTGTTCTCAGAAAACTGGTATATAGAGCACGCGTAACTGCTGATGACAGCCGTCTGCAGGACGAGCTTCTACACCTGGAGATTTTGAAGCAAACGGATACTCTCCACAGCAGATACATAAGGCACCACGTATGAAGCCAACGGTATGTGTAAAGAACACAGAAGATGATGCAGAAATTTTTAAATCCATGGCTTTTCTGCCATCATGTGTTGGAAATCTGTCGTCGAAAATCGTACGATTCTGAACAAACACAAAATTATGGCAATTTTTAGACCCCCCCCCCCCCCCCCCCCACTAAAGACTGCAGCAGTTTTGGGTTCTATCAAAGATGATTTGGAGCTCCGGAAGGCCGGGGTTAACAAGATTCCTTGTGAATGTGGCTTTTCATACATATGGCTGACGACACTTACAGTCCAAGGAAGATGCACGGAACACCAAAGATATACACGTCTCTTACAACCTAATAAATCGGCAGTGGCAGAGTACTGTACTGATAGTGGACACTCCATGATGTACGACACCGCCTAAATCTTAGCCTCCACTTCATCTTTCTGGGACTCAGTGCTGAAAGAAGCAATTGAAATTTTCTTGGGGACGAATTTAATTAACCGAAACAGCGGCCTCGGCTTAGATAAATCTTGGAATCCGGCACTTTCTTTAATAAATTCACAAAGACGCCGCCACAGCACGGATCATAACAAATCAACTTATCCTCGATAATCGACCATGCAGCCACAGACATAATTTACACACACGTGTACTTCCTTGACGCCAAGTAACGTCTTTGTGGCCGCTTTTTCAGTAGCCCGGTCCGCGCGTTTGTAAGCGTGAAGCGTGTGCTGCAGCGTTAGTCTTACACTCTCTCTGAAGAAGGCTGGACGGTACTCAGCCGAAATATTGGAATAAGTCTACTTTATGCGCTGCACGCCCGAAACTTCTTTGAACACTGAGTAAGATAATTTCCGCAGATAAGGGTTGTCACCGGAGTCGACTTAGTACTATGACATTATGGAAGATTAACACTCAAAAAATACAGCTCATCGGTTGCAAAGCTACAGGTTGATTACCAAGGTTTCGGCTTGAACTATGGAAACATTCATCAGAAGTGCGAAAGTTTTAGTTACATGGAATGAACAGTGGTTTTTGAGCAAAAGAGCTCGGTGTTTCACTAAGTGTGCCTCTGTAACTTATAAAATAATAGGTGACGGAAATTTTAATGCGGTAGGTCAACACAAGAAATATTACACTTTCTGCGGAGCTATGAACATAGTTTATTGTATCATTTTCCAAAGAGTTACACAAGAAAGATATATATTTTTTTAAATGGAACAATAGTTTTTCCTATCGTGTATTGGATTCGTTTAAACCAGCTGCGTCCAAATCAGTTTAAACTACATTCCTATCACTTTAGTTTGGGAGCTACAACCCTTCAAAGTTCCGGGGGCGGAGGATGCGATAGCGTAGCTGACTGGCCGAGTGGCTGTTCCCTGTGGCACGGCCCACTGTCTCAGGACCACCAGCCAGTCAGCTACGCTGTAGTAGCCTCCGCCCGGACCCATGAAAATGAGAAAATTAACGTTTTTTGTTATTTGATTTTAAAATTATCTGGAGTTTTCTGAATAAAACAAATCGAGATTCACCCTTGTAAGTGAATTCTGTGTTTTTTATAGCTGCAAAGTTGATGCGCCATGTAAATAGTTGTAATGATTTGGTGTGTCACCTCTGATGGCGACGTTGGTTGCAAGCAGGGTATCTTTGCGGAAATAGTATTTTGTTATTCAACGTTGTATGGCTTTATCTCTGTGACAAGTTACTGTTGATATCGATAAACATAAACACTATCTGTGTGTGTTGACTTGTGAAGTTTGCGTTGTGTTGTTTAGCTGTTCACATTTTGAGCATTTGACGAATTTTGCTCGAACCTGTTTTACAGATTTGGTTTTTGGATATCAGTATTCCCCGTTTCAGCAATCGAGTGTTTAAGAAAACGCACAATGAGTGGAAGAAGAAATCTTTCGTTATTTGGAAGGGAGAAGCTTCTCAGACTGCTTCATGAACTACTCCAAATGAATGTGATAGAACTTCCAGCAAGAAACATTGTGATAGCATCGAAAAATTTGAAAACTATGAAAGTGAATGCAATAATTAACATTTCTTTGCTCTTTAATATTTAGAAACATAACGTATTATGCCAAGTTTGCAAAGTAGCGGACTGGAATTGGAAATAACTTTACTCATTGGTTTGGCATGTGAAATGTTATTGAAGTGTAACAAATGTGCTGCAGAAGTTTCATTTTATAATTCTAACAGTACTTCTTGTAGCGATTATAGTGGAAATGTTGCATTGGCAAGGGAATTATGAACTTAACGAAACCACCAACTAAGTATGGATTTTATAATGAATTGGTTGGAACTTCTGCTGAAGATATTGCTCAAGCAACAATGAAGAAAGTAGTTGAAGAAGGTGTGACAGATAATGGAAATGATAGAGATTTAACTGTTGCTTTAGATGGATCAAGGCAACGTAGAGGTCATAAATCTACAAATAGAGTTGTGACAGCTACCAGTGGAAACAGTTAGAAAGTAATTGATGTTGCTCTCAAAACACTGTAGATGTAAAAGCAATAAAAAACATAGTGAAAGTTGTGAAGCAAATTTTCACGGCACGAGTGGAGTGATGGAAGTAGAAGGAATGAAATATATTTTTTCCAGATCACAGTAGTGGTTTAATGTACGATACACTAACTATCTATGATGTGGTGATTCTAAGGGATATAAAACTGTAGAGGAACTAAACCTTTATGGCAATGAAATTCACATTAAAAACCAGGAATGCATTTGACATCTGCAGAAGCGCATGGGGCTCGCTTGTGCAAACTATAGCAGTCATTAGGATCCCAGAAGCTTATTGATTGTAAGACACTTGGAAGAAGAGGAAGACTGAAGGATGAAGCAATTGATAGACTGCAGAGGTATTATGGGTGTGCAATTAGACAAATTACAAGACGAATTGATCATATGAGGAGAGCAGAATGGGCATTATTTATTTCATACTACATCAACAAATGAGCACGGACAACATGCACCGAACCCCACAGGGCGATGGTGTAAGTACCAATCAGGAAAGGATTATCCCCGTAAAACAGTTTGCCAAATACTATAATTCATGTAAGTAAGCCAATATTCAGAGACTTATCACATTCAAATTTAATCAAAATATCCACGGGTGTACTGCCGGTCCAGGGTGCCATCAGCTCTGCTCTTGACCAAGACGTCAAGGAACGGCAATTTACCCGCCGTTTCAGTCTCCATAGTGAATTTGATGTTGGGGTGTATGGAGTTCAGATGTGTAAGGAAGTCAAGGAGTTTATCCATACCATGTGGCCATACCATAGTGTCGTCCACGTAACGGAAAAAGCAAGTAGGTATTCATTCAGATGATGCCAGGGCTTCCTCCTCGAAATTCCCCATGTACAAATTTTCGACCACAGGGGAGAGTGGGCTACCCATGGCGACTCCCTCCATTTGTTCGTAGTATTCGCCATTGAAAAGAAAATACGTTGAGGTCAAGACATGCCTAAGAAGTTCGGTGGTCTTCTCGTCAAACTTCTGACCAATCAAATCTAGTGATTCTCGAAGGGGCACCCTCTTAAACAACGAAACGACGTCAAAGCTCACCATGATATCTGACTCATCCAGCATGAAGCTGTTAAGGCATTTAACAAAATTCACAGAATTACGGATGTGATGAGGGCATTTACCCACATAAGGACTTAATATTCCTGTCAAGTATTTGGCCAACAAATATGTAGGTGCTCTGCTGTTACTTTTATGGGACGTAACGGCACCCAATCTTTTTGAACCTTAGGGAGTCCATAAAGTCTTGGCGGTACCGGACCTTGAGGTAGCAGTTTCTTGGCGACACCCTCCGGTAAATCCGCATCCTTGAGAAGCGCCCTCGTCTTGTTTTCCACCTTCTTTGTGGGGTCAACGCTGATCTTCCGGTAGGAATCGTCATTTAGCAGGCTCTGCATCTTTTCAGTGTAGTCCTTAAGGGAGACAACAACCGTAGCCTTTGTCAGCCGGTAAGACAACAATTTCAGGGTGCTCCCTCAGGTCACGAATGGCCGCCCTCTCTTTACTAGTGATTTTCGACTTCATGGGCTTGGATTTCTTCAACGCACGACAAGTTTCACGACGTATTTCCTCAGCTGATTCAGGCGAAAGTCGAACTGCAACCTGTTCAACAGCACTAATAAACCTGCGACCGGTGTGAACTTGGGGGTAGGAGCAAAGTTGTGTCTTTTTTCCAAAACTGAGACCGCATCATCACTCAACTCCATGCCACTCAGATTGACGACAGTCTTGCACGGAACCTGCAGAGATGGTTTGTGAAGGAGGCTTGAGAACTTAGTTGTTTGACGTCCTGTTGCCTTCTTATGGGCGGAATCGGCTGCAACCGAAGTAACACCATCAATCCAATCCCAGGAAAAAGACGTGAAGTGACTAGCCAGTTGCAAATGCAGTTTGAATAGTTCCAGTGAGATGAACTCAAGGCTACGGTGGGTGAAATGCACCCTCTCACGAAGCAATGCTAGGCTTGCCCGTTTTTTAATTCTCTTGGCTCCTGCAGAATCGATGTGATGCGTAATCTTAGCAAAATTTGGAACAACATTCTTGGAACGACATCTCTTTAGAAAAACCAGAGTACTTAGCAAACTACATCTACGGTGGCGCATCTTTTCAAATTTCTTCATGCTGCTATACATCTCCTCCCCGTAAAGGTGTATGATGTGATTCTTCAGTTTCTCCCGGCGTATTTGATAATCAAAATATCCACGGGTGTACTGCCAGTCTATAGTGTCCAAAGGGCACGGTATTTCGGCGATCATACATGTCGCCATCATCAAGTGAACTGACGGACTGAGCTCCTGGAAACGCGCCGGCACGGAGATCCGCACGCTACGGCTGCTCGAAGGGAAATGGGTTCTAGCCCGGTAGCGGGCGATTTAAATACCCTCGGCGGTGTGAGGCCTCTGTCCGCCGTGGTCGTCACTTCGTCACATTTATTTGAAGAATGTTTACATGGGAAAACACAAAATCCAAATGATAGTGTAAATACTTTAACTTGGAATAGGATTCCCAAAAAAGTTTTTGTATAGATAATAACTTTGCATTTTGGAGTATATGATGTGGTGTCAACATACAATGAAGGAAAAATTATCATATGTGACGTGCTGAAACGTTTAGTCTTGAACCAGGGCATAAAACCATTTCCACAATGCGCCTAATTGACGAAGGGGTGCAGGAAGGACAGACAAAAGCCTACAACCTTAAGCAAAAGGGAAGAAAATACCAGTGAAAAGGAAACTAACGCTGTAAAGAGAGGTGGAGGCTGATAATCCATCACATGGGGCAGAATAGCATTAAAAACCTTTGGAAGCCATTTCCCGTTAACTTTAAACTTTTCATATTTAAGGGACATTGTCTCAAAAATTGCTAACAGTAGATTCATTTCCTTCATTTTTATAACAAATTGAAAAAAAAATTGTATAATTCAAGAGTTATAGAAGAAAATGTGCAAAATTTTAAAGAAAAAAAATAAGCATCTGTTTAAAAAAATCGTGAAAGAAAAATCAATAAATCTTTCTTAACATGGCATAATAACTTTGTAGAGAAATGTTCGCTGAGCATGTAGTCCAAATTTCGGAGCAATATTTTTAATGTTTCTTCTATTTGCTAAAATTAACAAGGAGGAGGTGCATCGTTCCAGCTTCTCTTAAAGGCTACGGTTTGTGAAACCGTGACATAACCAAAACCTAGGAAACTTTGTAACTCATAGTACTCTCTGCCCATTTTGATGCATTATATGTGAGAAATACAGCACTGCTGCTTCCATTCAATGTTCAGTAAAACAATTCAGAAGTTTTAACAGCAAGAGCTGCTTTCACCTGTAAAGGAGACATAGTTTGAGTGCCGTGAGACTACCGCACATCTACATAGCTCTTCAGATTTATCTGTATATGCTGGAAAGCCACTACTGTGCAGAGAGTTTGATAATAAAGGAACAAAATATCAGCATGTGATTGCCTAACAGTTCCTATACTTACAGAAACAGTGTCACTGATAGAACTAAGTAAAATATACACGACCCATCAGTTGCCACAGTCTCTTGATGCAGATATTGTTCGTATATATGTAAATAATTAACCACAATAATGGTTACAATCTCATAAATATATTCTGTAAACAATAAATGTCATATACTGGGATATCTTTAGCCAGTATTAAGTTGTAACTATGATATTTTAATGTGGATATTTATGTGAAACGTCAGCACAACTGAATTATGGAGGTTTAAGTTGTCATATGCATTTCGCCTTTATCTGAAAGGCATAATTAGTGGCATATACATGATTAGGGTTTACAATATTTCGTTTTTGTACGTTTTTAGTATTGTATGTTATAAACAGTTCTGGTGTATTAATGTTCTGTGGATGGTGGTTTACATTTAGTGCTGCTTGGTAACATCAGGTTGTTCTCTTCCCATAATATTTCTTTTGCGTTATTTTGTTTTAACCATTTCACCACTAGAACCCTTAAGCACATACCATTTTGATAGTGCTGAATTTTTCTTTATATATTACAGGCCACTGTTGATGCCTTCCAAATAAAGGAGAAATGCATATGGCAATATAAATCCTTCCTGCAGCTGTGAACTAACCTGCACACTAAAGGAAAATGATGAGAGTATTGGAGGCTAAAGTAATGATGGTAGTAGACACTACAATCGTCGAAAACTGACTAGATCGATACAGATGTTCATATTTATTATCTAAAGATCTATGAAATCACAAAGATAAAACCTTTACCTAGTTAAGGCTGTCAACTCACTACTAGGTACAGACTTGATTATTGACAATGGACTTTTCTTTTGTAGTTCACGATTTTTGTTTGCTGTTATAGATCCCTCAGACTTACACATCGTAGAAACAATCTTCAAATAGGATTTGTTCAGCAAAACGCAAAAGATAAGAAGAAACAAAAATTATTTAGGGAAAAATTGCAGCATCCCTAACTTATCGATAAACACGGAAAAAGTATTGGTACTTATGGCCAAAGTCCCAATTTTTGTTTTTGTTCAGTTCCGAATATACGGGGGGGGGGGGGGGGGGGGGACGGCAAAATGAAAGCCGGCACCTGGTGGCAGAAATCCACCCGAGGCTACCGGTGAGAAAATGTTTATTTATTGAAACGATGTCGTTATTTTTTGTTCATTAATTAAAGAGCACAATACTCGACTGGGTGAGGCTTTCGAAAGACTAAGGAAACGTAATTTGAAATTGCTGGTTGATTAGTGTGAATTGTTAAGGAAAGAGGTCACATATTTAGGACATGTCTTAACTGAAACCAGTTTAGAACCAGATAGAAATAAGTCGAAAGCAGTGGCAGAATATTCTCAGCCGAAAACAAAGAAAGAGTTAAAGAGCTTTTTGGGGGTAATCGGATACTATAGGCGGTTTTTGAATGATCTCAATAAAGTGGCGAGACCACTTCACGAGTTACTGAAAAAAGGGGTCAAATACTAAAAAAGAGAAAGCGTTCCAAGTGCTGAAAGAGAAGCTGCTACAGCCACCTATACTACAGTATCACGATTAAAAAAATATATAATCATCACGGATCTAACCAGGAGACTATACAGACTGTTCTTATCAAGGAGAATTGGCTAACGATCTCTCCGTAGCCTATGCATCCAGAACTCTGAACAAGGCAGAAAGAAACTTTAGTACAATCGATAGAAAGTTGCTAAGGAAAGGAACAAGATGTACTATGACCGTGATCAGAATCCAAAGGAATTTAGAGCGGGTCATTAGGTCCTATATATTATGAGAGCGTTAGAAGGGGCAGAAGTCGTAAGTTAGATTCTCAGTAGAGGGGTCCATACACTGTCGTAAGAATAAGAGGACCAACAGTGGTCGTTCGATTGAAGAGAAATAAATTCCTAACAGAAATGCAAATCGGTTAAAGGAGTTCTACTAAAGTGGAACTTTAGTTTAAATTTCAGATGTGGAAACTGACTGCCTTATGACAGTATTGGCAAGGTACAAATCAACAGTGTGACGTGGAAATTGTTAGCTATAATCACTTAGGAGAACTCCATGGAAAAGCCGATGAGACAGAAAGATTGGCACACTTATCAGTAGGGTACTGTAAACGAAAGTTAGCAAGTTTGGAATTAGGCGAAAAATAATGTCCCGTGGTGGAACAAGTCCTAGATAGGCACTTGAAGTAGATCAGGACATCTCAGGATTTAGTTGGACAATTACCCCGACACGAAACACGGCAAAAACGAGGCGTGTTAAATTTCGTGGGGTACGTTAGTAAGATACTGTTTGGGACATTAGATGAGCAGGATGCCTCCTATTTCAAATCAAAGTCTGATTTAATTGAAAATGAGCAAAGGCACCTGCTTAAGCTGATAAACCATGTGGCAGTGGTTAAATCTACCTTGACTAGTTTCAACCACACGGTGGCTAGTCTCGCACGTAATGACGAAATGATTGTCAGTAATATGGAAAAGCTCCATATACAGATGAATGAATATGCCAATAGCACGGATCAGAAGATACAACATTTATCTGTCATTACCACCGTAAATGAACAACTAATACAATTAGTACCCGTTTTTACTGAATTAGAAAGGGAATATGAGCTATTAATTTCTGACATAGTCAACACTCAGAAAGGAATACTGGAACCTCACATAATTAATCCAGTATAAATACTAAAATATTTACTTTTAATTCGTGGTGAGATAAATGACAAAACGTTCCTCATCGCTCTTACTGAACAAAGCGGGTACTAGTTACTGCGCGTAATTGATGTTGATGTGATTATTTCCGATCACATATTAAGTTATGTGTTGAAAGTGCCGTTAGTGGAAAACGAACTATTCAATTTGTACAGAGTTTTACTCCTACCTTCAGAAGTTGAGGGAGGTCAAATATTATTCATTTATATACAGCCAGAAACCGATTATTTATAATTGACGAAGCAAAGCGGCACTATGCAACTCTGAGCAACGAACAATTATTCTGTAAGAAGATAGATCGAGTTCGCGAAATTTTAATGTTGACATATGGTCATGAGATGTGTGAAGCAAAAATGCTACAACCCGCACGGGAAGTTCCTAAAAATTGCATTCAGAAATTTGCGAAATTAAATGGTATATATGGACTCCATTGAGTCAAGGTCAATAGTTGTTTGTTGCTCCCAAAGATGAGGGCTCAACAGTATTGTGTAATGACCATACGACAACCGATGTACCAATCAAAGGTACTGGGAAACTGAAATTTTATGGCAAATGTAGGGGATATGAAACCCAAGTATTCATACAGTGAGCAAATGAAACTAACTCTTGTTACCGGTGAAGACATAGTGCTCGCTTTAAACATGCAAATTAATTGCTGTGAAGTTAACTAGAAAATGAGGAACATTTCCGAACTAAAGTTAGACATGCCTTTGGAGCTCGTGATACAACATTTAGATGACAAAGTTGCAGATCATAGAACACCAGAAATAGAGGAGGAGATAGTTTTCCAAGAACAGCATAATTTCTCATATGATTCTTGGTATCATTATTCTTTCTGGTCGTATCTAGGAGTCGAAATAGTAGTTTTAATTGTTGTATGTTGTGTATGCCGATATTGCAAATGTTGCAGGGAATGTTTTCGATATCTGTGGATAGGCACGGGTCAAATGACCATAGTGAACACATACGAGAGGTCATAAATGATAAATATTCGTAGCAGGAACCACCGCGCCCAATCCGACCAAATACTGAAGACCCTTAGACGCGCTCTAACACTCTGTTATCAATACCAGCTTCACGCAAACATCAACGATAAGACACACCACTGCAAAATCAAATGTTTTAGCTCATAAGAAAATAGTTTTATCCATCAGAAAAATATGTATACACAAAAATGAAAACGTTTGTGTTGATGTAGTTTTAGTCATTGTAACTATGAGGTACACTTTCTGTTTATGTACATATATACGAGTATGTGACGAATATCAGTAATGATGTGTCCAATAAATATTGTCTATACGTACTGTGAACCAAAAATATCAATGATGTTCATGTACCGTGTGTAAAATGTATAATTTCAGTACGTTGGTGAAAAATGATTATATATTATATATAAAAGGAGTAAAGACACTGAGAATATGCTTGTGAACAAAGGTGAAAATGTCATTTATAGAAATAAGATATTTTCACTACAAGCCAGATCACAAATTTGTTGCCAAGACTGCCAACAAATTTTTCCCGCGGGGGGAGATGTATACTATTACGGTCGAATTTGCTAAGAGGCTGGTGAAGCCAAAGGTGTTGGAGCGCGCCACTGCAAGCCGCGTCCCGTCCGTCCGCGGCATCTAAAAGACGCGCCACGGCCGAGTTCCGCCGCACGATGGCCGATGGCGCCGCCTCTGAGGGCCTGCAGCGCCGCCCGCGGTGTGCGAGGCGTGCCTCAGTTCATGTGTAGCTCTCGCCGGTCTCATAGGTCCACGTTAACTGTGTCCGTCACTTGTCACCACCGTACCCTGCATATGTGTAAATGTTGTACCGTCCATGAGTATTCAATAAATTACACTGTTACAACAAAAGGGACGCACTCCTAGCTCAGAAATTAAGACCTCCGCGGATAACAGGCTAAGCGGCACATAGAAAAGCTGTAGGAAGTAACCAGAAACAGATAGCCTTTCGATCGACAGCCGCTATCAGCCACCGTCCCCGGATGGCGGTTTCTCTTTTGAAGAATAAGCAGGTAACGCCATACCGCCTATAGGTGCTGTTGTAATCTGTCAACTTAGAACTTCGTCGCCCACAGGCACCTCTTAGAGACGTAACAAAGATAATGCCAGTCCTTGGGAATAGCAAAGTCAGTGGATCCCCGAGGAGTGAGTGAGAGGGAAAAAAGGAAAACTGCTGGTCAGGAGCCCCACTCAGGAGAGAGCCTAAGTCGCGCCCACGTGACGTTAAAGCATAGCGGTGGCCAACAGGAAATTATCAGGTACCGGTAAGTTGGGAAAATTGTGCCCCAACAGTAGTCTATAAAATTCCAACGTTTTGATCGAGAGGGGAGTTCGCTGATAGACGAACTCGTCACGGAATCGGTGTCGTTTGTCGCTAGCCTCGGGTAGCTCCGCGGTAGTCCGTTTCTCACAGGGAGTGCGTTTTTCCAAGAATGCTACGAGGAAGGGTAGCTGTATCAGGCTCTTTCCCCAGTAAACCTAGCCACTGACTTCTGCTGTAGAAACAGGTGAATTGTTTTGGTTTTCCAAGTGAATAGCATCAGTGTAGTCTTATTAGTAGATGGGATGCAATAAAATATTTCCATTTACCTACGAGTTCCTTAGGGGTTTGAAGCAAGTATCCTTTCAAGTCACAGAATCTGTTTTTCTCGTAGATGCCTAGTACTTGTCTTTCTGCTCTGGACATGCACACTGACTTACGACCCCCTTTCCTCTCCTCTATGTTGGACACGACAATATATCTACCTTGGCCAGATCACAAACATGAAGGGACATGCAAGGCCTGAAATCTATCAACGCATCTATAGCAAGCATTTGTGAGAAATTTAACAGTATTCAGATCAAAAATGCCTTTAAATCTGAAGAAATCGGTATTTGCTCAATGCATTCTTCCGGTGCTGACGTATGGTTGTGAGACATGGACACTGAACTCATTTAAGAAATCGAAACTAAGGACAGCACAGAGAGCCATTGGAAGATCAATGCTGGGCTATACAACAAAGTGTAGGGAAAGGGCAGATGACATCCGATCTGTGACGAAGGTTAAGGACGGACATCTTCGAGCAAATGGCTCCTCGATATGGTAGTGGGCCGGACACGTCGCGAGAAGAAACGACAGCAGATGAACAAAGCTACTACTGGAGTCCGAGAGATCATCGTAGGCCTAGAGGATGACCATCGGACAGATGGGATAATATCAAGAACGTTGCTGGTAGGACCTGGCGTTCCACTTAAGAGGGCTGCTGAAAGCCTACCTGAATCCACGACTCGAAGAGGCCACATCATTTATTGGTTGGAATGGGTGGTGATGATGATGATGATAATGATGATATCAGACTGTTTCCTTTCTGAAGCAGCCATGGTTTACAAACTCATTTGGATTGTTGTGTCAAGCATGCCTCTTACGATAGTTGGTTTGACGGTCACCAGATAGTACTGGCTGTGGTCGTCGGTTTTATTTCGTCATTCGCCTCTATGACGAAACACTGATCGGATTCAAAGTCATGAAGTTGCGTTAGACGTCTCCTGGGGAGAGGTTAACAGTGTCGTGTATCGGGTGTTTTGCGCGCCTAGCGCCGCTGTCTCTGACAAGTTTGTCCTTGTGGTTCCTGTCCTCCGTGAACCTCGTTCCTGACATTGACCTTTGGTTAGGAGAAAGCGAGGTCATCGACTGAGACCAGGGCCCCTGCTTTCTGTCGTCCCGTACTCTCAGTCATTCCTAATTCCGGCTAAACCGGAATTTCGCGCCTGTTCGCTACGTCGGACAGTGTGCCTAACTTATAAGGGTCGACCAGTGCGTCAGATCCCCGTAAGTCGCCTGGACTCAAACTGCGTTACATCATACCGGCTGTGGCGCCCCTACATACGTCACGGAATGCCAACAGCACGCGCCCCAGAATATGTGACTACGCCCTCTACCAGTTAGTGTCCCAACGGCGGAAACTTGCTAAACGATGTATCACTATCCACTACTGCTACTCGTTGGCGGAGTGAGAAACCGTCTCTTTTACGTGTCTAGTTTATTATTCTTAGTGGAACCCCTTGTCTCTACTACTACTACTACTATATTGTCAGGAAATCGAATTTCAATAGTCCCGACAGCAAGAGGAAGAGAAAATCATTTGTGTTTCACGACACATCAATCTGTGTCTCTCGCTAAGATAATGTCCCAAAACCGCAGTCTTCTCTGGGTAATGAAAACGTTTGTGTAGATGGTGCTCTCACTTAATAGTTCGGATTTTCCGTCTGAACACAGTGGAGAGAATAGGTATTCAAAACAAATCTGTCATAAGGGCTATTCTGGACCTTCCCGGGACCCACGTGATTGCGTAAATCGCTGGTTTTCCGTCCATTTGCAGGACGTGTAGCTGCAAAACAGTCAGGCGTTTAGAAAGGTATGACCAGCGGCGTAACTATGGGGGGGGGGGGGGGATGAGGGGGATAGAACCCCCCCACCCAGATCCCTAAAAAAAATAAAAAAAAAATAAAGAGAGAGAGAGAGAGAGAGAGAGAGAGAGAGAAGAAAATTGTATAATAGCAATCTGTTAAAGGTAAAGATTGGAAACTCTGAGTGTTTTACCATAAGCTTTCATTGGATGGGAGTGAATTAATGTTCCACGGGAGTGGTAGACGGTAGTCTGTCTGGAAACTGACTAAAATTTTGCTCATCAAGCAGATCTTCCCCCACCCCTCCCCCCAAAGCCAAGTCCTAGTTACGCCACTGGGTATGACATTAAATGTATTTCCTCCGTCAGCTATGGTTACAGTGCTCCTAGCTCAGTAATTGTCTATGTACTGTTGAGGAAGCCTATGCGTCCAAAATCCCCTGTCATTGTTGGTATTTTTACATCGGACAGAAATCTGAATATTGAAACTCGTTATATTGAGCACCATCGTCACACACGGTTCCTTAACCTAGAGAAAACTGGGGTGAGCGATCAGTGTTTCACCGATCGACAAAAACTTACTTGTCATGACAAACAAATGGTTGCCTCTGTTTCTCGATATAAGGGATGTGGTTTGAAAGAATCCATTTAAATTCTTTCTGTCAACATTACAAATAGTGACAGGTGTTTCATCCTTAGTAAAATATAGAACCCTATATTAATAACGGTGAAAAGAGTACGGTTTTTCTCTCGGCCACCAGCATTGAAAAGCAATTTATCGTTTACGCTGGCTTCCACCACTGGAACGCTGTATGGTAGAGAGCTGGACGATCGATTATAGGGCACTCACTGTTGGCCTTCCACGGCGAGTATAGGTGCCGTCATTTGAGAGGGTGATCTCAATTCCTGCCTATCGGTGTAATAGCACACTCGTTGAGGAAGTCCGGCAGATGGGTCGGTAAAATACTGTGTCTAAATGACTTTCCTGAATCCGAGAAGAATGTCACCAAACTAAATATAACGTAGTCACCGTTAAAATTTATTTATACATTGTGTTTAGCACCAGATTTTCTATCTGTTTTGCATTTTGAGCAACCGTCAAGATGTTGTAGCTCTTATTACAGGCTTCTTCAACTTAAAGCAAGAGCAGACAAGTGTAGAAATTACAGAACTATCAGTTTAATAAGTCATGGTTGCAAAATACTAACACGAATTATTTACAGATGATATATTTTTGACGACGTTACAGCGTTCATTTTTAATGAAATAAATCGCAAATTGACATCACTTATGGCTTCACTGTACTAGGTTTAGATGTCATACCAATGAATGGAAAAACTTGTGGAATCTGACCTCGGGGAAGATCAGTTTGGATTTAGGAGAAATGTAGGAACACGGGAGGCAATACTCACATTACGACTTTTCTTAGAAGATAGGCCAAGGAAGGGCAAACCTACGTTTTTGGCGTTTGTAGATTTGAAGAAAACTTTTCACAATGTCGACTGGAATACGCTCTTTCAAATTTTGAAGGTAGCAGGGGTAAAATATAGGGAGCCAAGAGTTATATTCAACCTACACAAAAAGCAGACAGCGAAGTGCAAGAAAGGGACGCAGAGGTTGGGAAGGGAGTAAGACAGGGTTTGTAGCCTTTCCCCAATGTTGTTCAATCTGTACATTGAACAAGCAGTGAAGAAATGGAAGGAGAAATTTTGAAAGGGAATTAAAGTTCAGGGAGAAGATCGTCCCGGGCACGACGTTAAACTGCCTCCCAACCCAAGGTGTGGTGCGACCCGTGCTGAGGGGTGCGTGGCACATGGGTGGATGTGTCTCGAGCGGAGCCTCAGGGATACCAGGCGACCTCCCTGAGTAAGTTGCCTTGCACCGCGCGGGGTTATCGTGGTGTGGACTATATAAATCCCCAAATCTCGTGGTACTAAGATGAACACGGAGAAAAAAATTATTTTAAAAGAATCCGAGGGGCAATCTGAGACCTCATATACTCAAACATCGGGATCAGGACCGATGGAGTGCACTCCTACTTCTCAGTCAGGGTCTAGACCTGAGCAAGAAGCGGGAACTGTAACAGAGAAGGTGGACCAGATTAGGATTAAGGCCTTGTCTGGGGCTCAGAGGAGGAAACTTCTCAAGGAACAGAAGCAAAAGGAAGGAAAAGAATGGCTTCCTAAACATAAGAGGAGGGAATCAAAAGGGCTTGAGCCCAAGACCCCCAAAAGGGTCCAGAACCCAAAAGCCTCGACAGAGGATTTGAGGGTAATTAACCAAAGGGTCGTTCCGGAAGGACGAACCCTAGTGGTGGAGGTCGGAGAGAAGTCCCTGAAGGCAATGCGAGAGCAAGGCTTGAAACTGTTTTTAGGGTACCCGCAGTTCGCCGTCAGGGTAATCAAAGACCTTAAAGACAATAATATCAGCAAGATGGGGACTGGAAGTGCTGCAGATAAACCTGCAGCACAGTAAAGGGGCCACTGCTGCCCTGAGCCGTCGCCTGGGGAGACAGGAGGTGGACGTGGCCCTGATACAAGAACACTATTTATACAAAGGGAGTGTATCGGGCCTCAGTGGTACTGGAGGTAAGCTGATTTATGCCAGAAATCTAAAAAACTCCAGAACATGCATTTATGTTAGAAATGGAATACCGTTCATAACAATGATGGATTTTTGTTCCAGGGACATGGTGACCATCAGGATGCAGCAATGTGAGGAAGGTATCAAGAGGGAAATTGTTTTGGCCTCAGCATACCTTCCTTACGAAGACAGCTCTCCTCCTCCTTTGGAAGTGAGGAAACTGACGGACGCCTGCCATCGGCAAGGTGACGAACTGCTGGTGGGATGTGATGCCAATGCCCACAATCTATCGTGGGGCAGCAAGGACACCAACAGTAGAGGTGAGCACCTTCTTGAATTTCTCCTATGTAACAACTTGGAGATCCTGAATAGGAGTGATGAACTTACATTCAGGAATAGTAGAAGGGAAGAAGTAATTGACATAACTTTTGGTTCCATGATGATGGGAAGTTATGTCAAACAGTGGCATGTGGTCCTGGAGCCATCCTCGTCTGATCACATGTATATTAAATTCAAGGTTGAAATGGGAACCAGACAGACCATTATCTATAGGAATCCCAGGAAAACGGACTGGGAGACATATAGGAGAGATCTTGACTTCAGCCTATCAGAAATTAAAACTTCGATAAGGAATCCAGCAGAGTTTGAGGAAGTAGCAGAGGCCGTAACCTCTGCTATAGTGACCTCATACCAGGACAACTGCTCAATCACCAAGAAGTGCACAAATAGGAGTGTGCCTTGGTGGAATAATAACCTGGAAATGCAAAGGAAACAGGTACGAAGACTGTTTAACCTTGCGAGGTGCAAAGGACAATGGGCAAAATATCGTGAGGCCCTTGTCAATTACAACCTTGCCATCAGACGGGCAAATGAGTCATCCTGGAAGGTATTCTGCGAGGAAGTGGAGGGCACGGCTGATCAAGCGAGACTTCATAAAATCCTCACTAGGGTACCAACTAATCCAGGAGGAACATTGAGGAAGGAGGATGGGGAGTATACAAAGACAGCACATGAAACGCTGGAACTGCTCTTCAAGACTCACTTTCCTCAATATACTCTGGGGGATAACTCAGACCAGAATGCGATTGCTGAGAGACAACGGTTCTCAGGTATTCGCAAAGAGGACTGGGATCTGGCCAAGGAGTGTGTCGATTTCAGTAAGGTCCAATGGGCGGTGGGAACATTTCAACCGTTAAAGTCACCTGGCCCCGATGGAATCTATCCAGCTCTCCTGCAACAAGCGGGAGAAAATCTTATTAGATTCCTATGCAGGTTATTCAGGGTTAGCCTAGCAGCAGGAATCATTCCCAATGCCTGTAGGGCAGTGAAGGTTGTCTTCATTCCAAAGCCAGGGTGAATTGATCATACCAAGGCCAAGGATATGAGACCAATCAGCCTGTCCTCCTTCATTCTTAAGACATTGGAAAAGCTGGTTAATGTGCATGTTGGAGAAAGGAGGTTAAGTAGGGCTGCTCTACATTCAAACCAACATGCATATCAACCAGGTAAATCATGTGAGACAGCTCTCCACCAACTTGTTGGGAAGGTGGAGAAAGCACTACACTTTCAGGAGATAGCCCTCTGTATCTTCCTGGACATTGAGGGGGCTTTTAGCAACACGACCTTCGATTCCATGGTTAGGGCAGCAGAGGTGCATGACCTAGGGACCACTATATGTAGGTGGACTAGTGGAAGACCACTATATGTAGGTGCTCAGTGGAAGAAAGGTAGAGGCTACCATGATGAATTAAAAAATGGTAATCAACACCACTAGTGGTTGCCTGCAAGGAGGAGTTCTTTCCCTTTTATTGTGGAATCTAGTGGTGAATGATCTCATTGGAGAATTAAACTCTAGGCAGTACTTTTGTCAAGGATACGCAGATGATCTTGTCATAGTAATACTTGGCAAATTTTCTGACACAGTGAAGAATATGGCACAAGGTGCTTTGGACATTGTGCAAGACTGGTGCAGAAAACAGGATCTGGGGGTTAGTCCTAAGAAGACTGTTGTTGTACCATTCACAAGGAAACATATCCAACACTCAAGTTGGAATCTAAAGCTTTTCAATGAAGCACTACCTGTGAAGGGGACAGTGAAATATCTAGGGGTTACCCTAGATGAGAAACTGACATGGACCCCACACATTAGGAATATTTGCTCCAAGGCAAAAGGTACTTTCGTAAGTACCAGGAGAGCTTGTGGCAAAAATTGGGGCCTGAGCCCCAAGGGAATGCACTGGATATACAACACAGTGATTAGACCCAGGATCACTTATGGGGTGGTCGTGTGGTGGAAGAAGGTAGAACAGCAGGTTGCTGCTAAGGAGCTTGGTAAGGTGCAGAGACTAGCCTGCTTAGCCATAACAGGCGGAATTAGCAGCACACCAACTGCTGGGATGGAAACCATGCTGGATATGCCCCCATTACACCTTTGGGTCAAGATGGAGGCAGCAGCTGGTGCATACAGGCTCAAAACTGGTAACAACTGGAACTCTTTGGGATATCCAGACTCACACACTAAAATAGTGAGTGAGGTAAATATAGGAAAGGTTGGGGAAATGCCAGCCGACTATATTATAACCCCATACTGCTTCAACAAGCCTTTCAGTATAACAATTGGAAGTTGGGAGCAGTGGGAGATAATAGTTCGACACCGTACGGGGGATATTGTCTGGTTCACTGACGGGTCGAAATCAGACCAAGGCGTTGGGGCCGAGGTATACGGGGTGCAGCCAAGACTGGAGGGCGTCATCTCTCTAGGGAAACTGGCCTCAGTATTCCAGGCCGAAATACTGCCTTCAGAGCCTGTGTGGAGGAGAATTTGCGTAGGTGCTACAAAGATCGTAGCATCTACATCTATTCAGACAGCCAGGCAGCCCTGAGATCACTGGCAGCTCCTGCAACAAGGTCTGAAATTGTTGCAGAATGTCACATGGTTCTGGTGGAGCTATGGGAAAGCAACAGAGTAAACCTATTGTGGGTCCCTGGCCACTCGGGGATCAGTGGCAAGGAGCATGCCGACAGATTAGCAAGGATGGGGGCAGAGTCTCATTTATTGGACCGGAACCTGTCCTGACAATCACCAAGGCAATGATCAAATTGGAGCTACGTAACTGGCTCAGAAGACAGCATGTAGAATATTGGACCAAAGACCATCAACAAAAACATGGCAAGGTAATGATGCCAAAGCCATGTTTTAAAAGAAGCTCTGCAATCCTGGGCCTGAACAGGAGAGAGATTAGACTCATGGTTGGATTGCTGACAGGCCATGGGAATTTCAAAAAACACCTACATACAATGCGAATAACAGATGAGGACCCTAAATGTATGATTTGTGATGATAGTGATGAAACTGCATCACATCTAATCTTCGAATGCATTGCATTGGAGAGTGAAAGGCACAGAACATTTGGGACAACCCGACCCGAAGAAATTGTGTCTAATAAAGAACTGGTAAAGGGACTCCTTGCACTGTTCAAGGGCAGTGGTTGGCTTTACTAGATATACAGGGAGCGATTCAGCACAAAAAACTTAGTTTCGGTGCGGGCAGTGGCGGTTTCGACCAAGACTGTTTTGGCTTCCCTGGAAAAAGAAAAAAAAAATCAGGGAGAGGAAATAAAACGTTTGCGGTTTGCCGATGACATAGTAATTTTGTCGGAGACTGTAAGGAATCCGGAAGATCAATTCAATTGATTTGATTTGATTTTCTCAGGGAAGCCAAAACAGTCTTCCTCCAACCCGCCACTGCCCGCACCGAAACTAAGTTTATTGTGCGGTGTCGCTCCCTGTATATCTAGTAAAGCCAACCAATGCCCTTGGACAGTGCAAGGAGTATCTTTACCAGTTCTTTATTAGACATAATTTCTTCTGGTCTGGTTGTTCCAAATGTTCTGAGCCTCTTACTCTCCAATGCAATGCATCCGAAGATTAGATGTGATGCAGTTTCAACACTGTCATCACAGATCCTACATTATGGTCTTCTTCTGTTATTCCCATTGTATGTACGTGTTTTTTGAAATTCCCATGGCCTGTCAGCAATCCAACCATGAGAAATCTCTCTCCTTTTCAGGCTCTGGATTGCAGAGCTTCTTTTAAAACATGGCTTTGGCATCATTACCTTGCCATGTTTTTGTTGATGGTCTTTGGTCCAATATTCTACGTGCTGTCGTCTCAGCCAGTTACGTAGCTCCAATTTGATCATTGCCTTGGTGATTGTCAGGACAGGTTCCGGTCCAATAAATTGAGTCTCTGCCCCCATCCTGGCTAATGTGTCGGCATGTTCGTTGCTACTGATCTCCGAGTGACCAGGGACCCACAATAGGTTTACTCTATTTCTTTCTCCTAGCTCCACCAGAACCCCGTGACAGGATATTCTGCAACAATTTCTGCTCTTTTCAATCATTTGAATGGAACGGACAGTGTCTTGAAGGGAAGATATAAGATGAACATTCACAAGAGTAAAACCAAGGTAATGGAATGCAATGTCAGAAAATCAGGCTATGCTGAAGGAATTAGAGTAGGTAATCAGACAATAAAATTAGTAGATGAATTTTGTTGTATGGGTAGCAAGATAACTTCTGATGACCAAAGTAAAGAAGGTATAAAATGCAGAATGGCTATGGGAAGAAAAGCGTTTCTAAAGAAGCGAAACTTGTTAACATCCAATATTAATTTAAATGTTAGGAAGTCCTTTCTGAAAGCATTTTTTTTTGGAGTGTAGCATTGTACGGCAGTGAAACGTGGACGATAAGGAGTTTAGACAAATAAATTATAGAAGCTTTCGAAATGTGGTGCTACAGACGAATAATGAAGGATAGATGGCTAGATCACGTGACTAATGAGTTGCTTATCCGAATTGGGGAGAAAAGCAGTTTCTGGTATATCCTAAGAGAAGGGATAGATTGGTAGGACACATTCTGAGACATCAAGGAATTGTCAACTTAGCATTAGAAGGAAGTGTGTGGGGTGAAAATCGTAGAGGGAGACCGAGGGACGACTACAGTAGGCAGATTCAAAAGGATGTAACTAGCCGAACCAATTCTCAGATGAAGAGACTTTCACAGGACAGGTTAGCGTGAGAAGCTGCATCAAATCAGTCTGCGGACTGAAGACCACATCAACAACACAAATTTATCACCACATTCGTAGCGCTGTTAACTGACAGTCAGGTTGGGGAATAAGTGGTCATCACTTAGAGCTGTGACAGTTGTTGAAATATTCTCCACTGAAACACCTGGAGTAATAACTGACCGCGGCGGAATGGCCGAGTGCATTGAAGCGCTATATTCAGATGAGTGAGGCTGTTCCCCGTCGGAGGTTCGAATCTTCCCTCGGGCATGTATGATTGTGTTGTCTTTAGTATAAGGTAATTTATAAGTATTTTGTATTTTTCCCCTTTTGGCCTTCTGAGAGTTAACTGGATTTAGACCCCATAACCTTAAACATTTGAACATTGTTTAGTAATTATTTTGTCATTCGCTCTGCATCAGCCAAGATCTGAACTAATTTCGTATACGACAGTCCATGAAATCTCTCGAAATAATAGTTGCAGTCCACTAACTGTGAAACGCTTATCTTCTTGTATTTCAGTTTGAATCCTTGCTCCGAGTGCTTCAATCACAAGTGAGATCATACTGTCGCATTTAAATGGAAGCAGGCTTGACTTCGAAGGCAACTTTTTTTTTTTACCAAACAATGTCGCGTGGTTTTTTTAAGCCCTTCAACGGCCATGATAACTGAAGGTGCGAAACATAGCCTCTAAATAAAGTAAAATAAGGTCCCCGTTGACCAATGAAATGAAAGATGCGACGAAGAAATGAAATCTCTGAAAGGCGATTTCCAGTGGAAAGGAAAATTTCTGTGTGTCTTCCCCTCACACAATTCTTTAAAAGTAAGTAATCTCTTCTTGAGGGGAAATTAACCAATTAAAGAATCTTCATTGAACTAAAATAAAATGCACATGTCTCCTTCCGTCGAGAAGATTAACAATTCTTGTTAATAGAAGATAGCACTCATTGTGATCAGAGGGAGTGGACGCATTTCGAAAACAACGTCAAAAGTATAAAGAAACATAATGGAGAAAAAAAAACTTATTCAGGTGTCGCATAAAGCCACTGTCGTTTCAAAGGAAACTAGATAAAACTGAATCTGTAGTTCCATTATTTTTCCAGTTCTTTTCTGTACCTATTTTATGTTTCATGAGCACTTTTGCATTCCCATTGCACAAAATTAAAGAGAATTTGTAAGATTGCTAGATTATTCTAGTAAATGCATACGAGATCCCCCACAATAAGAAAGATCGCAAACGCTTGCTGATACTTCCTATGTTTTTTAATAACGTCATGTTCGGTAGATAAATAGACCAAACAGAGATAGGGTGTCGTAATCTGTTGATGTAGCACGGCGTAAGCAGTGTGCGCCAGGAGCCACACGGCAGTCGCCCGTTTTGTCGCAGGGTACGATTGAGGGTCCGGGATGAGGACGCTGTCAGCGTCGAAGACAGTGTCGGCAGTCCTGTTGATGAGGGCGAAGACCCGCGTCGCCAGTTGCCAGACGGGCGCGAACCGCGTGCAGGTGAACCGGTGCTCTAGCGTGTATGGCTGACAGCAGCTGGCGCACTCGCCATTCGGCCAATGGTGGATCCGCCGCATCTTGTCGTTGGTGGGGATGATGTGCTTCACCACCTTGTACCAGAAACAGGCCACCTTCAGCGAGAGGTAGGGGGGCGTGCACGTTGGCCCAAACCACAGAGTAACATATACAGAGGAGAAGTCCCCCCTAAACCACTGTCCTACACTCCCCTCGTAGTTACGTAAGATGCTAGCAGGTGTCAGGCGTTTCCCTGGCTTAGGGTGCCTCTCGCACATCAGAGGGTAGCGTGAAGGGGAGGCTGATGGGAGAACTCGTGCCGCCTGCCACGAGGCCACGGCTGTGTCCGGCTTGCTGGCGTTTGAGGGGAGGTGGTGGTGAGGGCAGCCGCTACCTGCCACCAGATCTGGCCAGTTTAAAGGGCTGCTTTTGACCGCAGCGCCATCACAGGACATATTACGGAACTGCTGGAAACCCTCCCTCCCCGCACCCCTGAGCGTAGGACCGAGCCCTTACGGAGGTTTTCCGTCTGTATATATTTGTCTGTGCCCAAACCGTCTTCCACTGAGACCCCGGGAAGCGGACCTCCATTTTATTGGCTGCCGACGACCCCGCATACCTCGATATAGCAGCTTGACAGTCCGCAGTCGAGGATCGGAATCGTCTGCATCCAAGTAACTCTTCCGAACATAGAACTCCCGCACATACCGCAAGCGGAACGGTATTTCCGACGGGTCGATGGTAGCGGCTTCCGACGCCGGCCGATACCTGTCGAGCAGCATGACCGTCCGACTGTGCGGCACGTGCGGTGGACCAGCAGCGCCGCAGCCTTGGTGCCGAGGCCGAGGCCAAGGCCAAGGCCGAGGCCCCCGTGTTCGCGTGCCAGCGTGCACGTTTCGTAAGAGACCTTGAAAATATCGCCCCTCCATAATAACCAGTACACTGCCTGTGTGATCGCCCTGCCGAGCCCTATTGGCACACGAAAAACCCGCGCAAGGTACCAGGCTTTGCTCAGAATAAAAGAATTGATCAATAGCACCTTATTTTTTCAACACCAAACCGCATGTCGCATTAAGGTGAGTCATGGCCCCCGTACAAAGTTGTACGCCAGTTGGAGACGGCTGTTTTCATAAGATTTGATTGAAATCTTACACCAAGGATTTTATGTTCTTTCTTCACCTGACACCAAGGGCGCATAAACCCACGATCGGCGTTGTAGACTGGTAGGAAAACAGTCTTGCGGGTTTTTATCTTCGCACCCGACGCCCGTTCGTACCTTGTGAGCACTTGTCGGATAGTATATAGATCGACGGGCGAAGACACCATAATGCCGAGGTCGTCCGCTTGAGCTCGACATACTTGTTTTGTTTGTACGATAACGAGTCTCACAAGACCTGTGCAATTGTCGCAAAAGTGGATCTAAAGAAATTGGAATCCATTATCTGGATGGGTGTGCTCAACGCCATCAAAATCACTTTTATCACTAATGAAAGGAGCAGCATTAGCCGTAAAATCTATTGCTTTATTTAGGCAAATCGATTTCGGTTTTTCAATAAACCATCTTCAGTGCTGTCACCAAGTTCAAAACAGCATATTAGTAAAATGTATAGTGATTTCGGTTTTCTAACAAACCATCGTCTAAAGAAATTTCAAACAAGCACATAGATATCGGACAACCCTGTTTCACAGAACACTTAATTAAAATTGAGTCTGTTAAAAAGCCATTTATGCAGACACGTGACGTAGATCCGTCGAACAGGTTAAAAAGCATCTTCAAAAATGTTGTTCCAAATCCAAGTTTTTGCATCACTCGCCGCAGGTATACGTGGCTAATCCTATCGAAAGCCGTGGCAAAATCTTCCGATAAAATATCAAAGGGTTGTTTCATTTCCGTTGTATAAGCAATGGTATCTCTGTAAGTGGAAACGGCATCAAATATCGTCCTGTTCGGTACTGCACAGTGCTGGAAGCCACTGATAATCTCAGACGTGACGACCTTCAATATCGTTGCTACACATTTTGTAAACAGTTTATAATCTCCGCTTAGGAGAGTAATCGCCAAGGTGGGAGTAGCCGAGCGGCCTAAAGCGTCTCGCTGCGGAGCGCGCGGTTGCTCGCCGTGGAGGTTCGAGTCCTCCCTGGGGCATGGGTGTGTGTGTTTGTCCTTAGGTTAGTTTACCTAGGTTTAAGTAGTTTGTAAGCTAAGGACTGATGACCACGCAGTTTGGTGCGATAGAATTACAAACATTTGAACATTTTGAGTAATCGGGCGAAGATGAGAAATTTGCTTCGGTTTTCAGAGCCAGAGTAATAATTCCTGCTAGAAAGGAATCAGGAACCGGAATCCCATTAAGAATTTCATTAAAAACGGCGGTCATCGTAATGCCAAGCAAGTCCCAAAATTTTAAATAAAACTCGGGAGGCAAACCGTCCGGTCCGCCCCTGGAGACTTATTTTTGGAACACACTTTGAGCACATCCCGGATCTCGTCGGCAGTAAAGGGCTCGTTGAGGCGCCGGCGGTCAGCGACGGTCAGAACGTGCGGAACGTCTCGCAGAAGTCCTCGTACAGCCTCCGCGTCGGACTCCTTCTCGGCGAACAGCTCAGAGAAGATTTTTTTTTTTATTTATTTATTTTTTTAATTGTGCTACGTGGTGCCGCAAGACTGACTCCCTTTGGGAGTTTTTTCTTGGTGTGTGAAAGGTAAGCATAGGAATGCCGCTTTATTTATTATTTATTTGCACTTTGAGAGGAAACTGGGGCGCACTTTGGGTCCTTAGTTCCTCAATGGGGATGATTTATTGCGTTTCTCAGGTGGTGGCTTGTAGACTTTATGTGACATATTGTTCGTTCATTGTGTTTCGGAGACCGATGGTGTGTTGTTTAAAGCGTGTATTTTCAAGGTGGGTGCCAGCGTTCTAGTGAACGGGGTACCTTATATTTATGCCAACGTCGCGGGCGTATTGTCCCCACCAGGCGGAGTTGCTGTACTTCATCCCGAAGTAAGTCGACCTTAGCAAATAGTTTGGTGGCATAGTCTTCAATCTTATCCTTCAGATAGTACTCTTGTAGTGTAGTATTGATTTCTCTTGTCCTCTTCCATCTGGGCGCTCCTAATGTCCATCGGAGGCATCTATTTTGTATCGTTTGGAGAGACTTGATATTTGTATCGCAAGTGACACCCCATGCTGCACAGCCGTAGAGGAGCTTTGGTTGTACCGTCGACCGATAATGCTGGTATTTCGTCTTCGCGTTGAGGTTTTTACTCGTGAAGAACGGGATTAGAGCGTTCACCAACTTCGGCGTGTCCTTTTTGCGTTGTTGGGCGTGCAAGGTGAAGGTCAAGGACTTGTCTAACGTTATTCCCAAATATGTTGTAGATGTCGACGACGGGATCGACTGCCCCATGACCCTCATTGGGAAGCGGAGAACCGGCAGTCTCTGTTTGGTGAAGAACACGGCTGCAGTCTTCGTTGGATTGATGGAGATCTTGTTAAATAGTGCCCATTCTTCCGTGGCATCTATCTGCTGTTGTGCTCTGGCGAGTACCTGATCAGTGTTGCGGCCAGATGTGATAAAAGCTGTGTCGTCCGCATACAGGCTGCAGGTAACCAATGGGATCGTCGGTAGGTCATTTATGTACAGGTTGAACAGCAGGGGCGATATTACCGACCCTTGTGGAATTCCTGCCTCTGGAGTCTTCACCGATGATCGTTTTCCGTCCACTGTTACGTAGAAGTTCCTCCCCTGTAGGAAACTATTTTATATAGGAATCCGGGAGTGGGGTCTGATAATAGAGTTTAGCGATCAGATTAGCTCGCCACACTTTGTCATACGCCTTTTCAATATCAAAAAAGACGCCGACTGTAGATTGGCGTCGGTTGAAGCGGTGGCGGATATGCTCTGTGATCCTGGTAAGTTGTAATTCGGCTGACATCTTCTGCTGAAAACCGAATTGCTCTGGACGAATTACGCCATGTTCATGGAGGCAGCTTGTCATCCGTTGTAGTAGCACTCGTTCCAAGATTTTTCCCAGAGTCGGGAGCAAAGTGATGGGCCTATGGTTGCTAGGTATCGCCAAATCTCGTCCAGGCTTGGGGATGGGGATGACCTTCCCTGTTTTCCAAGCTGTCGGAAAGTACGCCTGCAGCAAGCAGCCATTAATGATGCGGGTTAGCAGCACGACCGCCTTCCGTGGTAGGAAGCCCGGTATTAGTGATTTTTTCGGTTCCCGGCGCTTAGTTGTTAGCGTTCCTAATGATTTTAGCAACCTCCCTCGGCGTTGTAAGAGCTGGTTGCTCCCGTATAGGTGTTCGTCTGAACCGTTCAGCGAATTCTCGGATGACATCTTCATCTACCCGAAGTCGCTCACGGATGTCCTGTTGGTCAAGATCTGGAGTTGCCATCTGCTGTACATAGGAGTCCGCAAAGAGTTCTGCTTGTTGGAGCGCATCATATATGAGGCCATTCGGTCCAATGATGGCTCCTTTTGCAGGTGTTTGGTTTCGCAGCCTCTTCACTAGCTTCCAATCGTCCCGAGTTTGGAGCACAAACTGGTTCATTGTGGTCTCCCATGTGTCCTGACGCCATTCGACCATACGTTTGCGTAATTCGCGCGTGAGTCGGACCATTTCGCGCCTGTTTACTGGATCCCTATACAGCATCCACCTTTTACGCGCCCTGTTCCGTTCGGTCTTCAATTCTTGGAGATGACGTGGGAATGCGTCAAATTGTGGGTCCGGCAGCACTGTGACGGTCGCAACTCTTCGATGGGCTTGTTGGATCTTCGCAGTCAAAATCTCTACTGCTGCGTCAATGTCTGTTGTTGAGTTGATCGGCAATGTTGGCCGAATATTGTTATTCAGATATGTCGTGAAATGGTCCCAGTCAACATCTATGCGACTTATTGGTGGGAGTAACAGTCCTCAGCTTATGATTCCCACCACGGGGAGGTGGTCGGACGATAGATCGTGAATTGTGTGTACTTGCACATTGGGATCAATTCCTTTGGTAAGTGCTATGTCTATGACATCATCCGTCTGTCCACGGAAGTAGCTGATCCTTGTAGGATGCAGTGGTCCATGGACGATAAAGTTGAGGTCTGTTTGCAGGTCAAAAAGGACGAGACCCCTTTGGTTATTTTTCCTCGAATTCCAGGACGAGTGTTTTGCTTTGAGGTCACCCGCTAGTAAAATCTTTGGATATCTGTCAAAGATAGTCAGCAGATCTTCTCTAATTAATGGGCGATCCGGGCTGATGTATGCTGCCACCAGGGTTACAGTTCCCACCGCCGTGTAGATCGTTATGGCTGTAGCCTCCATGGTTCGTAGTGGCGGCAAGGTTTCCAAATTATGCCGAATATTGTTACGAACAATATACGGATCTGTCCAATCTGTCCGTTCTGTATGTTTGCATGTTTCGCAACCGAAAGGAGATCTTGTCCGTTAGTTTAGTTTCCGTAACCATCGCCACGTCGATCCTGAATCTAGAAATAAAATCGTTCAGTTCCGTCTTTTTTCGCCTGATTCCATTTGCGTTCCAATTCAGGAAACGGAGGTGTCGTGTCGGAGGCCGTTGGTCCATTTTCGGGGGCACAAACGCTTTAATTATTCCTTCCACAAGGCTGAGGAAGGAGGTGATTTTTTGCTGCAGGGATGTGAGTAATGTTGTAATATCCGAATGAGAATGGCTGCATGATATTCTGTGATTCAAGTAGCTGGCAGCAGCTCTAGGGGTTGTAGACATCTCGTCACGATTATGTAAGGCATCTGCGTGCGTTCGTGCTGTTCGACGCGCTCTCGGAGGTTGCGGCGTAGAGCTGAAGTCAGTGACCGATTGTGGTGTTGCTTGTGGTTGAGCTTGATCCTCTGTGTGAGGAGCAGTATTTGGTTGAGCAAACACGAGCTTCGGTTGCCTTTGTGGCTGCGTTGGTTGTCGTGATTTTGGCCTTCTGCTTCGGTTTTTTCGCAGCAGCTCTTGATATTTTTCGCAGCCGCGCCATGAGGCCGGGTGATCGTCGTCACAGTTTGCACATTTTGCTTTTTGTGTGCGAGGGTGCGTGTAGTCTTTGGACGCGTGAAACCCTGCGCAGCGCACACATCTTGATGGTAGCGAGCAGTAGTTTGCAGTATGTTCGAACTTTTGACAGCGTTTGCATTGAAACGGTCCCTCGCGGCTTCTGTAAGATTCTATCCGCACCCGAGTGTACAATAGGTATTGGATGCCGTAGATCCTGTGGTTATCTTTAGATTTCGGCAGATTAATGACGAACACTGGCTTCGGTATCAACTCGTTCGTCTCTTCGTTTCGTCCCTTGTATTGATGAACTTTTGCTTGTGTGAAGCCCTTCTCGTGGAGTGCTCGTGTCACTTCGACTACTGGAACTGATGCAGGAAGTCGCTTAATCACCACTTTCAACTCTCGTGCTTCTGGTGCCTGGTGAGTGAAGAGCGGAATTTGATACTGCTGAAAAAATTTGATCGCTCTCTGATGATCTTCGTGAGACTCCAAATGGTATTTGATTCGATCACCTTGATATATCGCCTTCATCGATCCCTGAAGGTTCTGTTTCAGTGTGTTGTTAAGGTGGACGTAGTTTTCAGTATAGTAGATGGTGATCGGCGGCACTTTCCGCTGAGCTGCAGCTGGTGCAGTAGTTTCTTATTGCACAGTGGGAGCTGTCACATCTTCCGCTGCTGCATCTCCTTGCGCCGATGTAGACGTGTCAATCGGTGTGCAGCGGTTGTGCGTCTCCACCTCCGCCTTCCTTTTCCGTAGATTTTCCTCCGCCGGAGGAAGTTTTGGGTGAAGGCGTTTATATTACACCGTCACAATGTCTCCTTCTGTCGCGGTGTCTTCGTGTCCCGTTTCCTCCATCTCCTCCTCACTTTGAGAAGATAGGGAGATATCGTCTGTTTCGTGGTGTTCCATTACAACGTCTTCGGTGTGTCGGTTATCCGCCAAGTCGTCGGGTTGCGGCTGAGAAGTGGTTAGCGCAGTCTGTTACTGCGCCAAGTGCTGTACGGCAGCGCTCAGGCACTGCTGTAGTTGAACGTTGTCGACGTTTGCGCCGTCCCGCACGCCGCGCCGCGCCGCTGGTGCTGTCCGCTCGTTGCCCGGTGTCGGTGCCAGAGTCGTCGTCCTCGTGGGCCCTTCCTCCATAGCCGTGGTCGTCGTAAACGGAGGGGCCGGTGGGGCCGGCGGCGGGGCACGCAAGCTGCGCGTTCTGCACTCTCCGACATCGCGCACTCAACTGCTCAGAGAAGTGTCGGTGAACCTCTCGCACGATGTCGCAGTGGTCGCGCAGTCGTCCGCCGACCTCCGTCAGTAGTTCCTCGACGGTCCTCCTGGCGGCGCGCCGGCGCTCCCGCAGCAGGTGGAAGACGGCCGGCGGCTCGGCGGCCAGCCTGGCTGCGCACCACCATCCCCTCCAGCGCCTCGCGCTGCATCGCCATCAGCCGGTTCTTGACATGCCTGATGGCTGCCGCCCTCTGTCCCGGGTTGTCCGTCGGCAAGTCGATCGCGTCCCGCAGACATCTCTCGTAGAAGTGGACACAGTAGCTTGTAATTTGCGGCTGTTTGCTGATGATGCTGTGGTGTATGGGAGGGTGTCGTCTGTAACTGACTGTAATAGCATACAGGATAACTTAGACAAAATTTCTAGTTGGTGCGAAGAATGGCAGCTAGCTCTCAGTGTAGAAAAATGTAAGGTGATGCGCATGAGTAGAAAAAGCAAAGCCATAGTATTCGAATACAGCATTAGTAGTGAGCTTCTTGATGCTGTCGCGTCGTTCGAATATCTAGGCGTAACATTGCAGAGCGATATGAAATGGAACGAGCATGTAAGGATAGTTGTGAGTAAGGCGGACAGCCGACTTCGGTTTATTGGGAGAATTTTGGGAAGATGTACTTCACCTGTAAAGGAGAACACGTATAAAACGCTTGTACGATCACGTCTAGAGTATTGCTCAAGTGTTTGAGACCCGCAGCAGATCAGTTTAAAGGATGACATAGAGGCAGTTCAGAGGCGAGCAGCTAGGTTTGGTACTGGTAGGTTCGACCAATGCGCGAGTGTCACGGAAATGCTCCGGCAACTCAGTTGGGGATCGCTGGAAGAAAGACGACGTTCTTTTCGTGAGTTTCTGTTAAGTAAATTTAGAAGCCCGGAATTTGAAGCTGAGTGTAGTACGATCTTGCTGCCGCCTACTTACATTTTGCGTAAAGATCACAAAGACAAGATAAGAGAAATTAGGGCCCGTACGGAGGCATATAGGCGTTCTTTGTTTCCTCGTTCAATTTGGGAGTGGAAATAGGAAAGGAAATGCCTAGTAATGGTACAGTGTACCCTTCGCCAAGCGCCTTACGGTGAATTGCGGACTATGTATGTAGATGTAGATGTAGAAGAGCAGGGTGGACCGCTTCCAGTGCGCGACATTCGAGCTGAATTCCCGAAGAGCCTTCTGCAGCGCCTGCTTCACGAACTCCACCCACCACGATATCTCAGACTCGTAGAAGTGACGGTATTCCGCGATGCGCCGCCACAGAGCGGCCACGATCGGTAATAGACTTTCGTCGTACAGGTGACTCGTATTGAACTTCCACAGTCGCCGTGCCCGGTGATGCGGCACAAGCAAGGAGTGGAAGCGACAGACATACGCACAGTGCTCTGAAATGATGACGGGGTTGACCTCGGAGTCGACTATGCAATCCGATTTGTCGCGGGAGAGGTAGGGGAAGGTCGGGTAGCCACGAACACAAAAATGAATTGCTAATAAAACAACAATAAACAATTTTTCTGTGTTAACTTTCATCGTAAAATGAAACCAGTAACTTCTTTAGTCATATCACTTAGGACTAAGCATAGATAATAATTTTTTATGAACTATCTTAAATAAACTTGTGAATCAGTTTATTGGCACTAAAAAATTTGGAGGGTAGCCCCGGACACAGCATTCAGTGGTACTCCCCTTGTTTCTTGGCATTGTAAACACAATTGTAATAAATATTTCAAGCGTCTACATAAAATCAGTTTTCATTGTACCAGTCCTTGCAGTTATAGCACTGAATACAGTCTTCTCCACATGTGATGCATTCTGTCTCTTTTCCTTGATCCTCTTCGGAGAGACTGAATATTTGTCTTTGCCATGAACGTTTCTTTAGTGCATTTGCGGTTTTTGTTTTTTCGGCTTGTCCTTTTTATTGCATTTCTTTTCTGTCTCGCTTCTAACCTTTTTTTTATATGGAGATGACCCTTCTCCTTATTAAATCTATGAGGGATTTTCAGAGCTTCTGCAAGATCAAATGCTAATTTCAAAAACTCTTCTTATGGGTGAAAACCGCCAACGAAGTTAAACAGGAACGACGAAAAATATTTGCGCTAACGAAATTCACCGTTGCGAGTAGCTCGCTCGGTGCCTATGCCACAAGTGACTTGCATGTGTTTTTACTCCACAGGACGCGCATTTCAAATGCAGTCTTGCCAGCGCAACGTGCTTGGTTTCTTAGAAATTGAAACGTCCGCGGTTACCCGCCGTCCGGAGCTACCTGACCTTCCCCTATATTCTGTCAAGGCAGCTCCTGCCGGTGGCGTAAAAATAAGTAAATCTCGTGTCTCTCGGGTATAAATGTCGCCACGTGTCAATCAACTTAAATTCTGTGATCAGAGTCTGCAGCTCGAGACACTTGTACGCACGCGGCTCCTGGTCGCGGTCCTCCAAGACGCAGTTAAAGTCCCCGACCAACACCACAGGGAGGGGTGCCGGCCGTGCAACGGGGTGCAGACGTCACTGCTGTAGAACACGCGCCGCTGCGACTTGCAATCAGTACCAGACTGGGCGTATACATTCACATAGCGGACATTCTTCACTGTACACGCCACACCTCGACCGTTCGGAAACTTGGCAACACTATAAATGTCATGTCCTAATTTGATTAAAATAGCATAACCACATGTAAATTCAGGATCGTAATTCAATAAAACATCATATCCCGGGACAACATTAATAAAATCAGTGACCACTTCTTGTAAAAATACAATGTCTGCGTTGACGAAATTTAAAAAATCAACCAATGCGACAAACTTTGCGTGGGACTCGAACCGATTTAGGTTTATCGTAGCGACGACAGATGGGGGGGGGGGGGGGTGCTCTACCATTTGTGAGAGATGCCGCTCTAGAAAGGGGTTTGAGTCCCGTCCCTCTCATCCCCCACCTCGCGGTCTTCGCTCCAGTCGAAATGTAACGGCTCCCTTTCCACGTCCATACGCGAGTCCGGCGCGGAGGAACTTCCCGATGCAGACCCGGAAGGCTGGTGCTGGAGTCGGGTACGCTTTTCGTAGACGTCGTCAGACTTGTGCTACGTTGGCGTCAGTGCCTGCCCCGTCTCACAGTTTTTATTTTATTTTATTTTATTTATTTTTTGAAATGGAAGAAGGCTTGCTTTCTTGTTCAATCTAATTACCTCGCCTATAAAAAAAATGTTAATGCCACCGCCACTTTGTGCCCTAAACGAAAGAAAGACTCCACCCACGAAACGAGAAGTATTCATTTATGAGTATTATTTTTTTATTTTTTTATTTTTTGTAGGTTTTTTAAACTACTTGTCCACAAGGGAAAGAAAAAAAAGGAGGAATCCACCTATTGCAAACACGTTGATGAACAAGTAGAAATAAAGAAAATATATAATGTTACCAGCCATAATGTGAGGAGAAAAAAAAAAAGATCAAACGAAAGAGAAAACCATAGCGGCAAGACTTCAAGCCGCGAGTCCACCAAAAACATCGTGCTATTTGTAAAAGAAAGAACAAACACATACAAAACGTGGACGGGAGGGCTGGCTAGCAGCAAAGGAAGGAAGAAACAAGAATATAATACCAACGAAACTACGTTCCTGAACTCCCAAAAGTGAGATTTAGAAAATGGAAACACAACAAAATCGTCACTTCCCGAAGACAAAAACTCAAAGAAGGAAACAGTAAATGCAAAATGGAAAAGGACACGAAGACAACGTTCATTTCGTGCATATAGTAGGCGACCGCCATTCCGACCTATACAACAGGGTGGAAATGGGAGTTCAACCCAAATCCCTGTACAAATGAAACGTAACGATGAATAAAAGTAACCAATGAATAGAGGTATAGCCTAACACACAAAAGAGTGGAACGCAAACATGAAATAACAGTTCCCTATTTTCGAACCTCAGTTGGCGCCCGCCCGCTGCTCCAGCAGCTGCTTGAGCCACCTGACCGTCGCCTCCGAATGTTCGAATGTTTGTAATTCTATCGGACCAAACTGCGTGGTCATCAGTCCGTAGCTTACAAACTACTTAAACCTAGGTAAACTAACCTACGGACAAACACACACACCCATGCCCCAGGGAGGACTCGAACCTCCACGACGAGCAACCGCGCGCTCCGCAGCGACCGTCGCCTCCCTCCGGCTCGCCTGCTCGTCTTCCGGTCGCTGCGACTGCCGCCCGGGATCAGATTTGCCTCTATTTCCGCGCGGGCCTCGGCGTCCTGCGCCGCCTTCTGTTTCCGCTTCCGCTTGTTGCTCTTGGGGCCCGGATTTGACTCGTGTTCCGGGGACGGACTCTTATCAAGACGTTGCGAGTGCCTCTCGGATCGACTAGAACTGACACTTAGAGACCGAGATTCGTGACTACCACTTTCCGAATTACGTTCCCGCTGTGGTTTCGAGTCCAGTTGTACTGGAGCAACTTCCATTTCCTGACATGTTGCAGGGACAGACGCGCCGGCCACCGACGGAACGACAGATTCCCCAGCAGGTTGCAGAATAAAGTGATTTGCACGTAACGATTCCACAGATTTGACCGGCAGATGTTGGAAGATTGCCGTGGGCGTTGTATCGTGCACCACAGGTGTATCGACTACTGACTGCACGGGTTCTGATCCCGTGCGCCCCTCAACTTTGTCTAACAAGGATGGTAGTTCCCGAACTGCTCCGTCAACGAATGATAGACGCTCGCCCGCATTCGCAGACGTCGGAGCGCCAACATTGATTCCCACTTCGGCAACAACATTTGCGTGTTCCACAACAGGTGCCGTCTCAACAACTGGAGCAGCTATCGTCGCAGAATGTGCCGACACGTCCGATTCCAACACTTGTGGGGAGGGTCCATCGTCTTCGCTAGGTCTACGTTTCCTGCATCGCGCCGCGCGGGCGTCGAACCCAACGTCGGCTGGCCGCCCTCCCGCGGCAGCTGCGCGGGGCGCCTGCGCCGAGGACACTGTTGTCGCAGGTGGTCGGACACGTTGCAGTAGGAACATGTCTGCGGTTGCCCATCGTACGTGACGAAAGCACGGTGGCCGCCTATCACTACGAACGACGGAATGTGCCGTTTCACAACCATCTTGACGGACCGAATGTCATTGTCGACCTGATAAAAATATGCCGAAGACCATTTTTCTTTCGTCACCGAAATAACGTCACCGTAAAGGCTAGTTTACACGACGACACTACGTTTCATGAAACCGTGCTACTAGCCATTGCGCATGCGCGGCAGGCGTTCGCGAAACTCGTTGGCGAAACTAAACAGTTTCGGCACCTTCCAACTTTAGTGAAACTGATTGAGCGTGTTTTTAGGTTAGGTTGTAACCAATACAGAACAAAACACAACAAAAAGAGGGGGGGGGACGAAAGAAATAATTCGGTTTTTGAACAAATATGCGATGAATAGGTGTTTGTGCGATTTTAAGCAGCGGCGTGTTAGTGCTCTTGAAGCAATTATTCGTGAATTAAATATTGATGGGTTGTCGATTAGTGATTTTCAGACTAAAATACCTTCAATTCCAAATACTGATACAAACGAACTATGGTAATTTTGGATTTAGAAATACGGTACAAGTACTGCAGAGACGGATATCTACTTGACAAGAAACGTAATGAAATTTGAAATTTCAGTTCTGGTAACAATGCTTTACGCATAATAGTATCTTGTTTCTTTATTGCATTACTAATTCTATTTGAGAGGAACGTGAGCTGCTCTGCTGACATTCTAAGTCCATTAAAATAACTTGTAGCGTCTTCAATCGCAATTTCTTTCAGCAAGGTCGCCGAGCAACCGAGATGACGTCTTTTTTTAATCCAGTCACGATCCCAAACACGTTTCTTATTCTTTTTGTGTTTAGTCTTATACAGCGACTTCACACAGAGGGGCAACAGCTGTGCCACAACTCTTACAGCTACCAAAACTTTCATTCTACGGCGACTACGGCACTCACAAAACAACGAAACTGAAGTGCACAGTATTGGCGCCGTGTCTACAGACACACACGAAACCAGTTGCGCGCAATTCATTTCATGCAACGAGTGTCGCAACCTAGTGTCATCGTGTAGACTAGCCTTTAGGCATCAAACTACGTCTTATGGTCTCCAATCGAGTCTCAAAGCAAAGATTAAACACGCGGAGCAGTACTTATAGTACCATTCATGTGCTCGTTCCGTTATTAAAGTTCATAATAGTATTATACAATTTCAGGGTTTTCAGTTTTAGAAATAGACGGTTCAATATCGTATCTATTTGCACGCCAAGTACTTAACTTTCCGATAATACTAATTCATCTCTTATCCAAGAATGAATTTCAAAAGCAAACGGCGTAGGCATGTTTTCTCGAACTCGACCTGAATATTATTTTCAAATGTTCAAATGTTTGTATAGCATATGGGACTTAACTACGGGCTCACCAGTCCCTAAACTTACAAACTACTTATGAGCTAGTTAACACTAAGGACGGCACAAATATCCATGCCCGAGGGGGGATTCGAACCCCAGACCATGACTGACACGCCTCAGTCCCCTCTGCCACCGCGGCCGGCAATATTATTTTCTGTTTCTTCACTCATGACTTACAGTTTTCTTCGACAGTAACGGTAATAAAGAAGCACAGGCGAAGCCGCCGCCGGCCACAATCGATGCACACGACGTAAACAACTGACCGTCCGCCCCGAGGTGCTGCAGGCGGGCAGTCAGCCTCGAACGAAACATACACGCAGCACTGACTGCCACTCGGGCAGAGTGCTCAGCTATTTATACACAGAATGTACCAGAAATTAGAAGAATAGTTAACGTAAGAAACAAGTAGAATTTACAAGTGAACATAAGATATAGAACATTCTGGAATTGTTAATTACAATGAAATATATTTTTGTCGGTGGTCGGGATTGAACCGGCGACCTGTGACGCTATTTCCTGCGCCACCCCGGCAGTTGGTTTACATAGTGTCTCGCGGCAATACTCGAGCTATATCTGTGTAGTGTAAATCTTCCGTCTGCCATTAAATGTTGTCGTGAAATTCAGTTTTCTGTCTGTATATTCTAGGGGTCGGATTTGGAGCATTTTAAAAGCGGATAACTGCGAATCTCATACTTGGTGAGATCATCAATTTTGTCACACTATTTAAAGTCGCACGTGTCAGCAGTAATTAACCTTACTAAATCGTGAGCTGCTGCGAAACTAAAGCCGTTGAGTAACATCACTCACAAATAGCCATTACAAGCTATTCCTAATGCATGAGACTACAATAGAAGGTGAAAATACAGAAAATTAAGAATAATTTTATTAATTCAGTAAAATTACATAACACTATATAAAAATACAACTTTGAATTACAGAAACACGAAATTGAGTTTGTTCTCAGTCATTTTCTGTGTGTGAGTAAATTCCTTATTCAGAGGAATCACTTTCATCGTCAAAAATCGTGTGTTGTCACTCTCTTGTACCACGTAACAATTGTGGCATACAAAAATATCATTATCTGAATTATCTGGGACGTGTATTTGATGCCCACTGGGAATACATCCAGAGTGGAACAGACTCTTACATGTATTGCATTCATATCCCTTCTTGGAGGAAACACTTTTCGTACACTTTAAGCACATTCCATGAAACTTTTGTTTATCCATCCTGAAACAACTCATAGAAGCTGCTGCATTCTCAAGTTCTAAATGCTTGGCTTCGGATGTCGACTGTGTCGGAATGCTAGTATCTCTCTTCATCTTTTCCTTAATTTGTTTATTTGCATGCTTTTACATTTTCTTCTCTTCTCTTTCCTTATTTCGTTTTTCTTTTTGTTTCATGGCGTCTTCCTTCATTTTAACCTTTTCCTCGTGCAAGTTATTCCACTTTCTTTAGGTTAAAACAAATGGAACTCGTTGCACTTGACACTTTACTTTCCTTTCTGGCGTTTCTGGCCACAGAAGCACTTCATTTATATATTTGGTTGGAGTTTTATTTACTGCAGGCGTATCTTCTTTGCCATTTGTTCATGATGAACTCTGGCTAGCTTCTTCACTCACAGCATGTTGTGGATTTGAAATGTTCAGATTTTCATCAGAAAGGGACATGTTGGCCTCTGAAGTGATTTCAGTAACTTCCTCTTTCCGGTTTTCATTTCGTTAACATTTCCACAGCCGATACAGAAGAAAAAATCTTCTCCATGAGCATTTTCTGTCACATTCTGCATAGTCTTAAACTGATTAATTTTATCTTCTCCAACAACTCCAACAAAACTGTCGTATGAAAGAGGCTGCATTTCTGATTTTCTGCTGTTGCTGCTAATATTATTGTGGTTAGAAACATTCCTATCCAAACATGAGGAGAAACCAGTATTGTTGGGGTTCCACGGGTACAAGCCGGTAGCTCTGAAACCATTTTTGTTTTCAATGTCAATTTTTTTTTCAAGTATTTCTTTCAAGATTGATGCAAAGTCATCTTTAGTTATAACGTTTCGACCGTTGTTTGTTTGCCATGTGAATGCAGCATTCTTCAATTCACTTTTGAGAGGTCTGAAGGCAGCAACATCAGCAGGCTGTAATATTGGTGTAGAATTGGGATACAAAGATGTCAGAATAATTTGAAGTTCCTTACATAGCTCACTCAAGTGGTAGGTTAAATGGGTTTTATGCCCATCAACAAACAAAATTACTGGTCGTCGAATGATATTTTCTTCGAGGTATGGATGAAAAACAATAGCTATTAATTCAAAGAAAACTTCAGATAACATCCATCCATTGTCGCTTTTCCCGATGCCCCAATTTTCAGGAACCTTGCTGATAACATTAGTAGGAATTCTCTGATAAGGGTAAATTATCATTATAGGGCACATCTTTCCGTCTGCTAAGAATGTGCACATGTAAGTGAAGGTGGCTATGGCTGGACCTTTCTCTACTTCTTAGACATTTTTACAGCCTGTGGGTGCAAGTACAATATCTTTATTAGGTCACAGAACAAAATTAGTTTTGTCGCCATTGAAAACACAGCTCGGACATGACAATACATTAAATACATTTTTCTCTTTAAGGAGCTCTTGTGTGGGTGTAAACCATTCTCTCACGTCTTGTTCACTAACACAAGCACTTGCAGCAGTTACACACTCGGGTGTTCTTTCAGAAACTTCTGGATGCCTTTTTAAGAAGGCAGAATACCACTTGCTACCAGGGGTGTCATCTTTAAAGAGGTTAGGGCGTTTATTGTTCTGAAGAAATTCTCGCACACTTGCTTGAATATCTTGTTTTCGTCGTGTGAATCCTTTACGAGCAAATTAAAGGATCCATCTGAATTCAGAATATTGTCAGAAATAATGAATTATTTTGTAAATTGTCAATGAGTCATGCTACAGGGGTAGCAACACTCACGGAACAAAAGGGTGCTCTCCTTCTCTTTGCTCAGTATAGGCACTGGCCCATGGGATGTTTTGGTGTATTTATTAATCAGCCGGAATTGTAATGTTGATCTGGGAATACCGTACATTCTGGACGCTGCTTTGAATGACATACATTTCTTTACTTCTTGGAGTGCTTTCTGAAGGCTTTCTTCACTGTATGAAGTTTTTGTTCTAGGACCCATTTTTCATTCAGTTTACTTCTATAACTAAGAAAGAGATGCAGAAAAATTGTAAAATCAGTACTAATTATTGGTTAATAATTTTCCTGTTATTGGTACCTAATGTTCCAGTTATTGGCACAAAATTTTCTAGTTGTTGGCACTGTGCCATTTACTGGTTACGGTTGTCATTTGAAGTTGCCGTTTTTACAGATACATATATTTTCCACTCTTAACAAAATTAAAATCGATTTTACTCTGAAAGTGGATCAATGCAAAATGCCAGTTGTTGGCACCTTGTGCCAATGATTCGAATTACAAGCTTTGTAAAATACAGTTATTGGCACTGCTTAAACTTCGACACTTTTGAGGTTAGAATGTTTGCATTTATTTCAGCAATTCCATATTCATTATATTTCATAGCTATGGTATTATAATTTTGAAGAATATGTTAGCTGACAGAAAAGTGCGGAACCAGCTGCCTCAATCCGGATTCCGACTTCCATACGAACATATTCTCATTCTTTTGTTGCAGAACATTGTGAATGCCTTTTCCCCGTTGTATATATATGTCAATGTCCGTACGTCGTGTTTCTCATTACCACATCCTGTCCATGTCAAACTTTCAGTTTCTCCCTCCCTTCCTTTCGCCAGTCCTTAACGCTGTCTGTTTCTGTCACTCGCATTCTCTATGACCCACTGTAATTGCCCCAGTCTCTTCAATCAAAATTTACTCCATTGCAGATATTTTAATGGGGTTGGTTTGCTTGGGGGTTTCACCTGTAGACGGCGAAACTAACACCCTGATACTGAGGATGAGAGAAACTGGATAAACAATTTAGTGATAAAATTCGTACTGGAGAACCACACCGTCAACATTTGTGTGTGGCCTCCATTCGTCTAATTTTCCGCACTGTTTTCACACACTTTTGCTTCAATTGCTACTTTCTGCATCTATCTTTGTTTCTTAATTCAACTGTTTTTGACTTCCAATATCTGGTTTTTCCTCCCACTGCTATTGTCTTCATTCATCTGCCTTTCTACTGAACTGACACTTTCTGTCGTGTCTGTCTGTCTGTCTGTCTCTCTCTCTCTCTCTCTCTCTCGTGCTGCATATTTCTTACTCACTGTCATCCAAAAAAGCGCGAATATCTTCGCGTGCCAAATTTTTGGTGAGGAAGTCGGAATGAAGATTCAGACAGATGGTTTCACACTATTCGGTCAGAGAACATTAAACCGAGGAGGTTCAATGGATAGATTCCTTTCTGGCAAGTCCATCTTTGTCCTAACGCGATTTCTCGTGGCAGTTATCTTTGCTGGGTGTGTTATGCTAGAGGGCGTCAAGTCGGTAGCGGGACGAGGACGCAAAGGGTTTGCTTCGGTCGCCGCTGGGCCACGGGGCTGTCCCTGACCATTTGACCGTTACCTTTGGGTCAAAAGTAGTTTTCGGTGTGCAGAGGCAGTCTGCTCACTAGTGTGCTATTGCTATTGCTATTGGGTTCCCTATTCTTTAACTGTGCATCAGGTGACATGTAAATGATTGAAATTTCGTTATCGGTTGTTCAGTAGTTCAGCCATAACGCTGAAAGCATTTCGCTACAATTCCGTGTGGAAGTAGTGAGTATTCGTTTTACTTTGACTACTGAGTTCTTTTGTTTCCTAGGTACTGCATGTTCGTATTCTAAATCACTGATGTAATACTGAAGTTATATTTTTGTCTTCCTATATTAATTACCTTTGCAGGAATTGCGGCACTTTTTACTGTTTGAATAATGTATGTTTTGTCAAGTTGGTTGCTGTATTTGTTATGTCTTGATTGCATTACACTGTCGTGAATTAATCAATGTGTTCGCAGAACCTACGGAATCGACAGTAACATCTGTCACATAAAAGTTTATATTTTCTTCTTAAATTATCTTGGGTGACCAATTGTACTTAGTTGTGTACCTATTTGGCACTGATACCTTGTTGAAGTAAGTAAACTGGGAACTCCATACGAGTACTTCATAGTCTGTACTTAGGTACTACTTGGTATTTCATTTGTGGCTGGTCAATGTTTGACTTTCAATGAATCTAGTTATTACAGTTGTTTGTGGTTTACCAGTTATTATACAGTGTCAATTTGTTATTTTTATGCATTATTAATGCAATTTGATCACTGTGTGTTACATGTACACGAACTGAGGCTAGCTTGAGGGAAGTCGAACGCTTCAGACGGTGGGCGAGATGCTGTGGAACAGTAGCAATTGTAGCCTGCAACAATCAGAATGCCTTGTTACAACAATTGCGTATAAACCTACGGCCAAGTGTTGCCAACCGTGACTGTGCGGCAATAAATTCATTGGGTTACCAAGGTAACCTGGTTATAGACAATGTATAATTTGATTGTGGACACAATCGAGACGTCGACAGGTGGGGGTTCTGCCGCACAAACCCTAATCAATCTCAAACACAATACTAAAATCACGGAACCACGGCTGAATAACTTCAAGACGCGACAACCACAAATGGAATAGACAACAGCCAGGTGTACGGCGTATAGTAGGAGCTTAAATGTGACGCGAGGGTCGCGGCGGAGCAGCCGAGCGCATTGAGGCACTATGATGTGACGCGCGAGGCCGTTCCCCGTCGGGGGTTAGAATCTCTCTCTCTCTCTCTCTCTCTCTCTCTCTCTCTCTCTCTCTCTCTCTCTCTCTCTCTCTCTCTCTCTCTATCTCCCTCTAGGGCATGGATGTTTGTGCTGGTTTTGGTATAAGGTAGTTAATGACCACATGGTATGGATAAACTCCTTGACTTCCATACACATCTGAACTCTATACACCCCAACATCAAATTCACTATGGAGACTGAAACGGAGGGTAAATTACCGTTCCTTGACGTCTTGGTCAAGAGAAGAGCTGATGGCACCCTGGGTCATAGTGTATATCGGAAGACAACGCACACTGATCTGTATTTACACGCTGACAGCTGTCACCACCCTTCACAGAGGAATGGGGTACTTAAAACTCTAGTACAAAGGGCGCGCACTATCTCCGACGCAGAGAGTCTACCCCAGGAATTGGAACACCTGAGAACTGTATTTCGAAAAAATGGGTACTCAGAGTGGCAGATTCAGTGGGCTCTCCGCCCAACCACTACAACACAACCCGTGTAAACGGATGAAAACACGAGGGAGGATGTAGGCACTGCGTTCGTTCCATATACCGGCGCACTCTCGGGGAAGATCCCTCGCATTTTGAAAAAACACCAGGTTGGACTGTTTTCTGTCCGCCGAATAAAATTCGTGCACTGGTGGGGAGCGCTGAAGATGATCTCGATTTGAGGAAGGCCGGCATGTACCAGATTCCGTGTCAGTGTGGAAAGTCATATATTGGACAGACGATGCGTACGGTCGAGGATCGATGCGTTGAACACCAGAGGCACACACGATTCATGTATCCGAGCAAGTCGGCGGTCGCTGAACATTGTTTGTCGGAGAATCATGCGATGGAGTATGAAAGCACTAGGACTCTGGCACAGACGTCGAGATACTGGGACTGCGTCGTTAGAGAGGCCATTGAAATTCGCACAAGTGACGACCTCATAAACCTTGACTTTGGCTACAATCTTAGCAAAGCTTGGGAACCAGCGATTGGGTTAATTAAGAGTAAATCTAGCAAACGTAACGAAGTGACGACCGCGGCAGACAGAGCCCTCACACCGACGTCATTTCAGACGCCGTCGCATTCGGTTCCATTGCGCGGCCGCGGCGCGGGGCGCGGACCGCGGAGGGGTCGCTCCGCCGGCCGAGGGTATTTAAATGGCCCGCTACCGGGCTAGAACCCAGCTCCTTCGAGCAGCCGTAGCGTGCGGATCTCCGTGCCGGCGCGTTTCCAGGAGCTCAGTCCGTCAGTTCACCTGATGATGGCGACATGTATGATCGCCGAAATATTGTACCCGTTGGACACTGTAGACCGGCAGTACACCCGTGGATATTTTGAATATTATTTTACATTAAATATGCCAAAATACAGAAATTGAAATATTACATTTAAGCTTTAACTATTTATCTCAATCTATGTACCTGTTTCATGCAATTTGTATTTAATGTGGTACACAAATTTAAAGTCATCCTTTGACTAGTGTTTACAGTGCTCAAATTATTTACATTATTTGTGTTTTCGAAGTGCTCACATATCTGTGTTGCCAATATTGTGTAGGCGTACTATTATTATGACATGGAATTTTAATGTATTTCAGTTTGCGGTCTAATTTTTTATTAATACGGATTTGTATATAGTTGTAGTTTTGTTAATTTCGAAGATAGATTTTTAGTACCAAACGGATTATTAATTTTAGTGCATGAAAAATGATCAGTATTTAATTTAGGATCCAGTGATATATAAAACGTGGTCTGCCCTAATTTATTTAAACAAAAGGTACATATGTAATCACATTGTGCAATAGTTATAATATGTAGTATTGTTTTTTATACAAATTAGTATCTATATAGGCTCAGCAATTTCCGAAACTAAGTGTAATGAATTTTTAGTGTTTGCAGCTATTATTTACGAAAGTATTAAAAATTGAAAATTACGCAAAAGCACAGCCAAAGTTATGTTTAAATCAATGAACTATTTCTTAATAGCGTTTTACTAATAGTGTTAATATAATTTAAAACTGAAGGCGAAAATGTGATATTTTACATATCCGGTAGCGAAGTTTTATTTTAGGTGTCAGATATTTTGTGATTGTAATGTTGACAACAGATTTTTTTTTGTAAGGAGAGTGCAACATAGCAGAAACGTTACAGGAGCTCGAACTTTGTAAACAGATGAGTTAGGTGAACAACTCCAGCATCATGCGTCCATTCGTCATAGCCATCTTGGGGAGACGTAACTGAAGGATCTTCAACACCAGTACTGAGTCCCACAGCCGGTTCTCTGTGATGGTTGACACCAATGTTGCGGATGAAGATCCGAGCACAAGTGGAGGACCTCACTACATAGACGAGGCTTTGGAGCGTGGCCCGGCCCTTCTTACTGCCGCCTAAGTGCCACTGAAGCCCCTTTCACACGGGAGACCATGCACCTGGATGCAGTGAGCCGCTTGTCTTCGGCGCAGAGAGCTGATGCTGCATCCACCGCGCCCCCGCACCCGTTACTTGGTACCTAAACTGCTGCTTGTTGGCGTGCAGTTTCTAGAACCAGACAGTAACAAAATATTCCTTTTAGAGGATGTAATAGTTGTTGTTGCTGCAGCAGTTACTAAGAAACGCAGACTACGGAAAATAAACCTATGGTGCCACCCAAAGCTATTTCTCTTTTAAGCTTAGAAACTTTCCACTTCCTTCATGGAACACTTCGAGTAAATCCTGAGAAATTTTACAATTTCTATTGAATCTTAGTAACATCTTTTGATGAGCAGTGTGCAATACAGATAATTTTTTCGGTTCGTGGGCCAACATGAGGAAGCGTATAATAGTGGAAGAGAGGGTTGCTGCAACTGAAGCAGGTGCAAAACAAACTTCTTTCTGGAAAAAACATGGAGCGTTTTATTATTTTATCAGGATAGATACAAATACACTAATGAACTTTATACATTTTCATGTAATTGCAAAATGACATGTTGACCCTAGCTGTTTATTGACTCAAAGCTACCGGTTTGAGTTAGTGTACCATTTTCAAGCGCTAGCAGAGTTTAGCCAATAGCTAGTGCTTGAGAATGGTACACTAAATGAAACCGGTAGAGTCAATAAAGTAAACAGCCATGGTCAACATGTCATTATGCAATTATCATAAAGCTGATAAACCCCACCTTTACACCTTTCTAAAGAATTTCATGTCATAGAAGTTGTTCCGAATAGTACTACACTGTAAATATGCATTACAGAAGTATTTTTTTTTGTCTTTTTTTTCTCCTTCATAGACTCCAAATTTCTGAATTATGAGGTGAGCTTTCGATTTCTGGAGTGGGCTGAAAGGGATGTTGTATGTAACTGCTATTTACCTAAATGGAGGATAGTTTGGGAGGGGGTTTTGAGTGATTTAGTTAAAGGCATTTGGGGAAAACTGCTGGGGTGATAAAAGGAAAGTGGACGAATATCATACTGTTGCGCCATGTGTGCTGAAGTTTCCAAATCTTTCACCAAAGATAATAAAAAAAAGTTTCTCCTCATTAGACGATGCTGCCCTCTACTTCGAACTGTTTTGTCCTTAGTTACAGAGGCACACGACAGACATTTGCTAGTGATGTAACTGCTAAGTGGACGCAAACAATAGAGTCGCTGAATCAACACCATGTAGGAAAACTGCAAGAGGCTCCCAGCAGCCCATGTGAACGCTTCCATAAGCGCCTGTGAAATGCGAGTAGCAGGCGATTCACTTGGCAAGTAACACTGCGGCTCCGTGAGCTGACGTTGAAGCTCTATGTCTCACGTGTGAAAGGTCGCACGAGGCCCAATGTAAAGTGAATCACTTCAGCTCTCTGCAGCTGGATTCAAGGCCTACACGTGAAGAGAACCTAACAACACGGCGCGGACTACCTCTTACTCCTTCCTTCCACTTGCTCCGCCAAAGCCTCACTCACTCAGCAGGACCGGTGCCAGACAGACACTGCCGGCACACCCAATCTGCAGACTCCTTCACTGGGGCCACCTAGAACTCCACGTACTCGCGCACGCGCCACCAGATATACCTGCCAATCGGCGCAACTCTGCGCCGGCCGCGAGGCAAACGACAAAGGAACCAAGTCGCGCTACCCGCGGTGACTTAACACAGAGATATCGATACACGAGCACAGAGTAACGTATACAGAGAAGCAGCCCCCTCTAAACCACTGTCCTACGCTCCATTCGTAGTTCCGTAAGATGATAGCAGGTGTCAGGTGGTTCCCCGACTTAGTACTGGTAGACCACACTAGAGGCGCTTCTGAGGGTAGCGTAGAGGGGAGGCTGAGGGGAGAGCTCGTGCCACCTGCCACCTGCCACGGCTGTCTCCGGCGTGCGGGCGTTTGAGGGGAGGTGGTGGTGGGGATAGCCGCTACCTGCCACCTGCTCCGGCAGGTTTAAAGGGCTGCTTCTGACCGCAGCGCTATCATGGACATCTTACGGAACGTTCCCTCCCCGCACCCCTGAGTTTGGGACCGGACCCTTACGGAGGTTTCCCGTCTGTATATATTTGTCTGTGACGCGAGTTGGAGCGAAGCAACTGGTGCTAATACAAGTAGGTCGAGCCGGCACGGCTCAATAGCAAACATTTTGGGCGCACTTAAGTTATGCGACACCCCTTCCCACTAGGTTAATGATATATAAAACACACTTCACACCGTACGAGGACGTTAAATGCACAAGGAACGGGGACAGGGAAAGAAAGATTCCTGCCAACTCTTCCGTCTGTTGCTCGAGTGGACAACAATCGCATGGGTGGATACGAACCAGATAAAAGTCGACAAAGGAAGAACTATCACAGAAAGAAGAGGCAAACAGAGCTCAGGGAGCAACAAGGATAGAAACACACTGCCAAATGAGATCCACTCGTCATGCAGTATCGGTGGAGGGATGGAAAAATGCACCACCTACACAGCTGTCGCCAGGGCAGGCATCTGACATGCGAGTGGCTACCAAGGAGAAAAGACCACCGGTTAGATGTAGTTTGCGAGTTTACACACACGGAATTTCCCAAAACTAAGTAGGAAAAAAACACTTGTGCAGAGTGATGAAATTATACAGTTATTTGTTTCTGTTGGCTCGAGCCCCCAGTGCTACATCACGAAAGAAAACAACATAAATAAATCACTCATTCACAGCCTGTGTTTGACTGGCACTCCGTGAAGTGCGGCTGCATACCCTATTTGCTACACAAAATGACTGCGTCATGTCTAGGGCCCAGCCACACCCCAAAACGTTTAGCTTCAAATAAATGAAGGCAGCAACAAAAATAAATAAATAAATAGAATAAAATAGAATGCACGAACGATTCATTCACTTTAAACTAAATTGATGTTTATTCCAGATAATAAACGTCAGTGAATATTTGTTACACCTGACTTCAGAGCAATGCCGAGTTCCTTAAGGCTGTCACACCAAGAAGTGGAAACTTGACTGAATAGTTTCTAAGTCGCACAGTCACTAGATAAAAATTTAGCAATAATACTTAGCTAAGTTCCACTGTCACAGATATAGAGTCCACGAAGCACCTCCTAAGACTTCTATCCCACAGAAGGACTATAAAGTTCACGAAGCACCACAGAACAAATATTTCCAAGTTTCACAATAGAAAAATTTGCTGAAATTTTACAAGTCCTCAAGCGACTCCGCAGTCGCCCATCGTAACGGCAGGTCTTTTCTGCCCAACCAACACTATCAGACTGTCCCTAACAAGCCAAAGTGGCCGCCTTGAGTACCCTCGCTGGCTTACTCAAGTCAAATCAGTATCTTATTTCCACAAAATTACCTCTTTACATGAAATACAAATGGAATAAATACATGTGATGATAGCATGTAAAGGAAATTTTCCGCTGAATATCGCATCAAAAACATTGTACATATCGTAGTTTTTGCATTATCAAAAAATTAAATTTTTTGAATTTCATTTTTCAGTATTTAAACATAGATAATTCACTCTATTTATCCAGTGGTTTCATTAACTAATGTCTAGTTTATCGTACTGCCGCTACTACTATAGTTATTGTTTATTTATTAAAAATCTAGCTTTTATACCTGGAATTCAAGTTACTAGCCTCTAATTCAAATTAAGTGAATTTGCACAAAAAAGTAAATATACATCTTAATACTACTCATATAGATCTTTCATTTGACACCTCGTACGTAATATTTAGTTCAGCCCTTTTCAAGATATATTGTATACAAAATTGTTATTTTATAATGATTTTTGATTTGGTATAACTGAAAAACTATTAAAGAGACAGGAGGCGCGTTTATATCAGCGCATCTGTCTAGTCTAATTTTAAAATGAGCCTACTCGCTCCTTTGTATGTTATATTGATCAAACGTTATTAATTTTTGTGGTTTATTGAATATTTATCCAAGGCCAACAAGGATTTCTCCCACCAAGCACCACTGAGTGCATAACGGCCTGGATTTTCCAGTCACGTATCTATACACAAAGCGAGGGACCAGACGTTAGTTTGACAGATGAGAGGAGCCGGCATCTGTTGACTACCCCTTGAACTACGACGACTCAGTAGCTGTCAAAACATGACGATTCCCGCGCATGTGCGCGATTTACCACAGAATTGCAGACTTCAAGTGTCCCCACGAAGCTGTCCCCTTACATGTTTCATATGCAAATCAGCAATAGTAAGCGGCACCGAAGAACAAGACAAGCGAATCGACGTGCACATACACCGCAACAAGGAAATCACAACGGCATCCAAGGCGAACACAATACATCACGTGTATCACACCAAATATTCCGACACAAGAAGCAGATGGGTCCGGCTACTTAAAGTAAGACCCTGGCCAATGTTAAATTTTGAAGTTTCTGGTACACTTCAAAGTAAATCTAAGGTTTCACATTAAATCTAATAGTGTTAACTACTTGTAATTTTCATATATTTTTATTTGTTTCTTATTATTAATCATTAAGAAGAATTATTAACACAAACCAAACAGTTTACTTGGTATTAATTTTTTAGAAGGAAATTTGTACTAAAAATACACATAAAAATATTTTTTTTCCTTTCTATACGATTTACAGGAAAACCCCTTGTTATTGTTTACTGGTTTTATGTTGCTGTACAGAAAAAAATCAAGTACCCAGCTTTATTACTTTGCTTACAATGTGTACCAAAATGCATGAAATTATGTAACTGAGAGAAACGACAATGATGTTTAGAGGAATCTCACTTCAGTGAATTCCTAGAACATTCCAACCCCACAGCCTATATCACTTCTGTTGTTTTTGGTGGCTTTCGAGTTTATCTGATTTCTTCTTGCCCTTTTAGCCATTTGTTCCATCAGTATATCTGCTTTCTTCACACGAATTTCATTTAACCGTTTCAAAATATTCACAGTGTTGAATCATAGATTAAAGTTCAACCATTGTAGCACTTTATCCCTGCCATCATTTCTATCATTAAATGATAGAAAAGCATCACAAAGTCCTATTTGAAGTGTTTTAGCACCAACAAACACAATCTTTGGAAATCTTGACCACAAAATATGGTTGAATGCTTCATTGACGTTCTGCCTTTTTCCATGGAGGCGCTTTTTCAGAAGTTCACGATGAGTTAAATCCCTATACCCCACCTGTATAACATCAGCTACAGCAGGAAATATCCCGCGGTGTCTATAATTTGGATCTTTCTTGTTGTATTAGCACCATGAATCCTGTCGTTTAAGGCAAAGTCTATGTATCGGTTCTTCATCTGTTCAGATGAAGTGAAAGTAAGTAGCCCATAAAGCTGCTTTTAGTCCGGACAAATCAGATATGTATTTCAAAGTGTTTGGCCATAGTAGTTCTGCAAACGGTAACTCAAGCTGTCTGTAAAACTATTTGAACAACCAATTCATTTCCCATCAGACAACTTTTTCCCAACATCCTTTTCCAGTCCACGGAGCCTTGTACCCATGTGTTTCTACACATGTCCTATGCATTCCAGTTTCTCTAGTAAAATATTTTCTTCATATAAATTACTGTGTACCACCTTCGTGAACACTTTGCTGTCTCCATCTCCCAAGTACCGTTTGTATACCACTCCTCTTGTCTCAACAGACCTTTGAAATATTCGTACTGCTTCCATATTCCTACGTGGTCCCTGAAAATTTATAGCTCATTTTTAGTGCACGTGTTCACCCATAGTCTTACACTCAAAGCAGAATTTAAAAAGCAGTTCTATATCTAGCACCTTTCCAGTATCTACAGAAGTAGCCACCTCAACACCATAAAAGGAAATACGTTCCCTATTATGCTAAGTCCCGTTCACAGCTACTGCTATGTTTGTGGCTTCGCCATTACACTGCACCGTCTTTGGCAGCCTGTAACATGTTATCTTCTGAAACACTTTTTACACACCCGATAATTCTTTCACCAATTTTGTGGAATATCGCACGGGGCTTAGGTAAGTTCGTCACTGCACACAATGTTTTACCTGCAGCGTTCCCTTTGCCTACACCTTTCAGTCCGTAACCAAATCTTACATTCACATCATACTTGTTGTTAGAGGTTTTTTAAGTATAAAAGGAGTTCTCTTTACGACACGAAGAACAAAAAATAACTGGTGAAGAAGCCAACCCTCTTCATTTACCATATTCTTTGAAAAGAATCAGTTGCATTACAATCTTTGCAACGTGATTATTTAGAAACGGCTTCTGAAAGAAGTTCAACGTCCACTATTACATTGCCGGCCGCGGTGGCCGAGGGCGACTGAAGCGCAAGAGTCACGGTCTGCACGGCCACTCCGACCGGGAGTTCGAATACCCCTTCGGGCATAGATATTTGTGCCGTCCTTAGTCTTAGCTAGTTCATAAGTAGTTTGTAAGCTTAGGGACTGATGACCCCGTAGTTAAGTCCCATAAGTTCTACAAACATTTGAACCACTATTACGTTACCTGACTGAAGCCTGTTTTTTGTTTGTTTTTTGTTTTTTTGTTTTTTGTTTTTTTTTTTTTTTTTTTTTTTCTTGCATGTTTCGAGGCTCATTTTCCCATATTTCCTTGAATAATGATTTGGAATGAAACAGTTTCTTCTCCGAGAAACTAGCTGGAGTTTCAGTTGTATGTGATGGACATGTGGCACTGTCGAGCGCAGCGTCCTCTGACGTTGTGGAGTCATTCCTGTTTTCACCATTATTCTCATAGCGGTATTTCCATAAATAAAAGTTTCCGTTGTACTTTCTCTTGCCAAATAATTTCACTCGACCCACTGTTGATGAAAGAATAACAAATAAAACTGAAACACAGCACTACAATAATATCAACAACGAAACGGAAAATTTTTTCTGGAAGTTGTCAGTGTTAGCAACATAGAGAATACGCTTTACAGAATAAAGTGGAAGTAAGCTCTGAAGCGTATCTCTTTCAGTTTCGACATATTACACAACGATGTAACGTACAGCAATAAGTTGGCGTGTCATTCACGATCACTTCATACTTTAAAGCTCTATAAAAAGCTCATATTAGTATCTTTTACATTTTTTCTGCAGATACACATTCTTTACATCGTAAATATATCATTGTACATAGAAACAAATAAAAAATTTTCACCCATTGGTGGGTCTTACTTACCTTCACTCGGTGATAGGATTGGGCCGAGATTTGTTGCTGGAAGACCCATGGACATGGATGGACAGGAGCAGCGGAGACAGTACACTCCAGCAGTTCGACACGGCGTCCACATACTGCCGACGCGTTGGCGTACTTCTCTTTCTCGGGTAAACAATCGAATTACTCTTTCCGCTTAGATAACGCGGCCGACCAAAGTTCCACCACGGAAGGTGTAGCCTACAGTACTATTGCTGGAGGAACAAGGAAAAAAACGAGTTTGGGCGACTGATAACTGGTACCAGTTACGGCTTACAATACTGTCCGTAAAGTCGAAATGGTTCCATCTGGAGCTGATGACTTCATTTCAGATCGTTCAGCTGCTTCTCTACAATGTTCTCCATTTGGGAGTATGTGCGATAATCAAACGGGGGTATGTTTCCATTATCCTGCTGTGGGAACGATTTTTTAAACTAAAATTAATAGTTTGGCCTTTTCTTTCGCTGTCTTCTGTAACCATTCCATAATGATCAAATAGTGACTGGATAGAGTTCTATGACTAACCTTTGGCCGGACGGTGCAGGTGAAGAGAATACTTCATCTGATGGATTTACCCCACGTCAATGGGATGCGTTTAGAAATGGAATCTTGTGTACAGTAGTGGGTATCACTCTTAATCATTTCAGTAACCACGGGGAGCTGGTGTTTCTTCTCCTTTTTTTCCTGCAGCTGATATTAAGAACAGCCCTATACATTTTATTTGTAGTTTCACCAGTAGTGCGATGCTCCGTATGGTTGATAGAGAGACAAGTTCATTTTTCGTTTCCTTTACGTTACAGTAAGATTGTTCCGACATGTAGTAATGCAAGTGTAATTGTCGTTTTATAGGTTGTTGCAGAATAAATTATGGGTATACGAAGTGACTTCATAATATAGCTTCACAAAAGAATGCCCATCGACCACGGCCTACCAGCCCGGAAATTTTGAGTGAAAAAGTTCATATTCATGTTTCTTCTCGCACAGTTTGGGCCAAGTAGGTGAGACCCATCCTTTGATCTCTCCTGTTGAGACTTTAACCACGCAAACGCATAAGTGGCGATTATCAGCCTTTGTCGAGAATCGCGTTGGAAGATTGTAATTGTTGCTAATACACTCTTGGTATGAGCTTGTCAAGTTTTGAACCCACATAAAGGCAGCGTTTTTCCAGTATGCACTTATTTCAGATAATAAATTGTGGCTACTATAATGTTTGATGTTTAAAAATGCCTACGACATCTGTCCTTAAACCTACGAGTAAGAGAGTTCTTTACGTAGAAACATGAACAAAAAATTATCTGTCAATAGAACAAATTTACCTAACACTCATAGGATCTTTGTTGCATTTTTCAGGTGGCATTGATAATCTTTTTCAGTACATCTGCACGCAAATAGACTATTTCGTTCAGTCATCCAAAAGTTTTGTTATTATAAGTCATCATATGAACTGGCTGAGTGAAAACTATTTGATACTGTATTCGCTGCAAAAGTTGTTACTGAGCAGAAACCTTACGTATGTGATTTATACGCATTGGAACTTGTCTTCTCGTGCACGCGTGAAAATGATTGCATATTAAAAATCAAACCTCCTGCAGATAGAAGCTCGATCCTAGGACCTAGGACTACCTATTCAGAAGTAGCAGAGCTTATCTGGAAACCACGCATCCTTTTGACGAGAAAATGAGGTTTTGTATTCTGCATAATAACGAAAGCTTACCCGTGTGTAATGCTATCCTACTACATCAGCGTTCGTATCAGAATAAACGACGTCGGCTTCTAAATCCAAGTGATCAGCGTTGGAATCTTTTACTCCTAATTTTTCTTTGTTTGTTTCCTTATTTTCACTCAGTAAAGCTCTTGCTACGATGAAGAAACACCAAAAGTCGACTCATAGGCTCTAGATTTTAGAAGTTACTCTATCTCCTTGGTTTCGTTGTTCGCAGTATCGTATGCCTTCTTCGTGGAAAAGATGACCGACTTCATTCCAAGGTTATTGATCAGACGTCTGCTTCCTGCATGATGTATTCGCAGGTGCGGGTTGGTGTTTTTGATTAGTATGAGAAATGTGATGTGTTCGATACTCGTCAGTGACTAAGTCACAGCGAAAGATCTCCTTAACCTCTGGGGATGCCAAGTGGCGAACACCGGGGTCGCCGTTATTCGGAAATATTGTCCTCTTACTACCGGCTGGAGTGAAACTGGATCAGACTAAAATACTAAGGGTTTGAATCTCACATAGATTTAATATTCCTATTGTTGCTAACATCGAATATTAATTTAAGTGTGAGGAAGTCTTTCCTGAAGGCTTTTGGGTGGAGTGTTGCCTTGTACGGGAGTGAAACATGGACGATAAACAGAGGGGACAGGAAGAGAATAGAGGCTTTTAAAATGTGGATGGATGGATGGATGCTTAGGGTTTAACGTCCCGTCGATTAAAATGTGGCTCTGCAGAAGATTGCTGTAGATTAGGTGGGTAGATCGCATAACTAATGAAGAGGTACTGAATGGAATCGCCGGCCGCGGTGGCCGAGGGGACTGAGGCTTCAGTCACGGTCTGCACGACCACTACGGTCGGGGGTTCGAATCCCCCCTCGAGCATGGATATTTGTGCCGTCCTTAGTATAAGCTAGTTGATAAGTAGTTTGTAAGTTTATGGACTGATGACCTCGTAGTTGAGTCCCATAAGCTTAACAAACATTTGAACATTTGAATGGAATTGGTGAGAAAAGGAATTTTTGGCATACCTTGACTAAAAGAAGGGATCGCTTAGGAGGACACATTCTTAGACATCCACGAATCGTAAATTTAGCATTGGATGGAAGTTTGTGGGGTAAAAATCGCAGAGGGAGACCAAGACACGCATATAGTAAGCATATGCAAATGGATGTGGGTAACCGTACTGATGAGGAGATGAAAAGGCTTGCTCAGGATAGAGTAGGGTGGAGAGCTGCATCAAACTAGTCTCCGGACTGATGACCATAACAACACAACAATGTTGCTTGCACAAAAAACGTAGCTTTTGCGTTGTTATTGAAATACGGAATAAAAATGTAATTATGGGTTGGATATGATAGTTTAAAGAAATTCTTTGATGCAACACAAATCTGTGGCATATGTTTCCTTTTGTATTATCAATATATGTTCATGATTACGGAATAAGACTGTGTGTGTCAACAATAACTTCCTCACAATGTTTGCGATATAGATTACTCATTTTTCATGTGCGTTTGATTTTGTCACGTGGGCAACATAATGAGCCATATTTCAAAATAGAAGAAAATTGTGAAAAGACAGTAAACGAACAGTCGCTCGCTGATGAAGGTTACTTTAAGTAGCGGCTAATGTTGATAATTTGCTTCCTGTCTTGTAATTTAATTAATTGTACGTTACGCATGGACATTTTTCCATTCGAATGTGGCAGTAACGTCCAACTATATTCACGAACTGCAGAATCTCCATTCTTATTGCCGTCTTCGTTGACTGAAACTACAAGGAAAGAAATGTGAAACGGAATGTGTCGGTCGTGAATAGCTTCAAACACTGTGGGAAAAACGCAAAGCAGTTTCTAAAATACGTTTGTGAGGTCACTTCACGTCGCACAGAGAGTGCACGTGTTGTTACAACTGGCTGCAATACTAGAATATAACTGCGTAAAATACACTTGTCAGCAGGTAAAACAACTAAATCGCTGTCCTTCTCCAATGATTTCAGCGCCATTTTCTCCTCTCTACATATATTGGACGTTGGAGGTTTGGCTGTTGTTAAGGTCCGACTCGTGGCGAGCCTTATATCATCTGCAGCTTCTTCAGGAAGGTGTCGAACCGCTTGTTCCACTCCAATGACAATCTCGGCCACTGGTATCTTACGAGGAGCAGGCGCAAAATTCAGTCCTTTACTGAGAACAGAAATGGTGGCTTCATCCATTTTCTTGTCGGATAAATTGATGACAGTGCGGTTATCATTTTTGGATTCTGCAACACTTTGTTCCCGATTAAGGCGCACAAATTTGTCGGCCTGTTTTTCCGTTATCTTGCTTAAATTAGATCTTTGATATGCAGCCAAAGTCATGTCGACCATTTCCCAGTCCCAAGGTGACAGAACAGCAGACGTTCCTTATACAGCTGCTATTTACTTCTGTCTGCTGTCCAATATAAGTAGAGAGGAGAAAATGACGCTGAAATCATTGGAGAAGGACAGCGATTTAGTTGTTTTACCTGCTGACAAGGGTAATGCTACAGTCATCCTCAATACTGTCAACTATCACGAGAAAGTGAATGTGTTATTGGAAGACACCACATACCGGCGTCACAAACGTGATCCTACAACAACACTTAGTAGGAAGACAGGGGAACTATTGAGGACATCTGGCCTCTCAGAAGAACTAGTAAAAAATCTAAGACCTAGAGCACCCAGGCCACCCAGGTTGTATGGTTTGCCTAAGGTGCATAAGTGTGGGATCCCTCTAAGACCGATTGTCAGTGCCATTGGATCACCCACTTATCATTTGGCCAAATACTTAACAAAATTATTGTCACCAATAGTTGGCCACTGCTCTCGTCATATTAACAATTCAAAAACGTTTGTTGACATCATAAAGCAGATGAGGATAGGCCAGAATGACATAATGGTCAGCCTCGATGTGGTTTCTCTTTTTACGAAAGTACCAGTGGAAGACACATTAAAACTGCTGGCTGCTCGCTTCTCTCCTCAAATTTTAAAGTTATTTCGGCACACTTTGACGACCACTTATTTTTTGTATGGTGGAAATTATTATGAAATGACTGACGGAACAGCCATGGGTTCGCCACTGTCACCAGCCATTGCGAACTTCTTCATGGAGGATTTTGAAGAACGAGCGTTGAACAGTACTCCCTTTCCATCTTGCTTCTATAGGTATGTTGACGATACATTTTTAATCTGGCCACACGGGAATGAGGCACTGCAGAAGTTCGTGGATTATTTGAATGAAATACACCCCAGCATAAGATTTACAGTGGAAGTAGAGAAGGACGGGAAGCTACACTTCTTAGACGTGTTGGTTGAACGAAAACGACTTGGACACTCTGTGTACAGAAAGCCGACGCATACAGACTTGTATCTGAATGCCCATAGCTTTCATCATCCAACTCAGAAGAAAGCTATGCTGAACACCTTGGTACACAGAGCAAGGAGTATTTCAGACGAAAGCCACCTCGACTATGAGAACAACCACCCAAGAAGGTCTTCAGAAAGAATGGATATTTCTCCCGTGATATTAGGTCCACACTGTCGAGGAAACCTAGACAGGATGCTATTTGAACAAATCAAAAGGACCGACACATCTCGCGGTTTCCTTTCTGCGGTGCAACAAGCAGTAAAATCGGAAAAGTCCAAAACAGGCAGAGGATTCGACCTGTCTTTCGTCCTCCCAAGAAGATGAAAGTAGTGATGCCACCCATCAAAGACAACCTCGATCTGAGAGTGCCGGGAATATACAGCATTCCGTGCGAGTGTGGCAAAAATTACGCGGGGCAGTCAATAAGAACTGTTTCTGAACGCTGCGTTGAATATCAGTGTCACCTGAAATACAGGCATTTAGAAAAATCTGCGGTGGTTGAGCACAGCCTGTTGAATAAACATCGGATTTTGTTTGAAGAAACGAAAGTACTGGCTCACGCATCCAACTACTGGGATTCTGTCATCAGGGAGGCGATTGAAATCAGATCATGCGATAATAATATCAATAGAGACTTCGGATATGCACTCAGCAATGCATGGAAACGAGCACTGGAGAAGGAGAAGGAACAGAGGTTGGCTCCCAGAACCTTTAGTACTTCCCGCAGATTATCGCCTGCTGCGAGAGATGGCACTGCTAATAACGCGGAATAGAGTGCGCTAGAAAATTCTAGGTGGCTAGATGGCACCACCCAAGTACGCGCCATTACCGCTGTGACGTAAGCTAGCCAATGAGAAGCCGTCTCCTGGTTATATAAGTGGAAGCCTCCAGTTCACGGCAGTCAGTTTTACCCCTGACGGCGACTGTGGAGGATATAGTCGAAAGCTTGGGCTCCTACCCTTATTTGACGCGGCAAGAACACCGAGAGTATTTTACGCAAGAACTACAGCGCGAAAGACTTCGTACTCATAGAAATAACTGATTGCCTCTAAGATTTCGTGCCTGGTTCACGTGTAATCGACAGTATGTATGATCGTGTCCCCTAGCTGTTTGTACTTCCAAACAGGCAGCAGATCTTTGCGGTAGCGCAAATCGATTAGGCGAAAGTTTCGGGAATTCTGTCAGCAGCTGTGCAATAGTGGCCGCCGCTTACTCAACCCCAAGGATAGCCGGTCCGGTCACGTGGCCCCATTCACCATGTGCGAGCTGCTCGCGGACATCTGTCCGTATGGTTGAAAAAGCGGGCTTTATCCAGAGAAGATTGTCAGAACTGTACCCCACAAGCGGCTTCTTATGAAGTTTCGTGCTTATGGAATATCTCCCCAATTGTGCGGTTGGATTCACGATTTCCTATCAGAAGGAACACAGTTCGTTGTAACTGACGGTATGTCATCGAGTAAAACAGAAGTGATATCTGGCGTTCCACAGGGAAGCGTTATAGGTCCCCTACTCTTCCTCGTGTTTATAAACGATTTAGGAGACAATCTGAACAGCTCCCTTAGATTGTTGGCGGATGATGCTGTCGTTTATCGGCCAGTGAAGTCAACAGAGGATCAAAAGCAACTGCAGAGCGATTTAGACAAAATTTCTGCATGGTGCGAAAATTGGCAATTGACACTAAATAAATAAAAGTGTGAAGTAATACACATGACCACTAAAAGAAATCCGCTGAACTTCAATTACGCGATAAAGCAGTCAAACCTTAAGGTCGTAGATTCTACCAAATACCTAGGAGTTACAATTACGAACAACTTTGACTGGAGAGAACACATAGAAAATATTGTGGGGAAGGCGAACCAAAGGTTACGTTTCATCGGCAGAACGCTTCGAAGATGCACCAGCTCCACCAGAGAGACTGGCTACATCACACTTGTGCGTCCTCTCCTGGAGTACTGTTGCCCCTTGTGGGATCCTCACCAGGTGGGATTCACGGAAGACATTGAGAAGGTTCTGAAGAGGGCAGCTCGTTTTGTTCTATCACGTTAAGGGGGGGGGGGAAGCGTCACGGAAATGTTGCACGAATTGGGGTGGAAATCATTAAAAGAAAAACGTTATCCATTGTGGCGTGATCTGTTTGCAAAGTTTCAATCACCGACTTCTAGTTCTGAATGTGAAAATATTTTCCTAGCACCCACCTACTAAGGGAGACATGACCATCCCAATAAAATAAGAGAAATCAGATCGAAAACCGAACGATTTAGGTGTTATTTCTTCCCACACGCTATTAGAGAATGTAAAAGTGGTTAATAAACCCTCTGCCAGGCACTTGAATGTGATTTGCAGAGTATCTACGTAGACGCAGATGTAGAACTTTCTCGAAGTAAGATCTCAATTTCCTACGAATAAAAACTTAGAAGCATATGCTCTAAACACTAAGTTCTTTCTCCCTATAACCCCCTCTTTCCTGACCAAGATATCGGCGTATATGTTTTATAGTGTCCAGCACGTAACAGCGCTTTCATTGTATATTCCTTTCCACTAACTCAATAAGGCAAATTATTCACTGTATAAGTATGGAACACGCGTCTATGTGTTCAGCAAGAGTGTTACCACGTCTAGATTCACTTTCATATGTAACTGCAAATTATTAAGATTACATAGCGATAGTTGCCAATAATGAGTTTTGTGACTCTCAGGAAATATTCGCTATGCTAGAAACCTCTCTGCTATTGAAGTTACGTTGACCCGATTTGCGAACTTACATTTTCTAAATTGGAACTCCAGAGTTTACAACATGAGATACTTCTTGTTAAGTATGACACGCAATAGTCTGTTCATGGAATGAGTATTAACCGACAGCCCTTGCGGTTTTCTAACGAGAAACAGACGGTTTTTTATTTTTTTTATTGGTTTTTCTGTTCCGTAGGACCCAATTGAGGAGTGAGACTCCATGGTCATGGAACAAGTCAATACATTAATTGTTACACAAGAATGGTAATAGAAAATTTTTAAGTAGTCCTTTGCACACAACAATCTTAAGACAAAGTGAAAAGAATCAATAAAGAAAAAAATGAATTAGCTTAATTGTTTAACTTTTCTAGGAGTTCCTCGACAGAATAAAAGGAGTGAGCCATGAGGTAACTCTTCAATTTAGATTTGAAATCGTGTGGATTAGTGCTAAGATTCTTTAGTTCTTGTGGCAGCTTATTGAAAATGGATGCCGCAGAATATTGTACCCCATTCTGCACAAGTGTTAAGGTGGTGTGATGCAAATGCAGATTCGACTTCTGTCTAGTATTCACCGAGTGAAAGCCACTAACTCGTGGGAATAAGCTGATATTATTAACAACAAACGACATTAAAGAAAAAACGTATTGTGACGCCAGAGTCAAAATTCCCAGACTACTGAAAAGGGGTCGACATGACGTTCGCGAACTTACACCAGATATTGCTCGAACCGCCCGTTTTTGAGCCAGAAATATCCTTTTTGCATCAGGCGAGTTACCCCAAAAAACAATTCCGTACGTCATAAATGAGTGAAAGTGAGCGTAATAGACTACTTTTCGTGTTGAAAAATCACTTATCTCAGATATTGTTCTAATGTTAAATATAGCAGAATTTAGTTTTGGTACAAGATTCTGAACATGGGCTTTCCATGACAGCTTACTGTCTATATGAACACCTAGAAATTTGAACTGTTCAGTCGTACTTATTACATGCCCATTATGTGTAATCAGAATGTCAGCTTTCGTCAAATTATGTGTTAGAAATTGTAAAAACTGAGTTTTACTGTGATTTAACATCAACTTGTTTTCTACAAGTCATGAACTTATCTCTTGAACTGCATTATTTGTTATTGTGTCAATATTACGAGCAACATCCTTCACTACCAAGCTGGTATCATCAGCAAACAAAAATATTTTACAGTCACCTGTTATACTCGAAGGCATATCATTTATATAAATAAGAAACAGCAATGGTCCCAAAACAGACCCCTGGGGCACCTCATACTTAATTTTGCCCCATTGAGATTGCACGTCATTGCTATTTTCTACACTGCGGAGAATTACCTTCTGTTGTCTGTTATTAAAGTAAGAGGTGAACCAGTTGTGGGCTACTCCCCGTATTCCATAATGTTCCAACTTCTGCAACAATATTTTGTGATCAACACAATCAAACGCTTTTGTTAAATCAAAGAAGACGCCTAATGTCCGTAGCCTCTTATTTAACAGTTATTTAGGTTTGTAATTAATCATTTATTCATTTCTCATATTGATGGTGCTTGAAGTTCAGAACTTCAATTAAAATCAGCCAAAGCCAATTAACGCAACTCTCAAAGATTCTCGAGAAAATCGACGTTCAAATGTTGCAAGTACAAATAACTACTATAATTAGAACAGTTCCAGCGTCTGCCCGTATCGCCCAGATAGTAGCGTGCTGGCCTCACATCCATAGAGCCCACGGCTCGAATCCAAGTGTGATAAAAATTTTTGTTTTGTCTCCTAATTCAGTTATATAAAAATATTTGGGAACTAATTCCAGGTGTTGTGGCAGTCTTTTTGTGTGTATGTAGACGAGCTGACGACGTAGTCGGTACCTAAAACGACTCTTGCGTAAGTTAGCTGCTTGGAAAGCCATTAGTAACTATGGAGATGACTTTCAGAAAACAGCATCATAGCTTAACACAAACTGAACAATGAGAAACTAGCGTCGTAACTAATAGTGAACCTGATACTGTAATGAAGGTAACTTATTTATTTGAATCATTAATAAAAACCTTTTATAAAATATAGGAAAATTACGAATACACAAAAACGTGCATTTTTCGTAAAATATACCATTAGATATTAAAATTGTGTAAGTATTTAAAAAAAAAAAATCACTGTGGCTGTAACCCCACAACGCTGCCACCTGAGCTACACAGATAACTGCTGCAACTGATCTAATTATTGGTACATCTACATACTTACTCCGCAATCCACCGTAAGGTGCGTGGCGGAGGGTACACTGTACCACTACTAGGCATTTCCTTTCCTTTTCCACTCCCAAATAGAACTTAGATGTACTTGCACAATTTCAAAGTCTACTTTCACGAGAATTTTTAAGAGTTCCTTGGAATGGCTTTGGCTGATTGTTATTTAAGTCCTGAACTTGACGTACCATAAAAATAAAAGAAATCTAAAATTTGATACCCACTTGGTCTCCTAAGGCGATTTGCTACTGTGTCTTCCATCGGAAGACACTGAACTGCGGTCAGCTGGGATTTGTATGTTCTTCTTCGCATAACTTACTTTAAGTAGTCTGTTAGTCTAGAAACCAATGATCACACCAGTTTCGTCCCATATCTTCAAAAACATTTGAACACGTTTTATTTTGTGTGACAACCTGTGAACTCCTAAGATGTGTTTCGTGTGGAATGAACTTGACAAGTCCATATTAATGTACATAATTCGAAACATACGTTGTAATTTAGTTACGTAGCTGTTAACAACTGTTTATATGCACACCAAACACGCAGATGAACCACTTTCTATTTTATTTTTTCCTCGATAACGAAAAACGTCCACTGACGCCACTATAGGCGTAATGTAAAATGCTTGGATTAGCACTGTTATGATTTTGTTGAAGGAACTGACTCGGCAGCCAAAATATGTTTTCGTTGTTTCAATTCTATAAACTTTTTCATCCCAGCTTCTATTCCTTCAGACTATTTTAGGCACTGTTATACTTCCGTTCGAGGAAAGAAATAAACATCGTCCGAAATTGTACTGAATGCATTCCCGGAAAAATAATCTGGAGCAATTTGTTCAAAAACCCATTGGAATAGTAAATGGTTGTGCAAACGTACTTTATCTTAGCAAAAAATAATCCGGAACTAATGAAGTGAATCGAAACAGACTTCCCAAATCCACAAAAATTAAAATATATTTATCAACAGTGCAGATAAAAATTGAATTAACGCTTTCCTGTATGAGAATGTTCTGTCTTTCTATTCTAACAATGTACGTTCAGATAAGCCGTGCCTTATACTCAAAAAAATAATTCCGACAGCTATTGAGAGATTAACGAAACAGGCTTTGACCCTTCGATTACACAAAACAGATTACATTACTCTTGAAAATGCAAAGAAAGAAAAAGTCATCCAGATTTAAAGAAAGTCCCCAAATCTGGCAATCGTTTACTGAAACTCGAAGTTTTGCTCGAACTTCAATGCGATAAGCTTATAATAGTTTCTACAACAAAACCATGACATGTAAATTCGCCTAACATTCGAAGACATTCTGGTCGTATGTAAAGTATACTAGCGGCAAAACACAATCAATGCTACGGATGACAGCTGTGCTAAAGCAGATTTGCTAAACACACCCTGCCGAAATTCCTTCACCGAAGAAGTCGAAGCTAATATTCGAGAATTCGAATCAAGAACAATTGCCAGAATGCGTAATTTAGAAGTAGATATGCCTGTAATATTAGAATAACTTGAATCACTTTAGAAATGCAAGTCTCTTGGCACAGATTGTATACCAATTAGGTTACTTTCAGAGTATACTGAAGCAATAGTTCTACCTCGCTGTCATACACAACTCTTTGCTTAGAGAATGTTCTTTACCCAAAGAAATGAATGTTGCACAAGTCACCACAATATTCAAGAAAGGCAATAGGAGCGATCTACAAATTTACAGTCATGTATCTTTGACGTCGTTCTGCAGAAAGATTTTAGAACATACACTTTTCTCAAACATTATGAACCATCTGGACGAGAACGATCTGTTGACCCATAGTCAACATGGATTGTGAAACACAGCTTGCTAGTTACTCACATGATGTGTTGAGTGCTATCGATAAGGGAGCACAAATCGATTTTGTACTTATCAATTTTTGGAAGGCTTTGACACCTTACCTGACAAGTATATTCTAAGCAAATTGCAAATCGCAGTGCGACTGGATTTCGCGATATCCTGTCAGAAAGGACACAGTATGTAGGAACTGACGTAAAGTCAGGGCGTAAAACAGAAGTGATATTTGACTTCCCCGTGGAAGTGTTATGCGGCCCCTACTGTTCATAATCTTTGTATACGGGTTAGAGTGACTGAGAAGCACTCTTAGACTATTAGTGGTTGATGCTGCCGTTAATCTGTCAGTAAAGTCATTTGAAGAGCAAATCCAACAGGAAAATTAGATAAGATACCTCCATTGTTCTGAAATTGGCAGTTGACCCTAAAATGAAAATTATGAAGTCATCCATATGAGCACTAAAAAGTATCCGTTGAACTTCTTTTACACGACACATGAGTCTAATATAAAGGCGGTAAATAGAATCAAATACCTAAGAATTTCTATGACGAACAACATAAACTGGAAAGTACACAAGAAAAAATAGCGGGGAAAGCCAACCAAAGGCTACATTTCATTTTCGAGCATTAGAACTGTTCTAATGAAATAGCCTGAACAAGACTTGTGCGTCGTGATTATGTGTACTGCTGACCAGTGTGGGATCCTCACCAAGTAGGACTAATGGAGGATGTAGCGAAAGTTCAAAGAAGAGTAGCTCGTTCAGATGATCCAGATATAGGGGAGAGTGTGTTACAGAAATGATGCATGAGTTCGGTTGGAAATCACAAACAGAAAGGCGTTATACGTTGCGGCGAGATTAATTTACGAAATATCTATCACCGAATTTGTCTTGCGAATGCGAACATATGTTAGCACCCACCTACAGAGAGAGACACATGATAATAATATACGAGAAATCAAATCGAAAACGGAAAGACTCATGCGTTTCTTTTCCTTCGCGCTATAAGAGAATGGAACGGTATACCCTTTGCCATGTACTCAAATAATATGGTTAGCGGACTAATTATTTTGAAGTTTATGTTGAAACGAAGAGACGCTCTCGATGGCTCTCAGCTATATGTATAAACTAAACAGATTCTAATTCGTAATTTTCAAAAACTACCAACTGTTCTAGAGATAGTCTATCGCTTTTCCCCCAGATATCGCCTCGACCTCTCGGCCCTTCCAGCAAATTTTTCCGGTCAGACACAAACTTGCATTAGTTACACTGTCTACATCCCCTTGTCGTCCCACGCATTGTGTGGGATTACCATGAGACACGTCCATTCGAAAGGAACAGTCACTGGGATTTTTACTTAATAATAAACGCTCAGAAATGACAGACAGAGATCATGGAAGGACTAGTCGGGTACACCAATGACAGACAATGTTTGCAGTCACTCATTTATTTGAGGCAGGCAGATATCCAAACAATTAAAAAAACAACCTTTAATGTATATAAAAACTCTGACATGAACAAGGAAGTCAAGAAACTCAAGGCAACAAGTTACTTACTTAAGGCTTGTTTCAAGGAGACTTAGAAGAACTTTATTCTTATATATTTCCAAAATTCTGACTTGAATAATAAAAATCTCAGATATTTTTATGCAATCTAAATTTAAGTACAAATGTCGCTTCAGTGGGGACGTACATTCAAATTTCAAAACATGGGGGCAAGGAAGCTAAAATTACATGTTACAACTTGGATTTAAATGCAAGTGCCCCTCAAGTTCAGATACGACTCCAAAAGCGCGCCTTGCAGCACGAAACCTAGACCTAAGGCACAATCAGAAAGTGACTTGCAAGTAACAAGACTATTTACATGAATTAACCGTCCTACAGTCGGACTGGTATCAACTTCAGGCTCCTTTTTCTATAAATGATACAGGAATGGCTGAGACCGGAGAGAACACACAGTAGGTCACCACGGCCAAAGATGATGCAAGTACAGATGGAAAGTATGAAGGCTAGATAGAAAACAATAATTTTAGGGACTGCCACAATACAATGCCAGGATAAGAAGGATACCCGGCAAAGGGAAATGAGCACTGCCTTGAATTACGCCTGCCCCCTGGGTAGGCGACAGAGTACCAGAAGGAAACACACCAGATAAAACCGCAGACACCTTAGAGACAAAAATACTTTAGCGATTTGAACAGACGATTGTCAATGAATATGACAACTCAATCACTCTCAAATTTGAATGATTAACAATACAAATAATAACGGATAAGATGCAGAAATAAGGAAACTCGGCAGCTGGGGTTCTGCCGCAATAACCCTAATCAATCACAAACACAATCACAGAAACACTCAGGGAAGAACTTCAAGATGCCGTAACTCCAAATGGAATCGACAACAGCCAGATGGACAGCTTGGGGAAGGTACTTATCTCAAATGTGTTGGAGGAGCTGGGCACTGTGGCCTCCCCGATAACTTTGTAGACAGGCGAGTTAGGTGAACAACTCCAATAACATGCGGCCATCCGTCATAGTCATCCTTTCTGGGGAGACGTACCTAAAGGATCTTAAACACTAATACTGCATGCCACAGCCGCTGCCCGGTGATGGTTGACACCAATGTTGCGGGTAAACACCTGCAGCCCAGGCGGGAGACGTAATCTCATTGACCAGACGTCGGAGCGCGGCCCAGCCCTGCTTGCTGCCCGGCTGACTTTTATAGTCAACATGGCGCGGACTCCCTCGAATTCCTTCCTTCCACTTGCACCGTAAAAACCGCACTGCCTCGTTTACACCATCTCCTTACTCCGCGACAATCTCAAACTGCTGCTGCCGCCTTGTCAACCGACCCAGCGAGTCCGGCGCTTGACCGATGCTCTGCCAGAGCACGCCAAACTACTGACAGGCTCACTGCGGCCGAACTCCCGTGCCTTGCGCACGCACCACCAGATATACCAGCCGATCGCGACAACTAGCGCAAGCCGCGAGAGAAAGGACGAACGAAAACTAGCCACGCCACCTGCGGTGAAGTAAAGAAGAGATATCGATACGTTAGTTGGAGCGAAGCAAGTGGGTCAATACAAGAAAATTATGTCAGCACGTCTCATATAGAAAACTAGCTTAAACCCGCGGCTCCGCTCGCGTGTTGGTTGATTATGATAAATACGCTATCTTTCAGTAGTGCGCTATGAGACTGGTTTTGAAGGATGGAATGAAATACAATACTTTATTTAGAAACAAACATTTTAATCAACATTCAAGTAAAAAAATAAAATTATTCTTATGCTTATCCTTACAGAGAAAGAGCTGAAGACATTGTTGCACGCATAGACCAAAGATATGGTCTGTGGTATCACGTTTCGCTGTATGTAGCCTCCTTGCTATAGAGGCGCAAACGTCATCGCTGGCCTTCGGTCCGAATTTTTTAACAATTTGACGACTTTCAACAGCCACAATTTCCACCCTCTTGTAACTATCGGCATGGAAGTGCTATGGTGTACAACGGGAGACGTCGGAAAACAATTACACACAGACCATACGTTCGCGTTCTGTAGTTTTCGCTGCAGAACGAAATATCAACACACACTCACGTAGAATTTTATATACACCGATAACTTTCCATTCCAATATACCCCCCCCCCCCTTTTATCATTATAAACCCTGAAGCAACAATGAAACCAATAAAATCATTTTCAAAGAGTAAATATAATTTTAAAAGGGTAATTATTGTTCTGCATTTCGCGTTATAGTCTTCAAATTACTAAATATTTAAGATCGCTATAAAACTGTGCCTAAAACCTTCATCAGGTATAAATTAGTAACTGTACAAATATTTAAGTCCTTGAGTCTTGTCGTTCGGACGTGATAAGCGTACACCGAACAGAAATTCATATTAATATATATATATAAATAAATAGCTATCCGATCGCCATAAAACCGTGCCTAAAGCCTTCCCCGGGTAGACATTAGTAACTGTACACAATTTTAGCTCTTTATGTCTTGTGGTTCAGACGTGATAAACGTACACCTAACAGACTTTCACATTTATAGATATAGATATAGTAGGGAAAGTGAGCCGAAGACTAGGTTTCTTTGGCAGAACTCTTAAAAGATGCAACAGTTCTACTAAAGAAACTGCGTACACTACATTTGTGCATCCTATTTTTGAGTATTGTTGCGCACTATTGAATCCCCAGCAAAAGTGGGACTGGCAGACGATTTAGTGAAATTTCAGGGAAGGGCAGCTCGATAAACCCTCTGCCATGCACGTCATTGAGACTTGCAGAGTATGACCGAAGATGTAGATGTCGTGTCTTAAAAAGGCTATACCATCATAATTTTATGAAAGTCACCGTTAGATTCTTATTCTCACGAATACTACTGAAGGTCTGTTAAACAACTGTAACACATCAGATGTGATCTTAAATAAATATGATAAACATATCTCGTCTTGTTCATATAACATCACCCAACGAGACATTTAAAGCAATATAAGGATTTCAGCTCCATTTGCTGCGTCTTCAACCCCGCTGCTGAACTGCAGGTACTGGTCAAATAGATAATTATGAAATGGTTTACGGATGGGAGCTAAAATAGGACTTTTAAGAATTATTTTTAAGCTTGGACTACGATCATAGATGGAATTAAGTTTCATGATTCAAATCTTAACTCATCTTACGCAAACAGGTCTACGGACAGATCGGATGGGAATCATACAAGTGTCTTCTGTATTGCGTCACACGATAGACCTTGAATTAACAACAATTGTATAACTGATAGGTAATTCTTTTCCTTATAATAATTTACAGAGTGAGACTATCCAGTGATTGGTGAAATCTTTTATTGAAATTCTTTTCAGTATAACAGTTCTTCAGCTTTAGGAAATAGTTACGATAAATAACATGTTATAGATACCCAATAACTGTCATGGTCCTCATACTTCCATGGTAGAGGGGAAATGCCTCTATGCTTTACCACTGAAAATAATGCCGGTCTGTTGTACACAATTCAACCCAGAATGGCTCGTAGAAACATTGACTACTTTAGAGGTCATGTGAATGTATAATATAATTGGTTACGGTGAACTCTCGGTGAGAAAGTAGACTTTTTTGTCTAATGTCTATTTCTTTGTCCTGCAAAAGAATTGGAGGTCCAGGTTTTTATCGGCGTTTGTGCTACTGACTCGTGTATAACTTTTTTCAGAAAAACTGGCATTTATTGCGACATTTCACTAAAAAAAGAAAAAAAACTACACAATACATAAACTTGAAACACCACAAGACCACAAAAACAAAGCGGTGCCACTAGTCACCGTCTATGCTTCATTCAAAGTGGCTGCATCACACCAAAAAGAAGACTAAAGATCTTGCCTTTCAAAGATAATGCATATCGATATATCGATTTGGATTCAAGTTCGGCATATTTTGTATGGACCTTCATAATATTAATAAAATGATATTAAAGATGAATGTCATTTTATAACATAAATATAAATTAAGTTACACATATTTATTTACAGGTTATCAAATATTGTCAATTTCATTACATACTCTTTGACAAATTATTTCACACACGAGAATTTGCAAGCCATTACTCTATGAAGTCTCGGCACACAGGAATTGTGAGGGCTCTACAGGTTGGTACGTTGTAGCTGTTACAGATGTCAAAGCCTGGTAGTTACTTGTTATACCTCACTTGTTTACCCAAGTCTCATCTGACCATATGGAACTAGTATCTGGAGTATTCTACTGGAGTTAAGCCACAATTCACGGAGCAGATCGATGTTTTAAAGTTCACGATTGAGATGAGGATCTACAAGTTCTTTGGCAAGATTTTCATGTACTCCAATCAGGTTAACTGTGAATTCCATGGAGTCCACGGTAGATAACATAGGTATTCTCTAGGCTAATGTTCCTCAGAGTGAAAAATATGGTTAAGTAACTGATGTGGTTATCAATAAGCAGAGTTTCTGGTTATAATGAATCAAATTAACCCACCGCTTGGTTGAGAACTGCGCCCAGGGTTATTAGTTATCATGGGAAACCTGCCAGACGCCAGACTACCCATGAAATACAATTCGAGAATATTACAAAAAAGTTCCGCAACTCGTTAGGTTGGGTTAAAGAAACCACCATTCTGAAAGATCATGTATAAAATGAACAATTCACCGCTCTGTTGAGTCCCACACTTCAGACAGACTCGCAAAGAACTGACTTGAAGATATAGGAGCAAACAATGGTGTACTCACAGCAATCTGGTAACAATGTGGTTTCAAAGATTTAGCTGGGTATCTGACACCCCAACATCAGTGCTCATTCCCCTTCCCACATGACAACGTCTACGGTCACTTCTCTCATTGCCATAATAAAGGTAACGAAAAGCTTCAAGCCCTCACTGAGCCGCCACGTCTCTTATTTTTAATATGCATATATAATTAATCATCAGTACAATGATGTACAGACCAAATAGGTTTCCCTTTAGTTGCAGCATCTTTATTGGGCTGTTATTAATTTCTCCTTTCACATGTTGAAGAATTTTTATAGATTTTTAATTGGAATGGCTCTAGTTCGCAGTTTGTCATCTGCTAGTTTTAGGTACTGTCTATTATTTTACAAAGAAAGAAGTAAAATTCTTTACCGAACGCTACTACTGCTCATAAACTGTAAAATCAAAATGCAGATTTAAAAAATGACGATAATGACAGTGATCCTAACATCACATCACCTCCTTCTCTACATTCTATTTAAACCTGTAACATATGAGAGATAATCAAAACGTAGTGGATACTTAAAAATATTCCTGGGTATATAAACAGATTTCCGAAGTTTTGTAATGTTCCTGATACATGTTTCCATTTCAAACCATTTACAATGTTTAATTAATATTTAACATCAAAATTGTTATACATGTTTTAGATTGCACTGCGGATTGTGATTTCTGATGAATATAGCTCAAAGAATTTTCAATATTAAAGATGGAACAAAATGTGTCACTTAATTCTTAATGTCCATTGTAGCTCTTGGCAAATCTACGTATTGTACAAAAGTTTCAGATATGACGTTGAAGAAGAATATAGCCCTTGACGTCCTAGCATCCTCCTGTACGACAACAGAGCGTGGTTCAGTTGGGACCTCAGATTTAATTGGGACTAGGTTAACCGGAAAAAATTGTGGAACCGGAAGAGGAGGTGGAATCAAATAATAGATTTTTCCAGACAACAATTTAAAGGGCCACCAAAACAGTAATTCTATTTAATTTAAGAAAACACATGTACCCAAGCTGGTGGCTTAAGTGGGTAAGCACTATAATATTATTGTAAGAGTAAAACCATAATTGCAAATGAAGGAAAAGAAAAGCCAAAAACGTGTAGGGCTTAGCGGTGCATTTAAATAAACAGTTTACAATAATTAAAGTTGGTAAGAGTAGCAATTAAAGATTCACCAAATTTACAACAATTTTTAAAGGTACAAATTATGGTACGGCCGCAAGGCCTCTTTTATAAAAGGAAAAATGGAAGTAATACTCGGACAATCACAACATGTATATTAGGTGGTGAGGCATTTACAATGAACCATTAATAAACATAAGTTCAATACTTAGATCCCAAAAATAACAAACAACAAAGCTCAAAAGGACTTCACATTAAATAAAATACAATTCTCATGACATGGGGAGAATATTTAACAGCCTACATTAAGATAACATAATTGAGCAAGCCAAGTAACCTTAAGGACAGAGTGAGCCAAATTAATACCATCCCTATTAACAAGCGTAAGCCAAATTTAAATCTAGAGTTACATTGGTCTAATACATAAAACACAGACTTGCAAGAGGAAGATAAAACTAAGACTTACAATAGAATCACCATTTACCTGATAAGCTTGGGCCTGATATAAAAGGTGTATTACAAGAAAGCAATAATTCTTGAAGTAGGTAAGCATTTCAATAATATTCAAACAGTAGAAACATAAAAGTCAATTACGAAAAAGAAAAGCCGAAAACCTGACACATTTCAAAGAACCAGTTTACAATAATTAAGGTTGTTAAGGGTACAGGTTAAATACTGACCCAATTTACAGTAATTCTGAAAAGTACATATGACAAGGGATAAGATATTGCGCTTTACTACACGCAGATTAAAGTAACTTTTGGTACTTTGAAATTTACGCAATCAAACATGGCACTGAAATTTTAACAGGTAGGTTACAGTGTACCATTAGTTCAAGGCTGGCTTGTCTGTACTTGCCCTGCAAAAGTAAACAAGGAGACACACTGCCAAGGGCCAAAGAAGTTCTGATCTCGGCCAGACGGCCGCCACAGGTGACGAACGATTACACAATTAATTCTACCTAAACTTCACAACATAATCCAGCTCATTCAAAAGCAATACTTAATGGTGAAATGGACCAAAAGGAAATACCAATGATAGGGAGAATGAAAAACTGTTGACTGTAACCTTTTAGTTACAGGTAACTCAGACACAGGTGAAAAAGCTAAACCGTAACATCTTCGACCGCGCATAGGGAACAGCAACCAGAATGCGAAAGGGCTTGACGCCAAGTAAACGAACCACTTCTTAAACGCACATCAGAATCAATAACGTTGCAAAAGATATGCAAAACGACAACCACTGGTACAACAGCGGGGCACAAACAACATGCTAGGGAAATGCGGTGACATTTCTTACACGAAAGTGTCAACGAGCCGGCTCATCGCCCCAGGGGTCCAACGTCTCTAGGTGACGGCTCAGGCAGGATGAGGAAGCGTCGTTCAGGACAGCCCAAACTCCACTCTCTCGCGAGGGCAGACACCGGAGAGCGCTGCTGGTGCCTCCGACTCCAGTTACGAGGCTGGTCACGACCAACGGCCTATATAAAATACATAGACAGGCTACGGTGCTGCCATACTTGAAGCAAATTGAAAGCTCGGCCGCCAAGTTTTACAACGTCACGTAGGCGTAATCAGTCGTCTGCTATAGCACTCATTCATATCACTTTCACTTTGTTCAATGACTTCACAAACCATTCTCTACCTGAATGAAACTTCACTCTGCAGCGGAGTGTGCGCTGATATGAAACTTCCTGGCAGATTAAAATTGTGTGCCGGAACCGGGACTCGAACCTGGGACCTTTGCCTTTCGCGTGTCACGGCATCGTGAGTCGTGTCGGGATAGCACAGGCGGTAGTGCGCTTGCCCGCGAAAGGCAAAGGTCCCAGGTTCTAGTCCCGGTTCCGGCACACAATATTAATCTGCCAGGAAGTTTCATTCTCTACCTGATTACTGTTATTTTTATGCCAAGCTAATATGGACACAGGATAAATGATAGACAACAAGTGTGTGGTTAGACAAATCGGAAAGTTTAATTACAAATGTCACATACACTGGATCTGCTAAACATTGTCTCATTCACACAAAAGACATGCCTTTTTACTGTCCTTTAAACAATATTAAATCCGTGTACATTTGCCTAATCTGCTTACCTCTTTCCTCCGTAGATTTGGCTTGACATAAATGATATATTCTACAACTGAAGTAATCTATTAATAACAGATTTATTAGGTTGGAGTAATGAGATTCCTCCCAAAAATTCCGAGGATACCATTAAGTGTTCGTAGTTGGTAAATAACGTAGGTCTGTTTCCCAAAATTCTAAATACATCTATATACATTCGCAAAAGAAAAAATGTCTACAAGATTTTTAGAGGGATTGAAAAGACTGTTTTTTATTTCTTATAATCCGATAAATCCTGCTTTATTCTCATTTTTAGAAGCAAAGAGAACTTCCAAGAAATCTAAACACGTAAGTTTTTTACTCACTTGCCTAATGATGCTTCCAGATATATATTCAACTACTTTTTCGGAATATAACGTCAGCATTTCGTATTCTGCCACATAGTCATGGTCGCAATGAATAGGCCTACTGCTCACTAAATAACTTAAATCATGATTTTTAATAGGTAATGAAAGACGTTCAATGTCTCCCACTTGGCTACATCACATATCTTCAAATGAAGCTGACTCACCTATCTGACGTATTTTTGGAGACCTCCTTGCTGGCGTTTTTGTGTTTGACGATGTTCAGGGAACGAAAAATCGTCGGAAGCGCATTAGCCAGAAGCCGCTTTGCATCATTTGATGCATACTTGATTTCTCCTTAAAATGCGATGATCAAATGCAACTGCATGCAGTAGGTTTCCAGTTATATCGCCTCACATAGGCTAACTTTTGTTTTGTAAGTTCTTCATTTTTCATAGGAAAACTGAAAAGTATAATTACAGCTTACTTTATTTACAGTAGGACCATTGTATGCAGAAATGTGGTAGGACAAAATACGAGTGCACGAAAAATTAGGAGCGAAAACATACAAATACTTACTGAAAATACGATATTCCAACGGTCCCATTACCACGATTCGTACATTTATATGCTGCGCATACACTGGGTACGATTTCAGCTTAATAAATAACCTTTCAAGCTTAGTACGATACACAAAATGTGAAACCAAAACACGTAAATAGCGTTGGTCTAACTTTCGTATTCGGCGCAATAGGCGTTGAAAAAAAAAAAATGGCTGCCACAGTTCCTGGTTGCTGCCACAAGGAGCGCTGTTAACTCAGAGATAGCCACTCTATGTAGTTTATATAGCTCGTTGGTCACGACTGGCAATATTAACCGCGACGAGCCAACGGCTCACATAGTACATGAAAAATATACAAAATTTCCTAATTAGTAACTCAACAAAACTTGTCACTAATTACAAAACATACCTATTTACTACCATAATGAATTACATTTATATTTATTCTAAAAATACAATACTCAAAATATTTTAAATTCATCAAAGAAAAAAATTGAAACATGCTTGGTACTATCAGAATCTCTATATAGGCTTCATTTGAGCAAAAATTTTAATCAAATATAAAGGAAAAACCTGAAAATCATATTTTTTTCCACATACCAAACTCTAACTTTCATCCTCGAAGATAATCAAATACGCTACTATAGACAGCATATGAACTAAAATATGTGACCCCCCCCCACTTCTCACTGATAGATGATAAACACCAAGCAGCAAATAAATGATCAAATTATCAGATGAAAAAAATGGTAGATTCTGAAATTACTGGTACACCGAAAATCTGCAAAAACGTCATACACAAAACAAGTAGTATTTGCCCAAGATGAAATATATGTGCATCCGCCTAAAATTTCTCACTTCCAAACTCCCAAACCTTACCCATTTATGTATCAGATAGAATCCATAGAAAAATTGCAATAGCGATGACAGCCCCCCTCCCAGCCAGTGCTCCTACCTACTCGTTATCATTGCTTAATTATACCTCGTTAATTATTACCCTTCATACCTCATCAATATTCCTCATTTTATATCATCAATTAATATTATTCACCTTATCTCACCTACTATCTATATCCTCTTACTATTCCATTACCTTATTACTCATTATATCTCATTACTCCATCAATATTAATTTCAATACCTGTTACGATTCATAGGCACTTTCAATATTAGTAACATAAGAAAATCGCGCTAATATTCACATGTTTTATGTGAACTGTAACTACCACAGTTACCTGTATGGGTTAAACTTACCTTAAACTGGACATAAATATTAAGTGTATTTTTGTAATCGGAAATCACTGAAAAAGCATGTATGAGATTGACGTTTGTTTTGATTTGTCATAAGAACTGTGCCAAAAATCTTAAACATAGAAGACGATCTTCTCAGCATTTGTACGTAATGGTTGTAACTTGCTACTAAAATGTTAGTTTGTATAAAAGCCACTAGTAGGCACAAAGAATCAAATAATAATGCTCTTACATAAATTTCTGTTATTTAAAAATTAAATATTTGTTTGTACCTTTAAAAGAAAAGTGTGTAGCACTTGTAACTGTTACTTTCAATTTCATTTGTATAAAAATCCTCACTAAACACTAAAATATAATTTATATTGTAATTTGAAGTATATTTTCTATTTAAAAATCCAAAATAATCTTAATAGAAACTTTTTGAACGTCACGTGATGTCACATGACATGACGAAACGTGACGTAGCCGCCTTATTGAATGGTATAAAAACCCTGTTGGCAGATGCCAAAGGCAAAAGGAAAATGTGTCCTGTATTGGTAGTACCGGTGGTAGTAGCACCAGCAGTGAAACCTAGAGACTATGTAGGATGTATGGTATGAGTATACACTGTATAAAATAATTGTCAGTGCAAGTGACTTTTGTGTTTTTGATTGTGGTTCAAATAAATTTGTTTGTCTTCTCAACAAAGTAGTGATCTGTGTAGAGAACCTTTTAGACTATCCAGTTAATACTTATGTATGGACAAATTTCTGAGGATTTGCAGTGAAATGTCGTTTTGAGTGCGTAACTAAATATTGAGCACCGGTGCAACATTTCATACCCCATCGAAGATAATATGAAAATCCTGCCTAAGCCATAAGAAATCTTCAAAACCCTAGTCCACAGTAAGTCATAAGCTATTACTTTTATTACCTTAACACAGACAGAACCTTATAAATTTCAGAACTATCTTTCAATTATCATACTACTTTAATTTCATGGTCACAGATACCTCACATAGTTACAGATCATTTCACTCAGAACTCACTAATAAAGTGTAACACACTGACTTCATCTCGGTAAGTACCACATTTAACCTTTATTGTACAAAATTTAAGTGTCATCTTTTGCTGCTACTACAAATATAGTGTATGGAAGAAACATAATTCAGTCGGATGGTACTGGATTCACACACGCGTAATATACACAAAACTATAGTAAACAACAATTACACTATGATATCTTACAATTACACTATGATAACCTGCAATTACATAATTGCACCTAACTATACTAATATAGTGGGAGAAAATTTACGAACTTACAAATTACTCACAGGATTGTGGAAGACAAATAGAGTAACCTAAGAAATGAAAACTACATCCCTGGTCATTAAAATTGCTATACCAAGAAGATGACATGCTACAGACGCGAAATTTAACCAACAGAAAGAAGATGCTGTGATATGAAAATGATTAGCTTTTCGGAGCATTCACACAAGATTGGCGCTGGTGGCGACACTTATAACGTGCTGACATGAGGAAAGTTTCCAACCGAGGTCTCATACACAAACAGCAGTTGACCAGCGCTACCTGGTGAAACATTGATGTGATGCCTCGTATAAGAAGGAGAAATGCGTACCAAATAAATTTCGTTCCACATGTTGCACATATTAGTAAACGTACGGAAATTAGTGCAACCGCTCCTAAACATAGCGGTTTATACCAGAATTTGGTCACAGAGATGTTCGGAGTAATAGTTACAATTGCTTTTTAAATCGCTCGTGTGTCACGTGGACAAAGGAGAGTGACTGATTTCAGCCATGAGGTAATATCCGTGAATTGTATGGGCGGCCGTAAAAATTATATCTACATTCCTGGCCATTATAATTGCTACACCACGAAGATGACGTGCTACAGACGCGAAATTTAACCGACAGTAAGAAGATGCTGTGATATACAAATGATTAGCTTTTCAGAGCATTTACACAAGGTTGGCAACATCTACTATGTGCTGAAATGAAAGCTTCCAACCAATTTGTCATACACAAACAGCAGTTGACCGGCGTTGCCTGGTGAAACCTTGTTGTAATGCCTCGTGGAAGGAGGAGTAATGCGTACCATCATGTTTCCGACTTTGGTAAAGGTCTGATTGTAGCCTATCGCGATTGCGGTTTATCGTATCGCGACATTGTTGCTCGCGTTGGTTGCGATCCAATGACAGCAGAATATGGAATCGGTGGATTCAGGAGGGCAATACGAACCGCCGTGCTGGATTCCAACGGCCACGTATCACTAGCAGTTGAGATGACAGGCATCTTATCCGCATGGCTGTAACGGAGCGTGCAGCCATGTCTCGATCCCCGAGTTAACAGATGGGGACGTTTGCAAGAAAACTACCATCTGCACGAACAGTTCGGAGGCCGTGGCTGCGGTTACCCTTGACGCGGTATCACAGACAGGAACGCCTGCGATGGTGTACGTAACGACGAACCTGGGTGCACGAATAGCAATTCGTCATGATTTCCGACCAATCCACGTTCTGTTTACAGCATCATGATGGTCGCATCCGTGTTTGGCGACATCGCAGTGAACGCACATTGGAAGCGTGTATTCGTCATCGCTATACTGGCGTATCACCCTGCGTGATGGTATGAGGTGCAATTGGTTACACGTCTCTGTCATCTCTTGTTCGCATCGACGGAACTTTGAACAGTACAGTGCAGTGAACACATTTCAGATGTGTTGCGACCCGTGGCTCTACCCCTCATTCAATCCCTGCAAAACCCTAAATTTCAGCAGGATGACGCATGACCGCATGTTGCAGGTCCTGTGAGGCCCTCCTGGATACGGAAAACGTTCGACTGCTGCCCTGACCAGCACATTCTCCAGATCTCTCACCAACTGTAAACGTCTGGTCAATGGTGGCCTAGCAACTGGCTCAGAATACGCTAGTCACTATTCATGATGAACTATGGTATAGTGTTGAAGCTGCATGGGCATCTGTGCCTGTACACGCCATACAAGCTCTTTTGACTCAATGCCCAGGCGTATCAAGGCCGTTATTACAGTTAGAGGTGGTTATTCCGGGTACTGATTTCTCAGGATCTATGCACCTAAATTGCGTGAAAATGTAATTACATGTCAGTTCTAGTATAATATATTTGTCCAATGAATACCCATTTATCATCTGCATATCTTCTTGGTGTAGCAATTTTAATGGCCAGTTGTGTAGGATCACCCAGCTGCGGTACGGCACTACTCGCTATGTAAAGTATTCGTCAAAGAAAGACGAAAACCCTACCTACTTAGTAAAACTTGGCACTAGGATAATCAATATATACATTCAGAGGACAATTAGAATGACTGTTTCACTGTTATGGTAGCCCTATGATGCCTTGCTATATGTAAACGCCATGTAATCCCCAAGTAAAGAGTGGAGACAGAAAAATATCGTTCTGCAACACATACTCAATTGTAACCAAAATCGTAATATAGTACCTTACAATATTTATATTGCCTTTGATTTCTCCCGTGATCCACTAAATTGTTTTGAGCAGTGTATATGTGTGATATCGCTGGTAATTGTGATAATAACAACAGGATATTTAAAGTGAATACAGTAGTTCACTCTTCAGCACTACCTTTATATTTGTAAGGAATCCTGCTACCGATATATCATTTTCTTCTGTTGTTGATATTACCCTTTATTCGTCTGACCAGAATTTATTTGTTTCCATTTCACTTCACCGACATATGCGATGTGTAGATTGAGCCTTTGGACTGACCCCCTCAATGTCTTCCACGTTCCTCAGTATGTTCAAACATCTGATATAACAATACGTAGTATGTTATAACTTCGTAGGTTATTCATTTTTATGTAATAATCGTCTCCCGCTTAGCTGGTCTCTCCAGGAGGTCAGAAAGGGGGCTAGTTTGGAATCTGTTGCCAGCGGATATTCATGGCCGCGGTGAAGTGGCCGAGCGCAATGAGGCGCTATGCTCCTAGGCGAGAGCCCTTTCCCCGTCGGGGGTTAAAATCCTTCCTCGGGCATGGATGTTGGTGTTACCTTTAGTGTAAGTTAGTTTATAAGTAGTTTGTAAGTTTAGGAACTGATGACACTGCAGTTAAGTCGCATAAGCATAACAAACATTTGACCATTTGATACTTCATGATAGGACTTGTAATTGAATGTAGCATGTCATATGATATACATCACTCGTCTTCATTGCATAGACTACTGTTGCATATTCCCTCTTCTTGTAGTCGATCGCTGCTGGGTATTCCGCGTTTCGCGGACAGTTTAACCACTCAAGGGTTGCCCGTCGGTATGGTATTAAAATTCAGTGAGGTTGGTCAATGACATGCAAATTCTGTCAGACACAGTATGGCCATGCAAAGGCAGTTGAATAAAATGCGCAGTTACTTGAAAGCAGGGTTGTTGTTGTTATGGTCTTCAGTCCGGAGACTGGTTTGATGCAGCTCTCCACCCTACTCTACCCTGATCAAGCCTTTTCATCTCCTCATAAGAACGGCAACCCACATCCACTTGAATCTGCTTACTATACGCGTCTCTTGGTCTCCCTCTGTGATTTTTACCCCACACACTTCCCTCAAATGCTAAATTTATGATTCCTCGATGTCTAAGAATGTGTCCTACCAAGCGATCCCTTCTTTTAGTGAGGGTATGCCAAAAATTTCTTTTCTTACCAATTCTGTTCAGTACCTCTTCATTAGTTATGTGATCTACCCACCTAATCTTCAGCATTCTTCTGTAACACCACATTTCAAAAGCCTCTATTCTCTTCCTGTCCGCACTGCTTATCGTCCATGTTTCACTTCCGTACAAGGCAACACTCCACACAAATACCTTCAGAAAAGACTTCCTTACACTTAAATTATTATTCGATGTTAGCAAATTTCTCTTTTTCAAAAATGCTTTTCTTCCCATTGCCATTCTGCATTTTATATACTCTGTACTGCGATCATCGCATGTTATTTTACTACCCAAGTAACAAAACTCATCTACCACCTTCACTATTTCATTACGTAATCTAATTCCTTCAGCATCGCCTGATTTTCTAAGACTGCATGCCATTATCTTTGTTTTGCTTTTGTTAATGCTCATTTCATACGCTCTCTTCAACACACTGTCTATTCCATTCAACTGCTCTTCCAGGTCCTTTGCTGTCTCTGACAGAATTACAATGTCATCAGCAAAACGCAATGTTTTCATTTCTTCACCCTGAGAAAGCAGGGTACACTGTGAAAGTGAACAAGATAACAATGTTTATGGAAAGTGGTGGAATAACAATATGCCATACTAAGTGAATTAGTTTAGAATAAAGAGAAAAAATAGTTTATATGGCTTTACTATTTCTACGGAACTGTGAGTTATGATTACCGGAATTGATTAGAAATAAAATTTAGAATGATAAGGAAGGCTTTAGTTCTCTTTTTCCGTATATGGACATGAGACTTATACTGATGCAGTGTATGGGTATCTAACGGCGACGACATAGAAGAAAAAGCCAAGGCAAACAACTCCACCAACTCTCTCTCACGTCTTGGAGGCCGACCTGGTTCTCGTCGTAGTATAAAGGTTGATGACACGGCGGGGCCTAGAATTGCGCAATGAGCACGTGGCTAGTTCTGGGCGCGGCGCTAGCGTCGTTGTGCGCATGCGCACTCGCCGTCGCCTCCCTGGCTGTGGGCGACGCGGCTGCAGACAGCGGCGCCCGGTCCTCCGGCCTGGCCGCTGCTCGGCAACGTGCAGCACTTCATCAAGCAGCCCGTCCTCTTGGAGCACGCAGCGGACCTGTACAAGCAATACGGAGACGTGTTCAGGTAAATCAGCACGTTCACTACTTCATTCGCCATAAGAACAATGTTATTTCTGTGGTCTTAATTCCATAGACTTGATTTCCACCGTACTTTCTTCTAAACAGGCCTTTTCATCTCCTCATTTTAGCATCCAGTTGCCATCAATCTTTTTTACTACGTTTCTTGTAATTTTATAGAGATTTTCCTGTTTGCTGTCATATATTAGCAAATGTATACATATATAAACACATGTATATTATTTTTTTAATATTTATAATGACACACACACACTGATTCAGGCTTTTACTTCTTTATAGTAACGTTTTATTGTTTTACACTATCAACTGTTGTTATTGTATTACTCTTAGAAACCACTTGCTTAGGAAAGTCAAACACCATATATATAAAGTGTAATTTTACATATCACAACACCCCTCCTTAAAATTACAATGGTTCTTTTTTTTTACACATTACTATTCCTTGCACTCCAAAATCTTGTCTCTGAACTTCTCAAACTTCCTTCTTGCCACGGGTTTGCTCAGGAGATCAGCCACTTGTTCTTCAGTAGGGCAGTAAGATATTTCAAACATACCATCATGATACATTACTTTTAGAAACCACTTCATTCGCCATAGACTTGATTTCCACCCTACTTTCTTCTAAACAGGCCTTTTCATCTCCTCATTTTAGCATCCAGTTGCCATGAATCGTTTTTACTACGTTTCATTTAACTTTCCATACGGATCAATAATTCATAATGCTTTCAATAATTGTGTTGAATTTTGGCCCACTTTATGTTACGGTAGTAACACTAAAAGTGGGCCTTTGCGATCGTCTTTTGACAGCTCGAAATTTAAATGAAAATAACGGCTCAACCATTCGTCTGACACGAAAACTCTATAACCGAATTTGTAAAGGAGAAAATTCTCTACAACTTTGCTCTTTTATGTTTTTTTCATATCTCGTATCGTTTCAAAGATATTTGCAAAAATAACTGCGATTTTGGGATGTCTGTCTGTCCGTCTGTCTGTCTGTCTGTCTGTTCGTAACGTGTTCCCTGTTTTTAAGACGAACCGTTCAACCGATCAACACCAAATTTTACAGACATGATTGTAGTCCGCCAGCGACCAGAACCTCCCTTTTTCAAATTTTCCGGAAAAAAATATAATGTAGTAAAACCAAAAAGAGCCGTTTGTGATATAATTGTAATTGCAAACGAACCGTTCATCTGACACGAAAATTAAATAACCTAATTAGTAGAGGATAAAATTCTCTACAACTTATCTCCCTTATGTTTTTTCATATCTCGTATCGTTTGAGACATATTTGCGAGAATAACGGAGATCTGACACACTCCATTGAATTAACGAAACCCAGCCATTCGGAGATGTCATGTGACATTTCAGGCGTATTTGATGATTTTCTTATTGTAGCTTACACGTTTTCATTTCAAAGCAACGGCACACTGAGGAATTAACGAAAACACATCGCTCTGCGTACGATAAATGATAATGCAATGTCTACAAATGCCATATTAACATCAGTTAACAACAGTTAGTATAAGATTAAAGAACTGCTGTTTTGATTTATAGCCTTAGCGTAGTGGGCAAGGTGCTGGACAGTGACGCGAAAGGTCGGTGTTTCGAAACCCGCCACTACCTAATTTTTTTTTCCTAAAAAGGGTTTCAGACACTCTTATTAATTAATTTATTATTATTTAGATTATTATTTTGGTCCAAAATGTTTGAAAAACTCATAAAACTACAAATCTAAAGTGCGCCGTAAAACACGTCAGTGCGACTTTTTTTCTTATCGCTACTTCGCATAAAATACCCCACAATGCTACTGTAGTAAATTTTCCAGCTTAGATTCTAGATTTATTTCAGTGTTTTGTTTGTCAACTTGTGAAGATGTTGACTCCTATGTATTTGTACTGGTTTCGTGTTTAATAGTTTCCATTCCTTCTTCTAGTATCGAATCTTGATTTGTGTCTACAGTGACCACGGGATGTATTATTCTTTTTGACTAAATTCCCCATTTTTATACTCTCCTATTAATATCTATTCCTTCATTACCTTCTGCAGAATTAGTTTGTCAACAGAATATTGAAATTAATAGACTGGAATCCCCATGACTTTACATTTTCATTTCCTATTTTCCAATGTCTTTTTGTATAAACTTCGTGAAGTGTTGGTGACAGGCAGCATCCCAGATATAATCGTTTTTTTCTTTAAATTTGTACTTTTTAATATCATAAAAGTTCTGAACTACCTTAATTATTATACGACAAATGTTAAACGTGTTCATAGCTTTCCAAAAGTTATTCAAAGTTATATTATCATTCGCATTTCTAAGACTGCAAATGCTAAATGAATTGGATGACTTAGAACCCATCCTTTTGAATTATGTGTTGCAAAGAAAATATATGAGATATTGTAAATCTCCTTGCTATGAAACCAGCGTGTTCCTCGGCCTCTGTTTCCTTAACTTCTGGTATCAAAATAAGTTTAATAATCCTTTCATAATGAGTGCTAAATGCATTAGTTAAAATTATATCTCTATAGGACTTGAACTCATATTTTCTCCCTGCCTTGTTTGACTGTTGATATAAGTTCCACAATTCAGTCATTTGGTAAGGTCTTTCCAATTACGTATTTTCCAAAAAGGCTTCTACCAAGTTCATGTAGTTTATCTGAAAAATATTTTATCAGATCTGTTGATATTCTACCAATTTGCATGTTTAATAGCATTCCTCTTTAAAATTTCTATCTCCAGTGAAATGATACTTTTATTTTCAGTTTTTTCTACATCGTTATTAGTTAACTCCAAAACTTCTTCCCTATCTTGAGTCAATTCATTAAAGTACTAATTTTGTTAATTTGTTGGCTTTCTTTAAAAATTTTATCAGTGTTTTTAGTATCATCCATGTTTCTAAGCTTCTCCTACCCACAATTAAAGTTCAAATGTTTTAATTGCAAGTGACTAAACTGCTGTGGTCATCGGTCCCAAGACTTACAAACTACTTAATGTATCGTTTGGTAAGGAGATGGGTAGGGCGCAGGAATTGGTCATTCACAGAGAAGAATGGTCGGAAGCCACATTGGGAGAGGGGAAGAAGCTGGCGTTGGTGGAGATGTTGGTGAATGCGATGAGACAGGATTGTTTCCAGGGCCATGCTGAACACCGAGGCGATGACACCATCAATCTTTTTCTTTATTGTTATTTTACCGCCGACAGAGTCAGCAGGCTGGCAGCAGCATCAGGCGCTGCTCTTCAGCCGAGCGTACATGTAAATTACAAAGTTAGATTAAAATAAAACCATGTCACGAGAGTAAAAGCAAGGAATGAAAAAACATGGCAGGAAGAAAAACATTGATGCATTAAAAACTGGACACTGGAGACAATAGTGCAGGCTTAAAACACATGAACAGGCGAGAGAGACAGACACATAAACAGTTAAAAACTGTGCCACGGCGGGGATAAAATCACATTGAGAAACGTCACTGGACACACGAAGTAGTAAGACGACGACACTGGTGAAGAGGAGATGTTGTTGTTCAACGCACTGTAAACTCACACGGAGACATAGATGCACTGAACACTAGGCGACACTGGATCTAAAATTCGTCACTGCGGCCCCCGGGAGGGGAATGTTAGGAAGCGCGGGGGAAGGTTGAAGAGAGGGGAGAGGAAAGACGGGTGAGATAGAGACTCCAGGCTGGGGAAGGTGGAAGGCCAAGCAGGGAGAGGGAGGAGGAGGGGATGGGGAGAGGGGGCTCTGATGCTACGGGGATAGGATCAGAGTTGATAGGAGGGGTAAATTTCGGGACGAATGGCGTCATCCGGTAGGGGAAGGGTGTGGAAGTTTCCTTGGGAGAGGACATATAGCGTGTGCAGGTGGAGAGAGGGAGGGAGGGAGGAATGCATTGCTGTAGGCGTGGCAGAGGCCCAGGGTTGGTTAGGATGGGGTAAACGAGTGGGTTGCGAGAATCTATTTTGCGAGTGACGTACAGGATTCGGAGGTGTTCAAGGTGTTGAAGGAGGTGAGGAAGGGGAATGAGTTCATATAGGGTCCGCGTGGGGGAAGGAAGTCGGATACGGTAGGCGAGGCCTAGGGCGTGGCGTTCCAGGATTTGAATGGTCTGATAAAAGGTGGGAGGAACGGATACCCAGGCGGGGTGGAAGGAGCAGAGGATGGGGCGCATGATGGATTTATAGGTGTTGAGGATGGTGGAGGGGCTTAATTCCCACGTCCGGCCAGTGAGGAGTTTGATGAGGTTGAGACGGGGACACCATCAGAATGGGCTCTACTAATGGTATATTACACCTTCCACATTGCTGACAACAAATTCTACACAACGCTGATGACCGTAATAGATGCAAACATGTGACGCTTTTGTATCTGTTGTAAATAAATAGTTGCGACTATTGATGTTCCAATCCTCGTACAACGCAAAACCCAAGGTTACAACTTACTTTTTTATTTTCACAGCTGAAAATGCAGTCGATCGTGTAGTTCTACTCGTTTTACCGCTAGATGACTCTTGTGCTAGATCCCCTCCTAAATACTCTTCACGTATGATCACTTGTACCTCTTTTAACCACTTTTAAAGGATTCATTCACGTATAATTTTTTTCTGCAAATGTATTGCAAAGCTACTTCCAAATTCTCTAAGTTTCACTGCGTCTAATAAATACGTACAATAAATATTAAAAAACGATATTTCAGTTCTTGGGTTCGTATACTGATATATGATACCTTATATGTTGAGTGTTCGTGCACATCGACTCTGCGATAATAGGGATCCAATTAATCCTCAGTATCTTGAGTAGTTGCCATTGAACCATAGAATGGTGCGAGCACAGGAACAATATTTTCCCTATGCTTTGTAATCGGAATGAAATAATATCTGGTAAAACTCTACCAATAGGCTTCCATAGGGACTGGAAAGAAAACGTAGAATGCTCACGTTCTTAGCTAATATGTGACTGGAATTAAAAATAAGATTCTTGAAAATTCATAATATGCGGTTTTTCCTGCATGACCTAGGCGTGATGTAATAGGCAATTTTAGGGATTTAATCGAATATTTAAGTATTGACAACGCTGAAGATACTGCTCACCCTCCTCTGGTTATTTCTTAATGCCTCCCATTGTCCAACAGGGCGAATACATTGCGGTACTGCAACTGTAACTTGCTACACTGATAACTAGGCACTCGACAACGGAATAGATGAAGCCACTACAGAGCATGGAGCATCTTCAGTCACCTTGAAAATACGAATTAAAAGCGCGACAATCAAAAATACATTGCCAAAAAATGATTTGAGACGAACTGTGAGGGCCGTTAATTCATTGAAAGATCTTAAATTTCCTTTTAGAGGAAAAAGTTGAGAAGATAGGTAAAATGCTAGGTAAACAGGAATAATGCCAAACGAATGGCTACAATCAACTTTTGTCACAATTCCCAAGAAGCTTAATGCCACCAAATGTTAAGAACACCGTACAAACAATCTAATGAGCCATACACTGAAGATCTTCAAAGTCATCCACCGTATGAATTACAAGAAGCTGGAAAAAGATATAGCAAATACTCAGTTTGGCTTTAGAAATGGTTTTGGTACAAGGGAAGCTTTGACGCCGGCCGCGCTGGCCGAGGGGACTGAGGCGCTCCAGTCACGGTTTGCACGGCCACTACGGTCGGGGGTTCGAATCCCCCCTCGGGAATGGATATTTGTACCGTCCTTAGTGTTAGCTAGTTCATAAGTAGTTTGTAAGTTTAGGGACTGATGACCCCGTAGTTACGTCCCTTGAAATATATAAACATTTGAACATTTTGAAGCTTTGATCGCCTACAATGTCTTGTTGCAGCGATGTCTTGATGTCAACCAAAATGTATATGATTGTTTTATTTATTATAACAAAGAATTTGATAAAGTGAGACACAAGAAATTAATAGAAGCATCGAATCACAAGAATCCTGACCCAAGGGATTTACGAGTATTAGTAAAACTGTAAGCCAAAGAGCGACTGTTCGCGTTCAGTCTGAACAAACGAAAGCAATGGTAATCAAGAGGGGAGACAGACAGGGGTACGTTCTTCCACCACTCCTCTTCAACGTCTACTCAGAGAAAATCTTCACCAACCCTCGAAAATGATGAGTGGAATACGAGTCAACGGAATTAAACTGAACAATTTGCATTATGCGGACGATACAGTATTTGTAGCTGAAAATATGCAAGACCTACAGCGTATGTTAAATAGTGTTATCACAGTTAGTCAATAATATGGTCTGACACTCAGTGTTAAGAAGACCAAAGACATAATTATCACCAATACTGCAGTGCCAAATGTTCAAATGTTTGTATAGTTTATGGGACTTAACTACGGGGTCATCAGTCCCTAAACTTACAAACTACTTATGAACTACTTACGAACTAGGACGGCACAAATAACCATGCCCGAGGGGGAATTCGAACCCCCGACCGTAGTGGCCGTGCAGACCGTGACTGGAGCGCCTCAGTCTCCTCAGCCACCGCGGCCGGCCAGTGCCAAATGAACATCTTTATGTGGAAGGCAAAAGGCTGCCAAGAGTCGAGAGGTATGACTACCTAGGTACGAGAGTCAGCTGCTCAATGGATTACTGTTCAGAAATAAAGAAGGAAGGAAGTTTCGGGTTCAACGTCCCGTCGACAGAGTGGTCGTTAGAGATTGAGCTTACGATCGTATTTTCGAGGAAGGATAGGGGAGGAAATCGGCCGTGCTCTTTGAAAGGAATCATCCTGGCATTTGCCTGGAGCGATTTAGGGAAATCACGGAAAACCTAAATCTGGATGGTCGGAGGTGGATTTGAACCACCATCCTCCGGAATGCGAGTCCAGTGTCTAACCACTGCACCACCTCGCTCGGTCGGGAATAAAGATTCACATTGAGAAAGCCCGTGCGTCCTTTATGAAGATCAGACACCTGCTCTGTAGTCGCAATATGAGCCTGGACCTAAGAACTCGGATTGTGTGGAGTAGAAGCTTGGACTCTGAACATATATTGCGTGAAGAAAATATAAGTCATAGAGATTAGAACCTATCGAAGGATGTGACGAATATCACGGACAGAATATATTATCAACGTGGAGCTACTGAGAAGAATGGAGAAAGGCGTAGAGATCCTATAGGCAGTGAAGAAAATACAACTAAAATATCTCGGCCATTCATGAGAGGTCCAAGGTATGGGACTTTGCAACTAGTAATACAAAGGAAGATAGAAGGAAGGAGATCTGTTGGAAGGAGAAGAATGTTCTGGTTTGGGAACCTGCAAAAATGGTTTAATGTCTTGACATCTGGCCCATTTAAGGCATCAGCTGCCAAAACTAAAATATCTGTGATGATAGCCAATCTCCGAAATGGAGACGGTACATTAAGAAGAAGAAGAAGAATATAGATAACGCATGAGTGGAACATACTTCCACGAGCGAAACATCACCAGTGTGTGTTCCACGGCTGCAGACCTATTATCGTCCTGTGTTCGTTTACTTCAAGATTGTCGTATTGTAACCTTGCTCTCATCTATCGCCAGATCTGCATTCGTAAACTTACCGTGCAAAACACTAAGATATAGAAGGTCAACACCCGTGGTGGGAATTTTTAAATTGAACCGTGTTTTTACCTACAGACAAGGCATCTCCCGCAGGCATATCATTTCTGAATCGAGGAACTGATAAAAGGAGGGGCCTGCATAACCTACAGTTGGACTATATTTTTAAGGTCACCAGCCCAATTAGGCATTCAACTGTTAAAATTAAGAACCACTACGTAATCAAACTATTATTGCTTCAACGAAACTTTACACAGACCAGCATAAAATGTTACGTTAATGACTACTTAAATTTCTGAGACATTGTGTAGATAAAAATATAACCTGCAAGGCAGACCAAAGTACTACATTACTGTCTCATATCACAGTGGATTGTGTACACCCTACTGTTACTTCATTACCAGTACAGAATTTCTAGGCATAGGTTCCCCTAGTTCAATCACTTTTTGCATGGCAAACATAAAAATTCCTAAATTATCAACCACAACTTTCAAATGACCTACTGTTCGATCCAGGATTACGTAAATAAATTTTGTGAAATTTTTATAATTCAATTTTCTATGGGTATAATGGTCGCCCTTAAACTGTTATAGTATAAAAATAATTTATCTATCTCCATCTTAGAATCACTATTCTGATATATACTTTAACATATGTTTATCATTTTTTAGAAATATTAACATTATAGGATTGATTTTTATGAACGTAAGAATATATACCGTACTAGTGGCTTCAAACAGATAACTATAATTAGTAAATATGTACTGGTTAATTTTGTATTTTTAAATTCTTTACTATTGTTTTTACTAATTTATTATGTGGTGTCGCACAAGTACAAAGTGCGCGCCACCTACTTTCGCCATGCACACACGGCGCGGCGTTCTCACGACAGCCACGAGCGCCCTCTGCTGCAACCCCGCTCGTGGCCACCACGGAAAGACATCGGACTTGGGACTGAGTTAGCAACCAGTTAGGACCTTCGTAATCAGATAGGCACCAGTGAAGACTTTACTATCGTACAGGCACTAGGCAGGCCTCTAACAACTATGTATCAACATTCTGCAGTACTATGTAAAAGTTAAGTATTGTTACATTCTGTGCAATATATATCTCTTTCTAATTTACTCTAGTGTTTATAGTTTCTGGCTGCTCCCCTCCGTACCTGCACCAGCGTGCTATTTTTGTTCCTGTGTCGGTCTTATTCCACTCGGCCACGGACACCTACGACGAGGCTGGGACACAAAAGCGGCGACGAAGTTGGGACACAAAAGTGGCGACGAGGAGTGATAGACGAACCGTGGACCAGCCCGCTTGTAGCAGCCAGACAGCAACTGTCGGAGCACGCAGAAATTGCTCCCGCCCACCCACCCTTATTATAAGAATTTTGGGGGAACATATTCTGTTACGTGTTTTGTGGACTTTTTTGTTGCATTTGTGTTTTGTACTAATTTTCTTGTATGCGCGGCGCGTAATCGGTCAGCATGGCCACTACCCCGAACCCAAACTTAATGGAAATTATTCAGTTACAGACGGCGCAAATAACACAACTTCTCCAGGCGGTGGTGCAGTTGACAACTCAACAACAGCCGTCGCATCAGCAGCCCACACCTGCCGCCGCACCGCTTCCGACGTTCCGCCAGTACAACGAACGTGAGGAAGAATGGAGCGACTATTTCGCACAGTTTCAAGAACTCGTCGCGGCTCATCAAATTACAGGTCAGAGAGTGAAGAACCTTTTCTTATCGATTGTGGGCCCCCAGACTTTCGTACTATTGCAAAAACTTTTCCCTCTCGCATCTCCTCGTGATGTAGACTTTGAACAAATTGTAGATGCACTGAATGCTCATTATGAGAGAAAAGTTCTTATAGCCGCTGCACGATACCGATTTTTCAGACTTAAAAAATCACCCGAACAGTCACACCAAGAGTGGATCACCGAGTTGAAGGGCTTAACCCGCCAATGTAAATTTACTTGCTCTTGTGGACTTTCTTATAGTGACGTGATGTTGAGGGATGCGATTACGCAGAACATTCAGGATCCCAGAATTCGGGCAGCAATTCTAAAACAGTCAGACCCTTCATTAGACAGTGTACTGCAGCTTATAGAAGCGCATGATACTTTTGACTTAGCAGACGTAGAAATGCAAAGCCACAGTGTAAATTCAGTGCGCCGTAACGGACGCTTTCCTAGCTGTAGTTCTCAGTATAGCACTTGTGATTCTTTAAATTCTACAGGCCGTGCTGAACAGACAGTGAACAGTAGCCAGTGTAAAAGTGCGACACAAAGGTCGCCCCGTCGTGTTAGAAACAGTGATTTGAATAACGGGCGCCAACGCTCATTTCAGAAAAATGTACGTAAATCTTGCCCCCAGTGTGTGTCTCGCCACAAGCGTGCTCATTGCCCTAGTCGCAACGCAACCTGTTATCAATGTGGCAAAGCAGGACATGTACAGTCTGTGTGTATGCAAATTAAAAACTCAAAGAACGGTACCGTTAGAAACAGTGCTTCGCAGAGTGCGAGAACAGTTCATTCTGTAAATGTTATACGGGCTGTGGAATTGAACAGTGCTTTCCTTGGTTCTCAATTGCAAGGAAATTCTTCTGCACCTATTGCAAAACTATATAGTGCACCACGTAGCAAGCGCCGACGAGCGCGTAATTCTGTGCAACGGAAAAGGGTTCGGGACAAGCAAAATGACTATGAACAGTGCATTCCTGTAGTGAAAATAGTGCCTTCTGCAACTGCTCCTTGTAATAGTGCCCAGTACTGTGTAGCTAGTGACAGTAGACTTGTTGTAGCTACTGAAAAGTGTAGTGCAGTAGTTAGTAAATCTGGAGTAGCTTCGCATGCTTGCGCGGACGCCGATCAGGCGGTAGTGCCCTCTAGTGACAATGTTGTTAATCCGCTGCGTGCCGAGTCTGCGCCGCTTACGTCACTACGCGGCCAGCGCAAGCCCAGTAAACAAACCGTAGCAGACGTTGCCCACATTCGCGCACCTGTCGAGCGCCGCAAGCAGAAACTGTTGTGACTCTCTTTATAGAAAATAAGACGGTGCAATTTCAGCTTGATACTGGTTCCGCTGTCACATTAATAAATAAAGATACTTATGAACTTCTGGGTTCGCCAAAATTGTCGTCGTCACAGCAAGTGTTAACAGCTTATACAGGTCAAAATATTCCCGTGTTAGGAACGTGTAGCCTGCCTGCCTCTTTTCAAGGTGTAACAAAAACTGTTGCTTTTGTAGTTCTTCAGGCCAAATCGACACAGAACATTTTTGGACTAGATGCTTTTGACTTGTTTGGTTTATCAATTCAAAGAGATGTGCTTCAAATTTCGTCAATAGTGCCTCAGGATAAAATCAATGCATTGTGTGACAAATATAGTGACCTGTTTTCGCCGGAACTAGGTTGTGCAAAAGACTTCGTGGCACATGTAACTTTAAAAGAATCTGCAGTTCCAAAATTTCGTAAAGCTAGACCAGTGCCTATCGCCTTGCGTGATACAGTTGCCGAAGAACTTAAACGTTGGCAAGATAGTGGGGTGATTTCTCCTGTTTCTGCGAGTCAGTGGGCCTCGCCTATAGTAATTATACCCAAGCCGTCAGGAAAACTTCGTCTCTGTGCGGACTTCAAATCAACAGTGAACAGTCAAACAATTGTAGACACTTACCCTCTACCCAGACCTGAGGAACTGATGGACAAATTAAGACAGTCTCGCTTCTTTTCCAAGATTGATTTAGCAGAGGCATACTTACAGATTCCACTTGATGACGAGTCAAAAAAGTTTTTCGTCATTAATACTCACATGGGCCTTTTTCAATTTCAACGCCTACCCTTTGGTAGTTCTTCCGCTCCCGCTATTTTTCAGCGTTTTTTGGAACAGCTGACAGTTTCTGTACCGTGTTGTTCGAACTATTTATATGATATTGTGGTATCCGGACGTACAGTTGAAGAACATTTAGCAAACCTGGAGTGCCTTTTCAAAGTGTTGACTGCAGCAGGTCTACGTTGCAATAAAGCAAAGTGTTCGTTTTTTCAAAATGAAATAGAGTACCTAGGCCATGTGATTAATGCCCAAGGAATTCATCCCTTACAGTCACATCTTCGAGCAATCAAAGACTTGCCTCCTCCTAAGAATGTGCATGAATTGCAAGCAGTGATGGGAAAGCTTAACTATTATTTCAGATTTATTCCCAATGCCTCTCAGATTGCAGCTCCACTGCATCACTTACGTAGGAAGAATGTTCCTTTTGTGTGGTCCAAAGATTGCCAGGTTGCCTTTGACAAACTAAAGTCTGCACTACTCAGTGATGCATGTTTGATTCCCTTTGACCCACAGAAGCCTGTAGTGTTAGCAGTTGACGCCGCGTCGTACGGTCTGGGCGCAGTAATCTCACATCGTATTGGATGTCACGATCGTCCTATTGCCTTTGCATCCAAGCTACTGACGCCGACGCAACAGAATTACAGTCAGATAGAAAAGGAGGCCTTAGCAATCATTTACGGCGTCACAAAGTTTCATCATTATTTCTATGGCAGAAAATTCTATTTGTTGACAGACCACAAGCCTCTCACGTCGTTGTTCTCACCCACAAAGCCAATTCCGCCACGAACGGCACAAAAGCTTCAGAGATGGTCCTTGATATTGTCAAATTATCAGTATGAGATTTTGTACCGACCTACCACTAAACATGCCAACGCGGACACACTTTCCCGACTTCCGGTTGGCCAGGATGTATCATTTGATTCTTCAGAAATGGCATGTTGTTAGATAGATTCCAGAGATGCTTCCGCTGTCGCAGACTTTCCTTTGAACTGTCGTTGGGTTGCACAGGAAACAGCTGCGGATGCAGACCTAAGTGTGGTAGCACGTTTTGTTCGCTTTGGTTGGCCTGCCAGAGCCAAAGACATTGATCGGCCTCTGGTTCGACGTTATTTTGCACAACGTCATGCATTATCTTTAAGTCAGGGTGTACTGTTGTTGCATACCGACAACGACCAAGCAAGAGTGATTGTTCCTCGTTCCCTGCAACGAGAAGTGTTACGTCTCCTGCATCAAGGACATTGGGGCATTGTTAGGACAAAGCAACTGGCCAGACGTCATTGTACCTGGGTTGGTATGGACGCTCAGATAGAGAGCATGACATCACAGTGTACAGTTTGTGCGGAGCATCAGGCGGCTCCTCCACAGCGTTTCTCAGACTGGCCACGCCCCAAGGGACCATGGCAACGTTTACATATTGACTTTGCCGGACCTTTCTGGAATACGCGCTGGTTAATCGTTGTAGACGCTTTCAGCAAGTTTCCTTTTGTGATTGCCATGAACTCAACGACGGCGTCTAGTACGATCAGTGCCTTAACATCAGTGTTTTGCATCGAAGGTTTGCCTGAAACTATCGTCAGTGACAATGGACCTCAGTTTGTTAGTGCGGAATTTCAACAGTTTTGTCGTGTGAATGGTATTTAGCATATCACCACCACACCTTTTCACCCTCAATCCAATGGTGAAGCAGAACGTTTCGTTCGAACATTCAAGTCTCACATGGAGAAGATGAAAGGTCAGCACTCCAGGCAGCAAGCTCTTCAAATTTTCCTGTCTACGTATCGGTGCATGCCACGTGACGGCCCGTCTCCTGCCGAGCTGCTACACGGCCGCCGTCACCGCACTCTCCTTCACCTGGTGCAGCCTCCCACGCACCGAGTCGGTTCGTATGGCGCTACGCGTTTTCAGGTTTCTACGCCGGTGCTGTACAGGGTGTTTGCTGGCAACGAGAAGAAATGGTTACCGGGCACCATTCAGCGCGTGCTCGGTCGAAATATGTATGTTGTACGTTCTTCCACAGGGTCGGAGCTGCGGCGCCACGCAAACCAATTGCGTCTGCATAGGCCGCGCGATCCTGTCTCCGGTTTCTTGATTCCAGACCCAGTTCACCGTCAGGGAGCAGAAACACATCGTTCGCCAACGGGTCCAGCGTCCCCGGACTACGAGATCGTCCCGATGGAGATCGACGCAATGCCGCCGCTGTCGCCGCCGCAGATGACAGCGTCACCGAGAGGGACTCCGGGACCGTGCGTGCCGCCGCCGCCTGGGCCACGCACCTCAGAAGAAGATGACCTGCTCCCTCTGGGCGGGGGGGTGCGCCCTTCCCCAGGTTTCGGTGGGTTCCCTGGAGGATCGCAAGGCGGATGCCGGGGCGCGGACGGCGTCTCGATCCCAGCCTCAGCTACGACGCCCGTCCCACCAGTAACGCCCCCGCCCAGGCCCTCCTCCCAGTGCCGTCGCCGTGGCCCTCAGCCCTACGCCACGACGGCGCGGCGGTTTGGGGGGGAGGGGTGTGGTGTCGCACAAGTACAAAGTGCGCGCCACCTACTTTCGCCGCGCGCCGCCATGCACACACGGCGCGGCGTTCTCACGACAGCCACGAGCGCCCTCTGCTGCAACCCCGCTCGTGGCCACCACGGAAAGACATCGGACTTGGGACTGAGTTAGCAACCAGTTAGGACCTTCGTAATCAGATAGGCACCAGTGAAGACTTTGCTATCGTACAGGCACTAGGCAGGCCTCTAACAACTATGTATCAACATTCTGCAGTACTATGTAAAAGTTAAGTATTGTTACATTCTGTGCAATATATATCTCTTTCTAATTTACTCTAGTGTTTATAGTTTCTGGCTGCTCCCCTCCGTACCTGCACCAGCGTGCTATTTTTGTTCCTGTGTCGGTCTTATTCCACTCGGCCACCGACACCTACGACGAGGCTGGGACACAGAAGCGGCGACGAAGTTGGGACACAAAATATTATTTTTTACTTTCTCACTGAATTTACTTTTAAACATAAAAGTGCAACCTTGAAGTACAAAAAGACACTATGCAATCGTCTTTCATTGAACTTCACTTATGTGCCTCAAAATCAAGCTAAATCATTTAAATCTTTAATTAACGCCTTAAAAGCCACTTTAACTTTTATTATTTGACATTTTTGGAACGTCGGATGTTTAAATCTTGGATAGGAACCTGGCAAGGCATGTGATAAGGATCAGTGACGGTTACGACACAATTTCAGTTGAAAAGAATAATTATTAGCAAAACTTATCACAGTTTACCTGATCCATTCGCATTACAATTCTAGGTACGTAACCTTTCTCGCCTGATAATGCAACTGTAGGTTGCGAAACCTGTCGTGAGGGTCTTCACGATTCCAATACAATTTTTGTATCCCATCCTCATCGCCACTTTTGTATCCCATCCTCGTCGCCACACTTGTGTCCCAGCCTCGTCGCCACTTTTGTGTCTCGTTTCCGCCGATTGACGTAGGTGTCGGTGGCCGAGTTTGCAGTTCAGTGGTGGCCACGAGCGGAGTTGTAGCAGAGGGCGCTCGTGGCTGACGTCGTAAGAACGCCGCGCCGTGCGTGCATGGCGGCGCGTGGCGAAAGTACGTGGCGCGCACTTCATATTTGTGCGACACCACACCGGCGGAAACGAGACACAAAAGTGGCGACGAGGTTGGGACACAAAAGTGGCGACAAGGATGGGATACAAAAAAAAAAAAAAAAAAAAAAAAAAAAAAAAAAAAAAAAAAAAAAAAAACAAAAAAAAAAAAAAAAAACAGCTCAAGTGGACCAAGGACTTTCATTCAGAATATTACAATTATAACACCTATGTGAAAGTTTCTAAATTATGTACAATTTATAGGCAAGTTAAAATTATACTGAATATAACTTGTTTATTCAGGTTGAATGCAAGCTAAATGGGGAACCAATTTTGTTAATACAATGAAAAGAATCCTATATACATGTTCTAATACTGATGGTGCCCAGCATCGAATTTCATAAATAACTTAACGCTACTGGGGGGAGGATTTACAAACAATACTCACAGGCCCACACACACGCAATGCAACGGTGAAACTCACCAAAATCAGCGTGCTGATTCAGCAAACCCGGAGGTACCACACTACACAATATACAATAAAATTACGAAGACGCTCTGGTCTGTCGTCCCTGATTTGAGATGGTGCGTGAGTATAGCAAAGTTAAGTTGCATTTAAATCAGACCACGAGCAAATACGCTAATGGCGACAGATGGCTAAATGATCGCACTCCACTGAAGGTGAAGCGGTTAAAAATCGGATTCATTACACAAAATCACAGCGGACTCTTAAGTTGCAATCTGATAGTAAATTATCTAGGTATTGGTTTTATGAGAAGTGGCGTGAATTCAAGTGAGTAGCTGCAACCCCTGAAGTCGGAGTTCGGACCCATATGGTTCCGAAAACCGATAAAAATGTATAAATTCAATTTTCGAAAAATAAAGAAAATTTACTATGGTATACAACCCCTAGAATTGTTTATAATTACATAAGGAAGCGAATGAAATGCAGCTACACGCGTAAGGCAGCGCTTACAGACACGTAAGAAGTCCGGTCACAATAAAACCAGAAAAGTAAAATAATTACAAAGACGGAAAAATAAAAATAAAAACTACGACATGCAACCCATAGAAATGTTTAGAGTTTCATAAGCAAGCTACTGAAGGATGTTGAACAAGGCTCGGAGATAATTACTGACAAAGACTGGGTACACACTAAAAGTTCGAAGAAGACACAGCAAAGTTAAAAATAGGCGGGGAGAGTAGATTGCGAAATGTTAGTGGAAATCAGAAGGATACACAGATAGCTACTTGCCTGATGGGCATGGAACAAACAATAATGGAAGCTGAAGGCTTTGTTCTAAGAACCAGCCACGTGGAACACACATATCACTCACGTAAGGAAACAATGAGAAATATTTTTACATGTATTGTACAAAAATGAACATATCGTCTGTAAGAAATCGGGTCCCACAAAGCCATAGAGAATGTACACAGAGTTCGTTCACCGCCACATAATCACAAAAGGTTTGACTATACAAGGCCATTATCAAACTGCAACTAGAAACACATACACTGCGTTGATCTGTTGGAAATCACTGGATTGAAAAAGTAGAATACATTTCTGTGCATGATCAGAAAAAATATTCCAAAAAATGATTCTAACTTCAAGAGTCTATGTTATATATGCTAGACAATGAATCGCTACCATCTCCGCAGGAACAAGAGAAGACCCAACCTTACCTCACCGCAGTCCAAGCACAAAGCGAAGACCCAGCGGCCAGGAGGCGCGAAAAAGCTACCAGAAACTGGAAAACACGCGAGTGCAGCAGTGGTGGGGAGAGAAGATCTTGAGACACGCCCTGGAGAAGGTTCGTTGGCTGGCTTGTAACCAAAGGGTGTAGAAACCTATTTGTTTGCATCAGCAGCAGGGGTTGGTAACGACTAACTATCGACTCTGAGCCAGAGAGAACCATGCAAAGCGAGCTATAACTTGCCACATTCAGACAGCCATTAGATTCTCGCACATCCACTTAAAAGTAAAACAAGTACACATACTCACAGGATAAAAAATGAATTAATTAAATAACAAAACCCTAGTAATATTAACTTACATTTCAGAAACTAATATTTTAAAACACGAAAAATGAAATGCTAATCCTCAGGCCTTGCAAACAGCAGGATTCTAATTTAAGAAAATGCCAATCTAGCACCATCAAATAAATTACAATTTTATAAAAAAGACGTTCGCCTTTCACTATTATTAGTTGCAAAACCATACTCTCATCTACAATGTTAGTTTCTTTGATTCCTATCATAATTTCATTGGTGTAAACTCTGTGCAGGGCATTTTATATATTGTTTAAAGTTTTCCATGTCTGTTACACAATTTCTCCAATTATTATGTTTATCATACAAAAGTTCCACGACAACCTCCCAATTTCACACATATAACTTTCTGCAGCGGTGATAGCTGCGTGATACACATCTATGTACTTCAGTCTATTTCATGTTCTTCTATACAAGTCTTCACCGATTTGGAAATAAGCTGGACACCGTTGTCAGACAACATAGTCCTCCCACTTAAAAAAAATTCAAATGTTCAAATGTTTGTATAATCTATGGTTCTTAACTACAGGTCATCAGTCCCTAAACTTACAAACTACTTATGAACTACTTACGAACTAGGACGGTACAAATATCCATGCCCGAGAGGGGATTCGAATCCCCGACCGTAGTGGCCGTGTAGACAGTGACTGGAGCGCCTCAGTCTCCACGGCCAACGCGGCCGGCTTTAAAAAAAATCCCTGACCTTCCTATCACATATTGTTTTATCCATTGCATTTCTCAAATTAAAATTTATATTGAATTTGGAAAATACACCTGAAGCCACAAAAATTAAATGGTAATTTCCAAATGCTCTAGGAAATGGACCAAAGACCCCCAAACCCACTAATTCTAACCCATGACAAGAAAGTGTATGCTGCATTGGGTTCTACTCTTCTGATTCGTGACGACGGCTTTTAGACAAAAATTACATTTATTATTTCCCTTACCTTTCTTGATACATTGTAAAATAAATAAGTAAATAAATAGAAATAAAATAAAAAACTGACTCCATTAATTATTCTACAAATCTTTACTTCCACAATGTCCAAATCCTACATGGATATAGTGTATTAAGTTAGTTACATATTAATCTGGCCAACATACTTCCAAGAGTCAGATGCCCCATTTTTCCTACTAAAAAGTAAACCATTACACTCACATTAATACTTTGTCATTATATTCACTCTCTTTTTCCGCAATTCGTGATAAATCAGCTGCAAAAATGTACCCTTTTTCTGTTCCCTTCTTCAGTTTTTACCAACACTTTATATAAGTTTATTGGGTTTAAGTGCTTTTAGGTAATACATCATTTTACATTCATCTGCTTCCCATTGATCTTCCTATGTATTCATTCCTACGAGAGGTCTAGACAGTGCATCTGATACAAAATTTTTCTGACCTTTCATCTATTTTACCTGAAACTGAAATTGCTGTAGGTACACAATCCACAATAATAATCCCTCACTTAGGATTATATATTCAGCCATAAAAGTCAGCGCCTGAATGTGAGTATAAATCATCACGCTGTGTCAAATGTTTGTGTCAAATGCTGCCTCGAGTGGGGCGCGTCGTAGCCCGTGGCGACGAACGCAAATATACATCGTGTTTTTCAAAAAATGTTTCAAATGTTTGTATAGCTTATGGGACCTAACTACGGGGTCATCAGTCCCTAAACTTACAAACTACTGATGAACTAGCTTATACTAAGGACGGCACAAATATCCAAGCCCGAGGGGGGATTCGAACCCCCGACCGTAGTGGCCGTGCAGACCGTGACTGGAGCGCCTCAGTCCCCTCCGTCACCGCGGCCAGCCACGCTGTGTCACCAAAGAAAGACGTAAATCTCCTTAAATAATCAAACTGTTGATAAAGCCTCCCTTTCTTCTAACTTTTGACATTTCTACTAGCAAAGTCAATTGACTGTTTTCCTTCCTTCCCCTCCTATATCATAATTCTAAAAATATGAGCTCCTAAACCATATGCAGTACGGTTCGTTTCCATGCATAAATATTGTCTCCACTCACTTTTGACTTTGATTTCTCAAATACCTTGACATTCTTGTATTCTACCAAAGCTTTATCTTTCTTCAATCATGCATTAAATGCAGAGATATGCAGAGATATTGAAAACATGGTTCGACATGAGTTTCCTATAAAATATTCATATTCCTAAAATGCTTTCAACTGTCTTCTACACATTGGGGTCGATTCGTACCTGCTTTTATTTCCTCTGGATCCTTCTTGATTGCTTGACTCATGATTATATATCACGGGAACAAAATTTCACTCCTCATAAATTGAGATTTCCTTGACTTTCAAGTCAACCCTTCTTTGTGATTGTTTAATTTCTCCTGACGTGTGGCTACTCAAAACCGTACAGTAAGCAGCCAAGTATGAAAGTCGGCGTCAGGAGTGTACCCTTACATTCTCAACGCAATACTGCAGCAAGGGAGCAATGTCTAAGAACGTTTAAAACCACAGGTCTCAATGACAACAGAAAGACAACACATCGAGAAAGCAAGCACACAGCGCCATCACACAGGTGGCATTACTTTGTCCCTGTTTTCTGGGCAAATGAGAGAGCAGGATCCAGTGCAGAGTTCAAACATACACCTCAATCCTAATTCAGCAGGTTATCCGCTAGTTTTATTCATTCACTTTAGTGATATCACAACCAATTAGCTGGAAGGACAGGGCAAAATTTCCGTTTTGTTATGTTTCATCGGGTGACCATCGCCCAAGCAGTGTTCAGCAACAGGTTATTCGTTAGGTTGTTGCAAACGTGTCTTACGTTTACGCTCATTACAACGGCCCACAATGGTCCTAATTGTTTGACCCATGTATGACATGCCATAGCTACATGGATTATGGTTGACACCGTCCTTACGGAAACCCAAATCATCCTTAATGGACCTTAAAAACACCTTAATTTAAGAAGGCAGTCGAAACGCACACTTCATGTCATAATTACATAAAATGCGACCAATATTGTTAGAAATGCTGCCAAAGTATGGCAAAAAGGCTGTTGCCCTAGGTGCCACCTCTGTGCTATCATCTCTAGCCCAATGCACATTTGGTTGATAGAGCAACGTTCTTGTAATCTGCCCTTCACTATAACCGTCCCAGCGAAAAGTGACCTGCAGATGAAACCATTCGGTAGACAAACTTTCCCGATCTGCGATGACGTGCTCCCTGTCAGTGTGTAAATCCCAGGGACTTATCTTCTATTGTCATCAGCCCCTAGGTTTGAAAACTACTTAAACTAACTTAAACGTAACCTAGGACAGACTTGTACCCATGCCCAAGGAAGAACTCGAACGTTCGACAGCGAGTAACTGCGTGTTCTGCAACAAGACGTAGATACCGACAATTCCAATGTTTTCAGGCATTCCAGGTACTTCACTGAGCTGTGTGATTTTTCAGATTGAAAGCTGGATTCACAACCTTTCGAAATCGTTCTACACTGCTCCCAGTGTAGAATAGTATAGCTGGTTCTGGTGCAGAGAGAATGGATCGTCTACATTAAACTTGGAGGCCAGGTACCGCTACTCCCCACCCATCCACCCTCGGACACTTTCCCAGCCACTGAGCTACAAACACTTCCACGTTTGAACAATGCTGCTCTTCCTGGATGAAAAGGATGAGTGACACGAAACACGTACTTACATTAACAAGGAGAGGGCACGACCGTGGGGTCGGCGATTTGTCAGAAAATTTATGTGGTGAAAGAGGACCACTAACACTTCATGTGGTTAAAATATTAGAACGCACTACTCGGAAAATCCCTAGGAAAATCGATCCAAAGTCTCTTTGGTGCCTTATGGGTATAAAATGTTAGTCCATTGCCGAGCCGTCGTCTGGCCTGGATGGTTAGGGCTCGGACTCTTACGCCAGAGGTCTCGGGTTCGATTCCTCCTCCAGAACTTTTTTCTTCTGTTTCATTTTCTTTTGTTATTCCACCAAATATTCAGAGAGTTTCCCAAACCTACATTATCTTTAACAAATTAGTTACATTATTGAATAAAGATTATTTTCTTTTTGTCAAACAACACAATTCAAGGCGGTGGGTTTTCCATTTTTCATTGTAATGGATATGAGGAGAAACATTGGGGTTTTAATCAGAATAACAAAGTCGATTGGGAAACATTCAATTTTATACATATAATAATTACAAACAAGAACTGCAGTGGTAATTATCGTGAAAACAAAGCAATAATTTTTGTGCCATGCACAACGTAGAAAAGCGAAGTTATTACAATCACAGCGAGTTTGCAATAAATCTCTACAAAAACATTCTCAATTAACGAAAATGTTTCGAGTACCTGATAATTTTGAGGCAATCCAGGCAACTGAATCATGTCTCGGAATATTGGTGACGATAATTGATGGTGAATTATAGAATGAATTTTTATGCAGTCTATCTGGGAATTAATTTCATGATCCTCCTGTAACAATGTGCTGCAATTTTGCAAGCGCTTTATGAAATTTGTAACTTGGCTGTAAAAGTAAACACCGGAAGGTTGCACCAAAGAAGTGCACTTTGGCGGTATGACTGTTACAGACCAAGTTGGCATATTTTCGTCATCTTGAAAAATTGCATCATATATCTCCGGATTCGTTTGACCTCCCAAGAGTCAATGAGAAGTAAAAATTTATTCTCCCTGATGTAAGATTTTAAAAAATTCCAGAGAAAATCCGTTTATAAAACTGTTGTTAATTTTCTGGACTTCAATGATGTTCGGATAAGTATTGGCATAGCCATCTATTAATTTGTTGAATACGAGGTCTGAAATGACTGGTCGCTTCTTGTTAGCATATGAAGATATGTGTGAGCAGTTTTCTGGATAATGTTATTGAATATTGTGCAGTGTACGAATGCGTCACTTTATTTAAATCCAACTCTTTCAAGAAAACTGTTTTACTTCCTTTTTCAGTGAGAGTCCTGTTGAAAACAGATTGATATTGGCATCCTGATAGTATTTTTAATATTAAACAATATTCGAATGTGTATTTAACTATCTTTTTCTATAATTAAATTTGGATTGATATATTTTACGTTAGTAAAAACATTTTGTACGCATAAAACGTGTATTTATCACATAATCCTCATGGTATTGAGGGATTGAATGGAATGTCTGCCAACGAAAAGTCTCCACAGACACCTGGATGTCCTCCATTGACGCTGCTTCCTTTTTCGAAACTAGTTTCATGATCTTGCATTGTGAAATTCTGTGCTTCTGTTTAAATGCCGTGAGCCATCAGTCAGACGCCTTGAATTTCAAATATACGAATTGTGCAGCTACAGCCAATGCCCATTGCTGTAAATTTCTTGTCGTGACCTGCTGATATTGCTTTCTTGCTTCCACAAAACAGACGTAGGTCCACGAATCTAACGCCTCAAATTTATCCATTCGCGTAGCACCACTTTCAATATCTGTCTCCCATTGCGAAAGGTATGTTTTTCTCTTCAATTGGTGGCATCCTTTTTATTTATTTATTTATTTATTTTGCAATGTCGCCAAGGACAATGTGGGATGCGCTTTAGCAACGTCGTTCTCCTGAAATTATTCGCAATCCTCATGAGAGTGAATTAAGTCCTCTTCATTTGCAAATGTTTTTACCCAAAAGTTCCAATGTATAATCATAATGTTTTCTGGCCAATAATATACCATCACGAGAGATTTCTTCTGAAGATGTCGATGCAATTAAATTATTTTCCGTCAACAGCTTTTCGTAATACACCACTGAATCCTTCAATTGTAATTTTGATCTATCACTATGTATGATGGATTCTTCAGGGATTTCTTCTCCCATTCCAGATGAGCCAGCAACTTCTTCAGTCGACATGTTTAATCGCGGATCGGAATATCACGTTGAAATTTGAAACAGGCATGTCTGTTCACAACGAAATCGAAAAACAAACTGCAATTTACTTCTCAGAACTCGCACAAAGTACTATTTGCAGATGACAGTTATAATCCCTAGGGACCCTTACAAAGCCCCTTTAAACCTTGAAACCCCTTAAAATGAAATGTAATAAAGAGCACGAATATTTTTCAGTGGTTGAAAAACTTTACGTTCTTGAGCTAAAATAATGTAGGTTTGAGAAACCTGCCTGACGAGGAATCGAATGTTCAAATGTTCGAATGTTTATTAAGCTTATGGGACTTAACTACGGGGTCATTAGTCCCTAAAATTACAAACTACTTATCAACTACCTTATACTAAGGACGGCACAAATATCCATGCCCGAGGGGGGATTCAAACCCCCGACCGTAGTGGCCGTGCAGACCGTGACTGGAGTGTCTCAGTCTCCTCGGCCACCGCGGCCGGCACGAGGAATCGAACCAGAGACCTTTGGCATAAGAGTCAGAGCGCTAACCATCTAGGCCAGACAGCGGCTCGGCAAGGGACTAACATTTTATACTCATAAGGCACCTAAGAAACATCAGATCGATTTTTCTCAGGATTTTTCGATTAGTGGGTCCTAATATTTTCATCAAGTGAGGTGTTAGAGCTCCTCTTTCACCACACGATATTTCGGACAAATCCCTGACCCCACGGTCGTGCTGCCTCCTTGTAGGTAGGATAAAAGCACTCTAAGGACGAATCACAGATATCATGTAACTGCACTTTGGACAATGTAATTACCAGGAATAATAATTGATAACAAAATATAGTTATGAAAGCTACATTGCTATGTGCCCAACTACATAGATTCAATCACTTCTTACGTTCAACTTCGTAGTGTACTATGGGATGACCTTAAGTGGTTGAAGCTAGATAGCTGAACACATAGCAATGTAGCTTTTATACCTGGTTTTCTTAGTGCTGTGGAACTGGACTAGCTAATTTTGCATTACAGAAACGTACTATAATGACTCAAATAGGTACGAAAGTTACATTGCTACACTTTCAATAGCCTAGTTCAAATTACTTTTACACTTATAAGACATTAATTTTAATCTGCAAGTACACCTTACCATAACTAAAATCCTAAGCTAAGCTCCACGTTTCTGTGTTTTGTATAGGTTTCCTGGAAAAGTAATTTAAACTAGGAAGTTGAAAGTGTATCAATGCAGCTTTCGTTTCTATATGACCAGTTTTGTAGTTGGCTTCCTGGAAGAATGGAGCAGTAATCATGCAACTGCCCACTTTTGGAGAAAGTCAAGCTGTTTATGACATTCCTGTGTTAAATTTCATGTTTGATATCAGTCATACTTGGCAGAGGATCAGAGGCGAACACTGTCGTTCGAATGAGGAGGGGTGAGGTAATAGTACCTGGCCTTCATGACGCTAACGAAGACGGTCGATTCACATTGTTCCAGGACGCCTCTACCATACTACTCACAAATCTCTCCTTTTTTACAAGAACATTTCTCTCACTTACCGCAACGCAAAACGCTCGCATCTTGTACACCACATTATTTCTCTGTATTAAATGTTTTCAGTTAACTCACATGCGATGATAACATTGGAGATGACTGTAACACTAATTAACGTTTACATGACGGAAGTATAGATACCGATAAATGATATTGATTGTTACCTCAAAATGTAACTATTACAGATAGTGAACATGATCTTAGAAAATCGAATAGAAGACTGAAGAGTCTCAAATATGACACAGTACAGTAAGGCAGATCCCTATCCACACAACTTAGCAATGCAGTCCTCCCTTTATACGAATGGTTGTTTGTTTGTAGTCACGATAGTGTGACTCAGCATTGAAAGGCGCTTCGCAGTGGAGTGCACAATTACATACCGTTGGAGGTTCGAGTCCTCGCTCGGGCATGAGTATATGACGTTGTCCTCAGTTTAGTTTAGTTTAAGTAGTTTGTAAGACAGGGACTGATAACCAAAGTAGTTTAGTCCCATTGATTTACAAATATTTGAACATTTGATTGTTTATTTGTAGACTGTTGCGTCAGAGAATTACATCTTCGATAACAGAAGCAAGTAGCAAATAATAGTAGTTCCCATCGGAGGATAGTTATCATTGTAGTTCAAATCAATCAGCTTCCTTCTTCCATAGAACAACCCATATGAAGCAAATTTAGTTCTCTTGTAGACCCCACACTACACCTCTCGCAGAGAGAGTTATATTTAATCCTGTATATATGCGAAAATATTGTTTTTCCAGAAAGTCGTCTAAGCAAAATGTACGCCACACGGCAATACACTTGCTCCATGAAAAATACGACAATATTGGGTTTCTGCTAAAAGAGAGGTCCGTTACCGACAACACTACACCACAGGGTAACGATTACTGGTGATACAGAAAGAGGATATCCCCCTATAATGTGTAGAATCACCTCTCAATTTACATTTCGACAAAAGAATATTTCCAGTTTCGCAGCATCTGACATAAATCTTCAACTCCTAATTCTCCCAATGTCCAAGTCTCTGAGTATTATCACATATCTCACCCATTCGTGGTTGTCACCGCTTTACTGTATTTCCAGATAGACGACTGCTGCTACCATGGGCTATGCGCTCACTCTGCCAGTCACTTGGGAAGACCTCTGTCAGCTCATCTTGATAGACACCATTTTAAAGGTATGCAGGATGAAACTGTTGGCTAATAGACCGAAGAAGAATGTATTTTCGGGCATAAGTTCTATACATTCCACCGTCATTTAAAGTACAGGCACACACAAAAATAGGCTACGGTGTAATGCAGTGTTTCTCAATCTTTTTAAATACGCAAACTCGTGGGACGTACAAATATTCTGGCGACCCCTCCTCAACTGTAAGACAGTGCTGCATGTCATCTGTAAGCCAACGAAGTTTTTTTTTATACATCATGCTTGTAGAAAAAAATGAATGTAATATAAATTATAGAATGAACCTTTCCAAAGTACTCATCAGGTATGGACATATCAATTAGGCTAAAAGAGCATGAACCCAGTTGGAGGTTATAAAATCATGACTCGACTTAAGCTGAACATGTTCTGAGAGAGAGAGCCACAGATACCAACCACAGTCCCACATACTTCACTTAACCATCAAATGCCAGAAACTAAATCTACTAGAGGCCTTCGAAATAAACAAACATCTTGCTCACAGACCAGCCTTAACATTAAACGATCAAACAGTCCTCAATACATCACCACTTCTTAACCCACCCTCATCCTCAGAATATCCAGTATAACTCACCAGGCCTGTTCCATTTTATTCCTCCAATTCTTGTATTTTCTTATTTTACTTTACTCTGTTTTTGAGACAGCACATGCTTGTAATAGTTTTCGCTACGCCCGTCTAACAATTACTTTACTGATATGAAGTTGTAAATCTAATTGAAATCTGGTACAGCCACTGCTTATCTACTTTCTGTGTTAATACTAGACCAGGTAATCAATGTATCACACCAGCTTTGTATCTTTCTTTGTTAATACTAATATTCCGAATTACACTGTACTCTGTCTTTGCAGTAATTATTTAATTTAGACCACTATAACTGATTATGTTTAGTTTCCCTGATTCTCAGTTCGAGTGCATACCACCAATTTGTTAAGCTTCACAATTATCCAATGTACTCCACCTGTACCCTCCTATCCCATCCCATATTTTTGTTTGTTTGTTTATTTAGTTACAATAATGTCCCAGGTTTCTAACATATTCAATATTTCTTACATTTTGTGTCACCTTGTCTTCTGAACAACCCTTCAAATCTCCGATTCTTATTTAATATTATTTTATTCACTATAGGCAACGTTATAAGAATTTATGTTTGCACTGTTTCTCAATGTATAGTATCTATGATCCCTTTTTCAGTACTAAGAATTTAGAGATTTTTTAAAAATATTTATTTACACTGTAACTTCTCCATCAAAAAAGATAATTTATTTTTATGTGTGTAACATCTCTTCTGGTTTATTGACACCATACATTCTTTGACTAAACTTTGGTAACTGCCTGATGAGGGCCTAAGAAGCCGATAATCGATTAACAAAGTAAACACACCTGTACAACAAACACAAAATTATGTTTTCTTTTTTTTTTTAATTTTTTGCAGTGATTACTTCTAAAACACTGTTCTGATAATATTTAACTCATAGGATAAAACAATAAGGGCTCCTATTTGTCTGAATCATGTAAAAAAATTGATTACATGAATGCTTTTCCCTCACTGAACAGCCGTAGTGATTCCTGCCACATTAAATCAAATAATTACAAATATAGGCCGGATATAATGGAATGTACATTAATTGTCAATCATGAAAGCTGCAAAACAGATAACAGATCTGAAAGGAAAAATGTATCAGCATGTTCATTCAACAGGAAAGGATGTGTTTCTATATTCTTTAGCTCATAGTATACGCTATTAGTCAGCTTATCATGACACTGACAAACAAGTTAAAGAATTTCCAAATTCTTGGTGTACTGTCCATCCATTAATTACACTCAGCGGTTATATTGATCATCTTGATGCCAACAAAAGGTCTGTAGAGGAGAGATAATATTTGGTATTAAAATCAATGAGCAATAGAAAATCTTGGAAATATAGTTCTATGCGGCAGCGATGGCCATTAATTAACTAACAGAATTTTGTATGTTAATAATCAATATTAGCTAAACATATCTATATGCTGTGTCACTCAGAGGGGGGCGCACCCGATACTTTAATTCGCTACATCATACATTCAACACTTTCTGTCTCCATCTTCTACACAGGACATTCAACATTTCAAAATTTAAAACATTAGGTACATCAAATAAATGCTAGCAGGTACCTGGAGAACAGCAAAAAGGCGATCGTCACTGCTTCCATGTGGGCCCTGAAAACTAACATCGTCACAGTCTAAGTCTTTCATCTATGACAAGTAAACAAGTTAACGAAATGTCACGATACTGTAGCCCATAAAATAACATATTTTCTTACTACAACACAAGCAGAAAACACATTATAGAATCACTTGAACAGACACAATCAGCAAAATATGTAACTGTAAGTCGTTATTAACGGTATGTGGTCTAGAACATAGGTACCACACATAAGACAAACGAAAACACTGCAAAGATGTAAATAGTCTAACATTTATACCCACTGTAGATTGAGGGGTGGAAAAATGTTATGTAATATTGTTAACTGCAGTTAGGATTGCTTCATAAAACTTAATACACTGACACGACAATGACATTATTGTTTGAGTATAAATGTAATTGAATATTCACTTCTTCAGTAAGATGTAGCTCTTCACTGATATTAGCAATAGCTTCCATGACTAATAATTTAAAGACTTTTGTAATTGAAATACTTAAAAAAAAACATTTGTCCCCTCGTAACACACTGAATCTAGTAATGATATGATGATGAATTGCTCCTGAAACCTGACTCAGTCAAATGTGTTAAGCTTCAGAAAGGTAGAAGTTTCACATTGCAGTGTGATTAACAGGAATTCGTAAATATTATTTATGATCACTTCTATGGTAAGCTTTCTTTTAACACCCAAAAACAGAAATTTATACAATTACTATTAAATAATGCACTCTTATAAATTCTATCCAGGTTGGTGGTGAAAAGTGTGAAACATGAAAAATGCAAATACCCAATACAGTTAGTCGCCACAAAGTTAATTTCGCACAGATGAAATATTATAAAGGTTGTAAAAATAAGGTCAAGTAAAATACAAAGACTGGAACGTTTGATGAACGTTTTTACAAAAGAAAAATCTTCAGTGGATTATTTATTGTGAAATTAAAATAAGACTCAATTTCACAAGTTTGGACCATCTAGATTGCCTCCAACACAACACTTTCAATGGATTAAATGTTATTGTTATCATCATCAGACCCCAAATTGTAAAAATAGCATTAAATGTAGCAAATGAACAGACAAACTTCTATGATATTCACAGAATATATGACATCAACTGTGAATGGGCAAAGCTGAAACTGTACCCATTTTGGATTTGAACCCAGGTGCCTGCTTTGTAGGTAGTTGCACTGACCACTACACCACTGGAGAACAGTGATCGCCGCACGTGCAAGGACTACCTAAGCACGCCTCCCATCAGCGCAACTTCCTAGAAAGTAGGAGACCCAGGTTCGAATCTTGAATAACAACTGCAAAAATCAGTTGCGACGTCTGTCCTTTTGGAACTGAAAAAGTAATCATCACACTAAATAAAAATGCCATGACAATTTTCAACCGAAAGGTTTTTCGGAGTAATGTCTGCTGCAATTCTAATTCAATGGAGGCCAGTCCTCTGCACATCACGAACACCTGTTGTTTGAAGACGATTATAGGTACCTAACCATCAGTTAATTCATTACTAGTCGCCTTGTAACACCTATTGGTAGAAGTAAATGTTGACATAAAGCAACAAATCGAGTAGATCAAACGTTGCTATTATTCTCACCCTCGTAAAACGTCTATACAGTATCTAGAAGTACACTACACTGTTGCTACAATGTGTATTTAACGAAAGAACTATTCATTTTGACTCGCCTACAGTAAATGAAGCGAGCACGCTTTTGATGGATGTAGGCATAACCAAATTCTTGTCGCTTTATGACAGCTCGATATATGAGGTCTTTCGGAACATCCCACCATAGGCCCATTGCTGATACATTTATGGCATACACAGGCAATACACTATCTTTTATGTGTGTATATAACAAACATCTGTCGTTCTGTAGACTGTATTTTATTACATTTTAACAATCAGCTAATTGTAGGTTTTTTCCCCTTTTTTTCAGGAGACCCTGCGGTTGTTCAGTATGGTTCCCTTTCTCCCGCGAATCATAGAAGAGGACATTCCACGGGCAGGAGGACGATACGTGGCACCACGTGGCTGCTGTTTCGCCGTGGCCTCCTTCCTAATGCACCGAGATCCAGACTTGCATCCAGATCCAGACAAGTTTGACCCTGGTCGCTTCCTCCCGGGTGGCAGCGCAAATTGCAAGAAACCGTATAGCTACTTTCCGTTTGGTTGTGGCTCTCGAAGGTGTGTGGGAAGCAATTTTGCCACTCTGGAAATGAAGATTACGCTAGCAACACTTCAACACTTCTACGCCGCTATACTCTAGTTTCTGGATGCCGTAGGGAGGAGTTACAGGCTACTGTATTTTCCATAACCAGTCATCCCCTCACAGGGTTTAGATTATCATTTCTCCCTCGTGAAGAAATGTCCTTTTCAAAGTAGGTATAGCAACAACTACACACAAATAAAATAAAAGCAATAATTGTAATGTTGATATAGTGAACCAGTTTGTACAGAAAACACTGGTATTATAAAAGCAAGTTTATAGAATAACTATGTAGGTACTGTTCAAAATGTCTAATACTACACGATTCTCTCAACCTTACTTTACTCACTGCTTGATACGGCAAATCTTTCCACAGACGTTGAGATGGACAGTCTGATCATCCTCAATCATGCTAACATGAACAAGTAGAGAATATTTCTGAACAGTGAAGGAAGTGAAATATCTTAACTTTTTTTTTTTCAACTGAGCACAATTTTATGCAAAACGGTTACACCTTGTCAACAAAAATTGTTGCTGAATAGAATTCTGATTTAGAGTTACTGAGTCGAAAATTTCAGGTGACTCTCTGTTTTAGTTGTTGGTTTATGTCCACTGACATAAAATTATGCTTGGCAACCAATGTCCATATTGGCAAACAATTATTCAAAATGTTGAATACAAGTGATTCTCATACTTCCAATATCTTGTCTAGGAACCAGTTATTGTTTTCAGTTTATATGCGAGTTTAATTTTTAAATCACAAACTCAAGCATTTGAATGTGTCCTTTGTTGCCTCTTTTTATTTTATTTATTTATTTATTTATTTTTGGAGTAGGGAATGACGATCTAGTTATTATCACTTAAATGTGCTTGTATTTTTCATTCAAGTATTGTTGATTCACTGTACTCTAGCCGAGCTACAACCAATTAATTGGTTATCCATGTAATTTTTACTAACATCTTATATTAGATATTATTTTGAACAGTGGCGTTCTATAATGAGAGCTTGTCTTGGTCCATCTAAATATTGTTAACTGTTTGTATAAAAAAGCATTCAAATAATGCTTGAACAACAAAAGAAAAAAAAACTGGATTTTGTTTCCTAAATATAACTTTCACATCAGTTTGTGTAATAACTATCCTTCAACAATACTCATCATATACAATAATCACAGTCATAAACTACTTATTTCTTCTAATAAGGGAAAAATAATATTTTCAAAAATTTATCTTTGTAACATTAAACAAATTGTGACAGAAAATATCATTAAAATAGCTCTTAAAGTGTTTCAAATACTGTTGAAATATGTTGGAAATTTTAACATTTTAGAACTGTAAATATACGGAAATATGAGTTCATAATGTTCATGATTATTGTAATTCAACCGTTCACAGTTTAAAGTTATATTGCTTCACGTTTATCCTAACTGAATAATCTATATAGGAACATCACATATATCAAGACCTCAATTGTGAGTAATAATGCAACAACTTTTAATGAAAATGTTTGGCTTGTTGTAGCTATTATGAATTATTATCAAAAGAGATTTTTGCATATGAAATGAAGGGACAAAATCCAGTTTCCTTACTTTCCTTGTTCAAGCATTATTTGAATTCTTTTTATAAACAAACAGTTAAGTGAGACATAAACATTGCTTCGATGCAGGACATGTAAATGTTCAATTTATTGTTGTACTGCCACAAGACGTCACCTTTAAATGGGGATCAAAACGCCTCATCACAGTGAAACATTTCGCTCAGTAATGAAATAAGCCATAGATCATTCACATGTTCCTCTGCTGATGGAGTTCAGATCGCAGAGTGTCCTCTGATATGCACAACATGTTAAACTGTTTGTTGTTTTTACCCATCTGTATCATAATTAACTTTGATATGGGTCAATCCTTAAGCACTAGTACTGTATTCATTGTTTACAGTAGTGATTTAAATTCCTTTATACAAAGGCTTTGATGAAGAAGAGTTTCTGAGGATTCATGTCCTTGCCCTAAAACGTGTTGCAATGTTATGAGTAACGTTCCTTTGTGAACAAATGTTTCCAATTATGAATATTAACGAAACAAAACAAGGTAAAGTTTAATGTATCGTTGCAAGCTGTATTTCCAGTTGTAACTGCCCAAACTATTGTACCTAATATGAAAAAATTAGTTTCTTCAATGCGATGAAGAATGTTGAAAATCAGTATAGAATAAGAAGCGCAATACAATTGTTCTTTCTCCCTCCTCCTCCTCCTCCTCATCATCATCATTAGAGACTGATTATGCCTTTCAGCGTTCAGTCTGGAGTATAGTATCTCTAATAAAATTCCTCCATGATCCTCTATTCAGTGCTAACATTGGTGCCTCGTCTGATGTTATGTCTTTTACTGCAAAATGATTCTGCACCAAATCTAAGTACTTTCTTCTTGATCTACCTCGACTCCTCTTACCCTCCGCTGCCGAGCTCATAAGTCTCTTAGGTAATCTTGTTTCTCCCTATAAACCAAAATTGGCAATATCATCATTATTCGTTTTTAATAAGTCACAAACAACACGACTCTCGCCTCACTACATACGTTGTTGACACGTCCCCCTGCAACCATTGCCCTTATAGCGCTGTGTCCGCCTCGCTCACATCACGTGCCCCACAACTCCGGCGCTGCAGCAGAGCACCGTTGCTTTTCCCGGTGCCGGCCGGTGCTCGCGAAGCACCAGAGTTGTAGAGGCCTGGTCTAGATACAAGGCCTCACAACAAGTCTGTGTCACGTCACACCGATAGGCTGCTATCGCTAGCTGAGTGACTGGCTGCTGGAGTACAGCCCACTGCCTCGTATCCCAATCCAGTGAGCTTGGTATAGTGGCGTATTAGTGTGACGTGACGCAGACGTGTTGTGAGGTCTTCTATCAAGACGTTGTTGGTGAGCCGCCGTGGCCAGTTAGAGAGACAGGCCTGGGCACTCAGCCGAGTGACGCGGCAAGAGTAGTGCTGCGCGATCGCGGATTTGACTGGTTAGCCGCTGGGACACGGCCCTCTGCTTCGTAGCGGCTAACCAGTCAAATCTGCGATTGCGCAGCACTACTCTTGCCATGTCACCCGGCTGAGTGCCCGGGCCTGTCTTTCTCGCTGGTCACAGTGAGCCGCCTGCAGACGTAGGCGGCCGGGCCCCTACCGTGCCGCTGCTTGCAAACGCACTGCATTTCTACAGAGCTGTACAGAGGCATACAGCACCTGAGTTGGAGAGGCCTGGTCCAGATACAAAGCCTCACAACAAGTCCGTGTCACGTCACACTGATAGGCTGCCATCACTAGCTGAGTGGCTGGCTGCTGAGGTACAGCCTACTGCCTCGTAGCGCAATCCAGCATATTGGTGAGCCGCCGTGGCCAATGAGAGAGACAGGCCTGGGCACTCAAACGGGTGACGTGGCAAGAGGCTGCTCAATCGCGGATTTGACTGGTTAGCCGCTGGGCCACAGCCCACTGCCTCGTTGCTGCTAACCAGTCAAATCCGCGATCGCGCAGCACTACTCTTGCCACGTCACCTGGCTGAGTGCCCAGGCCTGTCTTTCTCGCTGGCCACGATGAGCCGCCTGCAGACGTAGGCGGCATGGACCCTACCGTGCCGCTGCTCGGAAACGCGCTGCATTTCTACAGAGCTGTACGGAGGCATATAGGCATTTTTCCGTCTTTCTATTTGGGAGTGGAGTAGGAAATGAAATACCTTGTAGTGGTACAGTGTGCATAGGTTCACCGAAACCCCAGAGATAAGCTCGTCGTGAAATAAATAAAATAAAAGTGATCGTCCCTCGTTTCGTTCTTCTATTAGATCATTTTATATGCACATTCAAAATATTTTTATCGGATGAGAAACGCTTTACGTTGCGGAGACTGCCCTTGTACAAGTCGACCGCGGCCACTTAATATAGGCGACACTGGCCGCAGCATTTCAATGCGCATGCGTAGCTGAGGTTCAAATTCTCTTCTAAGCTTCATGGAGACAATATATGAGGTCTCCCGCGGAAGGAGGAGGGGAGGGGGAGAGGCGATGGGAATCGCTGCTTTTAACACTGGCGTTGGAGCTGGTAGACACACCACGCACGAAAGGTTCCGAAGCAAAGGAAGTGGCACGACTGCACACATCGCGTTGCGCTTGAGCGAATCCTCCGTGAAGGCAACATCCGCTCTTCATATTTCTGTATTATCGCATTGAAGATTCATTAAAAACACATCATATTTCTTAAATCTGATAACTATAAATTAAAGACGCATCAGCTGTAAAAGCCATCATACTCTCTTGCGTAAAGTTAGGACGGTGAGCTACTAACAGTGTCACGTGACTCAAAGGTAGCTTGTCTGAATGACATTCAGTATCTTTCAGAAACAAATGACTCAGCTGTAAGCTTGGAAGAGCGGTACGCGTAATTCTCTTTAGACGCCGAGCGGTGGGATGGGGAAGGGGGGGGGGAAGAGAGAGGCGCCATATCAAGATCCGACACTGAAGTAGTGAATCCCCAGCCATCTGAAACACCAGCCGTCACTGACGAATACGTATTCAGGAGTCTATATACATAAGTACTCCAGGCCGAAATCACTGCCATCAGGCCGTGTGTGGAGGAGAATTTACGTAGGTGCTGCATAGATCGTAGCATCTATATCTATTTAGACAGCCAGGCAGCCCTGAAATCACTGGCAGCACCTGCAACAAGGTCTAAAATTGTTGCAGAATGTCACATGTTTCTGGTGGAGCTAGGGGAATGCAAGAGGGTAAACCTATTGTGGGTCCCTGGCCATTCGGGGATCAGTGGCAACGAACATGCCGAAAGATTAGCCAGGATGGGGGCAGAGTCCTGACAATCACCAAGGCAATGATCAAATTGGAGCTACGTAACTGGCTCAGAAGACAGCATGTAGAATATTAGACCAAAGTCCATCAACAAAAATATGGCAAGGTAATGATGCCAAAGCCATGTTTTAAAAGAAGCTCTGCAATCCTGGGTCTGAACAGGAGAGAGATTAGACTCATGGTGGGATTGCTCACAGGCCATGGGAATTTCAAAAAACACCTACATACAATGGGAATAACAGAAGAGGACCATAAATGTAGGATCTGTGATGACGGTGATGAAACTGCATCACATCTAATCTTCGAATGCATTGCATTGGAGAGTAAAAGGCACAGAACATTTGGGACAATCAGACCCGAAGAAATTGTGTCTAATAAATAACTGGTAAAGGGACTCCTTGCACTGTTCAAGGGCATTGGTTGGCTTTACTAGATATACAGGGAGCGATACCGCACAATAAACGTAGTTTCGGTGCGGGCAGTGGCGGGTTGGACCAAGACTGTTTTGGCTTCCATGAAAAAAAATCAAATCTATCAATCAATGGAGGCGCCATATCATGATCCGACACTGAAGTAGTGAACCCCCAGTCATTTGAAACATGAGCCGCTAATGACGGTTACGTATTCAGGAGTCGATATACATAATTACTCATATCAGAAGAGAAAGTATCCATTCATTTGTAAGTGTAGGGCTATATTCACGTCCGGTAATCCACAGCGACCTCTTCCGGTGCAGCCTAAACTTTTTAGGTGAATACTGGTATGGTTACTAAAACAATTTTTCGGGAAGAAATGCTAACATGGGGACGAAAGCCCGTAACCACTGCTTGCCCGTTTGCAATTTCCCCCAACCTCTTCATGAAACTCTCTGGATTGTTGGGTGAAAAAATTGTGGAGCCGCGATACTAGATTCAAGCAGCGAGTCAAACTGCACTGCTTTTAAAAATCCACAAAGTCCAATGGGGTTTGCCGGCCGCGGTGGCCGAGGGGACTGAGCCGCTCCAGTCACGGTCTGCACGGTCACTACGGTCGGGGGTTCGAGTCCTCCCTCGGGCATGGATATTTGTGCCGTCCTTAGTCTTAGCTAGTTCGTAAGTAATTTGTAAGCTTAGGGACTGATGATCCCGTAGTTAAGTCCCATAAGTTCTACAAACATTTGAACATTTCCAATGGGGTTACACATAGACGAGCGGCTAGCAGCGCTGCTTGCAGCGGCGAAAAAATTGTCTCTCTGATCGGGAAGTCAGCACCGATTTCCTTGCAGCGCAGCTCCAGTCGATACGCTTCGCTCCGTATGATATTAGGCTGTTACGCTGTAAGTTATACGAATAAGGGTATATTTACTTAAAAGTAAATATGTATTTGTTGGTATGAGCGATTTCATAAAATGTTTGACATTTGTAGATGGAATCTGCCTAAAAATTTATATGAATAGATTGAAGTTGTAGTCATAATTTTAACTTCCCCTACCGTTTGTCTACTACCTCTATTACTACAACTAGAATCACGTAAAAGTTGTTATGTAATTGGATTGGTCTACCTTGAGCAATGTAGTGTTTTTCTGCTTTATATCACCTATGAGGTGGGGTAGAAGTTTAAATATTACTTTTGATTTTAAATTAATATAATTTGGCCATCGTAAGTATTTTTTAGACTCGAAAAAGTTACTGATAAAAGATCGTAACTGTCTATTAACACTTCACTTTCGAAACACAGTTCACTTCTAAATATATGCCCTGTTACTGTTGAAGAGTTTAATCAGTTCACTAATTTAACTATTCAAGTTGATTAATAAATTTAATTTGTAGTGCATCTGATTACTTCACTGAAGACTCTACTTACCACCCAACGTCACAGGTATATCCAGTGCATATATTGTGATGTAAACTGTAATTGTGTTAACACAAAATGTCAGTGTGCATTATCGGGATTGAAAATGTACACCTTTGATTATCGTTTTGAAAGTAACTGACTTTCGGTCTTTTCTGTGGGTTTTGTGACACCATGATAATTGAAGTACACATGTCTCTGATTAAATATTTTAATATGAGAATGACTATCCTGTAATTAATTGAAATTTCCGTAGCACAAAATAAAGATTGATTTAAGATCTCTCTTTTTCTCATTTTAATCGGCGCTGAATGATAGAACAACAAATGTCTTAGCCACTTGAAGTTCACTACTCAAGTTATTTTCTTATCTGTACACTTTTAAATTATTGTTGCAATTTATTATGAAAAGATTAGTTAGGTTGATCAAGGATTTTCGTTTGAAAAAAATTTTATAACTCTTGTTATATCCATTCACCACTGTCACATATTTTATTACATAATCTCTATATTTCTCTTGTTCCATCTCGGTTCAAGCATTTTAATATTACTACTTAACTACAAGTAACCTTAATTACGAACAGCAATCAGGTTTCCACAAATATGCAGCACAACATCTGCTTTGATAAAAGTAAAAGACGACCATCAATTGGCGATGCTTAGACACGTCGAAACATTTTACTCTTAAACATATGCAAAGCCTCAAATAGTGATGACTTCGATATATTACCTGCTAAATTTAGCAGTCTAAATTTTTCTCAAAGTGCTGTGCAACGGTTTCGCTCATACCTAGCGTCTCATCTTCATTGCATCATATCCGACACTTTTCATTGCACGTGAGTGATTTGTCAACTATTTCTTCCTTTTGTGAACAACACATGTATGCCTCTGAGCTCCAAATGTATCTATGTCCAAAACCAAGGAGCCTGAAGACAGCAGTCAAGCACTTGAATACTGTTTTATGTCCACTATCAAAATGAACTTCAATGAAAGTAAAACGCAAACGACTCTGGTATGTCTTTCTAGCTTCATTAGCCAGTATTACCGCGAATCTCTACGGTTATTAGTATTAAATGATACAAATATCTATTTTTCGCCCTCATTGAAAAGGCTGGCAATGATATCAGACGAGAAACTAAATTGAGCTGACCTGTGCTATGTAAGATGGCATCAACATCTCTTCATGCCCGACTAAAATAAAAGACGCACATACCTCTCGACTTTCAATAGAGAGTTGTACAAACTCTTATAATTCCAATTGTTGATTACAGCGACGTTATCTTGAAAGGTCTATTTCGGAAAATCTCAGGACGTTTAGAACTAGTAACAAAGCATGCGTTCCACGTATCTGTAACATCCGCCTCTTTGACCATAAACGCAGCTATCGTGGCTACATGCTGAGTCGCGTAGGCATTTTCATACACACTTTCTTCACCAATCTCTTATCGAACTACGCTGTCCGTGATCTCTTTCCTCTACCTTTACACTCTTGATTAAACATCATAGCAGTAATACTCTTTCCTGTCAGAGAAAAATCCTTTCTGCCATCACTTTCTCAAAGTCCTATCCAGTTGCATAAACGAGACTCCAAAACAATCTCCCTCACCCTATCAGGGAACTGAATAACACTGATGGCTTCCAAAGGCGGTGAATGGAACAACTACTAAGGAAACATTAACGCTATTCTCTGGTCCACGAAGCTCGTACACCTTTGAGCCGTGCCGGCTCGTTTCGTAAGATAAAGGTAATCTTCAAAGGAAAAATGAAAAATTTTACTATTTTAATACCACATTTTCAGTGGCATTGAGCCGTGTTACTTCCTTTTTTCATTTTGAGTTGCCGTCTTCGCCATCGGCGGCGCTGCACTGTATATCCCACTTGCTTGCTTTTTCTGCTTAGCGGCGTTGTTGCACGATGTCACGGGCTGGTGGTCAGCAGGTACACCCGCTACGCAAGGAAGAAGACGTTTTCAAACAAGATACCCGTGTCCCTTCCATCGACATTCTCTACAAGTGCTGCGTACACTAGGCCCTCCTGATGCGCCACAAGAAAATCAAGAGACTTCATTACTGCTGATCGTGCTGGACTTTGATGAACTATCCATCCGCCAGCAAATGCCGTCAGCTGTTGCCTTGCTTGATGACTCAATTGCGGAGGTGCCCCATCATGCTGTAACCATGCACATGGAAGTACTACCTGTCTCTTCAAATAAAAGCGGAGGGGTTTTGCGAAACGTCCCTGTATCATGCACCTGTTAACCGATTTAGAAGGAGGAAGGAAGCTTAGGGGCTCAACGTTCCGTCAACAGCTTATTCATTGTAGCCTATTTGGCGTTACTTGTAGATGCGTTGTGAATAATGTCACAAACGAAATTAATGCTAAAGCGCTCATTATGCGACCAGACAGTTAGCGCAAATCATAGATGTCCTGATCATGTGTGTTAAAAATGCCACTCTTATGAGACCTGATTGATCTGTAAATAACATGCAACTTGGGAAGTCATGTACCACCTCACTTTTATGCAGGCATCACTCAACACCCTCATCTTTCTGAATAATAATCCGGGCTAAGATACTGAAAAACATTGCGGATGAGAGCTTCTCGTGCAGAATATGCAATACAGTGTCCTGTTTTAACTGAACACGCATGCTGAGATACTTGTGCTGATGATAGGTTATTAGTCTTCTACTAAAGCAAGAACCTCCTATCCTTTAAATCAAGTATAACAGAACGAGGTCGTCCGGTTTCTGACATATTTGGCCACAATGAACCACTTTTACGAACTAATGGTTAAGTCTCTGGAACACTGTGTGGACGGAATGTCTATGTGGAAGGAATCCCAGTGCGTACATTCTTGCAGTTCGCCTTCCACTTTGATTTGCAGCACCATACACTAAATGCATATCGTTTAGGTCATTCAAATTGTATCGCTGCAGACTGTAATGTTGGCGCAGATGTCGTGAATAATCTAATCTAGCCTGAGCTGTCACGGAACTCAGTGCGCAAGAAATGGCATTGATGTACAGTAGGTATTTTTACGTGGCGCTATGCGGACATGGGTAGGGGCAAACCACATGCCGAGAATCAAACTCTGGCGGGGATATTGTTTGTGTACTTTTCCTAGTCACAGATCCCAGACGATGTGACAAAGGAAAATACAGGAACACGACGCTCGCAAAACCTTACACTACAAGCTGCGTAATCAGAGCGCCAAGCCATTGACCGAATCTTGCAGGTGCTACAACAATAACGAAAACAACTGTAACGCCTTTCTAGAGTGAGACACAATACTGGTTTATTAATAAAAAGATGTACTTGGTGCGTGAATGACAGCTAGGTCTTAGGTGCCATTCTAAGGATTGGGCGGCTGCTGCCATCGGAGGTTCGCTATTTCCCTCGGGCATGCGTTTGAATGTGTGTGTGTGTGTGTGTTATTATCGTAAGTTAATTTCAGTATGATTCCTTAATTTCTCCTGGCGAATAACAGTAGTTTGCAACTCTAGGGTTCGATGGCCTTAGCAATTTGCTCACTTAGGTTAGCAAATATTTGAACATTGGATTTATTCAGAAATGCGATCTAATAGCCTTTAATTCATCAATTTGTGTATCCTCTCTATAGAGGGCTGACTCTTGTTACAGCCACAACATTTCTGGCTATACGGAGTAAGGCGGTTTGAGAGAAAGTGGGCTGTAGTACTTAAGTCTCCGCTGATTAGTTTTTACTAAAAATATCAGTTAACCTTCAAGTGTTGTTACACACCATTTGATTAGAGCAGCTTTCTTATTAGACAAGGCTGTTTTGAAGATCTTAGCTTCTTCAGAAGCGCAAAACCTGAATGCATGTTTCAGCTAATCTGTGTCTACCGTTCTTCACTTAGCTGAAATTGTCCACTTTCTACATCAAACGTGACAACAGATATGTATATTCATATTCGCTGTGTCATTTTATTTCCCCCTGTCATCACTAAAAGGTAAAATCTAACTATTACTGGAACTAAACTCCTAGTGATGTGATGTAAGTTTCTGAATGGTTCTGTGGTCCTTAGTCTGAAGACTGTCCTATGCATCGCTAATGCTACCGTCAGCCATTTGACCTTTACTATTATAATTAATTCTTTCTACCCATCTGCAAATTTTACACTTCACTGTATCAACAAACTGATGATGATACTTGAGTTTCTCCCGGCGTATTTGATAATCAAAATGTCCACGAGTGTACGGCCGTGTCCAATGGGCACAATATTTCAGTGAAGTCGCCATCATCAGACGAACTGACGGACTGAGGCACGGAGATCTGCACGCTACGGCTTCTCGAAGGGAACTGGGTTCTAGCCCGGTGGCGGGCGATTTAAATACCCCCCGCCCGCGGAGCGCCCCCTCCGTGATCCGCGCCACGCGCCGCGATCGCGCAGTGGAAACGATTCTGACGGTGTCTGAGAGGACGTCGATGAGAGGGCTCTGTCCGCCGTGGTCGTCACTACGTTACGTTTGCTAGATTTACTCTTAATTAACCCATTGCTGGTTTCCAAGCTTTTCTAAGATTATAGCCACAGTCACGGTTTATGAGGTCGTCACTTGTGCGAATTTCAATGGCCTCTCTAACGACGCACTCCCAGTATCTCGACGTCTGTATCAGAACCCTAGTGCGTTCATACTCCATCGCGTGATTCTCTGACAAACAATGTCCAGAAACCGCCGACTTGCTCGGATACGTCAATCGTGTGTGCCTCTGGTGTTCAAGGCATTGATCCTCGACGGTACGCATCGTCTTTCCAACATATGATTTCCCACACTGACACGGAATCTGGTACACGCCGGCCTTCCTCAAACCGAGATCATCTTTGGCGCTTCCCACCAGTGCACGAATTTTATTCGGCGGAGAAAAGACACTTCAAACCTGGTGTTTCTTCAAAATGCGGGCGACATTCCTCGAGAGTGCGCCAGTATATTGAATAAACTTAATCTACCACTCGTGTTTTCATCCGTTTCCACTCCGGGCGGAGTGCCCGCTGAATCTGCCACTCTGAGTACCCATTTTTTCGGAATACTGTTCTCAGGAGTTCCAATTGCTGAGGTAGACTCTCTGCGTCTGAGATGGTACGCGCCCTATGTACTATAGTTTTAAGTACCCATTCCTCTGAGAAGGGGTGTGACAGCTGTCTGCGTGTAAAGATCAGTGTGCGTTGTCTTCCGATACACACCATGACCCAGGGTTCCATCAGCTCTTCTCTTGACGAAGACGTCAAGGAACGGAAATGTACTCTCTCCTTCAGTCTCCATAGTGAATTTGATATTGGGGTGTATGGAGTTCAGATGTGTAAGAAAGTCAAGGAGTTTATCCATACCATGTGGCCAGATGACGAACGTGTCGTCCACGTCACCACAAAAGCAAGTAGGTTCCCATTCAGATGACGCCAGGGCTTCTTCCTCGTAATTCTCCGTGTTCAAATTTGTTACCACAGTGGAGAGTGGTCTACCCATGGCGACTCCCTCCGTTTGTTCGTAGTATTCGCAATTGAAAAGAAAATACGTGGAGGTCATGCCTAAAAAGTTCGGTAGTCTTATCGTCAAACTTCTGACCAATCAAATCTAGAGACTCTCGAAGGGGTACCCTCGTAAACAACGAAACGACGTCAAAACTCACCATTATATCAGACTCATCCAGCCTGAAGCTGTCAAGGCGTTTAACAAAATCCACGGAATTACATCTACATCAACAACCATACTCTGCAAGCCACCCGACGGTGTGTGGCGGAGGGTGCCTTGAGTACCACTATCGATTTTCCCTCCTATTCCAGTCACGTATTGTTCGCGGAAAGAAAGATTGTCGGTATGCCTCTGTGTGGGCTCTAATTTCTCTGATTTTATCCTGACGATCTCTTCGCGAGATATACGTAGGAGGGAGAATTATACTGCTAGATTCCTCAGTAAAGGTATGTCCTCGAAACTTCGACAAAAGCCCATACCGAGCGACAGAGCGTCTCTCCTGCAAAATCTTGTTTAATGTTTGTATAGTCTATGGGACTTAACTACGGGGTCATCAGTCCCTAAACTTACAAACTACTTATGAACTACTTACGAACTAGGACGGCACGAGGGGGGATTCGAACGCCGACCGTAGTGGCCGTGCAGACCGTGACTGAAGCGCCTCAGTCCCCGCGGCCACCGCGGCCGGCTGCAAAGTCTTCCACTGGAGTTTAGCGATCATCTCTGTAGCGCCTTCACGAATTACGGATATGATGGGGGCATTTACCCACATAAGGACTTAATATTCCCGTCAAGTATTTGGCCAACAATTATGTAGGTGGTCTGATGCTACTGACAGTGGGGCATAACGGCACCCCATATTTGTGAACCTTAGGGAGTCCATAAAGTCTTGGCGGTACCGAACCATGAGGTAGCAGTTTCTTGGCGACACCCTCCGGTAAATCCGCGTCCTTGAGAAGCGCCCTCGTCTTGTTCTTCAACTTCTTTGTGGGGCCAAATCGTCATTTAGCAGCTCTGCATCTTTTCAGTGTCGTCCTTATGGGAGACAACAATCGTAGAATTGCCTTTGTAAGCCGGTAAGACAACAATTTCAGGGCGCTCCCTCAGGTTTCGAATGGCCGCCCTCTCTTTAGTAGTGATGTTCGACTTCATGGGCTTGGATTTCGTCAACGCACGGCAAGTTTCACGACGTATTTCTTCAGCTGATTCAGGCGGAAGTCGAGCCGCAACCTGTTCAACAGCACTAATAATTTCTGCGACAGGAATGAACTTGGTGGTAGGAGCCGGAGCGTTTCCAAGAGCTCAGTCCGTCAATTCACCTGATGATGGCGACATGTATGATCGTCGAAATATTGTGCCCGTTGGACACTGTAGACCGGCAATACATCCGTGGATATTTTGATTAAACTGATGAGTGTTGTCGGCCCCGGTGGCCGAGGGGACTGAAGCGCGTCAGTCACGGTCTGCACGGCCACTACGGTCGGGGGCTCGAATCCCCCCTCGGGCATGGATATTTGTGCCGTCCTTAGTATTAGGTAGATCATAAGTAGTTTGTAAGTTTAAGGACTGATGACCCCGTAGTTAAGTCCCATAAGCTCTACAATCATTTGAACATTTGATGATTGTTCAATGTTCTAAACCACTACTGATAATTAGTTGAATCTTCCATTACAGTCGTAGAATGACAGTGGTTGAATTTTGTAAGAGCGGTATACTCTGTGGACCACACAGTCCCTTCGCACCACCCCTCCCCATTTTAGTGCTTTCCTCCAACGCTGGAGTGCACATTAGAAGTCGGACGTGTTCCGCCTGTTACTTGTAGGTACGGTTTGGCCTTCACGCAGGTCCACTGGACCATCGGCTATACATATACAACTGTCTTATAGTTTGTTACTCTATCCAGATTTGTTTATTGTTTTAGCGTATAGCGAAGGCCCATTGTAAACTATTATTTATTTATTATTTAACATGCTGATGGTTAGATTCAGGCGGTTACATCAAATATTTTTGCAAACACAAGTACAGTATATAAATTGACAGGGTTTACAAAGGAACAAACAATTTTATACGTCAGGAAATCTTATTGAATTACAAAAATTGTAAAAGTCTGTAGTGAATTCATGTACTAAGTCATATTTACTGACGGGCCATCCTCCTCCTTTGGCTGCTATTTTTTTTTCCTGAGATGGTCCCTCTCTTTCAATAAATTGCAGCAGTCAAAAAGCTCATGGTCAATAGTTTGAACAGCACTGTTACATGTGCACGTTCCGTCTTCAATTATTTTGAACCGCTGATAGTAGGCTTTCAGTTTCCCATGACCTGTTACATAGCTGTAAAATTCGGAGATATTGGAAGTTTAATCAGTAAACGTTGTCGGATAGTAGGAAAATACGGTTTAGTGCTTCCCCCGTTTTTTGTTCTTTGCCACTCAATGTCCCATTTGTTCCTAAACTCGTCTCGAAGTTTCTTCTCTACGGCACTTGTAGGTACTTTGTTGTAGCGTATTGATTGTCGCGATCGAGCTGCTCTTTTAGCAAGGTTATCAGCTAGTTCATTTCCCCATATCCCTTGATGTGCCTTAACCCATTCGAAATGCACCAGCCAGTTGGGTGTCTGCAACCTTATATGTGCAAAATAAGACGTCTTAAACACCCTAAAATGTGAAACGAACTAAATGAAGTGATACGGAATCTACTTCTCTGGGAAGAGAACAAAGACTGTTCGCTTATGCTATTAGTGTGAGCAGCAAATACGCATGTCCCGTGCAAATATTGTATGCAACTCATGCCTGTAATTGGGCAAGCGAAACATTTTATTTTTTTTAATTTTAGACACATTTTTATTTTTACGATAAAAACGAGAAAAGTATTTGCACAACTTATTAATTTTCCACATTCTTTAAATTTAGTAAGATACGTAGTTTAAGCCTTTGAAAGGAAGGACTGATTATTAATTGCCATTTAGATACACAATAGTCAGATCGTATCGTCGGTTTTGAGAAATGTGTATTGTTTGTAAAATATTAAATTTAATACATGTATCATGGAAGAAATTCCAATATTTTGCATTATCAACATTTCAAAATAGTCTGTGCGGATAGATCAACCGTAGAAGAATAATTATTTTCACTACTAGCGTTACAGTTCAAGAGAACTCCTGTACAGCTATTAACAGATTTCTCTTTCACATAAACAAATATTTTGTTACCATTGATCATCACTTTTACAGAACTTCATCCATCGCCACTAACAATAAAATAAGGTATCCACTATTTTTAGTGTTTCAGATCCTAGTCTCTTATTTAATATCACCGTATTTAAATCGGCAATATATCACCATTGTAATTTTAACTTTCTTGATATTCATGTTTTAATATGTTTTACTGAATCCATCACAGATTCAAGTGCAATTAAACTGTTATAGCCAAACTTCAAGGTTCTTCTTTCTTCTCCATGAATATCAATTCCATTTCCTAATGTCTCCTTGCTTCAATTAAATCTTGTTAATTTTCCAACTAAATCAACCATATGCTCAATCCTGTCTCCCGCCCTTCTAAAATATCGCTTTTTCTTTCCAATCATTCGAGTCTTATATCGCCACCTATTTTATGTACAGATTACAGGTAAGCTGTCGGTCCTTGTATTTCATTCTTTGTGCCGTCAAGAGCGTTTCTTCCGTTTGAAAATATCAAATACGGTTGTAAATACTACAATGTACAATTTTTTGTATCCCATTCTGGTACTGCCTGTTTTCTTTAAAGGGCTTTATGTTTATACTGTACAATATATTACAAAACTAAAAAATCATGTGATAAATGAAATTTACACCTTGTAGGTAAACGCCAGTTAAAATTTTTTTATTAAACAACAGCTTTTTGTTGAAAATAATACAGTTTAATTTTCACAAACAATTTTGAGAGAACGAGCGTGACGTGGCTTACAAATGTGAGGCTGAGTTGCTCTCTTAGTTCTAACATTTCAAACCAATTGCAAATTTAGGATTAGAGAGACGTGACAACATATTTCAGTAGAACTAAATAAATGACTAGAGTATGTAACAGCGGAAAACAGAAATGAACGAAATATACTTTTTACTATCGTAAAAATACAACAAATTTTAGATAGATTTTTTTGCTAAATCTATTAATAGACTCATCTGAAAATAAACTTAGTTACATCTCTTTCTTTCTTAATGAGCGAAATATTTCTCAGTTCGCCGTCTTGTACATTGTTTGATAAAGGGTAAAAATCCGTCCACTTAACGAGAATCACGTTGTGAGTCAATTTTATTGCTTAGAAACTTAGTAGGTGAAGGCCATGGCATTCACTTCACTTAACTTCTGTCTTTTTAAGAAATTTACTGAACTTCTCTATACGTGTAACATGTCCTATTTCTATCACACTGCCTCACAGCCCAACCAGTGGCGTCAGTTATAATAATCGCATTGGTTTCATAAATTTTAATTAGTATTTTTCTATATCACTGAGTTCCCTTATTTATAATCATGATGGACCGCAAGTGTGTTTCGTGCAGTTACCGTCATTCTAAGCGATCATATCATATGTCATCCGTTTTTTTACCTTTTAGGTTATGAGAACTAAAGTATTTTCTCGTCCGTCATGGGTTCAGAAATCTCTTATTATGCAACGCACAGAGCGTTAATTAATTTCGTGAGCTGTAATTCTTCCCAGGAAATCTCACCTCCCCCATCATATACCATTTACTTACTAAGAATGATTCTTCTGAAATAATATAGATAATAAAGATTCCACAAATTTGAACTGTGTTCTGTGGTATCGACTGATTTGTTGTATCATTAAAGACGAGTTTTTGGATAGCTGCATTAGAAAACGTGATAAAGATAGGCTCATTTGTATAAGTTACAAATTTTCGTTTACAATTTGAAATTTAACATAACAAATACCTAAAACAGCCTACTTCATCGTCTTCTATTTGAATCTATAGTTGAGAATGGCTCCACTCGTTCCCAAGTATTACTGTCGCTGCATTCTTCCTTATACAGCCACTCCCACCGAGTCCCCGCTCGGATATGGGTGTGTGTGTGTGTGTTGCTCGACCGGAAGTGAAAAAAACAAAGATAAAACTAAGGGCACAGTTCGATGATCGTACATTTGTGCCAGGATGCTTAAAGAAGTTTACACCAATCATTTAAGTGACAAAAATGTAGGAAATAAAGTGGGTACCATTCCGCACTGAAACATGTTTTTTCACCAAAAACCAAACACACTTCACATAGTTCATATAGTCAGCATGTGTGTAAAGCTTAGGTTCTTTCAAAAATGTTCAAATGTTTGTATAGTCTATGGGACTTAACTATGGGGTCATCAGTCCCTAAACTTACAAACTACTTATGAACTACTTACGAACTAGGACGACACAAATATCCATGTCCGAGGGGGGAGTCGAACCCCCGACCGTAGTGGCCGTGCAGACCGTGACTGGAGCGCCTCAGTCTCCTCGGCCACCGCGGCCGGCTTAGGTTCTTTACGCTTGCTACAGTCACATATGTGCGTTGGCACTGCATATAAAATGAATTGCCGGCCGCGGTGGCCCAGGAGACTGAGGCGCTACAGTCACGGTCTGCTCAGCCACTACGGTCGGGGGTTCGAATCCCCTCTCGGGCATGGATATTTGTGCCGTCCTAGTTCGTAAGTAGTTCATATGTAGTTTGTAAGTTTAGGGACTGATGACCCCGTAGTTAAGTCCCATAAGCTTAACAAACATTTGAACATTTTGAACATTTGAAAATGAAATTCGGACCACAGTTAATTAATTAACCCCTGCAACAAAACGAAGGAATCGCTTACCCGTGATTCGTGGTACAATGAAATAGATTAGTGAAATGATAGCATCACTTAGCCCCACACGAAGTACGGTTTTCCCTGTGGACGCATATAACCTTGCAACCGCTGGCCGGCTGGCTACTGATAGACACGAGAACGTTGTCCAGTTCCTGGCGCGTGGTGACGGGCAGCACGCGGAAGCGACGAAGCACTGTGGCCAGTACGGTCTTCATTTCGAATATCGCGAAGCGGCCTCCCACACACCTCCGCGGGCCAGCGCCGAATGGCAGGTAGCTGTAGGAGTGCTTGATGCTGTCTTCATTGGTCATAAAGCGCCCGGGGTCGAATTTTTCAGGGTCAGGGAAGAGATGTGGCTGGCGGTGGAGCAGGAACAGAGCCACGGACACGTAGCTGCCACGCGGAGCCACGTAGCGGCCGCCGTCGAGGGGCGTGTCCTCCGTCATGAGGGCGACGGGTATGGGGACCGTTGGGTACAGCCGCAGCGTCTCCTGAAAACGTCAACAAACCACCAGTTAGTCTTCACTTTTAAGCAGTCGCGACACCACACAAAACAAATGTTCTTCAGCATTCCAGCTCTAAGCATTACCTTCTTTTTAACCCTCGCACCGCACAGTGGGGTCCTAGGGACCACAGCGTAATTTGTGTTCTACATCTACATCTACATAGATACTCTGCAAATCACATTCAAGTGTCTGGCAGAGGGTTCATTTACCACTTTCATAACTTTTCTCTACCGTTCCAATCTCTAATAGCGCGCGGGAAGAAAGAACACCTAAATCGTTCCGTTTTCGATCTGATTTCTCTTATTTTATTGGGATGGTCACGTCTCCCTAAGTAGGTGGGTGCTAGCAAAATATTTTCACATTCAGGACTAAAAGTCGGTGATTGAATCTTCGCAAACAGATCACGCCGCAATGAATAACGTCTTTCTTTTAATGATTTCCACCCTAATTCGTGCAATATTTCCGTGACGCTTCCCCCTCGCCCCGTAACGTGATAAAACATAACGAGCTGCCCTTCTCTGAACCTTCTCAATATCTTCCGTCAGTCCCACCTGGTGAGGGCCCCACAAGGAGCAACAGTACTCCAGGAGAGGACGCACAAGTGTCAGGTAGGCAGTCTCTTTGGTGGAGCTCGTGCATCTTCGAAGCGTTCTGCCAATGAAACGTAACCTTTGATTCGCCTTCCCCATAATATTTTCTGTGTGTTTCCTCCAGTCAAAGTTGTTCGTAATTGTAACTCCTAGGTATTTGGTAGAATTTACGACCTTAAGGTTTCACTGATTTATCGTGTAATTGAAGTTCAGCGGATTTCTTTTAGTGGTCATGTGTATTACTTCACACTTTTCATTATTTAGTGTCAATTTCCAATTTTCGCACCATGCTGAAATTTTGTCTAAATCGCTTTCCAGTTGCTTTTGATTCTCTGTTGACTTCACTAACCGATAAACGACAGCATCATCCGCGAACAGTCTAAGGGAGCTATTCAGATTGTCTTCTAAATCGTTTATAAACACGAGGAAGAGTAGGAGACCTATAAAGCTTCCCTGTGGAACTCCAGATATCACTTCTGTTTTACTCGATGACTTACCGTCAATTACCGTGTATTACAGAGAGTACGTTGGCTTAAAGGTTTTGAAACTTGGTGTATAATAGGTTGGTAACACTGCCTACACGTACGTGATGTTAACTCAAATATCCGCATTGTTGTTGCACTAGTGTCAAGCTGTAAAGATTGCTCAACGGCCGTGGGGTCTTGATTACCCTAGTGTGCATTCCGTGTAGTTCATTTATGGTTCACTATATTCGAGAAAAAGGGACACAAAAACAAAAATGTGTTGCCAGGATTGTAAAAGGACGATCTGTGATGAACATAGAGTCATAATTTGTACCGAGTGTGCTCAGTGACAATGTAAGTGGTGACTGATATATTAGTTACAGGTTTTGACTTCATTCTAATATACATTATTTTTATTTTTCTTATAGGTTTTTGCACAAATATGCTGCAATAGTAATTTTGTAAACATCATATGCCAAAATATACTGCAAATATCAAATAAGTCATTAAACTGTATTACAATACATTACTTTGTACATTATGTTCAAGTGTAACATGTATCAAATTTGTAAATACCACATGTTACTTCATTGTAATAACTAAATAAAGTCATTAAGATATTCTGCTGCATTTTATACTTTCAAATATAAGAAGGCTAAACATAAAGAAATACAAAACATATTTATTAATAATACTATGCACGTTTTATAACTATCATTCGTGACTCATAGTTGTAATAATAAATAAATCACTACAGGTAACTAAATAGTTATCTACAATGTTCCAGATACATAAGACATTTCAATGTATATATTAATGAGCTTGGAACACTTGATATATGATAAAAAAAATTTGGGGTCCAGTAGATACCAGTGTGCAGTCTAAGGTAATTGAAAACAAGTGTGCGGTGGGAGGTTTAATATATACAAGAATCGAGAGATTAATGATAACTCACATAAAATGGAATAGAGATTTATAATAACTACATTAATTCCACTTCACTTTATTGCTCATGAAACTGCTATTGACAAGTTGTACAACAGTAATTTGGCAATCTGAATTTGTGTTTCAAACTGCAGCAAGCACCGGTACCCATGATACCCGATAACTTGTCTTCTTGCACTGATACATGCCTGTGTTCGTCGTGTTATACTGTCAACTATATGATCAACAAGCTTTTGTTACAGATTGTAACACTCCTGAACGGCGATTCACCCTATATCTCCCATATTTTAAGCATTTTATCCTTGGCTTCAACTGCTCAGGTTATTAATACATAAAATATAGCAACCAGTTGATTGTGATAATTTTATTTTTGACAACCGATTTCGGACGCTTGAGTGCCCTTCTTCTGCTGTGTATACAGGCAAACAAGTGCATTGGTATTACAGTAAGGCATATAAAACATACAAAAGGAGGTTATAGATATTTGAAATTATGAGTGACGCAGTTTTGAAACAAATAGATTGTAATGAAAGATATGTATGTTCATATTAAGGGATAAAATTTACACTTACATTTTAGTATTGTCGCTAAATATATATAGACATGCTAGAAGGAGACTGAACGCATTGTTTTGTTAAATGTGCAGTAGTATTTATTTTTCCTACTCTCGATGAACTAGTCGTTTGAATAACCAGCTTACGACTACTGTGAAAGCCTGCAATTTTAACAATAAGTGACTTTGTGATCTCTGTTGTCAGTTAATAAAGCAATGCCGGCGACTTGATGATGGCACAACAGTTCGTCTGTCTTCTCCCACCCGACTTCCACTCTGCCGAAACACAAGTTGAAATACTACCACTTCTTTCTGCTCACTGCCAACATTTGCATATAACACGTAAAATACTGTTATGTACATAGATTATGGTATGTAAATAACTATGATACTAATATCGATGATAAGGAGATATCACATAATTCTGGGATATTTCATTTTGGTTCCAGGAACCGGGAATCCATTTCAATTCCAGGATACAACATAAGTTTCCATTGTAATTATTAATATTTATGTGCCGGTGAGACTCTTTGTAAATGTACCTTGGTAGTGGTGACATAGAAATTTTCCAACAAAACACGTTTCTGCTCCATAGGAACAAATTTCTGAAAGCAATTATCTTGCAAGAATCTTTGGATTGTTGCAAGGTAGAGAAAACATCTGAGGAATACAGAAAGCATATGAGGAATGTTTTCTTGCAAGGCCTGGTAATCTCCTTAGTACGGAAAGCACAAGTGATAAACACAAATACGTATCTTGGAGATCATGTGGACTCGTGGATACAGTTCATGATGAACTACTATTATTATTGTTGTTACTTTTATTTTCATCGGGATAATAACATCTACAAGCAGCACAATGCTATGTGTCACATACCTCGCCATCTACGGTCGTGATTCGAGTAGCACCAGGATAAGTTAACCATACTGCCGTAGACAACAAACTCTACGTATTTAGACGAAATAGAGAATCTGTGAGCCCACCTTAATCAGGCTATCCGAGTCATCGATCATCAGACGAAATATTGCACATTTGGCCACAGCACAGGGGTCGGCATGGGTGCACATCTCTGTCTGTAACTTCCAGAATCTCAGTGGCATTCTTCCGTCAGTGGTTCCAGTTTCAAAAGATCCTTATTCAGCTGTTTGATTGTTGATGATATTAGTGTGACTGGACAAAGTTTTTTATTGTAGTGATGTGATTGGCTATACTATCTTGTTACAATGATGACATGCTTTATTGATCTTTCAAGATAACCTCTTCAGCAGTGATTCTCATAAATTAGGAGGCGACCCAAGACGGGGTAGCGGCGACTTTAAAGCATTAAAGTAAAAAATCTCACAGACTGAAAAATTTGTTACGTTATTTTAGAAGGAATCTTTCATAGCCAGAGAGTTACAAAAAGTGCCAAACAAGAATCGAATGTGGCTAATGTCATACCCAGGGCGATACGAGAACAATGCAGCCGTAGCCTTTGTTCGTGTCCGCTTCCATTTGCAAAAAGTCTCACGTGGAACCGTTCATTGATTTATTCTTTAATTGATTTTGAAAACGCACCTTATTTGCTTCTTGTGTGTCCGTGTTTATGCTAGCGGTTTATGTAATACTATCTTTCCATTTTGTATTTATTTCACTATGGTCGCGTTGATTATGACGGCATCGTCCCATATTGACTGGCGAAGGAGAATATCGTATAGAGCTTTGAAGAAACTGATTACACCCAGAATTAGTTCATTACGCGAGAGTGATTTTTTACGTGTTCTTATTTTCATTTATTTTACATAAAATATAAACCGTATACACTACCACGAAACAAATGTAGTTTTTTCTATTCGGGAAAAATTTCTGAAGTGTTACTCAACAAATCAACTGCATATATCTTGATTTTCGTGTTACGTCTAAAATACTATTAATTATCTAGTAATACATATATTTATTTATCAACCCAATATACATAACCCCGACTGTATACAGTCCGGGTTATGTATACTGGATCGAGAACATGTTTTTTTTTTTTTTTTTAAATGTATGTGTCCCACAACTGATTGTGGGTGGGTTGCAATTTTACACTGATACCTATTTGTCTTTCTGCGATAACAAAACTACTGCGTCATGAATGAATGGTACTCATACTTGAATATTGCTTCCCAGTTCTTATTTCAGAATTCATCTCCGTAAATGAGTGGTCAAAACACCAAAGACTTTTTAAGTTATAACAATTGAGCACTTTCAGCTTGTAATATATTTAGCCAGGAGGGTCCTGTTTGTTTAAATAACTGAAGTATTTGATACCATAGTTGGTCGTAGTATTGTAACCTAATATTTCATGTTTATATTACATAAGCATCATATGGCGCTTCTGTCAAGTCTCATTACTATGGTCTTCTAACAAACTAAATTAATGAAGTATTGAAAGTCGTAACAACAGTGTAAAAATATATTAACACTGCACTAATTGTTGTGTACTTACGATATTTTCTATTGTTTTGTCTTGATAGGAAATATTATTATTACATTTGTCATAATATTGTGTATTTTTACGTAAAGCAAAATATGAATATGTTTCATGAACAAATTGTTAAATATTTAAATGTTGTACTTCCGTGTTCTAGAAGGTTCTAGAAATGTGATTGTGTATTTATACGCGCGAATTGGCGCGAACTGGGGCAGAATGAAGTAGTCAGTCTGGAGTCTTATGGCAGTCTTAGTGGAGTAACATCTTAGTTAGTATGGAAGTGTGTTGTGAAATGCTTTATCAGGAATGAATGAATAAACATACTTAAGATAAAAATGAAAGTGTCACAAATGTAATTTTCTGAAAACCCAAGAGCCCGTCGGCAAAACATAATTTTGTAATGTGTTAATGGCAGGCGAGCTACAAGATCTTCGAGACCACTGAACATCTGCTACAGGTGATGTATAGAAAAATGTGGCTTTAATGTATGCCCAGTAAAAAAGAAATGCGCCACAAGCTGTTTTAGAAACTTATTGGTAGCAGTTTCTTCAAGCCTAATAACCACCGTAAAAGTGCTGTACGTGGATTACAGCTACAATACCTAACGTCTCTAAAAGCTCCCCAACGACGATATAACTTCAGTAATCGGTCTGAAGCTATTGCATCTTTGAGCATCTTTCGCAGGTATTTTGTATCTGAGATGCAATCCACGGACACCAATACCTTAGTACTGGCCCCCACTCGGACGACCCATTTCACGCTGGTCGGAGGACCTGTAGATGACAAGAGTCGAACTGATAATAATAAAATTTCATAACCGCTGAAGGTGTTCCATTCTTACAGTACATCCATCGTCTCTCAGCATAGTGCATATAGATTCACATACAAAGATATATTTTATACTGTCCCCACGTACAGCAGTGGGTTACCTTTATGATGCACTCGATAACTTTGAGTCGACCCACATCTTCAGAGGTACACGGCCTCAGGTAATCGCCTCCCGTCGCGAAGACGGCGTCTACCTCTCGCTGAGCCGCAGTCTGCCACTCAGGATACAGAGCCAGGAGCGCCAACGCGAAACCTAAGGCGCCTGCGGTCGTTTCAGTGCCAGCAGCCAGGAACGTGCGGATCTGGAAGATGAAGAACATGTTTGCAGTTGCAGGAAAAGAGTAAAATTTAGCCACTAATACAGTTTTATGCGCAGCATGCAGATATTTCAAGATTCTGCAACATTGGCGTTGTAGTTACAGATACATTATGATTGTTCTTTATATTCAATCGCCGGCCGCGGTGGTCGAGAGGACTGAGGCGCTCCAGTCACGGTCTGCACGGCCACTACGGTCGGGGGTTCGAATCCCCCTTTGGGCATGAATATTTGTGCCGTCCTTATGATTAGCTAGTTCATAAGTAGTTTGTAAGTTTAGGGACTGATAACCCCGTAGTTAAGTCCCATAAGCTATACAAACATTTGAACATTTTTATAATCAATCCGAAATATTTAGCACCCTGTCTGCAGTGTGACGTATATGGAAGATATCAGACAGATTTTTGACGCCACATGCACTAACTAGATAGTTGACTGGAGATCGGTCACTGTCGGGTCTGTAGAAAGAATTGCCAGCCAATTCCGAGCGAAACCAAATTAATAAAGGAATTCAGTACGATCGAACTTCAGAAATATTGAATGGTAACTTTAACATACTATTGACAAGGGCAGGTACTGTGCAGTACATAAATTCGCAAATGTGAATTCCGAAAACTGTTCTGGCAATGTCTTTCCCATTTCATCCCTGTTACGAAAAAATGTTCTATTGTTTGTAAAGCCAATGGGACTCAACTACGGGGTCATCAGTCCCTAAACTTACAAACTACTTATGAACTACTTACGAACTAGGGCGGCACAAATATCCATGCCCGATGGTGGATTCGAACCCCCGACCGTAGTGGCCGTGCAGGTCGTGACAGAAGCGCCTCAGTCCCCTCGGTCACCGCGACCGGCCCCTGTTAGGACCTATACGCACAATTGTGCGGTTATGGTTTTGCTCGCTTTATTTCTTTGTGATTTCTTTGTAATTGCACAATCGTGGATGGACTGTTTTTACCTAAGACTTTGTAAAAAATAACTAGACTCACTAACGGCGCTGCTGTAGCGGGAAAATTTGAACCTTCGGCCGGCTGCCACGATAGTGACAAGACTCAAACAAATATGGGTGTCGTTAGCAGATAAATCGTGTATTATATAGCTACTGCGGGATATATACTCAGTTGGTAGCCGCGTGTATATTGTTTGACTATTGCGTGAAGCACGATGGTGAAGATCTACTCAGCGTTTAATTGCACAAACTGATTTAAGAAATGAATAAAAAAAAAATATTCAAATGTTTGTAGAGTCTATGGGACTTAACTACGGGGTCATCAGTCCCTAAACTTACAAACTACTTATTAACTAGCTACAACTAAGGACGGCACAAATATCCATGCCTTAGTGGCCGTGCAGACCGTGACTGTAGCGCCTCAGTCCCCTCGCCCACCGCGGCCGGCAAGAAACGAATAAAAAGAACGAATACTGTCTTCCCATTTATATTTCTCAGGAATACAAGTATTCCTACTACTTGTGTTCAGACATAGTTACTCATGCTTAACAGGCTGTTCGTCAAGACAATATACGAGTGAATGAATTAAATGTCTTTTACAACAATGGCAGCTCATAGAAACGAGCTACTTTAGGCAGCACTAGTGGACAGAAAGATCGAAAATGAATGTGTAAAATAACTATGGGGGGGGGGGGGGCGGCGGCATGAGATTACTTGCCTCACTGCAGTACGATTTTTTATATGAAATTAATATTAGCAACTTGTAACACAGAATTTAAAGGTCATATGCTTCAGTTATCCGTATAACAACTGAAAGGGGTTTGCAGGGCTGTGTATACACTCCTGGCCATTAAAATTGCTACAGTAGGAATATGACGTGCTACAAACGAGCAATTTAACCAACAGGTAGAAGATGCTATGATATACCTTTTCAGAGCATTCACAAAAGCTTGGCGCCGGTGACGACACCTACAACCTGACATGAGGAAAGTTTCCACGAGATTTCTCATACACAAACAGCAGTTGACCGGCGTTGCCTGGTGAAACGTTGTTTTCATGCCTCGTGTAAGCAGGAGAAATGCGTATCATCACGTTTCCGACTTCGATAAAGGTCGGATTTTAGCCTATCGCGATTGCGGTTTATCGTATTTCGACACTGCTGCTCGCGTTGGTCGCAATCCAATGACTGTTATCAGAACATGGAATCGGTGGGTTCAGGAGGGGGATACGGATGCCGTACTGAATCCCAACGGCCTCGCATCACTAGCATCTGACACGCATGACTGTAACGGATCGTGAAGCCATGTCTCGATCCCTGAGTCAACAGATGGGGATAGCAAACTCTCACTCACTGTGATACTTACGTTTTATTATAATGACATAGTGCACCTATGCACTGTAAATTGTTATATAACAACTGATTGACATTACAAGATTATGGCCTTGCAAAATATTTTATTTGACCAGATGATGCTGACATAGTTCAACGAAACCGGTCGTCGTAAATAAAAATTGATGATCAGCGATCTCGGCTTTTTTATATCTTTTTACAATGAATACACTCTCTAAAAGTGTTGTAAACTCCGTCCGACAGGCCTCAGGGGGCTTACTAGATACTGACCGGCCTCCGTGTCATCCTCTGCCCGAAGGCGTCAACGAATGCGATATCGACATGGAAAGGAGGGAGGGGCGTGGTCAGTGCACCCGCACTCCAGGCCGTTATGTCAGTCTTCGTGACCGGAGCCGCTACTTCTCAATCAAGTAGCTCCTCAGTCGGCCTCACAAGGGCTGAGTGCACCCTGCTTGCCAACAGCACTCAGCAGACCCGGACGATAACCCATCGAAGCGCTAGCCAAGCCCGACAGTGATCGAACGGGAACCGGTTCTCTCACTGTGGCACGACCGTTCGTTTGAAAAGAGCGTTACGCACTTGTTTGCGAGGAAGTTCGTCACCATAATGGTCGCCGAGGCGCTCTTCAAATTGCCTCCTGTTCGCAATAAGCCACTTACGGAATTGTGGGTATTTGGTTTCGACACCGCCGGCCGCGGTGAGCGAGGGGACTGCGGCACGCCAGTCACGGTCTGCACGGCCTCTACGGTCGGGGGCTCGAATCCCCCCTCGGGCATGGATGTTTGTGCCGTCCTTAGTATTAGCTAGTTCATAAGTAGTTTGTAAGTTTAGGGACTGATGACCTTGTAGTTAAGTCCCATAAGCTCTACAACCATTTGAAAATTTGAACATTTTTATTTCGACACTGGGCAGAAGCCTGCAAACTTCCAGTAACCTTACACTGGTGAGAAGAAAGACTCGTTGACAAGGTGTTGACACTTCTTTTAACATGTCAAGCTATCATATCTGACAGGCAGGTAATTTTATATGAATCTGTGATGGTATTACGTCATTTCTTTCAAAGGAATGTTACTGTAAGATAGCGCATATCATAAAAATTTGTAGTGAAGTGCCAAGAAAGACAATTGTGTGAGTACAAAATTTTTCAAAATAAATTTATTCTCTTTCTTGTAATGAATTATTATATGTATTTTGTATCTTAAACATCACCTACAACCTTGGGTCTGAAAGCGCTAAAGCAATCAGAACATATTTATGTGAACTTTTATGCGTATATATAACAATGCCTTATTCTTGTTTATATTTAAATTTATTACTGTTATTATTATTATTATTATTATTATTATTATTAATGTATTTGGTGATTAAGTTTATCTGTCAAACACTCTCTAAACAACTAGCTTTTCAACAAGGAATGTTTGCAGCTTTAGACAAACGAAACGCCGGCCGCGGTGGCAGAGGGGACTGAGGCGCTTCAGTCACGGTCTGCACGGCCACACGGTCGGGGGTCGAATCCCCCCTCAGGCATGGATATTTGTGCCGTCCGTAGTTGTAGCTAGTTCATAAGTAGTTTGTAAGTTTAGGGACTGATGACCCCGTAGTTAAGTCCCATAGGCTCTACAAACATTTTGATTTGAACAAACGAAAAACCAAATCTTCCGCAGTGGAATGGCCGAACGTTCTAAGCCGCCTTGCTTCAAAGAGCACCGTCACTCTCCGTCGGAGGTTCCAGTCCTACATCGGGCAAGTGTGTGTGTGTGTGTGTGTGTGTGTGTGTGTGTGTGTGTGTGTTTTCCTTAGGTTAATTTAAATAGTTTGTAAGCAAATGTTCAAATGTTAGTAAGGCTTAAGGGACTTAAATGCGGGGTCATCAGTCCCTAAACTTAAACTACTTATGAATTACGTTATACTGAAGACAACACAAACATTCATGCCTGAGGGAGGATTCGAACCCCCGACGGCAGACTGTCGCGCGCACCGCAACACGGCGCTAAGCATGCGCGGCTAATCTGCATCGGCTCCTAGTTTGACAGCCTAAGGATGATAACCACAGTAGTTCAAAACATTTACAAACATTTGAACATTTATTGAACAAATATAATGGAGCGTCTGTCGTTGTAAGTTACGCTAAAAGTTTCATGAAGCACTACAAGAAGAATCCCACAGACGGTCAGTACCATCGCTGCTTCAACTTTCATCTCGCTGCAGTTTCTAAATCGCTGTGAGCGTCACCAGGGTCAAAATTTATAAAAGACTTTAGCGAGAAATACGCTACAACTGAGATAATTGGATGACATGAAAGGTGTTTCCTTTATATTTTATAACCCTTAAACACTTCTCTCCAAATGATTTATGAAATTACATTACTGCCGATAATGCTTGATGCTACTCACTTCATCGAAGATTTCTTCTTCCGTCATCTGAGCATCAGGTTCGAGTAGTGTGTCCAATAGAGCTCTCTTCTTTTGTATACCAACGGTGTTTCTCGTTGCCTTTTTAAAGGTAATCGCCCGTTTCACTAGGTTGTCTACGACATCGATCTGCTGCTTTAGCAGCTTAGAATCGGCCGTCATGGAAACCATCCATTCATAATGCATCCACGGTTGAAAAATCCTCTTCTGTTGGAAGAGAGATAAAGTTTGTTAATCACTATGAGGCCAAAAAAAATGTTCATGCAATAAAGACAATCATAAATAGAGAAGGGGTAACATTTTGTAGAAGAAACTTTCAACTGATTCAGCATGAAACATCACTTGCAGCCCTCGCGTTGTTCCCTTGTACTAGAACAGGGAGAAAATTTTCCCCAAATTTCCAGAGAAAATGCGTTGTTTTTATATGTCAAGAGCACACTTAGTAGAAGATACATTCCTGGGACGGAGGCAACTATGAACTCAGTAGAACACGTTACAGAAGAACGATCTAAAAGCGTTTCAGAAGTGCATTGCTGCCTAAATTACTATGCGTGCGTGCTGATGATGTTGTGTAATTTAGCATTTATTCACTAAAGGGTGTAGTTATTATGGTGCAAAAGTATTGTATTAGGTACCTGTAATAAGCTATAAAAACAATTACAACTTCTTCTCACTTCCATCAAGGTGTTTTTATTTTTTTTTTTTTTTTTTTGGTTGTATGTCGCGATATCGAGGGTCTAAGCCATTTATAAACTTCGATTTCACACATAAACCGGTGTACAGAGGTATTCACATATCAGGATATATCATACGTACATTTTATATTTAGACTACATGTACCATTTGTGAATACAAGCGACTAAATTGAAACAATCTATTCTCCATGTACGGTATATCCGTTTAACAACACTGAAACATAAATAATCATTACTACTGTTCCGAAAAAAATAGATTGTTTGCCGTACTGTAGTAATGGACGGTCATAAGTATTAATTGAGTCATTGCCGGCCGCGGTTGCCGAGGAGACTGAGGCGCTTCAATCACGGTCTTCACGGCCACTACGGTCGGGGGTTCGAATCCCCCCTCGGGCATGGATATTTGTGCCGTCATAATTTGTAAGTAGTTCATAAGTAGTTTGTATGTTTAGGGACTGGTGACCCCGTAGTTAAGTCCCATAAGCTTTACAAAAATTTGAACATTTGAATTGAGTCATTTACGTTGCACTGTTTGATTTAGGTGCACACATCTAGTAGCTTGCCTTCATTTTTTACTTCTAATTATAGCCTTCGGCGACCTGCTTTGATAGTACTAGCTTTCATGTTACTGCTGCGTCAGTGTTCCCCTATTCCTGAACAATCACTTCCTTAATTGTTTATATTTTCTGATTCTTCTTTCTAACTCCTCTGACAAATGTTCAGTAGGGTTCATGACTGGGGCCTGAGGTTGTGTTTGTAGGGGGGAGGGGGGGTAATATACAGAATGAACAAACATACGTTGTTTGCTGCTTGTTTTGGATCATGGTCCTACTGGAAATTGGAGTGACCATTCATGCCAAGTACGCTTGATCGCAATATATCTAATTAAATATGTAAATTATATGAGCTACAATAAACTATATAGTTATAGATATGATAAATTTGGGTCGCCACTATGTTTTACAAAACATAGAAAATATATTCCTAACCTAACAACCGTGACATACCAGAGCAAGACCAAGAAATAATAATATAATTCTATCATCAATCAATTTGTGAAAAGATAATCAGATCATTCCCCATACTGCCAATAGAAACAAACTATTTTCCCCCCAAAATGGTGACTGGAGTTACAGAAATACGGTTATACAAAATTGGTAAAAATGGCATATATTGGCAAATATGTACAACTTGACCAAATACAATTGTATGTGACTAGGTGTCACACTCTGACTTCAATAAATTTAATAAAAAGAGTTCTCCAAATACCTTTAAAAATGAAATACACACTCGTACAAATAAAATTGAAAATTAATTCAAGTGTCTGGCTATAGCGTTTAGGAGTCTATCATTGAAAGACAATATAGAAATAGACCTCGTTATCTCATCCCACTCTGAGTGAAAAGAAAGAAGGTAGCTTCATCAAATGATCCCATTAGAAACGAAGAGCGGAAACCTAACCAGGACTGGAGCAGCGCAAGCAAATACTATACCAAACACTGGGTGACTGTCGTGCAGCAGCGGCGTCGATGTCAGAAGTCTGGTGCAGCAGCTGTGGATTCTATCCGCGAAAATACTATAATAATAAAGCAACAACAAATTGCCGAAGTGTGGTTGCACCCACCGAAACAACACTTTGAAAACAAAGATACATGCACACTGCAACTGCGGTGTCCAACTTGACAATGATACGATGCGCGCAAAAGCGGAGGCTGCTGTTCTCGGCGGCGGAGCCTCACCGAGTCCCCGTTCACCCAACGATTCCCCAACTCATCTCCACAGCCCAGGTCCACCCGACCACGCGGCAACGCCTTACTCATCAGAGAGCGAATCTCATCGACCCGCTACTGGCCTACCCAATCAGAATGCAAGGCTGGGAGTTGTATACAACAAAAATGAGAAAAAGTAGCAACGATAGCCAATCGCGGAGTTTTGCCGACAACGGCTCTAAAACCTCCTTTTAACACACATACCTTTCTCACGCCAAGTCACGTACACCCGTGCAATACTAGGAAATTCTTTACGAACTATCACTAGTCGGCATCTTGGCGCCTATTTTTACTACTGCTCGCGACACTGTCCTGCTGTGGCAGAAAGATTTCACTTCGCAGAGACGTGAAATTGAAGCGTCCTGCCATTTGTTAAATCGTAAACTACGCTACCTGCTACTGACGGTTTACGGACAGAATGAAAGCAGTGTGTCCGCCTACCATCAAACGTTTTTTCCTCTCCTGCTCGCACATCTAAAGAAACACCGCGGTCGCCCTAAACAGCGAGCTCACACCGGAAACCGCAGGTAACCGGTGGCACAGACAAATATATACAGACGGGAAACCTCCGTAACGGCCCAGTCCTACGCTCAGGGGTGCGGGGAGGGAGGGTTTCCATCAGTTCCGTAAGATGTCCCATGATGGCACTGCGGTCAGAAGCAGCTCTTTAAACTGGCCAGAGCAAGCGGCAGGTAGCGGCTGTCCCCACCACCACCTCCCCTCAAACACCAGCAAGCTGGACACAGCCGTGGCCTCGTGGCAGGCGGCATGAGCTCTCCCCTCAGCCTCCCCTCCACGATACCCTCTGAGATGCGAGAGGCACCCTAAGCCAGCGATCCGCCTGACACCTGCTAGCATCTTACGGAAATACGATGGGAGCATAGGACAGTGGTTTAGGGGTAGCTGCTCGTCTGTATATGTTACTCTGTACCGGCGGTCAGTCGTGTCGCCATGCAGAACCGGCCAGTCCACCCCAATGCAGTATAGAGACCCTTGGGTGGCCAGATTTCTCCGAAACACTGAAAAGAGCTGGCACCACACCGGATTCCTGTGACATAGTCGACCGCCCAAGACCCCTGACTCACGCTGCTCTTCAACGCCGACTCGACATTAAGGAAAGAATTAGAAATCAGAAGCACTACAACAAAAAGAATAACTAAATAAACCAATACACCTGAATCCTAATGCAATTCTCCCAACCCATAGCAGAACATAGAAGTCAGGACACATGTAAGAAATAAATTAATTTCATGCAACGAAAATCAAAATTAAGCAATTAAAATAATAAAGAGACACATGAAGCAAGATATACGAAAATTGACCTCCAAGTATTTAATTTAACTACCTAAGCCTATCAAACATGGATGATTATTTATCGCTTCTTTCGAGATTATAACATAGCTGCTAAGAAACGTTACTAGAACACGAAAAGAAAATACGTTTTGATTCCGCCTCCACAACAATTACACAGCTTCTAGACATTAGATTATAAAAAATGTATGGAAGGAATAATTATCATGTACAAATTGATGGAAATTCGTTTGCCAAATTGAAACTTAGTGGACAAAGAAGAAACACATGCAAAACATATGAATGTGAAGGTACACGACAGCTCTATACTCAGAGGCCAAAAATATATATTTATGTTGTATAGAGGTGACTGGGTTCAGTTTTATTTTTGAACGATATAATTTATGTTAATATCTGTTCGCTTGAGCTTGAAGTGTCAAATCATCTTTTTTCGAATAGGAGTGGATTGTGCTCTAAAAAAGTAAGTGCAAATAATAACGTGCACTGATATCAATTAAAAAGATTATTAGCACAATAACAGAGAGAAAAACCCCTATACTGAAACCCCTATACTGATAGAGAAGAGCCAGCCACGGTGGTCGAGGGGACTGAGGCGCTCCAGTCACGGTCTGCACGGCCACTACGATCGGGGGTTCGAATCCCCCCTCGGGCTTGGATAGTTGTGCCGTCTATAGTATAAGGTAGTTGATAAGTAGTTTGTAAGTTTACGGACTGATGACCCCGTAGTTAAGTCCCATAAGGTATACAAACATTTGATAGAGGAGAACGTATATATATGGCCCCAGTATCGTACATTTGTAAGTTAAATTGTTGACAAGTCGTGACGTGTGTGTGTGTGTGTGTGTGTGTGTGTGTGTGTGCGCGCGCGCGCGCGCGCGTGTGCGCGTGTATCTGAATTTTAACGACAAATTACACATGTCCTTATGGCGATATATCTCATTAATTAAACATGCAAATGATATCAGGTAGAATTAGCAATATTTATATATGAATTTCAATCTGACTTTCAAAAGATATAGGTATATCAGATAATTTGGATCGCCACTATATTTTACAAAACATAGAAAATATATTCCAACCTAACTGAACAGTGACGTACCAGAGCAAGTCCAAGCATTTAATTTATTCAATTACTACCGCACATCTCACTTAATAAATTGTATAATGAATCTGTTTATGAAATGATATGATCATCCCTAATATTACCAATAGAAACAAACTATTTTCCCCTCAAAATATGGTTATGCAAAGTAAGTAAAAATGACATATACTGACAGGAAAAACGTATAACCCAACCAAATACAATAATATGTGACCGGATGTCACACTGAGAGCACAAACGTATAATAAAATGAGCGTTTAAGAACATCATAAAGTAAAATATAATCTCATAAAATGAAAATTAATTCAAATGACTGGCCCACACGGGCAGGAAAAAAAAAATGCTCAGCAGGCGCCGGACGCTCGTACAGTTAATGCATTGTGTGAGTACGGTACGGAAATTGCAGGTAACAGGCGATGAGTCGCTACACCCTGTGAAACCGGCGTACCCACTCCACTTCGACATGCCAGAGGCCCCCAAGGTAGCTAGCCCTCCGCGAAACGCCGAAAGAAGGTGGCACGACGACGCATTCCTGTGATCTCTACTAGAGAGGGCGACCGTCCAAGAGCTCCTAAGTCACGCTGCCCCACAAGGCCGATTCGAAGGTCAGGAAACAATTGGAATCAGAAGCACTACATAGAAAGAATAAGTAACCCTTGGCTTCCCAGGTCACTTTTCTGTCACACTCTGCTCCAGGTGCGGTCTGACAGACCACAATTTTTAAATAATTATAAATAGTTCTGATTGTTGTCTAAGTGAACTAATTCAGTTTATTGCACAAAAGGCTTCTTATGTTTACATACATTCTGTAAAAGCAATACATTTTAAATATATTGTTTACGAAATATGTATATTCAAACGTAAAACTGCAGAAAATGGATTTAACATTACATTATTTTATTAACACTGTAAAAAGTCAAATACTCCGGCCTTTAAATTGGACTTTGTGCCATATTTTTATTGTTTACTATGCATGTAATGATAAAAACGTAAGAAATTTTCCAAAACAAATGGCACAAAAATACAAATTTCACTATTGCTTTGTTTGTAACTTTTTGTCTTTACAAATTTTTTCTTTGCGCTCGATGCAAATTTTGGTTGAACACACAAGGCAGATGGGCTTCTTGCAACAATGGCAAACATAACACGTCTCTTCTTCTTTTGGTCAATGTCTCCATACGTCTGTCATCATCATTTCGATTACTTGTTTCACTCGAGGAATCGACAGGTGCAATTTCTTCTTCACTTTCACACTGTTCTGATGCTTAATTATATTCACTTTGGATCTCATAGTCACCGTCTGATTCCACGTAACTTCATAAAGGGTCTTGAAACCATTTCAAACAGTATCCTCAACATGAGAGTCTGTAACATGCATAGTAGAGGAAGAGCTCTGTGCCGAATCCATAACGCCAAGGCCCAGGTGCGGTCTCTGAGACCGCTTGCACAAAAAAGATGTAATAATATTGCTCTGACTTGCGTTAACGTGGCTACTGACAATGGAAAAGAGTGCACGTGTTGGCAGCAAGGATTACACAACGCTGTATAATCCTTAGCCACCCCTATACATTAACAATTGATTAACTGTTACCGCTTGCGGTCTTTGAGACCACACCTAGGACGTTAAGGGATAAATAAATCCTAATACAAATCTCCCTATGCATAAAAGAACATAGAAGTCAGGAAACATAAAATAATTTCATGCAAAAAAAACTTCGAAAGTTAGCAACTGAAAATAGTAGAGAAACACAGTAGGCGAGAGGGAAGAGAAATGAACGACGGAAAAATGACCACAAGCTCTCAAAATAAACCTTCAAAAATTATGTAACTGTGTTTATTAATATTATATATTTATTGCAGATGAAGCTGAAAGGTGGAAAGAGTATATAGAGAGACTACGAAGGAAATGAACTTAGAGGCAATATTGTAGGAAGGGGAAAAGAAGTAGATGAGGATGAAATAGGAGATACTATACTGAGAGACTTAAGCCGAAACAAGGCCCCTGGAGTAGATAACATTCCGTCAGAGCTACTGAAGTGTCTGGGGGAACCAGCCAGGACAAAACTGTTTCACCTGGTGTGTAAGATGTATGAAACAGGCGAAGTAACCTCAGACTTTAAGAAAAATGTTATAATCCCCATTCCAAGGAAAGCAGGTGCAGAGAGGTGCGAAAACTACAGAGAAATCAGTTTAATAAGTCATGGTTGCAAAATGTCAACACGAATTATTTAAAGAAGGATGGAAAAACTGGTAGAAGCCGACCTCGGGGAAAATCAGTTTGGGTTCAGGACAAATGTAGGAACAAGGGTGGCAATACTCACTTTAGGGCTTATCATAGAACGTAGATTAAGGAAAGGGAAATCTACATATCTAGGTTTTGTAGTTTTGGAGAAGGCTTTTGACAATGTTGATTAGAATAAACTCCTTGAACGTTTGAAGCAGGCAGGAGTAAAATTAGGCAACGTAAGATTATATACAACTTGTACAAGAACCAGAGAGCGGTTGTCAGAGTTGAAGGGCATGAAAGGGATGCAGTGGCTGGGAAGAGAGTAAGACAGGGTTGTAGCCTTTCTCCAATGTCATTCAATTTGTACGTCGAGCAAGCTATAAGGGAAAGCAAGTAGAAATCTGGAGAAGGAAATACGTTTCAGGGTGAAGAATTAAAAACATTGCGTTTTGCCGACGACATGATAATTCTGTCAGAGACAGCAAAGGACCTGGAACAGCAGTTGAACGGAATGGACAGTGTTGAAAGGTGCATATTAGATGAACATTAACGAGAGCAAAACTAGGGAAATTGAGTACAGTCTAAGAAAATCAGGTGATGCTAAAGGAATTAGATTAGGTAAAGAAACGAAGGAGGTAGATGAGTTTTGTTACTTGGGCAGTAAAATAACAAATGATGGTCGCAGTACATAAAATGCAGAATAGCAATGGGTAGAAAAGCGTTCTTCAAAAAGAGAAATTTGTTAACATCGAATATTGTTTTAAGCCTAAGGAAGTCCTTTCTGGACGCATTTGTGTCGATTGTTGCCTTGTATGGGAGTGAAACATGGACGATAAACAGTGCGGACAGGAAGAGGATAGAGGCCATTGAAATGTGGTGCTACAGAAGAATGCTGAAGATTAGGTGAGTGCATCGCGTAACTAATGAGGAGGTGCTGAACAGAATTGGGGAGAAAAGGAATTTCTGGCACACATTGACTAAAAGAAGGGATCGCGTGGTAGGACATATTCTTAGACATCAATGAATTGTGAATTTAGCGTTGGCGGGAAGCGTGTGGGGTAAAAACTGCAGAGGAAGACCAAGAGATTGATACAGTAAGCAGATTCAGACAGTTGTAGGTTGCCGCTCTTCTGTGGAGTTAAAGAGGCTTGCTCATGATAGGGTATTGTGGAGAGTTGCCTACAACCAGTCTCCGGACTGAAGACCACAACAACAACAACAACAACAACAACAACAACAAGAACATTGCAGATGACTAGAGAAAGGTTTCAAGTCAAAAGGAGAACGTCTTTATTCCATAACATAGTAAAAAAAATCGCACAGACGTGTTTTACGGCCTACTTCAGATTTGTAGTTTTATAAGTTTTTGCAAGCATTTTCGACCAAAATAATAATGAAATAATAAAAAAAATAATAAGAATGTCTAAAACCCTTTTAGGAAAAAAGAATTTAGACAGTGGCGGGTTTCGAACCACTGACCTTCAGCACCACAGTCCAAAGCATTGCCCACTATGCTGTTTTTTTTTTTTTTTTTTTTTTTTTTTTTTTTTTTTTTTTCTATGGGTTGTTGTCTTTGTTGCGGACGCTGAGCGTTTCTGTTCGTGTTATTTGGATGAGTTCTTGGCTCATCTTTTTTATTACAGAGCGCGTAGAGCTCTCTCACCGGACGCGCTGAGCCACGACGCCCGGCGCTGCAGCTGACTGTTAGAAGTTTTATTGTTTAATTTCGTACTATTCATGGTCGTTGTTAACTGACGCTAATATGGCATTTGTAGACGCTAGATTATTATATATCGTACGAAGGACGACGTCTTTTGTTACTTCTTCAGTGCGCCATTGCTAAGAAATGACAACGTGTAAGTTACAATAAGAAAATCATGAAATACGCAACGCAAAATGGCGTATGCCACAGAGTTCTGGGCGAGGAATGTCACGTGACATTTGCGAACGGCTGGTTAATTCAATGGAGGGTGTCAAAACTCCGTTATTTTTGCAAATATCTCTCACACGATCCGAGATATGAAAAGAAAAAACATAAGGGAACAAAGTTGTAGAGAATTTTCTCCTCTACACATTCGTTTATTCAATTTTCGCGTCAGATGAACTGTTTATTTGCAATTAAAATTAAATTACAAATGGCTTTTTTGGTGTTACTATCGTATTTGTTGTCCGAAAAATTTGAAAAAGGCGAGGTTCTGGTCTCTGGCGGCCTACAAGTTTGTGAACAAAATTTGGTGCTGATCGGTTGAGCGGTTCGTCTTAAAAACAGGGAACGCGTTACGGACAGGAAGACAGACATCCAAAAACCGCCGTTATTTTTGCAAATATCTCTGAAACGATACGAGATATGAAAGAAACATAACAAAGCAAATTTGTACAGAATTTTCTCCTCTATAAATTCGGTCATTCAGTTTTCGTGTCAATTGAAAGGTTAAGCCGTTATTTTCATTTAAATTTCGAGCTGTCAAAAGACGATCGCAAAGGCCCACTTTTAGTGTTACTATCGTAACCTTTAGTGGGCCAATGATAGGGAAGCAATAAAGAGAACAAATATTTAAAATGTAATTTACTAAGTAAAGTAGTAGATACTTTCGAATAGCTGTGAGTGGTAATATCGTTGTTTACCTGTAAGGTTTGAATTGCTGTCATGAAAGCGAAGGTAATTTCGTCTTGCTTATTGCGATCTGGTTCCATCTCCTCGAACGGCAGCCCGAATGCGGAGGCAGCGATCGTGCGCATCGCTACCAGGCAGAGCGTTCCGTACAGCTCCACCGCGGAGCCGAGCTGCGCCTCCAGCCGTTCGCACAGGAAGTACGCGCCTTCGTTGTAAGCGTCCATGAACTGCTTCAGAACCTGTGAGCACAAAAGAACGTAATAAAGCTACATTTAAACAAACAGATACCTGAACTACATTTACACCGTTACTCTGCATATCCCCTCTCTTCAAGAAGGGGAATAAAGAGATACCATCAAACTACAGACCCATTTCACTTTTGCCAGCATTCTCAAAAATTATAGAAAAGGTAATGTACAAGCAGCTTCTCAATCACTTAACCACAAATGGCATATTGTCTAGAACACAGTTTTGATTTCTGAAAGGTTCCGATATCGAGAAGGCTATTTCCACTTACAGTGAGAATGTACTTAATTCATTAGATAATAAATTGCAAGCAGCAGGTATTTTCTGTGATTTGTGAAAGGCATTTGATTGTGTGAACCATAACATCCTTTTAAGTAAATTAGAATTCTATGGGGTCACGGGAAATGCTGCAAAATGGTTCAAGTCGTATCTCACTTACAGTAAACAAAGGGTGTCAGTGCAAGTGACTAGTGAAGTCAAGTGTGCAAAATTTAATCAAGATTTGAAAATGACCTATAGTTTTGTGACGACGTCTGTTACGAAATAGCGTATGCATTTTTTTTTCTTTTTTTTATCTTATTAGAAATCGGATCAGTATGGAGACGCACAAAATAACGATCTAATCCGGAGTGGTGTACCTATACAAACTTAGCAATTACAATTTTTTATTTTTCATTGGTTTGACTGCGTTTTCACTTTCTTCGAAAACCACCTGACCAGTATCGCGTTTCGATAGCTCCTAATCGCGAACGTCTTCGAGCAACCATCTGTGTAGAATGTCGTCTGCTGTAGTGGAGGTCTCAAGGAGACCACATGGGTATCAGATTTTAGAATTTCTTCATATTTATGATACGTGAAGCTTAGTACTTGAAAAACAATCAGTCAAATCCATTCGACGGAACTCCCAAAAATTCTCGGGAAAATCGACTTTGAAGTTTCGCAAGAAAACGTAAGTACCAATAATGAAAACAGTTGCAGCATGAAGTCGTCTTCGTTTGTGGGTAATGTCCCGAGTCTGGAAAGAGGAGCAGATGGGAAAGTATGTGATGAGGAGTCGTACGGGTAATCAAGGCCATCATCTTTCGCAACAAGACCCAGACGTGTTCCACCGATTCGCATACCAGTCTCTATGCTCGACCGTGACCATTACATAACAGGCGGCGAGGTGAATTCAATAAAGTCGTGACTGGCATACTTGTCTCCCATTGACCGTAAGATACCATGTAGAATGGACGTCAGTGGCAAGGAAAGGAGCACCTACCGATCGCCAGACGACACTCCAGCTAACGCTGGGGTGCGTCCCTTCAGTCAAAAGTGGGTAAGTATACAGGGTGTCCCAGCTATCTTGCCCACCCAAAAATCTCTGGAACAATAACGGCTATTGGAAAACGTCTTTCACCGGTGTCAATGTACGACTTGGGCCCATGAATGTACATATTTGGAAACATTCTAAAACGAAAGCAAATGTGTTTTTTTAACACAAACTTATTTGTTTTTAAATGGACGTCCTGTATTTTTTCTTCAGCAATACATAGCATAACAAATCGCATAGACAATGGCGTTGATTGCATCGCAATATTCCAATTACATCCCGAGATATTGCCACGCGAAGTTGACGCTTGAAATACGCGAAACGCGCGGCTAGCGCACGTCCTGAGACTCAGGCGAGAACCCCATGCTGCTCAGGACGTGCGCAAGCCGCGCGTTTCGCGTATTTCAAGCGTCAACTTCGCGTGGCAATATCTCGGGATGTAATTGGAATATTGGGATGCAACCAACGCCATTGTTTATGCGATTTGTCATGCTATGGATTGCTGAAGAAAAAATACAGGCTGTCCATTTAAAAACAAATAAGTTTGTGTTAAAAAAAACACATTTGCTTTCGTCTTAGAATGTTTCCAAATATGTACATTCATGGGCCCCATTCGTACATTGACACCGGTGAAAGTCATTTTCCAATAGCTGTTCCAGAGATTTTTGGGTGAGCAAGATAGCTGTGACACCCTGAATAAGACAGGCGGACGCAAGGTGCAGAAACAAGGGCAAGGTGAAAAAAGCGATAGGAAGAAGATTTAGAACCTAGTCTCTGATAATGAACAACCATATCTCGTTTTGAAAATATTACCACGTTCCAATCCACTAAAACGGCTCTGAAGATCCGCTATAGGATACTCGCTTGAGGGTGAAGTATTGAGACCAAGATACGTTTGCTATTCTCTTGATGTTAATTTTTCCAACGATGGCAGGTAAAATAAGATGCCTTATCAGAAATGATCACTTTCGGTTTTCGTATAGTAATGAAATATTCTGTCGAAAATATTTTGATTACTTATTTCGATATACATGTTTTCAACATCTATAACTTCAAGTTTTTTGAAAATATGTCAGACTGCAAGGGAACTGAGCTGGTACAGTCACGGTCTGCACGGCCACTACGGTCGGGGGTTCGAATCCCCCCTCGGGCATGGATATTTGTGCCGTCCTAGTTCGTAAGTAGTTCATAAGTAGTTTTTAAGTTTAGGGACTGATGACCTCGTAGTTAAGTCCCATAGATTATACAAATATATATATATATATATATATATATATATATATATATATATATATATATATATATATATATATATATTTATATATATATATATATATATATATATATATATATATGGAACGCCTCAGTCCTCTCGGCCACCGTGGCCGGCGTAACCAAATATGAAATTTTTTAAAAGTCTATATTGAGTTCTGTGATAAATTATTATTGTTATAGCACATATTTCTTAGACGATTTTAGTAGACGAGAAATTACTTAAGCCTGCACAAGTATAAACGAGCATATTGAATGAGTTAATTCCCCATAATGACGTAAGTACCTGAGCGAATACCGCAACGAGCACTAAGTCACTGATATGTACTGAGACCATTTAGAAAGTTGGGAAGTACATGTACATGCATGTAAGGAAATACAAAAAAGGAAGTGCGACCCTGAATAAATGAGGTTTCATTTTCATGTAGATGAGAACCATTCTACTCCTTAGAGACTATTCTTTCGAAAAAGTAATCAAAATATACGCCATCAGTAAATAGTTAAATGACCATCTAAATGTGAGAAATACAGACATAATGAATGAAGTTGAAAAATTTTCTTACATGGTGAACGATCTTTGTGGTTGAGGGTCATTTGGTTAATACATAATTAAGAATCTTTCACACAGTTAAAAATTAGGTGTTAAGATTGTAAGAGTCTCAATGAAAGTCCTTGGTCCACTTGAGTTGTTATTATATTGGAGTCGTGAAGACCCGCACAGCCGGTTTCGCAACCTACAGTTGCATCTTCAGGCGCTTTTTTACTGTACAGGATGATAATTGTTTTAATAAAATGAATATTTAGATTGAAAGTTACATATTAAAAACAAAAAAATCCGAACTAGTTATATATGACGAAGTTACATGCATTTTTGGTCAAGTGGATAAAGGACTTTCATTCAGACTCTTACAATTTTAACACCTAATTTTTAACAGTGTGAAAGTTTCTTAATTATGTATAAATATTTTAGCTGTGGTTGCCCGTCATACACAGTTCACTCGGTTCACTACACTTTGCTGTAACCGAGCCATAAGTTAACTCCTGATTCTCTATATTATTGTGTACGCTTACTCACATCTGAGTGGAAGCACTGCTCGATTATCTTGCGGTGTGCCTTCCAATAGTCGCCTGTGCTGGTGACGAGGCCATTTCCGATCAAAGTCTTCAGAGGGCGCATTGCGTAGGGCCCACGATCACGGATCCTGTTCCCAGCCAGCACCTTCTGCGCGTCTTCTGGTTGCGTCACGTGAATCATCAGTGTCGGGCCAAGGTAAATCCTGTGACAAAAGTGATTCGGTATTCTTCCACTTATCCTAGTAGTATTAGTTATGAATTACTCTAAAATTACTAGGGTTGGAACTTAAATAGCGGAAAAATGTTCAAATGTTTGTAAATATATCGGACCATCAGTCCGTAGCTCACAAACTACTTAAACTAAGTTAAACTAACGTACAGGACAACACACACACACACACACACACACACACACACACACACACACACACGCGCGCGCGCGCGCATGTTTCTCCGACGGCGAGCAACCGCGCGCGCAGCGAAGCGCTTTAGACCGCTCGGCTACTCAACCACGGCTAAATAGAGGAAACACTGATATGGAAACACTATATATACACTAATTCATCTATTATCGTCGGTTTGTTTACTTCCGCGTCGCGGTATTTGTGTGTATTGCGTCCCGCATTCACGAACCTCATGGCGCACGCTTACCGCCGTGCGACGATCAAAGTAACGTTTCAGGCTGAACATCCACGACCAAGAGCTTTTGAAATCGAACAGTTCATACGAGAAGATCTTCGTTTGAACCCACAAGACGTGATCGGAATACACTTTTCAATCACGGGAAGCATCCTCTATATCAAGATGACGACAGAAGCGCTATGCACTGAAGTTGTCCAACGACATAACACCGGACTGAAGTTCAAGCACTCTGATGGACACATTGGTGCCGTAACGGTCGATCATGTAGGATTCGGATTACGTACTCTACGGGTGTTTGAGCTCCCGTTTGAAGTACCTCAAGAAACGGTCATTGCAGCCTTCCAACCGTATGGTAACGTCGTTGGTCACCTCGCAGAAAAGTGGCAAACATTTACGACCTACCAGGTATTAAATGGTGTGCGTCAGATACAGATTGAGCTGAAGAAACACGTTCCGTCGTACCTGATGATTGGTGGTGTGCGGGCCATCGTTATGTACGATGGCCAGCCACGAACATGTTCAGGATGCGGCGAGGAAGGCCATGTCCGGTCCGAATGTATGCGCCGACGTTTGGTACAGACACCACTAGGTGAGGTGGCCTCAGCAACAACGGTCACGTCCCTACCCGTCACCTACGCTGCAGTTGCACAGAACCACGTAATACAACTCCAGGCTACGCCTAAACCTACGTTGCCTGTACCCAACGCAGAAGAAAATACTGACGACACAAGCACAGCACCGCCTCCAGCGCCCTCACCAGAACCGGCAACAATAGAGGCATCTCCGAATGACTCTGCTGGTATCATGGACATCGACCTAAGTGTGGTGCCGACGTCCGCTTTCGTACAGACGGGTGCGGCGATAGAAGAGGAACAACCAAATTCTGATTCAGAACAACACATCCGAAAACAGCGGTCACCTCGGAGGCGTAAGAAACGCCGTCGAACACCCTCCGCTGACGGCCTCCATCAGACGACCTTTTCGGATACCGAACGAATGTCTGACAGTGACGTACCATTTTCCGACCAGCAGCAGGATGATACTGCCACACTGGACAGTCCTACGGTGACGCACCATACCTCAAATCAGGACATACCATCCTTGATGTCAGCACCTAAGAACGACCTTACCCTCACAGCACCGCTTGGAGCATGCGCCTCGTCCGTTACAGACCAACGCCAGCACACGTCATCGACATCCACATCATGGGCCGACGATGTTGGCGAAGGAGCGGATCAGACAGCTAACGTGGCCGAGCGGGTGCATCCCATGGAGGCACCAGATTTGGTACCCAACTAAGAATTGCGGCAACTGTGGGAGACACGGCAAGTCAGCGACTTTCGGGAGCCGCTGCAACGCCTTCTGTAAACCTTGCAAGTGTCCATCCGCAGCAATATCGTATCGCCACGATGAATATGGCCACCATTCGCGCCCCACACAAACTGGCGATGTTTCGAGACACCATCTACTCAAGTGATGTTGATATTGCGCTCCTACAGGAGGTGTTTGTCGCTGATTTTCTCATCCCTACTGGTTACACTGGCTATGTTTCACACGCCTCCGACACCGGCAGCGGCGTCGCCATCCTCCTACGCGATGGCATTCCAGCAGACGACGTCGTTTACCTCCACACTGCTCGGGGAATGGCTCTTACTGTATTTGGAGTGCGTATCATTAACATCTATGCACCATCCGGCTCCAGCCACCGTCGAGACCGCAATACATTCTTCGCCGAGGATATCACGCCGCTATTTATGGGACCACAGGATGACTTGGTATTTGGCGGGGATTTCAACTCGACACAAGGGCCCACCGACCAACTGCCACAACATTCACCCTGTGCGGCTCTCTCCGTGGTCATCGACAGACTACAACTCGTTGACACCTGGACAAAGCTCTACGGAACTCGCCCTGGCTTTACGTTTTACACCGCCCATTCCTCGAGCCGCCTGGATCGCATATACCTCACCCGCTCTCTCGCAGGTGGAACCCGTCACGCGGAAGTCTGGCCCTTAGCCTTTTCAGATCATGAGGCATATATCTGCGACGTTAGTCTCGTCCGACAGCGTGTGTGGCATAGTCGTGGCCTGTGGAAACTAAACGTGTCTCACCTGACCGTTCCAGACTGTCGACATATCATCGAAAGTGCGTGGGCACAGTGTTTACGCCGTCGTAATGCCTATAACTCCACTCTATCTTGGTGGCTCTCCTGTGCAAAGCCAACGCTGCGCAAGTCGCTGATGAATTACGGCCGGGACATCAAGACATGGCGAAACAACACTTTGAATTTTTATTATTCCATTCTTCGAGAATGTGTGACGATGCCTTTCTCACCAGCCAGGCAGACGATGGTTCACCGTACAAAGGCCCAAATCTCTTTGATAATGCGCCGTCACCTGGAAGGGACTATCATCCGATCTCGTACAAATGATAGAATAGGTGAAGTACATCCGTCGATGTACCATCTCATCCAGGAAAGACAAAAACGACGCCGGGCTCTGATACACGCCCTGATTGACGCGGAAGGTCACCGGCACGATACCCAATACTCCATCGGTCAGGCGTTTCATGCCCATTTCACAAGACTATATGAAGCTGTTCCGCATTCGCCAGAACTGATTTCAGAAGTCGCACAACTTATTCCAAGTACTCTCCCAGTGGAGGTGGCACGTGAACTCCAGGAAGGCGTGACCACGGATGAAGTACTAGAAGCAATTAAAATGGGGCATAACAATAGGTCTCCTGGGCCCGACGGTATTCCCGTTGAATTTTATAAAAGTTTTGACTATTTGTTAGCACCTACATGGACGACGATCGCTCAAGAACTAATGTCCCCAGCGACTGATGTCCCTAAAACCTTCCTTGAAGGCATAATTATTCCTGTACACAAACCGAACGGGTCATCCAGAATACAAGATTATCGGCCTATAACTCTGCTTAACAGCGATATGAAAATATTTACACGGTTGTTGGCCTCACGACTCAAGAAAGTTGCACCGTACGTCACATCCTGCGACCAGACGTCCTTAGGAGGAGACAACAATATCCATACGGCTCTTTGCCGCTATCGAGACATGATAGCACTTGCCCGATATCAACGACTTCCTGGTGCCCTGGCTTCACTTGACTTTAGCCAGGCCTTCGACCGTGTTGATCACTCCTACTTACAGACAGTTCTCCAGCACATGGGTTTCCCTGGCGACATTATTGCAGTAGTTATGCGCCTTCTGACTGGCGCGACCTCCAAAATCATGTTCAACGGTCGCCTCACCACACCCGTGGTTATAACACGATCCGTCCGACAAGGCTGCCCACTTTCAACTATATTATACGCCTTTGTTTTAGAACCATTGCTCCAGGGACTACGCCAACGTTTGGAAGGTATGAGTTTACATGGGAACCGATTCTGTTGTACAGCTTACGCCGATGACATCGTCCTTTACCTACGCACTGAGAACGACGTACGGGCAGCCCTGACGTGGGTGGCCACTTATGGCGAGGCATCAGGCAGCTTGCTCAACGTCTCAAAATCCAAGGTCTTGCTCATCGGCGAGGGCCTACCACAGAGAAGCATCGCTCCTCTAAGTGTAGCCACAACCGTTAGATGTCTTGGCATAGATTTTTCAGCCGATCTCCGCCGCTCAGTAGCGATCAACGGTCGGCGATTGCTTCAGAGAATCAGGGGAAGTCTGGCAGATCACCGGCTACGATCCCTCGACATAGTTCAACGTACACAATATGTGAACGTCTATCATGCCTCTCGCATACCCCATGTTGCTCAAGTGCTACCGATCCCAACTCTCCTGGCACGACGTATATTGGCTGTGTTAGGCTCCTACGTCAGCTCCGGATTGATATTCAAAGTGCAATACGACGCCCTTGCACTCCCGCGGGAACGTGGTGGGGTGGGACTAACACATGTGCCGACCAGAGTCACGGCGCTCTACGTCAGCTCTCAATTAAAAATCTGGCGACGTTGCCCACAGAGCCTCACCGGTATACTATTCAATGCCTTTGCCCCGGACTCTTTGGTAGCCCCAGTGACGATTGCAGCCATTCCAGTTGCCTTCCATCATATCCGACGATTCTTCTTGGACCTTAGTTATGTATACAAATCTTTACCACCTGCTCGTTTGTCTCAGACTAAAACAGTATATGATCTGCTACAACAGTGTCGACCATCCAACCCGATCGAAATTAAGCATCCACAGTATGTATGGCGGCATATATGGAAAGCTATTTACGAACGTTTTCTCGAATCAGACGTCCAGTCAACCTGGTATCTCACAGTGAACGGAAAACAAGTAAACCGACATCGCCTGCATCGGATCCATCTCGCCGATTCGCCCCTCTGCATTCACTGCGGAGTGGACGACACAGACGGCCACAGGTTCCACTGTGGTCAGGCGAACGATGTCTGGACGCTCGCTCGGCGAATTTTGGCGTTCCTTACTCGCCAAACACCCGCCCAGATCGACATCAACATGCTCCTATTTCCGGAGGAGACTTTTTACCCCACCACCAAAACACACTCGGTAAATTGGATTCGTGGCTACACGATCCGATACCTCTTCGATCCTGGCGAGAAATCAGTACTTGGATACTGGAACTTTCTTAATGAACGACACTGCGTCCTAACCCGTAACCCAAAGTACCAGAAATATTTTTCCAACTTTTTACGGAGTGCCTTTCACGACCCGCCTCGAAGCTGGAACGTCCAAGCGATGAGAAGATAAATCTTAACGCAACCAACCTGAACTGAACAGAACCCACAACGAAACATAATAATCAACGAGAAGACACGTTTGGACGATTTTAAGTATGCCGGCGGCATCACTACGGCGCACCTCTTGTCATATATTACAATATATATATATATATATATATATATATATATATATATATATATATATATATATATATATATATATATATATAAAGAATTAAAAAATAAATAAATAAATAAAGAATACAAAAGAGCGACGTTTTCCCAGCTTTTTTTTTCTTCCAAATCTCATGAGTTTTACTTTATTTTCTTTTCTTTATTATTATTTTTCTGCTTTCGGTAGCCTATTAGCTTTCCTTGCCCTTTATTAGAATTAGGTTAGTTGAACTGGGACTAGGATAAGGTAGGAGCCAACGCCTGAAGTGGACAAGTTTATTTTTTTTCTAAGGGCAAAAGTGGCGGTGGCAAAATAAAAAAAAAAAGTGGTGTAGGGGTCAGCAAAAAAAAAAAAAAAAAAAAAAAAAAAAAAAAAAAAAAAAAAAAAAAAAAAAAAAAAAGGGGGGGGACTGTGGCGCTCGAGTCACGGTCTGCACGACCACTACGGTCGGGGGTTCGATCCCCCCTCGGGCATGGATATTTGTGCCTTCCTTAGTCTTAGCTAGTTCATACGTAGTTTATAAGCTTAGGGACTGATGACCCCGTAGTTAAGTCCCATAAGTTCTACAAACATTTGAACGTTTTTTTTTTTTTTTTTTTTTTTTTTTTTTTGACTCGCCCGTCCGACGTCACCGACGTGCGCACAGTCCAGGTAAACACAGTAAATTGTGGGCGAGCGGTCTAACTTACCGGTGGCCCTATGTTTTCTAAACAGAAATAACGCAGTTGCATCGAAATTGAATTGCGAGAGGTCGTACTGAACGACAATGTCATCAAGGACTTCAAGTGCGTCAGAGCTCCGGGTATGGTGAAAATTATGGTGATTCTCATTAAGGCTGTGATGATATTATCCTAAGGCACAACGTCAGAGTACAGTTTTACTGTTCGTTTTCGGAGAATCACTTGCGACGAGCTTTGCGAAAGAAACGACAATTTCTGCGCAACCCACTCATCATTTTGCACGAAGGTACGCGGGCGAATGCAGCGCAAGATACGGCAGTGCGGCTGCTCTGTTCGGTCGATGAGACTGGAAATAAAGCCACTATTTACGTCCCAACCCTCGTATTTGCTATTATTACTAGACTTTATACCATATCTGAATATTATACAAAATATGAACCTAAAACATGGATATAAAACCGTGTTGTTAACCCATTTTTGTTTTTCATTTTGATGAAATTACGTCAATGTAGGTCTTTTACGCGTAGTAGCATGAATCAATGACTAAAACATTATTTTTTAATTGTTACATTCTTTTATTTCGCATTTGATTAAACATACGATGGGCATTAACATTTACAATTCACTCTTGCAATATCATTTTTTTTTTGTATCAAGAAAACAATGTTGTATCTAATTTTATTAATTAAAACTGATAAATTACTACTTTTCAAATACACAAATAAGTCATTAATGGTGTTGGGAAAATAGAAACAATGTGGATCAAGTCCAACATAGCAGTATGTGAGCAATATTTTGAACAATCTTTACCTCTGATATTGAAAAAAAAAAAAAAAAAAAAAAAAAGAATCTTGGTGAAGACCAACATTACATTTTATGCTACGAAATTTGGAGCATTTTCCACAATTTTTATATCTCCGATCAGTTAAAATTTGGTCCACAAAGTGTCCAACATTGACTCTGCGGATATCATTTGCTACACCTTTCCTGGATCTTGGCATGGGTCCTCAATGTTTATTCATTGTAGGTGATGTCAGTAGAAATAGTACAACATTTCGCTGGAGCTCCAACAAACTCATGTTACATATTGCAAGGAGTCAAGTTTTCCTCACTCTCATTTCGTACATATTCCCACCTCAAAATCACATTCTAATCGTCAAAATGAATCTTTTGAATACAAACTTGACATTTTCAATGATAATAATTACAGTTTGATATCCAAATTACGAGATCATGTTGCAAGTTCAATAAGATAATCAAGGCCGATTCGTACTAGTGAACAAACAGTTGTTTTTCTAAAGTGAGGCGAGGCACCCGTGTGGTGGCCACTGGTGACAGTAGGAGGTGGGCAAAACACTCGTCACCACAACTCCCTCGCCTCGGCCAGAAAGCCACTGCCTTCATGGGGAAATACAAACCCTTAAAAACCTGTTAAAAGCTACACAATGCCACACTCAACAAAGCATGTTTACTTGGAAATTTTAGGACGCAGGTGGAATGCGACTTACAACTGGCGCCACCGAGTCTCGGAGGAAATTCCTAAATAAGAGGTTAGCTTTGTTAGCTGACTCACTACAGTCCAACATAACAGTCGGAATCATTTCCATCACATGGTGGAAGATAGACTAAATCCAGCTCATCAGCTCGATCTGTTTCACTGCAGATACTATCATCATCATTGATATTCATGAGTAGGTTTAGAATTTCTACTGCATTACGGTGATTGTCGTATTATAATAGTATTTATGTAACCTGATGATAAAATATACTACATAAAAATCTAACAAGAAACAACTGCATTTGTTATTTTAGTTGATTAGTAGAAAAATTAATGTTTCTTGAATCACATTTAAAACTAGAGCTAGTTTCCCATCGTATGATATATCATACAACAAACAATCAGTCTATTATATAAGCCTAGATAAAGATTTTACTAGCAGAAACAATGTCATTCTCAATTGTTATTCTGTGCTAATACTAAAATATAATCCCAGTATTTATATCAGTACAAGCAGCTTCAGTATAAAATAAAATTCTTATCTGTCACACATGATCTTGGTGGTTCAAAGTTCCACTAAGTGGATGTCTAACTGCACAATAACGGCATTGTTATGTCACTGAAAACTACGATTATTGTGGAGTGGAAAACACTGACTGTACACAGAAACAATTGTAAAATACCCACACCATTCTGTCTAGTGGTAACACTACAAAATAAAAACACATGTGTGACGTATGATATAACATACCATGGGCATTAATGGGTGATGCAACGATGCAACAAAATTTTCCGTTCCTTCTGAAGACCGTGGTCAGATGTTTAACTTAGGAGCCAAGGTGGTTCTCGTCTGCAATAATCCTTGGTCTGTGTACGAATGTGTTCAGAATAGATTTCTTCTGCATTGGATGGTTAAAAATACGTGATCTAAGATAAAAGGCTTACTCATAACGACGATTATGGAGGATACAGTCGGAAGCTTGGGCTGTTACCCATATTTGACGCGGTAGGAAAACTGAGAACTAACTATGGAAGGACTCCGTCGCGAAATATTTCGTATCCAATTACCCTCTTCTGCTGACCCGCTGCTTATACGGAAGTAACAACTGTAGACGGTTTTCTGAATCATCCCAATGAGTGCCATCAACATTTATGGGCGTCTGAACATGTTGGAGTTAGGTCAGGGATGTATGTATAACCTCTAATTTTCTCAGATCAGAGGTATTTAAGTAGATTCATTGTCCTCAACTGAAGACGTTCTAGAAGGAACTATGGCAAAAGACCGTGTGGTCGAGGTGCCTTGCCACGGATTGCGAGGCCACTCACCCTCAGATCGTCGAGTCCTCCCTCGGGTATTGGGTGTGAATGCTGTTCTTAAACAAGTTAGTTTAAGTGATTTGTACGTCCAGGGATCGACCACCTAAGTAGTATCGTCCCTTACGATTAAAAAAACATATGATCATTTTTGAACAGAGTAACTTCCAGTGTGGGCGGGGCGTTTGAACACTTACATCCCCTCACAATCCTTTCCAAGACGTACTCTGTGCATCCTCCATCTCTCTTTTGCAACATAACACCCATGCTATTCAGTGCACCAATATTTTTAATTTCTTTTTTTTTTGGGGGGGGGGGGGGGTGGGTCGTGGAGTTCAACTAATTTTACTTAACCACGCTTCTCAAACGATTTTTTAATACAAAAATTCTCCATCTTGTCTATCGTAAGTTATACGAATTCGATAGCCATATAACTACAAATGGAAAGAAATGTTTTATAACCATTTTCACTAAACGTAAACCGCTAAAATACTGCAAACAGTATTAAGATGTCCAGCATTCACTTGGTATTCCATTCCCATGAATATAAGGAAGCAACATTTCAAAATTGTTCACATGTTCCAAAATCTATGAGACCTAACTGTTATTCGTTGTCTTGACTTACTAACTACTTAACCTAACTTACACTGAAGACAACACACACCCACATGCCAAAAGAGAACTCACACGTCCACCAGGAACGGTCGCCCATTCCGTAGCATGAAAGCAACAATTCCTTAATATAAAATATCGTTAACCTCTGAGAAATTTGGTAAACAAAGATTTTTATATCTTCTGTGTTAACAGAAAGTACTTTACTCAAAAAATAGTCAATTTTCTTGAATGAAGCTTCAAAATCATGATGCCAAATAAACCTCTAACCATGTAAACGTGTTGGAAACTTCACGAAATGATTATAGGCCTAGGTTGTATGAAGCTGGTTAAAAGGGATATGAAAAAGCCAGTCATGAACTTCTAAGATCTCGGCTGCACAGAATGCATAGATTTATCAGGGGTAAAACATACCATACATTTTCTCGGAATACATTTCAAAACCTTTGTCGACATTATGGAGGGGACGAAGCTGCTACAAAGGTGTCCGGACACTTGCCACGCCGCACACTTACCATGTTGGACATTTTTCACACTTTCACCTGCTCCGAGGGTCGAGCGCCCCTGCCTCTTGCTCCTCCTCCCCCGCCCCCTCCTAATCGTCCTCCCTCCCGGTCCTAAATTCCGTGGACGGTATCACAGACAAATATATATAGACGGGAAACCTCCGTAAGGGCCCGGTCCCACGCTCAGGGGTGCGGGGCGGGGGTGCTGAAGCAGTTCCGTAAGGTGTCCCATGATGGCGCTACAGTCAGAAGCAACCCTTTAAAACTGGCCAGAGCAGGCGGCAGGTAGCGGCTGCCCCCACACCACCTCTCCTCAAACGCCGGCACACCGGACACAGCCGTGGCCTCATGGCAGGTGGCACGAGCTCTCCCCACACCCTCCCTTCCACGCTACCCTCTGACGTGCGAGAGGCACCCTAAGCCAGCGAACCGCCTGACACCTTCTAGCATTTTACGGAACTACGACGGGAGCGTAGAACAGTGGTTTAGGGTGGGCTGCTTCTCTGTATATGTTACTCTGTGACGAGCGGCACCCTCAGAAGCGCCTCTATGTGATCTACCAGTACTAAGCCGGGGAACCGCCTGACAACTACTGGCATCTTACGGAACTACGAGGGGAGTGTAGGACAGTGGATTAGGGGGGGGGGTTCTTCTCTGTATATGTTACTCTGTGTCAGTATCCAGACACCTGCAGTTCCTAGTGTAGCCCTCAGTATGGAAGTTATTACAAAGACTAAGTAGAGGCCTTTTGCTTATTACAATGGTTACGAGTATAATAATTGGAATCATTGCAGGGGGAAGCTGCTTTTTATGGACCGGGAAGTATTGAGCGTATTACAGAATCTGTGAGAAGCACCTGATGATGCAATGTTTATTGGTTGGGTAAATAAAAGGAGTGTATCAGGCCTCAGTATCCGTAGGAGTGTATCCTGGCTCAGTATCCCTAAATAGCTGAATGATGAAACTGTCTGGTGCCATTGAATCAATAAGCAGTCTAACTTTACTCAAAGAAGCAAAAACATTAAACATCACTCAAATTATCCACCTGCAACCGGAATTTACAGTTTCAACTACCGCTTTAAATCAGCAATTCATTATTTGTGTAAGAGCACCTACAGTTCATACATTAATAGAATTTTTTTATATCTTCTAAAATTGTGGCCATACTATTAAATAATAGTGAGTTCTAAAATTATTTCTTGAAACTTCAGAACCACAACTAGTACCTAAAACTGTCATGTTTTGTTGAACTGATGAGACACGCTTTAAGTTCCGAAAATATCTGAATCTTTAATTGCACCTCAAATAGAAACCCTATTACAGATGTGCTCTTAAGGTTTACAATTTCGGCCCCTGCAATGTTGAAATAATTCCCATATCTCCAAAAATTAGGCAAGGATAGAAATAACTTTAGAGTACATGGTGATCTCATATAGTAAATTTAGATATAGTCTTTAAAATTGGAGATTCCTTCTTGTTTCTGCTGTTGAGCAGATCAAAGAAATTATGGCTTTTCCCTTAAAAAACTAGGATGCTTTCTGTGTGACTCTGTAGATACCAAAGCTAAACAATGTAGAATAACAGTGTATGTTATAAGCATAGCATTTTTTATTACTTCATTTCCATAATTCAAACATTTTAAAATTGTATGTCGACCTTAGGTTTCAAACATACACGCCGTTGCCTCTATTTTGTGAATGCATTTTCCGGCACTGTTTTGAATATTGTTCCAATACTCTTTACTAATAAATCCTTGGCTGCGAGGGATATAGGATTTTAGAGAGTAAATTAATATGGAGTGTGTCATTGTTCTTTCCTCGCTGTTTTTTTAATATGCAGTTGAAGTTATTAAAATAGGCACAGATGCGGTGATCAAAATTAAATGATTAGCAAACATTCGCATTCGTTTTACATCGTTCCTTTTGTGTTCCTCCCATAGCGAAGGACTGTTTCTACCGCAATCTGTGGAAGGAAGCTAACGTACAGAAGGAGGGAGAATGGATCCTAATTGGAAAAACTAATTACGTACTGACATAGACGATAGTATAGCCTTTATTTCGCATAAGTTATATTTCGATTTCGGAATATTGAAAAGAAGCTGTACTTTTTGCCAAGATGCCAAAGAAAAAGGTTTTTTAAGTAGTTGCTTATCGACTAAGATGTGGAGACGGCGGTTTGAAGGCAGACAGCAGGAGTACGAGGAAGGGCGTCCCATGCCTACGAGGGTGTGGGGGGAGGGGCGGAGGGCGCTATTCAAACTAACAGGCGAAGGGTCAGGCGTAGCAAATGTCCGGCGTGACAACTGTCTGACATTCGATACAAACAGACTCAAACAACAGAGGGTACGGAACGATAACATTGTGACATAAAAGGCAAAACACACAACAGTAAGTAAATTTTGACAGATGCATGGGACCCTTCCATGAGAGGGCGAAAAACCGATAAAGATGGTGCACAATCCAAAACTGCAGTGCTTGGTAAGATAGAGAGTAGATCTCCAGGCCAGACACCATTTCAGTACAATACGCTTGCTACTGATACATACAGTCACATAAATAAATTGCAAGCACAATACACCACATTAGTAATTACCTGCTTAAATATGCTGGAACAGAAAGTAAAGGTTTCCAACAATTTTACGCTATCTACACTCCAGATGTATTACATGTGTTTCCTTCAGCTTGTGACATTACAGATACAGGGGGAAGCTGATTCTTTCCATGTGAAAGGCGGGTTATCTCACGCTGTTGGTTTTCCCAGCCGGCCGGCTAACAGTTAGCACATAGTGAATGGAATACAGGTAGTTAGGGTTTTCCTAATCTGCTCCAAAACAGGAAACAGTGGTGTTGGCTGAGCGAGGGTGGCTCTCCCAGATTTCAGCTGAAATACAATATAGCCAAACACATTATTCTAAAAATCCAGCCGGCCGCGGTGGCCGAGGAGACTGAGGCTCCAGTCACGGTCTGGACGACCACTACGGTCGGGGGTTCGAATCCCCCCTTGGGCATGGATATTTGTGCCGTCCTAGTTCGTAAGTAGTTCATAAGTAGTTTGTAAGTTTAGGAACTGATGACCCCGTAGTTAAGTCCCATAAACTATACAAATATTTGAACATTCTAAAAATCCATATAAAATCAGGGGATGATCATATGGCAAATATAATTGTATGAATGGATTCCGGAGATTTGGGAGAATCAAACGCCTAATTACAATTTCAATATTCCTTACAGATAAAAACCTGACATATTTCAGTACTATAATTTTGATATTATAAGACTTATATTTACATTGATTGATACGTGTTTATCACTAACAGTTTAAGACCGAAATGGGCAGGATAGCACCTCGGTATCTATCTTAAAATACGCACCTCGTTATTTCTGTATTCTTTCAATAAACTTTGTTTTACACTCTTGTTCTGATTTCGTTTTTGAGATAGTAATATTCGGTATCGGAACATAGATTCCACCACAGGAAAACAAATCATGAACCCCGCAAAGTGTATTGTACTTAATATCAGTATTAGTAACGTTCGTTTTGTGTTGTAGACTGCCACTTAAACATTTCATGGCCGATTAAAATTAATAGATATGCAGCAGATAATTTATACATAAAGAATTATATGTATTAATTATGGTCAAGAACTGAATGTATTTGCATAGAAAGCCATGATAAATTAAATATCAATTTTGTAACTATATTTCGCCAGCGGCAGTGTATTTGAACAGTGAGATGCCGCGCTTCATAGCTACCTGAGCAAAGAGCTTTAGCCTCAACCGATTTTAGTATTGTTAAGAACGTATTTGTTTGTTAAATGTAAACAACATTTGCAGGGAGGTGGTCAAAGCATTTAATTCTGTGATATTCAAGTGTATAATATTTGAAAGGGAATTGTATTTTAAAGATGAGGCGTTAGGATATGCGGAAGGATACAGTTTTGGGAGCAGGTAGAGCACGCTTTCGAACGCTTGGGAACGGACTCGTAACTTGGACGTGGTGGTGAAAGGTTGTGACGCTGGGCGGTCTGAAGTCGCGTTACAAACTTGTGATTTCAAGAGAGAGGCATGTGTGGACATAGAAAATTTACGGAACTGTGACTGCAGAACTTAGTCTCTGGTTGAAAAGTGGTAAATTGTGGACATTAGTAGGGCTCTTGAACTGTGATACTTTAGCAATCGTGTACTCGTGTGATGACAAACTGTGTTTTATAACAAATACTGTAATTAATTGCTGATTAGCTTCGAACTGCAATGTTCGATGGACTTCATTAATTTACTTGTGATAATTTGGAACTTTTACTCCCGAGTGCGTGTTATAGTGGCTCTCATAAACAATAGTTGGGGAAATAGTTATTTACCGATGTATAAAGTAGGATCACCTCCGCATTTTCATGTCCAAAAAGAGTAATAAACTCCATTTATGAAGAATTACTTTGTGAGTGAATCACTTCTTTATCTTAGAATCCATTTTGTTGGTTATTTAGAGATTTAATTCATGTTTGTTTAAATATATTTTCGCATCATCATATGCAGATTGATAGCCTGACTAAACTATAGATTAATTATTGATCTTGTTTAAACAGATTGGATAGCTGTTTAGGGCATAGAAGCTGACATACATAACTCATCCCTATGAACGGAGACAACGAGCCATAAACCTTTTACTGCCCTGATCTATGTATTGCCCAATTCTTAATGGTGAGTACCGACGGGAAGGTCGCAATGATTACCATATTTCAGTACAATCTGTAACGAATGTTTTAACGCTCACGGTCACCTATTTTCATGTTGTTTAGGTGTTATGAGAAAGTAACGTTATTGTGGTAACAGGTTGATGTTGCTTCTCTGTCACATGGACCGTCAACTATTACTATTTTGCAATTAGACAAATGTGGCTGAAATTCCTTTATATTCATTTTACACTACATGTCTATCGGTTCACACTGATATATTAAGTTTCTCTTCTACAGGACAACTTTCGACGCAGTACATCGTCAGTTTCAAATATATGAATGGATTAATGTATAAATACTTGATAAACTTAATATTGTTGATCTTACTTCACCATTAATTGAAGAAAATATACAAGAAGAAATACGCACGATCACAACTTGATGTCAGAATCAAGATGTAAAATGTCAGAGTTTTCTTTTCAGTCAGTTCATACCTGTAATGATGCCATCAATCAAAATCTTTTTATAAGAATCAACATCTTTTATCATAAACACGAACAGTGATATTAGTGAATATGCCAACTATACCTTAATGCAACAAAGTGTGATGCCTTGGCATGAAAAATAACATCTTTTACGTACGTATATCATTCATCACTTATCCATTTCAAACGTACAAGTAATCATGTCTGAGAGTTAAAACTTATAAAATGGAGAAGAAAGCATCCAAGTGCCAACCGCCGTACACTTAATGGATTATTATTGACTCCATGAAGTAAGAAATACAAGCAGACATTTAACTGACACTTTATAAATGTCCCATTATATAATATTGCCGCGAGAGGCCACGTACACCGACTGGCCGGGCGCCGTGGCTCAGCGCGCCCGGTCAGAGAACTGAACGCTCTTCTGTAATAAAAAAGCTGAGCCAAAGAACACGTAGAACCAAAACGAACAAACACGATCAGCGTCCGCAAGGACAAAAACTACCTGTTGTTGTTGTTGTGGTCTTCAGTCCGGAGACTGGTTTGATGCAGCTCTCCACAATACCCTATCCTGAGCTAGCCTCTTCATCTCAACAGAAGAACGGCAACCTATATCTGTCTGAATCTGCTTACTGTATCCATCTCTTGGTCTTCCTCTGCGGTTTTTACCCCACACACTTCCCTCCAACGCTAAATTCACAATTCCTTGATGTCTAAGAATATGTCCTACCAATCTATCCCTTCTTTTAGTCAAGGTATGCCAAAAATTTCTTTCTCCCCATTTCTGTTCAGTACCTCCTCATTAGTTACGCGATCCAAAAATGTTCAAATGTTTGTTAAGCTTATGGGACTTCAGTCATCAGTCATCAGTCCCTAAACTTATAAACTACTTATGAACTACTTACGAACTAGGACGGCACAAATATCCATGCCCGAGGGGGGATTCGAACCCCCGACCGTAGTAGCCGTGCTGACCATGACTGAAGCGCCTCAGTCACCTCGGCCACCGCGGCCGGCTACGCGATCCACCCACCTAATCTTCAGCATTCTTCTGTAGCACCATATTTCAAAAGCCTCAATCCTCTTCCTGTCCGCACTGTTTATCGTCCATGTCTCACTCTCATACAAGGCAACACTCCATACAAATGCCTTCAGAAAGGATTTCCTTACGCTTAAATCAATATTTGATGTTAACAAATTTCTCTTTTTCAAAAACGCTTTTTACCCATTGCCATTCTGCATTTTATATCCTCTGTACTGCGGCCATCGTTTGTTATTTTACTGCCCAAGTAACTAAACTCAACTACCTCCTTCATTGCTTCGTTTCCCAGTCTAATTCCTTCAGCATCACCTGATTTTCTTACACTGCACTCCATTACCCTAGTTTTGCTCTTGTTAATGTTCATCTTATATGCACCTTTCAGCACACTGTCCATTCCGTTCAATTGCTCTTCCAGGTCCTTTGCTGTATCTGACATAATTACTATGTCGTCGGCAAAACGCAATGTTTTTAATTCTTCACCCTGAACTTTAATTCCTTCTCCAAATTTCTCCTTGCTTTCCTTTATAGCTTGCTCGATGTACAAATTGAATAACATTGGAGAAAGGCTACAACCCCGTCTCACTCCCTTCCCAACCACTGCATCCCTTTCATGCCCTTCAACTCTGACAACTGTCTGGTTTTTGTACAAGTTGTAAATAACCTTACGCTCCCTATATTTTACTCCTGCTTGCTTCAGAACTTCAAAGAGTTTATTCCAATCAACATTGTCAAAAGCCTTCTCCAAATCTACAAAAGCTAGAAATGTAGGTTTGCCTTTTCTTAATCTATCTTCTAGGATAAGCCGTAAAGTGAGTATTGCCTCCAGTGTTCCTACATTTCTCCTGAACCCAAACTGATCTTCCCCGAGGTCGGCTTCTACCAGCATTTCCATCCTTCTGTATATAATTCGTGTTAATATTTTGCAACCATGACTTATTAAACTGATGGTTCTGTAGTTTTCACACCTGTCTGCACCTGCTTTCTTTGGAATGGGGATTATAACATTTTTCTTAAAGTCTGAGGGTACTTCGTCTGTCTCATACATCTTAAACACCAGATGAAACAGGTATGTCATAGCTGGTTCTCCCAGAGACTTCAGTAGCTCTGATGGAATATCATCTACTCCAGGGGCTTTGTTTCGACGTAGGTCTTTCAGGGCTCTGTCAAATTCTTCTCTCAGTACAGTATCTCCTATTTCATCTTCATCTACATCCTCTTTCCTTCCTACAATATTGTCTCGAAGTTCATTTCCTTTGTAGAGCCCCTTCTTTGCTGAGAACTGGGTTCCCATCAGTGTCCTTGATATTCATAGAGCTGTTTTTCTTATCTCCAAATGTTTCTTTTATTTTCCTATAAGCTGTATCTTTTTTTTCCCCTATTTATACATTCTTCTACATCCTTGCATTTGCCTTGTAGCCACTCCTGCTTAGCCATTTTGCACTTCCTGTCAATCTCATTTCTTAGTCGTCTGTACTCCATTTTGCCTGTTTCATTTACTGCATTTTTATATTTTCGCCTTTCATCAATTAAATTTTGTATCTCCTGTGATATCCAAGGATTTTTTGTAGGTCTTGCATTCCTACCTATTTTGTCCTCTGCCACCATCACTATTTCATCTCTCAATTTGACCCATTCCTCCTCTACTGTTTTATTTTCCCTGTTTCTGTCAATTGTTGCCTAAAGCTCCCTCTGAAATTCTTAAGAACCTCAGGTTCCTTCAATTTATCCATGTCCCATCTCCTTATTTTCCTACCATTTTGTAGTTTCTTCATTTTCAGCCTACAGTTCATAACCAACAAGTTATGGTCAGAGTCTATATCTGCCCCTGGGTATGTCTTACACTGTAAAACCTGGTTCCGAAATCTATGTCTTACCATTATAAAATCTATCTGATATCTCCCGGTGTCTCCTGGTCTCTTCCATGTGTACAACCTTCTTTTGTGCTTCTTGAACCAGGTGTTTGTTATAACTAAATTATGTTCTGTGCAAAATTCTACCAGGCGGCTTCCTCTTTCATTCCTTTTGCCCAGACTATATTCACCTACTATCTTCTCTTCCCTTCCTTGTCCTACTACCGAATTCCAGTCTCCCATAACAATTAACTTTTCCTCTCCCTTAATTGTCTGAATAATTTCCTTTAGCTCCTCATATATTTATTCGATTTCCTCATCATCGGCAGAGCTAGTTGGCATATAAACCTGTACTACTGTTGTCGGTGTTGGCTTCGTATCTATCTTGACAATGATAATGCGATCACTGTGCTGGTCATAGTAGTTTACACGCATTCCTATTTTCTTTTTCATTATCAATCCTACTCCTGTAATACCCTCAACCTCTGACCAGAAATCCTGTTCATCCTGCCACCGAACTTCACTAATATCTAACTTCACTATATCTAACTTCAACCTATCCATTTCCCTTTTTAAATTTTCTAATTTTCCTACTGTATTAAGGGATCTAACATTCCACGCTCCGACCCGTAGAATGCCAGTATTGTCTTTCCTGATGATCACATCCTCCTGAGTAGTCCCCGCCCGGAGATCCGAATGGGGGACTATTTTACCTTCGGAATATTTTACCCAAGAGGATGCCATCATCATATGTTCATACAGTAGAGCTGCATGTCCTCAGGAAAGGTAACGGCTGTAGTTTCCCCTCGCTTTCAGCCGTTCGCAGTAGCTGTGTGGCAAAGCCACATTAGCTGATGTTACACGGCCAGCTCAGTCAATCATCCAAACTGTTGCCCCTGTAACTACTGAAAAGGCTGCTGCCCCTCTTCAGGAACCACACGTTTGTCTGGCCTCTCCACAGATACCCCTCCACTGTGGTTGCACCTACGGTACGGCTATCTGTATCACTGAGGCACGCAAGCCACCTAACCTCGGCAAAAAAAAAAAACCTACCTATTGAGGGAAAAAAAAACTGCCGACGTGGTGCAGAGGATAGCGTCACTGACTGCGGTGCTGAAGCTCGCCGTTCAATCCCGGACACCCTCAATTTTTTTTAAATAAAATTCCAGAATGTTCTACCAGTTTCTTATGTTGACTTGTAATTTCTACTTGTTTCTTATGTTAAATGTTCTTCTAATTTCTGGTACTTTCTGTCTGTGTATAAATAGCTGAACACTCTGTCAGAGAGGCAGTTAGTGCTGCGTGTATGTTAGATTCGTAATAAACCAGCTTTCAGTATAAGTGCTGTGTTCAGTTGCCTTCGAAGTCAAGCCTGCTTACAATGCAACGCGACATTGTTTGGTGGAGGCGCCGGGTATCCTGTACAACAGCTGCATCACCATGCATCCGATTAGGCAACGTAAAAGCCGTCGCTTACACGGACTATAACCGGAATACAAGGGATATACAGAGTACATCCTTCCGAAAGTCTGTATTATCAGAAGAACGATGGACACGAATCCAGCGGTAAGCCAGCCACACATCAGACACCCGTCGGTGTTCTCTGGAGACACTGGACAGGACCCCAATAAATGGCTAAAAGGGTTCGACCGAGTCGCCAAGTACAACAGGTGGGATCATATAATGTGCTTGGCCAAGGTTTATTTCTACCTGGACGGAACAGCCCAGCAATGGTTCGAGAACAACGAAGACAAACTGAATTGGAAACGTTCTAGGCGGAATTTAAGAAGACTTTTGGAGACCGCCAGCGACAAACAACTGAAGAACCGGGCCCAACGACATGGTGAGCCGACACAGTTGTACATAGAGAATGCTTTGGCCCTGTGTAACATAATCAATCCGAATATGACTCAGACCGACAAAACCCTGATGAAGGGTATTGCAGAAGACATTTACCAAGCTCTTCTGATCAAAGAAGTCGCTACGACGGAAGAGTTTATTAAGTGGTGCCAGCGTATTGAAGAGATGCAACAAAGGAGGGTTGGAAGAAAGAAGTATGACGGACTCCCCAATGTAGTTCCTATGGCCGTTGTGGAGGACCAGCATGACTTCGCTTCCTTCATACGACAATTTGTGAGAGAAGAGTTACAACAATTTATGGCAGCCAAGACTATTAGACCGAGCGGGCATCAGATCATGGCCATTGATATAAGCCCTGTAAGTCACGAGGGAGACGATGCTGCTGAGGAAGAGGTATATTACGCAATATCTTCTGTCTGCCGCGCCAATCGCACCCGACGTGAACAGTGGCATTGCCCTCCTTACGCTGCAGCCTCCAAACGGCAGCCTATGAACCGACCGACGCCACCACAGCCAACTCCCCCGTAACTATGACGCCCTGTAGAACAGATGTTTTAAAGACAGAAGAAAATACGCCATTGTCTTTCCACTGTGGGCACATGGAGATGTCGTACGCTACTGCAGAGAGAGAAGACGAGTATTCGACGATTATTTTGCCGCATGACGTAAGCCATCAGAGCAGTTCTATCCCAGGCAGTCACCTGCTGATGAGTTCAGTCGACATATGGGAAGACGCCCATTGCCGTACCCTAAACAAGGTGGCTCCCCGACGTGCCGAAGCCGTTCTCCGTCGCCGTACAGAGGTACCAGCCCCTCAACTATCCGCCGCGCCTAGGAAAACTAAGCGAGGCGACCCTCTACGGAAATGAGGCCGCTGCAGATGAAAATCCTCCATGGACGACAGTCGCCAAGATGTCGGGATATCTCATCGACGTCATAATCGACGTCCAACCTGTCCGGGCACTTGTCGATTCAGGAGCTTCTTTCTTTGTATTGTCGGATAATTACAGCCGCACACTAAAGAAGACAATGTTCTGTGATACGGGGGCAACTATGCTGAAGGTCGGGAATGGAAAGTATGTCCAGTCAGCAGAAACTTGTGTCGCAAGATTAACCATCAACAACAGGACCCAGCCGTTTGAATTTGTCTTGTGAACAGAATGTAGTCACTATGTCCTCCTCGGATGGGACTTCCTTCAGGTTATCATTAACTGTGGAAGATCTGAGCTGCAAATTCAAGAAGTTGTCCCGACGTGTACACGTAATACACAATTTTCTGGGAAGTTCTTCCCGCTGACAATGTGACGATCCCGCCGCTAATGATGAGAAGAGTTGCAATCACAAACCTAGATGATCGATTAAACTGTGAAGTACTTGCTGATAGGAAAAAGTTTATCAGGCTCACCAAAGAAATTTACATACCAGCGGCTATCATAAGCATAACCGCAGGTCGAGGAGATATTTGGATCACAAATTGTCACGAGCAGTCGCAACCTATCGCCAACGGAATGTGTATCGTGACAGCTGAACTAATCCAGAATGGTGAGCTCAACGTCATCAACGAAGACCCATGCTCTGCTCTTAGTACAGACAACATGCTGGAGGAAACAAACGTGGAACTGCCAATAGGACCCGAACTGATCAAGGAACAACGCCAACGGGTGTTAGCTATACTATGTGAATATTCGGGCGCATTCACACTTCAGCAGGAGAAAAGTCAGATGAAACGGCCCAAGATAAGACATCGTATCAATACTGGGGATCATCCACCAATTAGCCAGAGTTTGTATAGAGTGTCTCCAGCTGAAAGACGATTATTTCTGGAGGAAGTGGAGAAGATATTGCACGATGACATTATTCAACCTTCCCAAAGTCCTTGCTCGTCTCCAGTGGTCCTTGTAAAGAAAAAGGATGGCACGTCGCGATTCTTTGTCCACTATTGGCGGCTGAACAAAACCACAAAGAAAGATGTCTACCCACTGCCTCACATTGACGACACCTTAGACTGCTTCAAAGGAGCTACATATTCTCAACTATGGAAATGCAGACAGGTTACTGGCAAATCGAGTTTGACGAAGCTGACTGGAAGAAGACAGCTTTGATTACACCTGATGGCCTCTATGAATTCAATTTAATGCCATTTGGATTGTGTAATGCTCCGGCATTTTGGACATCTTGCTTCGACATCTTTTCTATTTAGATGACATTGTCGTTTTCTTGAAAACATTTCAAGAACATCTGAGTCGCCTGTCAACTGTGATGAAGTGTGTTCAGGCTGCAGGACTCCGCCTCCATCCAAAGAAGTGCCTCGTAATCGCCAAAGAGATGAAAATCCTGGGGCACCTACTCAACGGAGATAGTGTCCGTCCTGATCCAGATAAAGCAAGGGCAGCCACAGAATTTCCAACACCTCAGCACATTCATGATGTGAGACGTTTTCTCGGGCTGTGCTCATACTACCGACGTTTCATAGAAGGATTTTGTATCAAGGCACAGCCATTACAAGAAGCCGGCCGCGGTGGCCGAGGTGACTGAGGCGCTCCAGTCACGGTCAGCACGGCCACTACGGTCGGGGGTTCGAATCCCCCCTCGGGCATGGATATTTGTGCCGTCTTTAGTCTTAGATAGTTCATAAGTAGTTTGTAAGCTTAGGGACTGATGACCCCGTAGTTAAGTCCCATAAGTTGTACATACATTTGAACATTTGATTTGAACCATTACAAGAACTTCTACAGGGAGACACCAAGCTGGTGGTCATGAGACAGTGAGCCGTGCCCCAGGGGATAGCCACTCGGCCAGTGAGCTACGCTATCGCAGCCTCCACCCCCGGAAGTTTAAAGGGCTGTAGCTCCGAAACTAACAGTGATAGGAATGTAGTTCAAATTAATTTGGACGCAGCTGGTTTAAACGAATCCAATACACGATGGAAAAGACTATTGTTCCATTTAAAAGATTATACTTATGTGGTGTAACTCTTTGGAAAATGATACAATAAACTATGCTTATAGCTCCGCAGAAAGTGTAACATTTCTTGTGTTGATCTATCGCATTAAAATTTCCCGTCACCTTTTATTTTATAAGTTGCAGAGGCAAACACACTTAGTGAAACACCCTATATATATATATATATATATATATATATATATATATATATATATATATATATATATATATATGTGTGTGTGTGTGTGTGTGTGTGTGTGTGTGTGTGTGTGTGTAATAATATAATAACAGAACGAGTTACTTAATGTTGCTTAAGTGAAATTGTAGTTTCAGGCAAAATAAGAAAGACGCGTTCATTGTATAGATAACTCTTCCACTAGATCTGCGAATGGCTCTCTTTACTCATAAAGTGAAAACAGTTCTTTATGTTTTGTTAAAGTGTGACTGACTGACTTCGTAAACGATGTACGAAGCAGAAACACGAGCGCAACTCTGCATAGCGAGAGGCCATAGCCTCTAGTGGGGTGCGTCGTAGCCCGTGGCGACGAACGCAAATATACATCGTGTTTTTACTCGGGACTGCAAAGAGATATGGGTCTCTTTCCAGCGTTAAAAATAATTTCGAAACGTAGGCTACAGTTGATAAACGGCGACGAGGATGGGATACAAAATATAATGCACCTGTTTGCTCAGTCTGTGTAGTTCTCTTCCGTGAAGATCGTTTATAACCGAAACCGGTAGAAGATTGCAAAATAATAAATAGCTGATGGATTACAGAATGCATTTCTTCAAATTACCTAAGTGTGTCAGATCCACCAAATTATTTTCTTGTATTATTGTACCGTTAGTAAACATTAATAGCGGCTACGAACAGTAACTACTACTCCAAGACCTGATCGGAAGAAAGAAAACGCAATACTACAAGCCGCAGCTGCAGGCGGCCGTCCGCCGCACTCAGTGATTTATCCAGCAGCGAGCGTTCAACGACACGGCCGGCCCGCAACGACTCAAGGTATCTGGCCGCACAGCTCGCCCGCGTTCTGCGAGGCCAGGCCTGTAATCATGCTCGATGTGCGCTCGGCTTTCGACGGTTTGTACCCTGCGTCATCTCGCCGCTAAATATGGTTTTAGTGCTAACGGAGGAACATGTGTAAAGTTGATCACAGAATGAAGGCTTTCACGGCAGGTATCGTCAATACTTAAAGTTTCCGGGCTGAGATGCCGTGGTCCATACATAAGACTTTCCCCTGACGTTTCGCCTTCGTGTGCGGAAGGCATCCTCGGAGGTAAAGCGGCCTACTGCAACGAGAGCATCGGATCGAACGGAACGAGGGAGAAAGGCAACCCTCGAGTAATGATGGAGGTCGCAGCAATTGATTGCTTTTCCTCCCAGAGCAGGGGGTGAGGGGAATTGGCTTCACGGGAGATTGTCTTCACGTTGTTCGATTCATCTACATCTACATAGATACTCTGCAAATCACATTTAAGTGCCTGGCAGAGTGTTCATTAACCACTTTCATAACTTTTCTCTACCGTTCCATTCTCTAATAGCGCGCGGGAAGAAAGAACAGCTAAATCGTTCCGTTTTCGATCTGATTTCTCTTATTTTATTGGGATGGTCATGTCTCCCTAAGTAGATGGGTGCTAGCAAAATATTTTCACATTCATAAGTAAAAGTCGGTGATTGAAACTTCGCAAACAGATCACGCCGCAATGAATAACGTCTTTCTTTTAATGATTTCCACCCCAATTCGTGCAACATTTCCGTGACGCTTTCCTCCCCGTAACTTGATAAAACAAAACGAGCTGCCCTTCTCTGAACCTTCTCAATATCTTCCGTCAGTCCCACCTGGTGAGGGTCCCACAAGGGGCAACAGTACTCCTGGAGAGGACGCACAAGTGTGATGTAGGCAGTCTCTTTGGTGGAGCTGGTGCATCTTCGAAGCGTTCTGCCAATGAAACGTAACCTTTGATTCGCCTCGCCCACAATATTTTCTGTGTGTTCTCTCCAGTCAAAGTTGTTCGTAATTGTAACTCCTTGGTATTTGGTAGAATTTACGACCTTAATGTTTGACTGATTTATCGCGTAATTGAAGTTCAGTGGATTTCTTTCAGTGGTCATGTGTATTACTTCACACTTTTCTTTATTTAGTGTCAATTGCCAATTTTCGCACCAAGTATAAATTTTGTCTAAATCGCTTTGCAGTTGCTTTTGATCCTCTGTTGACTTGGGAGAAAGAGGAAGGATCGTCCTACCGCAGTAGGAGGTGCGGCCAGCGTGTGGTGGCCTTGCGCTGGATTTTGTGCCCCAGCGCTCGAATAAGGCGGTTCCGAGAGCGACCCGCCCTGTGGTAAAAGGAGTGGGCAGGTAATGTAGCCCTGAAGTCGAGGGACACCTGCAAGGGCACGGAGCGGAGCGGATGGGAAACCTCTTGGGAGATGAAGGGCAAGCCTAAGGGCACGCTTCTGGACAGTTTGTAAGGACTTCAGGTGCATTTCTGCAGCGGAACCCCGACGACGGCGGCGTACACTAGGACAGGGCGGATGACAGATTTGTAGAGGGTTACACCGACATGGAGAGGGAGGCGGGAAGAGGGATTTAGGAGAGGATAGAGTGTGAGGAGGCGGGAGAGATCCTTGCGGAGCATGGAGAGGATGTGGTGTTTCCATGTCAGTCGACGATCCAGTGTTACGCCGAGATATTGAGCAGTGCAACGAGAGCGCGAGTGAGCGTCGTATATATAGGCAAAACAGAGGGCGCTGCTGTCAGTCACGTGGTGTCGGCTGTGCTGTGGTCTCTGCCATTGCCAACCTCCTCGATTGAAACTAATCGATTGTCATGCTGTTGCTGCAGTGTTGATCATCCATATCTTATCAAGTTTGAGACCTTCTTCTTTTTTGTTAAAATTATTTCTATATTTAAAAATCTCAATGGCCATTGACATTTTTAAACATAGAAATAATTTTAACAAAAAAGAAGAAGGTCTCAAACATGATAAGATATGGATGATCAACACTGCAGCAACAGCATGACAATCGATTAATTTCATTCGAGGAGGTTGACAATAGCAGAGACCACAGCACAGCCGACACCACGTGACTGACAGCAGCGCCCTCTGTTTTGCCTATATATATAATACACTCACTCGCGATCTCGTTGCATACGCCGCTTTACCCCCGAGGATGCCTTCCGCAGACGAGGGCGAAACGTCAGGGGAAAGTTTTATGATTTTTTTTTTTTTTGACTGATTCTTCCGTCGCTTCTTGGTAGAACATAACCAAATAAATTAAAAACACAATTTTGTGTGTGTTCTACAAGTTTATTTTTGCTTACTTAACCGGTTTTCGGCTTATTAGGCCATCTTCAGAGTATTTACTGCTGTGGCAAAGAGGTTACATAGTTTAGAAGCAGTATGGGAAGAGATGACAAATGACTACACTTAGATCGACATACATAGTATAACACTTCTTTGACATTGTGTTATTACAGTTATGAACTTAAAAACTAAACTGCAGTACAAGAATATACAATCTGTGGAGGATAAAACAAGGAATAAATTTGAATATAACTAGGAAACTGAAACTACCTGCTATTACAAAGAAACTGATAATGCTGATAAATATATATAAGTGCCTTGTTAATAATTCTGCACTATAATTATAGATGGTGTTGCATATGACAGTTGTAAGGCCAGGTTTGGAGTGGAATCCAGAACTTAAAATGAATAGTTACTCCATTAGATTAAACTAAACAAAGCTGTCTAATGGAATTAATATTCTAAAAATTCAGGTAGATGAAAATGAGCGTTATGTTGTTTCAAAACTTAAAAATAAAACATAATAAATAAATACACAGTAGTTTGAAACTGTGGGGGTAAACAAGGAATCCAGTTTTTTGAATAAAATAAATAAAATGCTAGGTCTACATTTAAGGTTTTTTTTGTACTACAGTTTAGTTTTTAAGTCCATAACTGTAATAACACAATGTCAAAGAAGTGTTATACTATGTATGTCGATCTAAGTGTAGTCATTTGTCATCTCTTCCCATACTGTATCTAAACTATGTAACCTCTTTGCCACAGCAGTAAATACTCTGAAGATGGCCTAATAAGCCGAAAACAAAATTGTGTTTTTAATTTGTTTGAAAGGTTTATCTATGGACCACGGCATCTCAGCCCGGAAACTTTAAGTGCCGGCCGTGGTGGCCGAGGGGACTGAGGCACTCAAGTCACGGTCTGCACGGCCACTACGGTCGGGGGTTCGAATCCCCCCTCGGGCATGGATATTTGTGCCGTCCTTAGTGTTAGTTAGTTCATAAGTAGTTTGTAAGTTTAGGGATTGATGACCCCGTAGTTAAGTCCCATAAGCTATACAAACATTTGAACAATTTTGAAACTTTAAGTAATGATGTGTGAAGTTTCTAATATGGTCGGAAGGGTCCCCAGCTCCTGCAGTTCTGATTGACAAGTGGCCTCGTTCCTGCGGTAGGACTCACCTGTAGACGTTTCCGTAGAGACGCTGCAGCTCCTTGAAGTGGTTGAACACTATGGGCAGCTTGCGGAAGAAGAGCACGTTGCCCAGCAACGGCAGGGTGGTGGGCCCGGGGATGTCGCAGCGCGGCCGCTGCAGCCACAGGCGCAGCACCACCGCCAGCAGGAGGCTCGCCGCGGCGGCCAGCAGCGCGCACAGTGCGCCCAGCACGCCCATGGCAGGCCACTGCCGCGACGACGCCCACTATATAGCCTGCCGAGCACTGGCGGGCACTGCCGAAACTGCCGAACACTGCCACCTTGACCTAGCGTGAACCGGTCTCCCTTGCAAAATAGAGATAGTGTTACGTGAACTCGCGTAACATACAATCTAGCAAGGCCTGAGGCAATATCTACAGATTCGTGTTTCCGTCGTGGAAAAGAAACTAGGGTGAATTATACTTCTTACCACACTGACTAGGAGACCACATGGGTATCGGCACGTGCAGTTCTGAAGTTAAATAACAATCAGTGAAAGCCATTCGAGGCAACTGTCAAAAATTCTCGAGTAAATCGACTTTGAAGTACATGTAAGTACCAATACTTAAAACAGTTATAGCATCCGTTGGTGTTGCTCAAGTCGCAACGTTTATTTTTTTTTATTTTTATTTTTTTTTTTTATTTTTTTTTTATTTTATTTTTTTTTTTTTTTTATTTTTTTTTTTTTTACACCGTTACTCTGCAAACCATACGGAACTGCATCGAAAGGGTACATTCAGATATTTTCACGGGCAGCTGGCTCTTTATATAACTGGGGATTCACTTCTTTGGGTGCCGGATGTTGATTTTGGTGACCCACCACCCTCCCCCCCCCTCAACGCTCGGCGTCCAAAGAGACAATATGGCTCTCTTCCGTTGAAAGATCTGCGGAATGTCTTACCTCAGCGTATTTGCGTTTGTTTAGAGCTGAGGTGTCGGCGTACCAAGCTTTTTTATTTCACACTATTTTTCCACGCTTAAAGCTGAGTAATTTGTTTCAACAAGATACTGAACGTTGTTCATCATCATCATCATTAGAGACTGATTATGCCTTCCTGCGTTCAGTCTGGAGCATAGTACCTCTAATAAAATTCCTCCATGATCCCCTATTCAATGCTAACATTGATGCCTCGTCTGATGCTTTTATTCAAAATCATTCTGCACCGAATCGAAGTACTTTCTTCTTGGTCTGCCTCGTTTCCTCTTACCCTCCGCTGCCGAGATCATGAGTCTCTTAGGTAACCTTTCTTCTCCCATGTGTGTAACAGTCTGTTCGCTCTGCTTCATCTATGCTGTTCATACCCAGTATTTCCTTGATTTCCTCATTATGGACACCCTCCTGCCATTGTTCCCATCTATTAGTGCCTGCAATCATTCTTGCTACTTTCATATCTGTAAGCTCTACCTTGTCAATAAGGTAACCTGTATCCACCCAACTTTCACTCCCATACAACAAAGTTGGTCGAGCAGTGCACTGCTAACTTAGTCTTGGTACTTACTTCCTTCTTGCAGAAGACAGTAGATCTTAGCTGAGCACTCACTGCGTTAGCTTTGCTGCACCTCGATACCAGTTCTTTCGCTATGATGCCATACTGTGAGGAAATACATCCCAGGTACTTGAAACTGTCTACCTGTTCTAACTTTGTTCCTCCTATTTGGCACTCAATCTGTTTAAATCTCTTTCCCACTGACATTACTTTCGTTTTGGAGATGCTGATCTTCATACCATAAGCCTTGCGCCTCTGATCGAGTTCTGAAATATTAGTTTGCAACCTTTCAATCGAATCGGCCATTACAACTAAGTCATTCTCATATGCGAGACTGCTTATTTTGTTTTCACCTATTTTAATCCTGCCCTGCCAGTCTACTGTTTTCAACATATGATCCATGAATACTATGAACAACAATGGTGACAGGTTACAGCCTTGTTGTACCCCTGAAACTACCCTGAACCATGACCTTAATTTGCCATCTACTCTAACTGATTCCTGACAGTCTACGGAGAGCACTTTAATTGCCTGCAGAAGTTTGCCTACTATACCATAATATTTTAGAACTGACAGTATCTTCCTCCTAGGGACACGGTCATAAGCCTTTTCTAGATCTATGAAACATAGATATAAATCCCTGTTCCACTCATAGCACTTTTCCATTACTTGCCGTAAGCTATAGATCTGGTCCTGACAGCCTCTAAGAGGCCTAAACCCAGATTGATTTTCATTTTTTTTCGTATACGAATTTAATTATATAAAACAGTTTTGTAATTATAATGTCACGTGTTGTGTGAGATTTAGATTATGTGTATGTTAACTATCTAAACACCTCGTCGTCACCTAAAATAGGGTAGCTGCTTGGAAAGCCATTTGAAATTATAGCGATGACTTTTGAATAACCTCGTCGTAGCTCTTAACAAATTCAACAATCAGACTACCGTCGTCACTAACAGTGGATCAAATACTGTAAAAAATGTAACATATTTTTTCTTAAAAACCATCATTATTAACAACCTTTTATAAAATATAGATCATTACGAATATACAGAACCACGTCAGTTTTTCCTAAAACTTACCATTGCATATTACAATCGTGTATTTACTTGAACACAACGAAAATAAATAAAAATACTGACACAGCAGCGTTGGAACCACCGAACCTTTGGTTATAAAGCCACAACAATAAACGCCTGAGCTACACCGACAGATGTTGCAATCGATTTAATTATTAGTACTTATTTGTACTTGAAAACTCCAAAGTCGATTTTGTCGATAATTTGTTACAGTTCCGTCGAATGCCTTATTATTATTTGAGTTCTGAACTTTACGTACCATAAGTATAAAAAATTCTGAAATCCTATACTACCCATGTGTACTCCTTGTGACATACACATACAATAAGAACCTTGTCTTTGACTTGAAAGCACATTAACAAAATTAAATAAGTAAATAAACCATTGTATAAGGGATTAACAAGCATTGGGGAAGCAGTGACGAAAAGCAAAGTTAAATTTGGAGACGGTGTTAAAGTTTCGGCTGGAATGGGCGGGGTGGGTGTGGGGGGGGGGGGGCAGGAGAAAAACGTAGTAATTTCGGACAGAGTCGTTTGAAAGTCTCTCCTACCATTTTCTTCTTTCCACGACCTCCTCCACGTTGCCATGCATCTCGACATCAGTCCCTAGTCTTACAGACTACTTAAACTAAGTTAAAATAGCCTAATGACAACACACACACCCATGCCCGAGGGAGGATTCGAAGCTCCAATGCAGGAGGCCGTGCGATCCGTAATTTTGAGCTCCAGACCGCTAGGCTACTACCGCTCGGCTCACGAGGTGCCAAGTTGCTTTTATCCCCCTGAGTGAAATACATAGTCTCTACATAAATATGTTCACCGACCTTAAAATTTTAATCGTGTCTGCGATTGTTCAGATTCCGTTTTATTTCTATTTGAAAGGTGGTGGTTCTTTTTGACAATTTACTTCTCAATTTTCTTGTCCCTTCTGTGTCTTATTTGTAATTAATGTCTAATAATAGGTGTTTATTGTATGTAATAACTATACGGATGTTATTTTCTAAATTCTACATTAGGGGTAGAGAGAGAGAAATAAGCCATGAGTCGTGTTCATTGATTTAATTGTTTATTAGAGTACTTCAGATATTCCATTTCTGTGGTTACTCAAAGCAAAAACGAAGAGAAGCCCTCTGCAGCATCTCCTGGTCTGAGAGGTGCGCAGTAGCGGAGACAGGCACTTTTTCGGCAGCCAGATCTCCCCTTCCAATTACCTGAGCGTTTTCAGGTGGTCAACGTAGCTGGAGAATAATTCCATGGTTAACACAATCAGAGGCCTTTGATACATCAAAAACAAAAAAAACAAAAAACAAAAAAAATCCCAACGGGTGATTTACGGTTATCCAGAGCACTTAATATTTCATCAGTGAAAATATGTATTGCATTTTCTGTTGAAAAGCCTTTCTGGAAACCAAACTGACATTTTGTTATAACTTTATTTTTATTGATATGTGAAGCTACTCTGGTATACATTACTTTTTCAAGAATTTTTGATAGAGCGGTCAGAATTGAGATTGGGTGGTAGTTGTTGACATCCAACGTATCACCTATTTTATGAAGTGGTTTGACAATAGCATATTTCAGTGTATCAGGGAAAATACCCTGCTCCAGTGAGCTATTACAAATGTGGCTAAGAATCCTACATATTTTTGGGAACAAGCTTTTAATAGCCTGCTGGATATGCCATCAATGCCATGAGAGCTTTTAATCTTGAGAGAGTTTATTAATTTCCTAATTTCAGATTGAGAGGTGGGTGGGATTTCCATTGTATCATACTGTCTAGGTACGCCCTGTTCCATTAACTGCCTAGCTTCTTCTAATGAATGTTTGGATCCTATATTCTCCACAACATTTAAAAAATAATTATTAAAAGTGTTTTCAACTTCTGAAGTTTTATTTGTAATTTTTTAATTCACTTTGATGGTAATGCTTCCGTCCTGTGTTCTTGGTTGCCCTGTCTCCCTTGTTATAATATTCCAGATTGTTTTAATTTTATTATTCGATGTACTAATCTCAGACATGATGCACATGCTTTTGGATTTTTTAATACTTTCCTTAATACAGAAGAGTAGTTTTTATAATAGGTGAATATTTCTGGGTCACTACTCTTTCTTGCTGTCAGATACAGTTCCCTTCTCCGGTTTCAAGATATGTTTGTACCTTTGGTGAGCCATGGTTTTTTGCTTGGTTCCTTAAATTAAATTTGACTAATTTCTTGGGGAAACAGTTATCAAATACCCTTACAAATGTATCATGAAATAAGTTGTATTATACATTAGCGTCACGCTCCTTGTACACTTCATCCCAATCTAACTGCTGAAGACTTTCCGTGAAATTTCTGATTGTCGAATAATTAACTGAACGAACAACTTTGGAGGACTGAATCAAATTACTGAAAGGAGCTATATCGTATAATGTAACTAGCTGTGCACCATGATCAGAAAGACCATTTTCAACAGGACATGCACTAATGTTGTTAAACCTATCTTGGTCTATAAAAAAAATTGTCTATCTACGTGCTGCTGTTCTTTACTACACGAGTAGGAAAATCAATAACAGATGTCAAATTGAAAGAACCGAGTAAGACTTCCAGGTCATTCTTCTTATTACACTCTTGCAGTGAATCAACATTGAAATCCCCACATATAATTATTTGCTTCCCCCTATCTGACAGATAGCACAACAAGGCATCCAAGTTTTCCAGGAATAAATGAAAGTTTCCTGAGGGGGGCCTATACACTGTGACAATTATAAAAGAACCACCCTTCAGTTTAAGCTCACAAGCACATGCTTCTATATGTTGCTCTATACATTTTTTACTAAATTTTTTACACTGTGACAACTTTTGACATAAATGGCGCTGTGGTGGAGTAGCCGAGCGGTCTAAAGCGTCTCGCTGCGGAGCGCGCGGTTGTTCGCTGTTGAGGTTCGAGTCCTCCCTGCGACATGGGTGTGTGTGTTTGTCCTTAGGTTAGTTTACCTAGGTTTAAGTAGTTTGTAAGCTACGGACTGATGATCACGCAGTTTGGTCCGATAGATTTACAGACATTTGAACATAATTGGCAACTCCTCCCCACACCTCCTTCTCTCTACGTACATGTGCTGCTAGTTTAAATCCACTAATATTTACTTTATTCATATCAGTGACAATGTGCTGCTCAGACAGGCGTAGTATATCTATTACATTGTCAACTACAGTTTCTAAACAAATCAGGAGCTCATCTACTTTATTCTTTAAAGCCCAAATATTTTGTTGAAAAGTACAAACATTATTTTTTAATTTACTATTGTTAGAATCTCGTTATATTTTAACAGCTTTATTACCTGCCTGTCTGGGCTTCTCATTGGACACTGAACTTATTCTAAAAAAGAGGTACTCCCAAGAGTTGTAGTGTCCCCTTTAAAGATTTTCCTATCAACCCAGCCAGTTGTCCCTTCTCTTTCCTTACTTTCATTACCTGTATTTCAATACAGCACAGTTGATGCTCCATATAAATTTTTTGACCATTTGGTACAACAAAATCAGTATTTGACTGAATCTTGCTACAAATTTCTATTTTGAAACTTTCGAGAGTTTTACGAGTTCCTTTATTAACCGGACACCAAAAAGATGATATTGAAACATTCCGTAACCTACTGCAACGTTTGGAGGTGCAGGACGTTTATCAATTTTCCGGTAATAACAGTTATTACAATCTAAACAACAACTTTCAATCAGGAAATAACAAACATATGAATTTTCTGAAAGGCAATCAGCACCCCTCACATCGTGAGTACCAGCAAAGCAGACAGCACAATAATCAGAACCGACAGAACGACAAGAAGTTTTATTCACACCACCAGAATAATCATAAATTTAATCCTAATTTCAATGGACAAAACCAGCAACAGCAAAACAATAATAATGGTCATTGCCATAATCAGACACAACAACATTATTCGCCACAAAATCAAGGAGAGTTTCAGATTAACAAGAATAACTTTGTTCAAAGGAACGCTAATTTACTTCCCAACAACAACAACTATACTCTCAAAACCAACACGTCAATTGGCATCAGAATCAAAATTAAAAACTGAGTAAACAATATGGATGTCATGTACCGGTGGTTCGCCTGACGAGTGGACAACCCGCAATGCAGGGTACAAGTGCATTGATGCATACTAGTGAGGCGCTCCACAGCGGCGGTTCCGGAGTCACCAGAGGACGCGACGAGCACCGCCAGAGAGCGCACTAAATTGAAACTATTTTCCTCCGGACAGTCACGTGAGACCAGCTCGAGACTATCACGTATCTCTGCATGCCGACTATTTACGGTGGCGCAGTGCAACACGACGGCAGTTGTCCGCCGACCGCCTACGAGAACCACCGACGACTCCCAGTCCCTCCCAGTGACTCCGTGCCTCCAGGACTTCCCGCAACGGAATACGTCGTCCGGCTCCGTCTCCCTGGCAGTTGTCTCAAGGCTGTCGTTATCTCCCTGGCTTGTACCTAATTGGCGAAGAAGAAACTTTTAGTTGATGTTTGTTGTTTTTTTCCTTTGTTTCAGAAGTTTGTTAGTTTGTTTTGTTTCCAGAAGATGAGTAGTTTGTCTTGTCTATAAACACAATTTCAGAATCAGACAGTGTCTTTCAGTTATTATCTCAAGAGGTGAGATATAGCAATGCTAATCAAAAATTTAATCACACCCTAACAGAAGCAATTGGAATAATTCACAAAACATCTGCTTAAATGAACCTAATCCGTTCTATCATGCACGACAGCCACAGCGTTCTGTTCAAATAGCAGAGCTTCCACCATCCGCTTCACCACAACCTGGCAGAAAAAAACAATGACTATATAAGCAGCACGGTACTGATGAAGCCGTGTATTCCGACGCAGATACAGTGATACATGGCTTGTATGCATCCCGCAGGAATTCATTTAAAAAATTAAAATGGTATATTCACCTGTCATATTCCCACTACGGTGCACGAAATTGCTTTCAGCTTCTCCGCCAAACAGTGTATTTCTCCAACACGTCGGCCGCGGTGGCCGAGGGGACTGAGGCGCTTCAGTCACGGTCTGCACGCCCACTACGGTCGGGGGTTCGAATACCCCCTCGGGCATGGATATTTGTGCCGTCCTTAGGATAAGCTAGTTGATAAGTAGTTTGTAAGTTTAGGGACTGATAACCCCGTAGTTAAGTCCCATAAGCTTAACAAACATGTGAACAATTTTTCTCCAACACGGAAAACCACATTCGCTGCGTGCTGCAAGAATGCAAACTGTGTCAAGAGGCTAATTCCGATGCCAAATCTCGGTTTGCACGCATTTTTTCTATTATTACTCTTAAGCTATGTCATCTTGCTGCAGCAGATTTATTCAGACCTGCGCCAAAAAAATCAGTACGTATTTCTTGTGGTAGAATTAACTTCCAAATTCGTCACCCTTACGCCATTACGGCAGGGTCTGTTTGTCGGTATCTGCTGCTTTTATTCGAAATTTTCTGAAAGAGGTTGTTCATGTTGATAAGATCATTATCTCAGATAATAGATCACAATTTCGATCGCGGATTTTCTTACGAACTTTACAAAAAATCTCCTATCTTTATTTCATTGTATCATGCTGCTGCAAATCCCGCAGAACGAACTATGCAGGAACGTGGCAAACTTTGCAGACTATATTTTCATAGTAAGCAAACCGAATGTGATAAACATATAGCTAAGACGTTATAAATTCCTTGCCCAATGAATCAACACTGTTATCACCACATTTTGTTCTGAAAAGCAAACATCATCCTGACAAAATTAGAGAGATTTTCCGAAACACCGATGCTTACGTCGTCATCACATTATAGATATCGCTTTTAGCAATATTAAGAAAGCTGCTGATAACAGAAAACGACTTCACAAAGCCATTCCATATCCTCGTTAATTCAAAATTTGACAAGAAGTGCTTGTACTTTCGAACAAACTTTTCTGTAAGAACAAACAAAAATTCCGCAAATGGTTTCTGATATATGAAGGCTCCTTTCGTGTTTGTCGTATTCCGCATGATAACTTCGTTGAAGCGCAAAGCTTATCCACAAAAAAGTCAAAAGGCCTACACCATATTAAAAACGTAAAGCCTTTCATTGAGCAAAACTGCTATTTTCCTCAAGATTGTTTTATGTTGCCTTGTGACATTGTAATGGTGTACTTCTTTCGTTTCTGACATTGACATTGTTTATACTCCCATGATACTACAGTAATTTTTTTCCCTTGTTTGTCGTAACTGCAGGCTGACGTAATGTCCATTGCGTAGTCTTTATATGGCCTTCTATTCATGTCAGGCAGCGTAGCGAAGTAGGTGGCGCGTGGAAGTTTCATACAAGAGAGCAAATGTTCAAATCCCGTTCAGTCCCCTTACATTTTTACTTACTTATTCTTCTGTCTTTTAAATCATTTGTGTATTTCAGACCTAATTCTTTTATACTTTCATGAATATGTCCACTGGATGGTTTGTTTTACCATAGTACAACTTCACTGTACATCGGTATTGTTATTAAGACAACTTCTTTGCAAGATTGCAGACATAAATTTTTATCTACATGATTATTGGGTTGAATTGATTTTACATGGCTAATTAAGTTTTCTAAGTGAGCAGACTAAGCAATATAACCATTTTTTCTCGCTCCTTTTACTTTATTCTTATGAATATTTACTTACTTACCAATTACTGTTACAGATTAATCAGTTTGGAAAACATTGTTTCCTTGTTTGGAATAAACAGCGAACTTATTATTTAATGATAAAAATAACAGTCCAGTTCGCAAATTATTTCTACAATTTATTAATATAGGTGACCGGTTTCGACCTAAGTTTAGATCATCTTCAGACCTCGCTACAGATGTTCAGGCGGTGAGCGTGCGGCGACTGCTCACCGCCTGAACATCTATAGCGAGGTCTGAAGATGATCTAAACCTAGATCGAAACCGGTCACCTATATTAATAAATTGTAAAAATAATTTGCGAACTGGAGTGTTATTTTTATCACTGTTACAGATGTTGTGTGTGAGAAACTTACCACTGTTAATCATCAAATGATTCTATACGGACTCTCGAACTAGCGATACAGTGACCAGCTGCATACTGAATGGGACAAACTAGATAAAAAAAGAAGTATTCCAGGGATCGGCTAATTAGCACAACACAGAACTTCAGGAACTTTAATTCCCCATTTTCCCTGTACTTTTGCAATTAATTCTCTTCATATACATTATTCTTCAGCGGTAGGCATTTTTGTTCTTCATGAGCCGTCGTACACCCTATTGGTGTCATGCCAGAATTGACTTGATTGAATACAAGGTAGAAGAGTATGTATGTTGTTTGTTGCTAATTATTAGACTTATGATTAAAGTGAAGGTATAATAAAAGAAATATATTAAGTAGTTAAAGAATGACTATATTATGAAATGAGGAGTACTATGAATGATGGTATAAGGAAGATGATAAAATGAATTATTAATAATGGTGGCATAAGGAACATAGTATGGTAAGATAATTTTTTTAAATAATGAAGTGAGAACGGTTAAGTATATTTTTTTAGTTGCTAAGAGGAGAATATTGCCTATGAGTAAGTGAGATTTCATAACTTTTTCTGACATGTTCTGTAACTGGAAGTGATACTAATTGCTAATGATTATAAATTTGTTATTATGTTTTGCCTTTGGACATGAGTATACTATAAGTTAGCTATATGCTCTGCTCGCTACACATATATTTACGATGCTATGATATGTTTTGCTGTCATGCATTGTTTTACTTGATACAGGCCTTAATATTGCACTGATATGATTTCTTTGGTATAGGAATCTGGACTGATGATCTTTGCTTTTGTTGTGAGGATGCCCTAGTACTAAAGGCACAAGGGAAACTAATTGATCAAGTCCTCAGGGAAAGCAACAGGTCATTGGAAAAAGTAGAATGTAAAGTTGCTGAAGTACAAGTGGTATCCATGGGTCAGCAGATAGACCACCAGCAAACTAACTTAGAGTCCTTAAGAGAACAAATGGTTGGCACGTCATGTTGGGTCACACGGAAATTTTGGGAGAGTTAGAGAGCAGATTCATAGTCAATGAAGGAAAATTATAAGAACCAAGTACTTATATCGATAACATATTTCAACACAGTACGAGGTTATAGAGGAAGCAATAGTCAATAAGCTAGAAAATAAGTTAGTGAGTAAGGTTTTGAGCGTCACGGCGAACCGGCAAATTTCTGTATTTGGTGCAGTTCAGCCAGCGGAGTCTTGTTTACCTACATCTGAGTCAGTCACGCAGCCTACTGATGGCAGCGCCGGTGGTGGAGAGGTAACTCGCTCCCCCCACCCTCCCCCTCGCAGTCAACTTTGATACCCGCCTCGCCTACATACTCACAACACAGTGCGGGGTCACCTGCGCCTATTGTAGTTAGCCCAGTGAATGGGGCATCACAAAGGGGATCTTCATTTACAACACCGGGGACGTCACTCAGTTTACTGGGCCTACTCCACAAATGTCTCAGTGTGCAGACTCTCAGCACTTAAAAGATAGCAACAGAAGTAGGTTATGGTATACTCCCGCGCAATTAAAACCTCCAAACTGGGGTAAATTTAGCGTAATGAATTCCCATATCCATCCTGTGGATTCTATTCAAAATTTTCAGGATTGGTACGAGTCGACCAAGGTTAACCGCAAATAATTAATGAGTGCTTTCGGACTACACCTGACATCTGAAGCTAAACTGTGGTGGCAGATTACGGGCAGACTGTGCTCGAATTTTACGCAGTTAAGCAGTGAGTTCCTCTCGCAGTATTGGGGCAGAGACCATCAGCAGAGAGCAAAGTGTTCGCTTATGACAGGGCCCTTCTACAGTTCTGCTGGAAAAAAATTAAGCGAGTTTCTCCCATGTGAAGTGTCGGCAGTAGGCCATCTCGACCCACATATGGAAGTAGAAGAAATTATTCCGCTAATATACCAACGAATGTCTCAGTGGGCACAAATCCAGCTCCTTACAGTACCCATCGGGAACATAGTGCAGTCATTAGAAGTGTTAGCATCACTTGACGATTTCCAAGCTAGGAGGAACCAACAACCCACGTTTAACGGAAGTGGAAACCGTGACACTCGCAGATCGCAACCCTCTAGGAATGTCAACGAAATAGTGTCAGGGTGAGACGGACATAGAAAATCTAACCAGAGACATATCCATCAAAAACCCTAGACCGAAAGTAACGTGATGTAGTTGGTATGGGCGGTAAAAAGAGAAAACGAATCATTGGAGGCGGAATACGCGGCAACAGGTAGGAGAAGGCTCATTTCACGCAACGGTGAATACTGTCTCTGAAGAAAATACGGAAAAACTAATTCTCACGACAGAGTTACTCGCGCTAGGTTTGTGTGGAGATTCGGAAAGAAGGGGGATCATGCTTCATCTCTACCATTTTAAGCGTTTTCACGAAGTATGTATGGCTGTACGCTGTGAAAACGACGTCAGTCATTGTACTGGTAAGATGTTTTCGTCGGTATGCCGATGAATTCGTAAACTCTCTGGTAGTGTTGTCAGACATCGGTCCCCAATTGCTCTCCCGCACCTGGATCTCAGAAATGCGACTGCGAGGAGTAACCCTTCATAGAACGATTGTCTACCACGCTGGTGGAAATCCCATCAAGAGATAATTTCGTGAGGTAGGCAAACACGCCAGAATAGACTGCTTGGAAAAACACGCAAAGTGGTTCGAATATTTACTACAGTTTGAAGATGTAATGAACACATTAATTCACAACATGACTGGCTACTCGCCAGCGAAGTTGATGTGGGTGAACCAATATCAATGCCAGTACGGACTGTAGCCAAAATGCCCCCTCCTCCCGTCGTGGACTTAGAAATTAGCCATTGCGCTACAAAGGATTAGGAGGAAAGAAGTTTTGCGAAAGGAAAGGCACGATTGCACTGCTAAGATCCCGTCAATTACGGAAGGCGGTTTAGTATTAGCAACCACCTGCGCTCCCACCTAGTAGGGAAAATGATTTAGAAGTTCTACATGTTGCATGACGGCCCTATCGGATGAAGATAGTCCTTGGGAATCACTCTTATGTACTAGTCAATCCCGATACAAACATGGAAAAAGTAATTCAAAATATTGCTAACATTAAGCCTCTCATCCACTAGGAATTTCCGTAAAAATAGTCCCAGTCTACTGTTTTTATTTTTTATTTTTATTGTTTTTATTTTTTTGTTTGTTTTTGAGCACAATTTGTAAATGAGATACAGTCTTTAAGGAAGGGAAAACTGTTTGAACATTGTAATAGGGTTAGGGTAAAATGTTTTGTTTTCTTGTTGCCTTTTGTGTTTATGAAGGTTGTGGTGCTGTGTAAACTATATCAGTAAGTAGTAAGATGTAAGTTTTGAACTGGGGATATGTTTAGAAAGGAAATACTGGAGGAACCCGTCCCAAACAGTTGTCTGATGGGACAGAAAGTAGAAGGTTGTTTGAGACCAAGGGTGTGGCCAGAGGTATGGGCGCGAGTTCCCATGTGGGAGAAAAATTGACTAGAGTGGAGACAGATTGATAAATGTCCCACATGTCGCAGGGTGCACTCTGGGAGTGACTGCCGACCGAGGTGCTGGGCGTAAACTGCGCACCAGTCGACCTTTCCTCCACCAATATTTGCCGAATGTGTACCGAATCGTTACTCTGCACCTTGCTCCGCTAAACAGACGAGCGTATTGACGATTACCCGAGTAAAATGCCAACCAAATCTCGTATACACGCTCCACACAAAACAGTCGTCTACATTCCCTCAGTGTAACCACTAGACTAAATATCTGAGCTTCAACACAACCACACAGACGTAGACTAGCATTGACAAAGGGATACCATACAACACAGTAAATTCTGAAAAAGTTTGTATGAAAGGACGTTTCTTGTAATGTAAATTGGGAAGCCGAAACACGGGAACACAACCGACAGTAATAGTGTCAGTATCCGTTGCAAATTCGTTATCTGTTCTTAAGGATCAGTACAGAGAAAACTAATTAAAGACTGCTTGTTCTCCCTGAGACTTATGGTTTGCTGCATCTAGTCACAAAGCAGAGGAGAAAGTGAGACTCCTCGGTACTGGTAGAAACACGACGGAAGGGAAACAAGGTAAAAAATCCGAGTTAAAATTAAAATATTTGTTAATGGGAACATGAAATTTTGTGCATAAATTTGTGTGAATATTTGAGCATTAAAGTACTCCTCAGAGCTATGGGCGGTTGTTTTTTTTTTTTTTTTTTTTTTTTTTTTTTTTTTTTTTTTTTTTTTTTTTTTTTTTTTTTTAAGTGATTTGTTCTGATTTTACAGAATACTGCTACCCTACATAGATGACTAGAATTTGAGTTATAAATTGTCTTGTATAGTCTAAGTAATTGTATAATAAATGTGTTTGGTAGTTTTAACACTTTTACTGCCGGCCATGTAAGCCATTCCACCCCTTAGAGTGCCAGACATTCTGCTTGCAAGAGTAGCCCCAGCTGCACTTAGTTGCCTTATCTTCAGTCTGGCGTAAAGAATTGTCTGATGTTTGAAATAAATCCAGAACTGAACACAGAGTATCTAAATCACACACAACTCCGACGCCAAGGGCCCCAATAAAAACTTCTCTACTTCGCAAACAGTCTGTAGAATCACTACGACATGTTGCTGTGTCACCCCTCTGTCATGGTCACCTCTCAGTAATTTCGGGGAGAATAATTTACGTGAAGCCATGTCCGTTGATTTACCTACTGAGTGAGCGGACACCACTTTCTACCTGCCACGATTCATACAATTTATGCGACCAGTCGGACGATTTAGAAACTAAATAAAAGATCTATAGGCTGGTTTAGAAACTAGGTTTACCAAGTAAGGTATTTAAGGTAGATCTAGCCCGTCAATAAACTTGATTCTGTTTTTAAAAGCACGAAAACAAATATCACGTCAAATGACGTAATTGGCATTCTACAGAAATTTCCGTATCCCGTCAATAGACGTAATTGGCACTCGGAGTGTTAAAGTAGAATAAGAGATGCCAGACGTCCTGGGCTCTGAGAGACGTTTTCCTTCTTAGCTGAACCAACGCAGCCTTTGCGGAATGCTCCTTCTAAAGTGCGAACGAAGCAGCTGGTTGCTATGCGGTAAGCTCTCTGAGGCCAAACTCAACACCGGACATTACTGAACCGGGAAACCTGTTTCAGCCTCTACGCTGACAGCTGCGCACCACCGCGACCCCAGAGCCAGTGCGGTCCTTTAACTAACAGATCTCCCCTCTCCACCTACTCCAGGCAACGAGCACAAAATCAAATGTTTGTAAATCTGTCGGACCAAACTGCATGTTAGTCAGTCCGTAGCTTACAAACTACTTAAACCTAAGTAAACTAACCTAAGGACAAACACACACACCCATGCCCCAGGGAGGACTCGAACCTCCACGGCGAGCAACCGCGCGGCACAACGACCACAGAGAAGACAACACACATGATCACGCCCGATGTAAGTGGAAGTGTGTCGACAAGAGAAGGGAGTGAGGTAAAGTGCAGTTTATGACTAGTAATGTGTAGCGCCGCATGTAGTGACAGCCTAAAACGATGAGTGAAGAAAGGTCTTCATCTCTTTACAAATTTTGTGTAAGACGGTAAACAGCCGTCCCGTAAAACAAAAACGAAATTTTTGTAGAATTAGGTTATATATTTTTATTGAAGTTCCGAGGTAGTCCTGTAGGTTAAAATTAAAAATGAGTTCAATTTTGTTTTCGTAAATATTTAATATCTGTGTCATCTTTTGGAAGCGGTAAAATGTTTTGCTTTAGTTTATATTAACTGTCATTGCTGGGACAATTTAAAGATGAAGCATTATGAACACTATGTGACATCTGTTTGTGCGGTCAGATCCGTTCGTGGGGGCAGTTGTAGAGCTAAGACTTGTCACAGACGAGTACAAAGGTGTAATGAACCACATGGCCAGCCTTTAGGACAAAGAGAGCGGGCATAAATAAAATAATTCTCAAAATTTTGCGACGGATTACAATCTAATGAAAAATGACGATTCGTTTGAAGTATTAGAAAGTTAGGTCCGATTATTATTTCAGAAGATGATCAAATAAATCGCCAATGAAATCATATGAAACTAATTTCCCCCGAAAATCTAAAATTACCGTTTGCTTGCCTGACCTAAGGATCATCGTCTCGTGGGGGCGAAATAATTTTCCGTGTCCTGTATTAATTGTTATATCAAATTGGCAATATGGCGGTCAGTCACAAAGGCTACCGGAGGCGTTAAGTTCAAACCCGGAGAGCCAACGTCTTTGCGGAAGGACACTTCTGTCTCCGCCGTCTTAGACGAGTTGCCGCCAAGACAGGTCGCCACCCTAGGAGTCGTGAAACCTGGCCATGCGGGCCAGAACGAACTCTAACTTAACCCTGGGTCAGGTTGGTAACACGTCACTAGTTTTGTCGGCGGAAGAATCAGCGGTGCGAAACTCGCGTTAACAAAACTGGCGTGAGCGACGTGGCCGCTCTCAGTTCGGCAGTTGCTTCAGACGCTTGCTGTTCTTAGGACAGGTGCGCGATCGCCAACTGTGCAGAAGCCGCCATGATCAGTCTTGGTGATATTTCGTTGACCGACAGGAGCTTCACAATTCCTCCGAGAAAGGAATCAGTAACCTTTTATTTTCAGAATACAAAGGTTATTACAATGAACTACCTGACTTCTTGTCTGTAGCCTTCCCCTGTTGCTACCATTTTTCAACATTTACAAAGACCCCTACTAGAAGAGAGGAGGTCCGATGCTGGCAACGGTCACGGCAACAGAAGATTAACAGGTAAGTCACCTGTTAATTGGAAAGCGAAATTCAGGCAGATTGATTTAAGTCATAATCTCGTTTCTTTCTTCCCACAATCCACCATAGAAAGAGACAGGCGCTAAAAAGTCTCTCTGGTATGCGGCATGTTGCGTTGCGTATTTGATGTTTTTCTTATTGTAACTTACATGTTGTCCTTTCAAACCAATGGCGCACTGAAGAATCAACAAAACCACGTCGTTCTTCGTACGATAAATGATAATCTAGTGTCAAAAAATACGATATTAGCATCAGTTAACAACTGCCATCAATAGTACGAAATTAAACGTCGCATCTTGTAATTGTTTTAGCCGTAGTCTAGTGGGAAGCACCGGTTCAGAACCCGTCACAACCCAAAAAAATTTCTTCTCCTTTTTTCCTAAAAGGGTTTCGCGTACTCTTATGAATTAATTACAGCTATGATCTTCAATGTTTAGAGTTGTGCACATGCAAGAATGCTCCCTCTAAATTACGTGTTTGTTTTATTTCATGAACATGCCGTGAAATACGTAAGAACGAAGCATATGCAAGTAAACTGGGAGGATACTGCAATAATGAACATTCTGAACAACGTGCTGATACTGGTAGTTTCGTATATAAAAGAAGTCCTAGATTTCTGTGTAGTTTCTTAATGAAACGGAAGTGTATACGTTGCAACAATTTACCTTGTTTACATTTCTTCTAAGCTTTTATTCACTATTTATGGAATATATTGAGAGTCATTAGCTAGAATCAGTGCATCTACTAAAATGTTTGTCTTTGACATGGTTACGATGGACGCTTTTAATGTAGATGATATTACCTTCCCTGCGCTAAAATAAAGAGCAAATATTCTCTTTCAAACCGTGATTACATTTTCTTTTACAGCTAAAAATCACAATCGTAATATGTGTGTATTACTGAATTCCACATATCCCTGGTACTTAATTTATATGCAAAGTTAGTGTTATCAATAAGTCATTTACAGCAGTCATTGTAACGGTATCTCCCCAGTTTATGTACATGTGAAAGTCTATGTTTACAATTCGGTACTATGTATTTCATGGCATGTTCTCCAAGCAGAACAAATGCAATTTTCAGAGAAAGCGCTGTTACCTTGGAACAACTTGGAATCTTGCAGAATATATTAGTGTTCAGTTAACAAGAGTGTGCGAAAACCCTTTAGGAAGCAAGAGGTAAAATGAAGTGTGCCAAAAAGTCGACAGTGGTGGTTATATAAATATTTCTTTTTCTTCAGTGAGATCGATGTTTCGCAGTCGTTTGTTCATGTTCGCTCTGGGTTCTTCATTGAGAATTTTACTAAGTTTTTTATTACAGATGGCAATGAACCAGCACCGTCTGAAGAGAATGCCTGTGCACTACCGTGCCACGTCACGACACGCACAGTAGGTCGCGATCGCGTAGCTCACAGCCCACCGCCTCACAGCGGCCAGCCAGTGAGCTACTCAGCGTGACGTGGCACGGGAACGCACAGGCCTTCTCTTGAGATGGTGTTAGATGAACCGTCTTTCGTTTTCTCCCTTCATTGGTTCTTCGATTTGAATGGGTACATTGTGGACGTTGGTTTGTATTGTCCTATTTTGATCGTTTCCGATAACTCAGTTCTCTCGTTACAGAAGGCGTCGAGCTATCATGCCAGCAACCCAGTTACCTAGCGCGCTGAGCCACCGCGGGTTAGCAAGTTCCGAACCACCGTCTAACATGTTCGTACATCAAAAACTGATTCCTCGCCTATTACGCTATGGCGAGCAACTGCGAGAATAATCCGTGATTCTCGTACCATCGATGGCAGGTGTTAACTAACTAACCAACATTAGATTATAATCATTGCCCTAGGAACGATGTGTTTTTCATAATTTTCAGTGCGCCATTGCTTTGAAATAACAACGATTGAGTTATAATAAGAAAATCGTCAAGTAGAGAAAGCAAGATGGCGTACGCAGAAGTGATTTTGGAGCAAGGGATGTCACGTGATTGATTTACGAACGCCAAACGTGCGATGTGTTCCATCCAGGCAATAGTTACTCGTCCGAACTCCAAATGTACGCCACGTTCGTTCCAGGCTATAGTCTTTCGTAAGCAGTACAGACAAAGAAAATAAGCTTTGAAGTAATAAGGCAAGATAGGTGATAATATTTTATCGGAAAAACATAATGAAAACGTGTGAGAGATATTAAAAAGTTAGTTCAAAGATTTAAAAGTTCGAAAAATAGTATGTTTCTCAAAGCTAAACTCAAATATCATATAATTATGGCTGTTTGTTAAAATACGGCCAGAAAGAATATTACGTGTTGAGTACATATACCGGGTGATCAAAAGGTCAGTATAAATTTGAAAACTTAATAAATCACGAAATAATGTAGATAGAGAGGTGAAAATTGACACATATGCTTGGAATGACATGGCGTTTTATTAGAACTAAAGGAAAAGTTCAAACAATGTCCGACAGATGACGCTTCATATCATCAGAAAAGCAATATTTACCATAACAAATTAAGACAAAGCAAAGATGATGTTCTTTACAGGAAATGCTCAATATGTTTACCATCATTCCTCAGCAATAGCTGTAGTCGAGGAATAACAGCACTGAAAGCATGTGCGGAGTTATGGTGAGGCATTGGTATCGGATGTTGTCTTTCAGCATCCCTAGACATGTTGGTCGATCACGATACACTTGCGACTTCCGGTAACCCCAAACCCAATAATCGCACGTACTGAGGTCTGGGGACCTGGAAGGCCAAGCATAACGAAAGTGGCTGCTGAGCAGATGATCATCACCAAACGACGTGCGCAAGAGATCTTTCACGCGTCTGGCAATACTATTGTTTTCGGTTCTAATAAAAACCCATGTCATTCGAAGCACGTGTATTAATTTATACCCCTCTATCTACATTAATCTGTGATTTATTAAGTTTTCAAATTCATACTGACTTTTTGATCACCCGGTACATTGCCACGATAGTAGGGTCGTAATTATATAACCATAATTATTTATTATTTTGATTATTATTTTGGTCCGAAATGTTTGCAAAAACTTATAAAATTACAACACTTGATATTCATTATGTCGGCGGAGAGCAGGCTTCCTGCAGAGAAACTACTTAAATTATTTGTATCCCTTTCAGATGGATCATCGACGAACCACAAGAAACGAAGTTCTGTAACTGGAACGTCAATTGAGAAACGAGACATAAAACACAACTTATCGATTTTCGCCTTCGACATAGCATTTATTGCTGAAACTCATCTGCAAGAAACTGCCAAGCTATTGCTGCGCAACATGTAATTTTACCAACATATCAGCGAGACGAAAGATACGGTGGTGTAGCATTACTCATCAAAATATATATCCGTCATTACCATGAGAAAATACCACAAGTCCAGGCTTTAGATTCCTGACGTCGGTCGTCAAAATAACTGTATAGCAAACTATTTTCGACTGAAAAATTGGCTGATAGCTGCAGACCTAAATGCTGTATTGGACGGTTCTGACAAAGTACTGTTTTTGTGAGTACACCCCATGGTTACTACCCCAAATGAGTAACATTTCTAAAAATCGAAGGGGAAATAAACGTCTCAGTCCATGGACCAGTATATCTGACATGCATACTGCGAGGAAAGATTAATTTTTAAAATTCACAACCACCAACTGCGAATCAAATTCCTAAACAATCAAAAACACTGGAACTGTGATTGCTACTGTTTGACTCGTTTTCTAGGGGATGATATCACACGTTCGCAGCTTTCCTTCCCTGCATATGATTAACAACCTTCAGGGCAGAACGAGAGCGACTTATTTTCCTACCACAAAACATTCTTGGTATCATCGAAAGGGCCACTCTGCATCAACCTTCACTAAGTACCGGGATCATTGAGTGGGAACAATAAGAAACGATCCTGTGCGTACGGCGCACTCAAAATGCAAGTACAAAAGTTAGGTATAACAACTCAGACATTGACTCACAAAATCAAAACAGCTAAACAACTGTCTACGTCATAGCAGCTTATCCGGATGGAGACATCGACGACTCTCATCATTGTAACAGGACTCGATGACCTTACGCAACAGAAGCTGTAAACTGTGGGTCCACTACCGTCACCTCGAGAACAGAACAGAGATGCATCGACTCTTAGTAGAAGAGTGCAAGAGTGGAAGCAGGGGACGCGGATGGACAAAATGGCCGAATTCCTCCTTCGAATCCAGGATGAATGGAAACTAATATGAAACATAAGACATCAAAAGCTTCCCAAGCATGCCATAAGAGGACTTTAATACATTAATGAATTTTTTTTTATCAAAATAACTTGTGCGACGCTTGTCGCTGACTTCCGCCCTCTCTCTGCCAGCGTATCGATAAACATATGACATTTGTGACGTTCAATTTTTTGCAACAAGCTGAAGGGAGAGAGCCGAACTGTTCGTCACTTACTGTTTTCTTCTCAATGTATTAGTACGTGTTACAGGACTTTGCCTGATTAATGTGTGAGCTCAGTTTTTTTATTAATTTCAATAAACCCCCCACAGTTAATTTGAAATATCTTACTTGCTTACAATCCATTCTCCTTTCTCAATAATTTTAAAGTTATTTATTTTCAGCAGATCAAGTACTTCATAAAGTAATGCTCGGGTATTGTTACGATTTGTTTCGTGATTGTACTAGAACATTCCCTGTGCAACTTTTATTTATTTCGTGTCTATGAATGGTTTATTAAATTTTAATGCCTGCAGAAAAATCTTCGCGATGTTTATGAAGTCCGATAATTTTGTAAATTTTGGCGACTATCATGATTAATTTTTCAACACGGTCATAGACCAATAGTAACCAAAACGCACAATCCCAGCATCAATTTATCGAAGTAATATTCCAGTCATCTCAGCTAGAATCACTTAAGAATATGACCGAAATATTAGTACCAGCTCTCAATAAGGTAAAATTTAGATTCCGCCGACTTCTTCTGTAATGTTGCTTTCTGGTGTTGTATTTGCTATCGAAATTACGACTGCTACCATTTAATGGCGGAATCCAATAATTTTGTTTATATTGTCCCTTCCTTGTCAAAATTGCTCAGTATTTTCATTTAAAAATATTTCACTACCTGGTAAAATTTCATTTGCGGTCCCCAACCTCAACTTTAGTAAGAAACACCTATTTCCATAAGAAAGCAGCATTACAACTTGACGGTTTCTTCAACTATTTTAGCCCAAGCTCAGCTCTCCATGGGGACGTAACAGGAAGGTAACGTCCCCTACCTTCCCAGGAACTTCCAACAGCACGACGTAGTGGCGTAAACAGGAAGAGAATGGGAGCTCCTTCAATAGTTCTATGCACAAGTTAGCCCGCGTCTGTCGACTCCGCTGAAAGTAAGAAGGATCACCGAGACTCTGGACCAGAGCAGGTCAGTAAAGGAAACGTGAAACATTTTACACAGAAGCCAGTAGATCTCTTTACGAGGAACTTTAACAGCTTTCTGACGTTCGGATATTTCCAAGAGTCTGGAAAACCGCTATTACAGAACCAGTTCCGAAACAGGGAAAGGCCAATAAGCATGTTTCAACCATGGAAAAGTGTTGAAGGGTGTAATTCGTAAACATTTGCAATAAGTTGTATTTTGCAACGATTATGATTCAACCCGAACAGTTTTAGTTTCAAGAAATGTTACTATGGATCAACGAAACTATACAGGACAACTTGAATAATAACAAATATAAAAATTTTTAGATATCGAAAACTCTTGTGACACAATATGGCTCATCGTCAAACCGCGATGCAACATGTGTTTACGGTAAAGTACTTTGCAGTTTGCTGTAAAATCGAAGGCTGTACGTCCGGGCTCATAACTGAAACTCCTCTTCAAAGATGATAGGACCAGGAATCCCACCAACCTCCGTGATCTCACCGTTACCCTTCAACCTCTATATGAATGACGTCCTCACAGTGACTCAAGTCTCACTCTGTACGCAAACGACACCACATTCCTCAATCAGGATTGAGGATGGACCAACTCCTAATTCGAAAGCAGCGACACTTACGGATTATACAATATTATCGTCCCGTCAAAAGATTGCAGTCAATGCCAACAAGACTAAAGTGATTATGCTGACGAAAAGGAAGACCTGTAGTGAAGCCTCTAACTGTTTAATCTACCAATCCCCTTGAATCGTAAAATTTAAATATTTTAAAATCCATTTGATCATAAAACTACTATGTATTCACCAGTCTATGAAAACGAACGCAGACTGAGAATGCTGACAACTGGGGATCAAACTCATGGGTGAATATGAGACTTTAGCTAGCAACTGCAGAACCAATTACTTTTTACAGCTCAACATCGTGTAGAACACCATCGATACCAACCTCAAATGTACAGCAATGATCAAACGCTGAAGTCTCCGTTGGATCAAATGAACCCATTTATGGACACGCAACAGCGAAGGATGGACGCTTAGTGTTAAACGTTCCGTCATCACGCTCGGATTTTTGAGTAAGTTTAGGGAAAGAAATCGGCCCTGCCCTTCTCAAAGGAACCGTCCCGGCATTTTCCTGAAGTGATTTACGGAAATCACGGTGAATCAAAACCTGAATGGCCGGAGGTGGTTATGATATACTGTCCTCCAAAATGCGAGTGTAGTCTGTTACCACTGCGCCATCTCACTTGTGGGACAGATTACAAATGGCATTCGACGAACGACGAAGTACCAAAATCAATTCTTTTTGAATCATTTGAAGGGTTTAACACAACCCAGACAGTATAACAGAACCTTCACAAACAGCTACTGTCAACTACAGACGCCAACAAAGTAGGACAAACCAAAGTTTTTGTGCCCAATCCTCAGCTGAATGAAATAAATAAATGAAAGTGGAACTTTTCACCCTGACTAATCTACAGATGTATAAATCATTAATGATGATGACAGTTCGGGAAAGATATGACAAAAAAGGTTTCTTCTGATGTATCCAGTTAACACTTATATGTACCTGTAGCTTGTTTATGGCGAAGCTATAAATCGGACAGATGGGAAAAAGAAACACGTATATAGTAACAGGCAAATCACTGGTGGTTTGGGGTCTTAGATTCTCAGATGAAAATAGTAAAACGAGGTGACTATTGGATTCTAGTAACTCACTGGTAGTACTTCGACCGACTGATTACACACAATTTATGTGTTTCAGCTCCATTTATAATGCGCTACAAATGTCAAAGTATCTTCACAGTACCATATCCTCGAGGGAAATTAAAATGGCACAGAAATTAGATGTTTGAGGATGATCATTCAGAGCTGAAACAGAAAAAAATGTCTCCTTGAAACCTGTCTATTTTTCTTATACATCTTGTTCATAGTTTTTACTCTAGGAATGATTGTCAATATATGACAGAGAGATCGGTTACGTACATTACAGGAGTGACTAACTCGATGTGGAGGTGTGAATTACTTTTGGGGACGGAATTTTAATCAGATTTAGGCTAGCAACATTGGAAAAGGTGATCACATGCAGGATGCTAAACCGTGCCTCAGATGCCTAGGATAAACATAATTTTTCAGCAAATTTTCACCTGCTGGCGGAAAATGGTTAATTGTTATGGGGCAGTAGTAGTTAAACCTTTCAGTGTTAATGTTAATCCGAGAAACACTAGATAAAATGCGGAATCTGACGATTTAAGTACGTGAATTTATCCAACATCTTAACCCTAGGGAATTACCAACAAAGACGTTGAATAATTGAGTAGGGATATCATTTTGAATTATGCACATGGCTCTCTAGAGAGTACAGCAATAATGACTAGCTCTGTGCGTTGTTTCCTCAGACATGACATAAAATATTCAATAAAGCTGAAAGTGGAAACGCGTATCTTACAAGGGAAGTTCCCCATCGCAGCTTTAGTGGAAGGATTGTCCAATGAATATCTCATTAGAAACAGAATACAGATCGAGCACAAAATTGGAAACAAGTACATGGAACTATGAGAAGGAGAAGAAAAATATAAACGAAACACTGCAAACGCATGATATGCCACATCCATATGCTGTTCGACTGCATAACACAAGATTCTGGGTTCAAATCCCGTTCCTCAAGAAAATTTTTATTTTATTTTTGTCACAACATTATAAACTGCCCGTCATGGTACTGACGTGTCTTGCTTGTAGGCATATACTATTCTATACATTAGTTACAGAATATGAATTGTGATAAGAACATATTGGTGTTACATGCCAATGTGATTAATAGTGGGTGCAGGTGAAATGTCGCACTGACCGATCACCTATCAAAGCAACAAGTAAACAGGTGGGAACTAAGACACAATAAGGACTCATCTCATTGTAGTCTCAATGTCAAGTATCTGTGGAAAGGGATGATCTCGGATAAAAAACTGCAAATAGTTCGGACCCCACTGGAAGCAGTAAGAAATATCTAAACTAAGGTCAATTGACTAGAGTGTACTAGACTGCTAAAGCTAGTCCCTACACGGAAGTCTACTGTTCGTAACGATGGACGAGAGTGTATTAAATAGAAGAGTTGTAATCCACGGACAATATGAATGCGGCAAATATAGCTCCCGACTTATCTAATAACCTCAATCAGCCCTCAATTAGCTGACAAACGGTTCATAATTTTCTTAAAAAAAAATGCGTCCAGGATGGTCTGAAGCAGGAACTTTCAATATCGCAGTTCAACACCAGAACAACAAGATCACGACACTATTGCTATATGTGTTTCCCCTTCGTACTTGGGATATTCACTGTTTCCGTTTTTCTCTCTTTTCATAAATCCACACATTTTCTTCCCGTTACATGCTTGATCTGTGATCAGTTTATAACGGGATATCTAATGCGCCACACCATCACCAACTCCGAGGGGTTTCGAGGGGTTTACGATGGGGAATTTTCCTTGTAAACAGTAATGATTTATACCTTCTGATTCAATAATCGATTCTTTCACGGATCTTACACTAGCGGTCAAAGTTACTAGGAAGACTATCACTTTCAAGTTTAAGTTATTATCCATTCATGCGGAAAATTCCTCATTAAAAGCACAGTTGTAATTATGTTATTAGAGATATTCAGATTTGAAACGATTATAGCATTGTAATTGAAAGCAAACGACTATTTAGAAACGGAACGTATAAATTTTACACAACATAATCTTTAAGAAAATATCAAGTAGTACGGTGGACAGGTCTTGGACCCAGGAAGTCCACTGTAGTAGTTTGATACACAGAAAACTGCCACGTTGTCGTTGTCCTGTGCGTGAGGCGACAAGTGAGTCCAATTACAATAATGACGGTGTCTGCGGAAAGACGAGACCTACTTCAGTTGGTGTCTGACTCTGGGAGGTTACCACCTGTGATGACATCCTGTTATTTATAAACGCTTTTTGGGTCACACGCAGTCGTGACGTGTGATGTAAGAACTGCGAAAGGTATAATCTAAGAACAAACTTGGTCTTGCAGTTCAACGTAGTGTAACAACAGTGGAGGCGACAGTAATTAATAAACTGAACTCTTCTACCAATATATTTTCGATGACTGATTGCTCCTCTCTTAATGTAAACAAAACTCAAGCCTGCTGGCAGCATGTGTATCAAGATTTTTATCTGTGAGATATTGTGCATATCTATTGGTTTAAAGAACCGGTTTTTGGCTGTTACGCTATCAGGTAAACATAATAAGTTTAAGTTTGAAAGACCTTAAGCTGTAGATACATAACTTTGAAGGGAGACTAGTTGTTTGGTTTACAACTAACCAGAGTAAAATTATTATAATTCAAGTTGTGGTGGGAATTTTCTGACTATAAAATATGTGACAATATAATAAATTACGACATTATTCTCAGAAATATTTAAACAATAGAAATTTACTGAAGAAATTGACCAAAAATTATCTTTTCTTAAATATGTCCAGTGTCTGGAAAAAATAGATGCGTTGTGAATATTTTAAAAAATTTTAACTGGCTAAATTAAACTTGGCAAAAAATATTATTTTAAATAGGTCAAATGTCTGGAAGAAGGAAGTGTGTGACAAAGGTGAAGGAAACATCTCTAAATATATTTTAAAATATTAACGGGCTAAATTAAACTATGGTTACTAGTAAAATAACCCATTAAAATTTATATCAGGTAAGAAGCCAAACAGTTGAGTATAAAATACAACCGACGGAACAGTCAATGAAAAAGTGTATCGACTCAACCCACCATTAAAATCATGAGTATTTTTGCAATAAATTTATTAATGTCTTATGTGTTTCACATTTCGTATTTGTGATGGATGCTACACACTGTTAAGTGCTATATAGTTCGGCAATATTACTTACAACACGGTACCAGACTGGACCAGGTAAGTGACAAAATATAAACAAAGCTGAGTACGTCCTGACAGCAAAGTTGGCAGACATACGCCCCCCCACCCCCAAAAAAAAAAAAAAAAAAAAAAAAAAGGATATGGAATGGCTTGAAAAAATGTTTGTAAATCTGTGACACCAAACTCCTGAAGCCTTCAGGGCCTAGACTCTTGCAAACAGATCAAGGGTGTTTTGACATCCATTTACAATTCTAGTTGGCTCATGAACTAATTGTTCGAAGTAATTCTCAGAAAATTCGTTGAGAACAATTTCGCACGATGTTTTATGCGTACCTCCTGATTGGAATGTATAATTTTGGCAACAGATTCAGGGTAAATTGAAATCGCCGCCTACTGTTATTGTATGAGTCTGGTATGTGTTTACCATTTGACACATGTTTTCTTTGAATCTTTCCGCTATTGTATCGTCAGAGTCAGGAGGCAAAAAATGGAACCAATTATTAACTTCTTACGATTTTCAGGTACTACTTTTACCCATTATAGCTTACAGGAACTATCAACTTCAACTTCGCTACACGAAATAATACTACTTTTGACGGCGACAAACACTCCTCCACCTATTTTGTTTAATCGATCTTCTCTGAACACAGATATTTTGCAAAAACTTCAGCTGAACTTATTAATGTATTATTACGTGTCTTGCCATGGTAATTTGTTCTCTGTTTATTTTATTTTCATGTACCGGTTACGAATGACTATAGCCTGAACGGAACGTGGCGTACATTTGGCGTTCGGACGAGTGACTCCAGCCTGGAAGGAACGCAGCATACGTTTGGCGTTAGGAAATTAGTCACTTGCCCGAAACTTTCATTTGCATATGCCTTCCTGCTTTCTGTATTTGATGATTTTATTAATATAATGAATAGTTGTCATTTCAAGGCAATGGGGCACTGGAAATTATGAAAAACACGTCCTTCTTACACGTAGACAACATGGATATCGAATTTTAGAATTTTTTTATATTCATGGTACGTGAAGTTCATAACGTAAATAACTATAAGAGAAAGCCATTCGACGCAACTCTCTTCGAAGTTTGGCAAGTAGGCGTAAGTATCAATCGTTAAATGAATTGAAATGTCTGTCACTGTAGTTTAGGTGAAGCCGGGCGCCGTGGCTCAGCACGCCTGGACAAAGAACTGAACACCCTCTTAAAAATAAAAAAGAATAAAAAAAAATCTGAGCCAAGAACACATCGAACAACAACGAAAGAACATGATCAGCGACCGTAAGGAATAGAACTACCCATAGGGCAATAAAAAAGTGGCGTTATAACCCTAGGGTCGGTAATTCCAATCGAATACTTAAGCAATTTTAATAGCTAATGTTAATTTTTACGAAAAGTGTACGTATTTCTTTTATTCGTAATTTTCTATATTTTGTAGGTGGTAGTTAATAATAATGATTTCAAACAAAAGAACGTAGGTTCTTTACAGTATTAGCTTCACTTTTTAGAAAGCCATTTCCATAGCTATTAATGGCTTCCAAGAACTTCGCAGGCATCGTTTTCCGTGACGAAAAGGTTTACACCTCGTCTACAAACACATAAAACAAATGACACAATACGTGGAAGTACAGATGCCAAAATGTTCCATATAACTGAATTAGAAAACAAAAAAAAAAAAAAAATCTGACAATGTGGAATCTGAACTACTGACTCCATGGTTGCGAGGCTACAAGGCTACGACTTGAGCTGCACTGATAGATGCTGCAGCTGTTTTAATTATAGGTACTTACGTGTACTTTCCACAAATATAAAAGTCAATTTTCTCGAGAGTTTTTGAAAGTTGTCCGGGTTTGGTTGATTGTTGTTTCAGTTCTAAACGTAACATACCAAAAACACAAAGAAAATATAAAATCCGATATCCATGTGGTCTCCTTGTTAGTACAATGAATTATAATCTAATGTCTGAAACGCCATGTTGGCAGTTAACACCTGCCATCGATGGTACGAGTATTACGGAGTACTCCCGTAGCTGTTCGCTGTAGCGTAAACGGCGGCGCATTAGTTTGAGCTGCACGAACATATTAGACGGTGGTTCGAAACCTGCTGGGAGCGTTGACTCTGCGCACTCGGTCCGGGGGTTGCTGGCGTGGTAGTTCACCGTGCTAGGTCAGAGGGTTCGACTCCCTCTGTAAGGAAAAAACTGAATCAACCACTAAACGATCAAACTAAAACAACACGAACAAACGTCTACAAAGGACCCAAAAAACTGAAGAACCAATGGAAAATGAGGGGAAAAGGGTAGGCTCAACCCCTTCTCTAATAGAAACACTGACCGATATTCGCAAAGAACACCCAGGATGAGCGTGAACAAACGACCGCAAAGCATCGATCTACCTGAAAAACAAAAATGTTTTTAAATAAATAAAAACAAAGAAACACCACTGGCATTTGATTTTCATCTTTCTTCCTAAAAGATTTTCCCACACTTTTGTTAATAAAACACAACTACATTCTCCAAGATTCTGAGCTATTCTCTAAAAAGTGCCTTTGTTGTATTTTGTGAACATGCCATTAAATAAATACCAACAAATGGCAAACATAGACTTGTTTATCATATTTACATGAACTGGGGAAATGTTCAAATGCTTGTAAATCTATCGGATTCAACTCCTGGGTTATTAGTCTGTAGCTTACAAACTACTTAAAATTAGGTAAACTAATCTAAGGACTAACACAAACACCCATGCCCGAGGCGGGACTCGAACCACCGACGGCGAAAGGCTGCGCGCACCGCAGCGCGGCGCCGCAATGCGCACGGCATTGATTGTCGTAAATGACGTAATGATAGTAGTAACTTTCTATATAGCTTAAGTACTAGAGTTATGTGCATATCAGAAATACCATTCCGTTTGTTATTTGGGCTTTAACAGAAAAAACGTAGTCATTCTTTTAAACAGAATGTTCTCCCTTTATTTTAGGGCAGAACAAAGTAAGAAGAAAAAAGTCTGAACCATACAAAAGTTAATAGAATCTACATTAAAAGGATCCACAGAAACCATGCCAAAGACAAAAATTTTATTGGACGCATTGATTGTACTTAATGGCTTTCAATATAATCCATATATAGTGAATAATATTTTAGAAAAAAAAGGAAAGAAGTAATTTGTTGCAATGTACAAGCACTTCCGTTTCACCAAGCAACAACCGTTGCTACAGATACCCAAAACTCCATTTACATATGAAACACAAGTATTAGCACGTTGTTTAGAATATTCATTATTATAGTATCCTCCTAGTTTATGTTCATATGCTTCAGAAGACCATTGTTTAATTCGTTGGTGCGTATTTCACGGCATGTTTATAAAACAGAACAAACGCACAATTTATAGGGAGCACTCTTATATCTTCTCAATTCTAAATATTTCATATCATACTTATGTTTAGTTAATAAGAGTGCCAGAATTCCTTTTAGGAGCCAAGGCGAAAAAAAGGAAACATTATTGGTAGAGGCAGTTTTCGAGTTACCGACCATGTGCATCACGACCAAACACGGTGCCCACTACACTACGGCGAACAAATACGGAGCTTTTCCTTAATTCTAGTACTATTAAAGACAGGTGCTAGCTGCTAATATGCCATTTTAGACATTAAATTTTAATTTATCCTACTAAGAACGAAGTGTTTTTATTATTCAGCGCGCCATCGCATTGAAATGACAAGGCGTGAGTTGTAATAAGAAAATTATAAAATACAGAAAGCAAGAAGGCGTATGCCAGTGAGAGTTCTGGGCGAAGAATGCCACGTGATATTTCCAAACGCCTGGTTAACATAAAATAAAAGGAACAGTGTAAAATCGCTGTTATTTTTGCAAATATCTCTGTAACAATGCGAGTTATGGAAATAACATAAAAGAGCTAAGTTGTTGAGAATTATCTCCTCTACAAGTTCCTTTATTTAATTTTCATGTCAGATGAAAAGTTAAGGCGTTCTTTTCAGTTAAATTTCCTGCTGTTAAAAGGCCATCACAAACGGTCTACCAACATTTTTACCAACATTTTTTGTCCGAAATCTTTAAAAAGCGAAGAATCTAGTCGCTGTCGGCCAGCAATTACGTCTATAAAATTTGGTGCCGATCGGCTGAACGGCGCGACCTGAAAAGTGGGAACACGTTACATACAGACAGACCGACAGACAATGTGAAGTAGCCGTTATATTGGTATTATTTTACGATGCGATTGATCATGACGTCATCAACGTGTCGGAAAACCCGTACACATGATAATATTGTAACATGTCGTATTGAGGTGAGTGATGGCCCTTATCCCGTACAAAATCGTACGCCAGTTGGAGACGGCTCTTTTCATAAGATCTGATTGAAATCTTACACCCATAATTTTGCAAACAGAAGCAAACACTCTTTTTTTTATTATTTTTAGGGGCTTTGAATCTCCCCTTATAGCTACTCCTACACTCTCTAAGTACGCCTTCTTCGGCGAGCCTTCAACGGTTAAACTGAAGAACTGAAGGTGCTGAAAATTTCCTCTAAACGAAGAGAGACAATGTCCCCCGTGACCAGTGAAAGAAAAGATTCGACGAAGAAGGTGTCCTCCAGTGGAAAGAAAAATATTATGTGTGTGTCTTCCCCTCATACAATTCTTTAAAATTGTATCGACGAAAGGAACCATGTGCATTGTATTTTAGTTCATTAAAGAATCTTCAATGAACTAAAATACAATACACATGTCTCCTTCCGTCGAGAGTGTTAATAGTCCTTGTTATCAGAAGGTAGCATGGTGAGCAGAAAGACCGGACTCAATTAGTAGACAACAGCATAAAGAAACATAATCCATAAAAAAAAACGTTCAAGCCTCGCACTAAACACTATTGCTTCAAAGCAAAACAAGATAAAACTGAATCTGTAGTTCTATGATTTTACCAGTTCTTTTCTGTTCCTATTTTAAGTTTTATGAGCACTTTCCTATTCCCATTTCACAAAATTGAAGATAAATGGTGAGATAGCTAGACTATACTTTTAAACGCATACGAGATTCCCACATTGAGAAAGTTCGCAAACGCTTTCTGATACTTCCTATGTTTTCAATGACGTCATGTTCAGTAGATAAAAACACCAAATAGAGACAGGGTGCCGTAATCTGTGTTTCTCGACTTCTGCAAGGCGTTTGATACAGTTCTCCAGAAACATTTAATGAATAAAGCAAGAGCATATGGTCTATCAGACCAGTTGTGTGATTGGATTGAGGAATTCCTAGATAACAGAAAGCAGCGGGTCATTCTCAATGGAGAGATGTCTTCCGAAGTAGGAGTTATGTCAGGTGTGCCACAGGGGAGTGTCGTGGCTCCGTTGCTGTTCATTATACATATAAATGACCTTGCGTATAACATCGGAAGTTCACTGCGGCTTTTTGCGGAAGATGCGGTAGTATATAGAGAGGTTGTAACAATGGAAAATTATATCGAGATGCAGGAGGACCTGCATCGAATTGACGCATGGTGCAGGGAATGGCAATTAAAGCTCAATATAGACAAGTGTAATGTGCTGCGAATACACAGAAAGGAAGATCCTTTATCATTTAGCTACACTATAGCAGGTCAGCAACTGGAAGCAGTTAATTCCATAAACTATCTGGGAGTAGTCATTAGGAGGGATTTAAAATGGAACGACCATATAAAATCAATCGTCGGTAAAGGGAGAATTCTAAGGAAATGCAATCCGAAAACAAAGGAAGAAGGTTACAGTACACTTGTTCGCCCACAGCTTGAATACTGCTCACCGGTGTGGGATCCGTACCAGGTGGGATATGTAGAGGAAGTGGAGAAGATCCAACAGGGAGCAGGGCGCTTCGTTACAGGCTCATTTGGTAATCGTGAAAGCGTTACGGAGATGATCGCTAAATTCCAGTGGAAGACTCTGCAGGAGAGACGCTCTGTCGCTCGGTACGGGCTTTTGTCGAAGTTTCGAGAACTTACCTTTACTGATGAGTCTAGCAGTATATTGCTCCCTCCTACGTATATCTCGCGAAGAGATCATGAGGATAAAATCAGAGAGATTAGAGCCCACAGAGAGGTAAACCGACAATCTTTCTTTCCGCGAACAATACGTGACTGGAATAGGAGGGAGAACCGATAGTGGTACTCAAGATGCCCTCCGCCATACACCACCTGGTGGCTTACAGAGTATGGATGTAGATTTAGATGGTGTCCCAGCGCAGTTGTGTGACGCTCAGATCGCAGAGTTGACGTGACATTGTAAATCTTGATTGAGATTCGTGGGCTCTGATGTAGTAAATTGATAATGCAATATCATTTTTAGGGATGCCGGCAAACTACAAATAACGGCAATCGGACACAACAGATATATCATTCACAAAATTACACAGATGCAATAAAAAATTTTTTCATGCTTAGACACTATACTGAAATGTTAAAAAAAAAATCTGTTCAATTCATCTAATGTGGCACATGATATGCTTAGTTGATAATACGATGATTGGTGCGTTGAAGATGATCATTATATGATCAAATCGATCTACTATGTAGATGTAGATGTAGATCTAGCACGGCGTAAGACGTTGTCGCCAGAAGCCAAACAAAGGGTAGTCGCCCGTTTCGTCGCCGGGCACGGTTGACAGTCCGTGTTGAGGACGCTGTCGGCATAGAAGGCAGTATTGGCAGTCTTCGTGATGAGGGCGAGGATCCGCGTCGCAACTTCCATACGGGCCCCAACTGCTTGCAGGCGAACCAGTGCTCCAGTGCGTGCGGCTGACGGCAGCTGGCGAACTCGCCATTCGCTCGATGGTTGATCCGCCGCATCTGTTCATTGGTGGTGATGATGTGCTTCACCACCTTGTACCAAAAACAGGCCACATCTGGCGAGAGGTAGGGCTCGTGCACGTTGGCGCACACCGTCTTCCACTGAGACCCCGGGAAGCGGACCTCCATTTTATTGGCTGCCGGCCGCCCCCTCATACCTCGATATGTAGCACCTTGACGGTCCGCAGTCGAGGATCGAAATCGCCTGCATCCAGGTAGCTCTTTGGAATATAGAACTCCCGCATATACCGCAAGCGGTACGTGATCGCTGACTGGTAGCTGAGTGCGACTTCCGACGCCGGTCGGTACCTGTTGAACAGCCCGGCCGTCGGACTGGTTGTGTGCGTCTCGATACTGTGGCACGTGCGGTGGACCAGCAGCGCCGCTGCCTTGCTGTCGAAGTGGGTCAGGCTGAGGCCCCAGTAGGGTGCACGTTTCGGAAGAGACCTTTAAATTATCGCCCCTCCTTAGTAACCAGTACACTGCCCTGCCGAGGTCTTTGGGCACTTGGAAAACCTGCGCAAGGTACCAGGCTTTGCTCAGAATAAAAGAATTGATCTGCCTCATAAAAAAAGTTCAAATATTTGTAGAACTTATGGGACTTAACTATGGGGTCATCAGTCCCTAAGCTTACTAACTACTTATGAACTAGCTAAGACTAAGGACGGCACAAATATCCATGCCCGAGGGGGGAAACGAACCCCTGACCGCAGTGGCCGTGCAGACCGTGACTGGAGCGCCTCAGTCGCCTCGGCCACCGCGGACGGCGATCTGTATCACCTTTACCGAGCGAGGTGGCGCAGTGGTAACACACTGGACTCGCATTCGGAAGGATGGTGGTTCAAATCCACCTCCGGCCATCCAGATTTAGGTTTTCCGTGATTTCCCTAGATCAATCCAGGCAAATGCCGGGATGGTTCCTTTGAAAGGGCACGGCCGATTTCCTACCATGTTCTTAACCAAACCTTCCGAGCGTAAGCTCCGTCTCTAATGACCACGCTGTCGACGGGACGTTAAACTCCAAGCTTCCTTCCTATATCACCTTATTTTTAAACAGCAAGCTACATGTCGTATTGAGGTGAGTCATGGCACGTATCTTGAACAAAGTCGTACGCTAGTTGGAGCAACCTGTTTTCATAAGATCTGATTGAAATCTGATACCCAAGATTTTATGTTCATTCTTCACCTGAAACCAAGGGCGCATAAACCCACGGTCGGCTTTGTAGATTGGCAATTAAACAGTCTTACGGGTTGAGTGCATGTTTTCGCGGCGATATCCATTAATGAAATCTTCTCGGGTTATAAGCCGCGTCATGTGGTTTACTGCCCCAGAGCTTTCGACAGAGAACTCCTCTGCCATTGTCAAGTGGATGACTGTCATTTCGCGGCCGCTGCCGGGCTTGAATAGTCGCGCCTCCGCCAGTGACGTCACTGGTGCCCAGTTCCTTGACCATATAAGGCAATGTTTTAGTCGCGCGTACGCCGCGCCAGCTTCAACTCCGCAACTACGAGATCCCAAGCCGTACTGAGCTGCAAACGGCCGTCTTTATTGAGGGTGTTTTCTGAAATTCTAATCTCTACTGCCTCGTTTATTACGCTGTCCCAGAAGCTGTTGGTCCGTTTAATGATAGAAGTCTCGTCGAAAGCAATTCGGTGTCCGTTTTCTAAAGCATGTTCCACCACAGCTGATTTTTCGGGATAGCGTAATCGAAAGCACCGCTCGTGTTCTACGCGTCGCTGTTCAATAGTGCGAACAGTCTGGCCGACATAAAACTGCCCACACTCACACGGAATTTTATAAATGCTTGGTGTTCTGAGACCTACATCATCTTTCACAGGCTTCATTAATTGTCGGATCTTTGCTGGACGCCTGAAGATTGTGTCAATTTTATGTCTCTTCAGGAGCCGGCTAATTTTCCCTGTTGTGGAGCCACAAAACGGCAAAAATGCGGTCTTCCATCGGGCTTACAACGGACAATAACGTCCAGGAATGGCAAGGAACCGTCCTTCTCTACTTCCATCCTGAATTTAATGTGGCCATAGATACTGTTGATGTGATCCAGGAACTCTTCTAGTTTTTTCTGTCCATGAGACCAGATGACGAAGGTATCGTCGACGTAACGATAAAAGCAGCTAGGCTTTGCAGGAGCCGTGTCCAAGGCAATTTATTCGAAATGCTCCATGAAGAGGTTGGCTACAACTGGAGCTAAAGGGCTTACCATCGCAACTCCGTTTGTCTGGTTAAAATAATCTCCACCATATAAGAAATATGATGACTTCAGTGTGTACTTAAATAAATCTACGATGGTATCGTCAAACAACTGGGCCAGTAAGTCAATAGAGTCTGTGATGGGAACAGACGTGAAAAGGGAGACCATATCGAAGCTAACCATAATATCTTCTTCCCTTAGGCGCCGTCCTTTAATTCGGACGATGAAATCTGTCGTATTCTTTATATGGTGTTCACAGTGTCCAACGTGAGTGGAGAGGAGTGTGGCAAGTCTATAGGTAGGAGAGCCGATGGTACACACTATTGGCCTTAACGGCGTATCCTTCTTGTGCACCTTTGACCGACCGTAAAAAGTAGGTGGTCTTGGAGCCTGAGGAAGGAGGTTCTTTTATTATACTCTTCCAGACAGGATCTTTTCAGAAGTTCTGACGTCTTCCTCACAATTCTGGATGTTGGGTCTCGAGGCAGCTTCTGGTACGTATCTTCTTCCAAAATCTGTCGATTTTTCCATCATAATCGGCTCGTTCCATCAGGACGGTAGCATTGCCCTTATAAACTGGCAAGACGTCAGAACTTCTGAAAAGATCGTCTCTGGAAGAGAGTACATTTAATGGATATCGTCGCGAAACCATGCACTCTTCCCGTAAGACTGTTTACCTGCCAATCTACAAAGCCGATCGTGGGTTTATGCGCCCTTGGTTACAGGTGAAGAAAGAACATAAAATCCTGGGTATAAGATTTCAATCAGATCTTATGAAAACAGGTGGCTCCAACTAGCGTACAACTTTGTACAAGATACGTGCCACGACTCACCTCAATACGACGTGTTGCTTGCTGTTGAAAAGTAAGGTGATATAGATCAATTCTTTTATTCTGAGCAAAACCTGGTACGTTGCGCAGGTTTCCCAAGTGCCCAAAGACTTCGGCAGGGTAGTGTACTGGTTACTGTGGAGGGGCAATACCTTGAAGGTCTCTTCCGAAACGTGCACCCTACTGGGGCCTCAGCCTGACCCACTTCGACAGCAAGGCAGCGGCGCTGCTGGTCCACCGCACGTGCCACACTATCGAGACGCACACGACCAGTCCGACGGCCGGGCTGTTCAACAGGTACCGACCGGCGTCGGAAGTCGCACTCAGCGACCAGTCGGCGATCACGTACCGCTTGCGGTATATGCGGGAGTTAGTCTTACGGTTTGTCATCGCCGCATCCGACGCCAGTTTGTACCTCGTGAGCACATGTTGGATAGGATCTAGATCGACGGGTGAAAACACCATAATGCGGATGTCGTCCACATAGGCTCAACATACTTGTTTTGTTTGTACGATAACGAGTCTTACACAAGACCTGTGCAATTCGCGCAAAAGTCGATCTAACCCTGTTTCGCAGAACATTTGATTAAAATTGAGAATGGTAAAAAGCCATTTATTCAGACACGGGACGTAGATCCATTGAACAGGTTAAAAAGCATTTCAAACATTTTGTTCCAAATCAAAATTTTTGCATCACTCGCCCAAAATATACAGGGTGTTTCACTAAGTGTGTTTTCCTCTGTAACTTATAAAATAATAGGTGACGAGAAATTTTAATGCGGTAGGTCAGCGCAAGAAATGTTACACTTTCTGCGGAGCTATGAACATAGTTTATTGTATCATTTTCCAAAGCGTTACAGCACAAAGATATAATTTTTTAATGGAACAATAGGTTTCTCTATAGTGCATTGGGTTGTTTTAAACCAGCTGCGTCCAAATCAATTTAAACTACATTCCTATCACTGTTAGTTTGGGAGCTACAACCCTTCAAAGTTTAGGGGGCGGAGGCTACGGCAGCGTAGCTGACTGGCTGGTGGTCATGAGACAGTGGGCCGTGCCCCAGGGCATAGCCACTCGGCCAGTCAGCTACGCTATCGCTGCCTCCGTCCCTGGAACTTTGAAGGGTTGTTGTTCCCAAACTGTGATAGGAATGTAGTTTAAATTGATTTGGACGCAGCTGGTTTAAACGAATCCAATACACGATAGAAAAAACTATTGTTCCATTTACAAATTATATTTTTGTGGTGTAACTCTTTGGAAAATGATACAATAAATTATGTCATAGCTCCGCAGAAAGTGTAACATTTCTTGTGTTGACCAACCGCATTAAAATTTTCCGTCACCTGTTATTTTATAAGTTACAGAGGCAAACACACTTAGTGAAACACCCTGTATGTGGCTAATCCTATCAAAAGCCGGGGCAAAATCTAGCGATAAGATACCAAAAGTTCGTTTCATTTCCGTTGCATAAGTAATTGTATCTCTCTAAGGGAAGGCGCCATCAAAAATCGTCCTGTTTGGTACTGCACAGTTCTGGAAGCCACTGATAATCTTACACATGACGACCTTCAATCTCGTTGCCTCACATTTTGTAAATAGTTTGTAATATGCGTTGAGGAAAGTAATCGGTCGAAGATTAGAAATTTTACTGTTTACCCTGGTTTTTGGCGCGAGACTAATAACTCCTGCTAGAAAGGAACCGTAATCCCATTAAGAATTTCATTTAAAACGGCGGTTATCGTAGTGCCAAACAAGTCCAAAAGGTTAAATAAAACTCTGGAGGCAAACTATTCGCCCCTGGCGACTTATTTTTGGAATACACTTTGAATACATCCGGGATCTCGTCGGCAGAGAATGGCAATATTGTCTCTAAATTCATTTCCTTTATAGAGCCCCTCTATATATTCTTTCTATCTTTCCCTTCTTTGCTGAGAACTGATCTGAATCTTGATATGTCTCTTTCATTTTCCTGTACGCAGTTTCTATTTTCCCCCTATTTATACATTCTCCTACAGACTTGTATTTGCCTTCTAGCCACTACTGCTTAGTCGTCTGGACTCCATTTTGCCTGGTTTATTTACTGAATTTTTGTATTTCCTTCTTTCATCGATGAAGTTTAGTGTTTTTTTTTTTTTTTTTTTTTTTTTTTTTTTTTTGTGATATCCAAGCATTTTTTGTAGTGCTTGCCTTCCTACCTACATTTTCCTATACTGCCTTCACTATTTCATATATCAATGCTACCAATTCATCTTCTACTGTTTTCTTTCCCACTGTTTCCGTCAACTGTTGTCTAAACATCCCTTTGAAATTTCCTAGGAGTTCAGGTTGATTCAGTTTATCAAGGTCCCATCTCCTTCTTTGACTACCTTTCTACAGCTTTTTCAGTTTCAGCCTACAATTCAGTACCAGTAACAAATGATCACAATGTACATCTTCCCCTGGGTATGTCTTACAGTTTAAAACCTGGTTCCGAAATCTATGTCTTACCATCATAAAATCTAACTGGTACCTCCCGGTGTCTCCTAGTCTCTTCAATGTATACAACCTTCTTTCTTGATTCTTGAAGTAGGTGTTTGTTGTAACTAAATTATGGTCCATGCAAAATTCTACAAGGCAGTTTCTTCTTTCATTTCCTTTTCCCAGTCAATATTTACCTACTGTCTTCCATTCCTTTCCTTTTCCTCCTACCGAATTCCAGCCTCCCATAACATTTAAGTTTTCCTCGCCCTTAATTGTCTGAATAATTTCCTTTACCTCCTCATACATTTCATCGATCTCTTCATCATCTGCAGAGATAGTTGGCATATAAACCTGTACTACTATAGTCGGTATTGGCTTCGTATCTATCTTGACTACGATGATACAATCACTGCGCTGCTATATAGTAGTTTACCCCCATTCCTATTTTCTTGTTCATTATCAGTCCTACTCCTGTAATACCCCAACTGATTTTGTATATATAATCTTGTAGTCATCTGTTCCTCTTTCCACCGAACTTCACTAACCCCCACTATGCCTAATTTCAACCCATCCATTTCCCTTTTAAGTTTTCTAATCTCCCAACCCGATTAAGGGATCTAACATTCCACGCTCCGATCCGTAAAATTCCATTGTTGTCTTTCCTGATGACGACATCTTCCTGAGTACTCCCCGCCTGGAGATCCGAATGAGGGACTATTTTACCTCCGGAATATTTTACCCGATAGAATGCCATCAGCATATGTTCATACAGTAGAGCTGCATGTCCTCGGGAAAAGTAACGGCTGTAGTTTCCCCTTGCTTTCAGCCGTTCGCAGTAACTGTGGCAAATCCACATTAGCTGATGTTACAAGGCCAGCTCAGTCAATCATCCAGACTGTTTCCCCTGCAACTACTGAAAAGGCTGCTGCCCCTATTCAGGAACCACATACCACATGTATGTCTGGCCTGTGCACAGATACCCTTCCGCTGTGATTGCACCTAGAATACGGCTGTCTGTATCGTAGAGGCACGCAAGCCATACACCTCGGCTGTGTCTTTGGTTCATGGGCGTGGTTGTTTTCATTATTTAGTCTTTAAAATCTCGACTGTACTCATTCCACACATCAGAGAAGTTCTCCACAGTTGCAGTAAAAGTGTGGTATCTTCCTTTTTCCATTCTAGTTTCTTCTCTAATTCTGATATTTGTTGACAAATGGTGTGGGATGATTGTATGAAAACATCTCGGCCATAGTTACAGTACACTATGTGTGTCTTGCAATCGACGTACATACAATAACATTTTATTTCAGCTTGCAGTTAATAGAATGAATACTAAAAGCTGCAAGTAGCTTGCAGAAGCTCTTCACTCTCAAAGTCGGATATTGCGGGAAGAAACTTGAGTTAGAAATTTGAACAGCCACAAGTCGACTTGTTTAGGTGTTAATACTCCCAAGCAGCTCGCCAGGTTCTTATCCCCAAGACAATTGATGCAATAACTTGCTACTGTAAACTCAGGTTCAAGTTTTATTCTGATCTAGGGAAAATTTTGCACACTTAACCTTCAGAACAAGAGAAACATGGTCGTCTAACTAACATTGCATTTGGTTCACCGCGGAGGGAACCTTACAACAACCATAGACACAACTCATCACTACAAATGTCGACATATATAGTTTGTCACAGATGATGGATGGTTTGGACAGAGGTGGCGAAGGAAAAGTTCGAGAGAGACGCTGGGAGGGGATTCGCGAAGGAAGAAGTTGGTGGAGGGTAGAGAGAGGTGTATGAGGAGATCAAAAACTACAGAAGGGAGGTGAGGAAATGGACGGAGTGAGACGGAAAAATGAGGAGATGTACAGAGAGAGCGAGGGACAAAGAGAGGTTTGCGGGGATGGTAGGATACGGATAGCGTCTGAAGGAAACAGGTGCACAGAGACATTAAATAGGGAAGAAGTGAGAAACTAACTTTTGACTGGAATTAGTATGTTTAATCGTGGTGGGGACGCCGAGAAATCTAAGGAACCTTGCTGTCGAGCGCACATTTGTTCGCCGTCGGAGGTTCGACTCCTCTCTATGGCATGCGTGTGTGTGTGTGTGTGTGTGTGTGTGTGTGTGTGTGTGGTGTGTGTGTGTGTGTGTGTCTGTGTGTGTGTGTCTGTGTGTGTGTGTGTGTGTTGTCCTTAAGATAAGTTGCTTTAAGTAGTCTGTAAGCCTAGGGACTGGTAACTACTACAGATAAGTCCCTTAGATTCACAGACATTTTAACATGTGAAATAAGTTTTCAACTAGTGTGATGCAGAAAGTAAAATTTTGTTCAACGTTTGTAAGCTATACTGTATAAGTTTATCCGCTATTTTTTTATATCTCTTACATCTTATCTAACAACCAAGCGACAAATGTCATCTCTCTAGCTTAAACCCGCGGCTCCACTCGCGTGTTGGTAGATCAAATCACACGTTAAAAACCATCGTTTCGGAGAATCCAATCACAAAATTAAATGATTGTAATATTATCACAGTTCGATCACTTGGTGCAATCCGCGAAACGTCAACTCGATGTCTTTTAAAGGGATATATTAAAAGAAATTTATCTTTTGCTGCTTTATTTATTTATTATTATATTTCCTTAATCGTATGCTTATCCTTACAGAGAAAGAGTTGAAGACATTACAGCACACATAGACCACAAAGATATGGTCCGTGGCATCACGTTTCGCTGTATGTAACCTCCTTGCTACAGAGTCGCAAACATCATCGCTGGCCTTCAGTCCGATTTTTTTTAATAATTTGACGACTTTCAACCACCATATCTTCCACCCCCTTATAGCTATCGGCATGGAACTGTTATGGTGTACAAAGGGAGACTTCGGACAACAATTATACACACGCTTTCTGTAGTTTTCGCTGCAAAGCGAAATATTAACACACACACACGCGCGTAGAATTTTATATAGACCGATAACTTTCCACCCCAATATACTCAACCCTTTTATCATTATCAACCCTCAAGCAACAATGCAACCAATAAAACTATTTACAAAGCGTAAATATAATTTTCAAAGAGTAAGTATTGTTCCGCTTTTCGCGTTATATTCTTCAAATTACTAAATATCTATCAGATCGCTATAAAGTCATGCCTAAAACCTTCCTCAATTATAAATTAGTAACCGTTAAAATATTCAAGGTTCTGCGTCTTGTCGTTCGGACGTGATAAGCGTACACCGAACAGACATTCACATTAATATATATAGATAAATAGGTATCCGATCGCCCTAAAACCATGCCTAAAGCCTTCCCCGGGTAGACATTAGTAACTGTACAAATTTTCAGCTCTTTATGTCTTGTGGTTCATATGTGATAAACGTACACCGAACAGACATTCACATTTATATATTAATAAAGATACGTGTATCCACTATTTTTATATATATAATTCAGAAATAGCCATAACTAACCTATAAACATTTCCATAAGCCCTATGCAGTTCCATAAATTCATCTAAGACGACAGGTGTTTTCCAAAATTGGAGTAGCTTGCCCAGGATAGGTATGGTATGCGGTCTGGGAATGGTAGTGCGCCGTCTGCTGACCCACAAGTGGAAAGCGGCAGCTAACAGCTCGCTCACAACGCAGGCCAGGAGGGCACACGTTGATATCTGTCTGCCCGCAAGCGCAGGGTCAACTACAGCGATAAGCGGTTTTAAGCTGCAGTCGTCATTCTAGATAATCCAGTTCACCCTGAGCAGAACCGGTTGACTAATAATAACTTCGGAATACCAGCTGGAATAAATGATAACCCTTAATGACTAGCAGTTACCTTTTCTTATGGAGCCAGATTATCTAATAACACTATTATTGCGTCGTAAGTAAACGACCTCGGTAGTAATACTATTCAGCGCTACCCATCCTCCTCCGAGTCGTTGGAGCGCTAGCCACATCAAAGTTATTTAATCACTCAAGGTCGCTGGCCGAGCGCCAAGCGCGACGGACTCTACTTACGTAATCAATAATGATGCATAATATAAATTCATCATGTCCCTCCCTCTCTAACCACCCAATTTAACCTTAATCCTTGAGCCTTCGGTTCTTTATGCACATTAATGGTTCACGACTAATGCAACAGTTTTGTATCTGTATACTTCAATTTTGTTAATGTTATGTTCTTCTGTCCGAAATGTTTCATTGTGCTTTATTTGACTGAGAGAGGTTGGGGGGGGGGGGCTGCACATACTTTATTAAATCAAATCATCTTTATCTTAGAACACACTTTAAACCCATTATACCAGATGGCGACTGACTCCATTTCATTAATATTGTGGCGATTCATTGTTCTGATAACAAAGGGCACGTTTTTTGCCAGACATAATTTACCATAAACCATATTCAATAACATTAAAAGTACGCTAAGATATAATATCTCTGCGGTTGGCACTCTTTTAAAAAGCAAAGCTTTCACGGTACCACCATTACAACGAAGAACAGCAACAGTTCACCATCCCTTCCCGTGTTGAGCAACCGTATCCTTGCTGAATATAGCGAAATACTATAACTAAATCAGATAAAACACGAAATATTCCTTCTTCCAAGTCAGTAAAACGAGCGTGTTCACAACAAAGTGTAAGAATCATTTACAAGCACAGAACACAACAAAAAGTCAAGGTAAGAGAATTTTAATAATAAGTTTATGAAGACTATTCTCGTCATATATATTTGCTATCTATCGTCCTGAAATATTTTTTTGTAATATTATAATTTTTTGGCCCTGTATGTTTCTCCATGTTTGTGGGGACGCCATGAGGAGATGTTGTGCTGAACAGATAGACGATATGTAGAGTCCAGAAATTTTGCTATTGAGATTGGAAATAGTTGATAACGTACAACTAAATTAATAAACCAGCTTAGAAATAATAAATACGGTTTTTCACAGTTATTAACCAAGAACATCTATCATTGCTTTTGAAGATTCAACGAGGTTAGAAGCGGTTACTAAGTCAGGATTCCAAAGGCTACAACGGCAAAACAATAAAGCGCAGTAACTTTATTATCGTTTTGAGTCTAATTACACTTACCGTTCTGGCTCAGCTTTCCGTACAGAGAGTTCTCAGCGATCTAAAAGTTGTGTTTTTTACTGCTGGGAATGTTATCGAAAACCAGATGTATAAGGGTTACAATTTGGAGGTAGACACGTGGAAGGCACGTCTCATCACACCTCACAGAATTCAGTCATCATCCATTTTATTGCATATTTTCCTGCTTCTTTGAACTGCAAACTTGACTGCTGAATTCAAAGCACACTCAAGAAGGTCAACTTATCGGCCTTGAAAACCTACATCTACCTGTCGTGACGATTATTGTGGCTTACAAGGTAATAGGTAATGCCTAGTTACACGAGAATGATACAGATTTATCGTGTGAAATTATTTGTTGGGGATATAAGGTAAGAATTATAAATGATTTTAACTTACAGTGGTCGCCCAACAACTAAATTTTTCAGCTTCAGAAAAGTCAAATTACTGGCTCTTTCATTGTGACTTTTCCCAGCCTGCAACCAGAAATAACTGTTCTGAACGTCATATACATGGGAACGTCTTTGCACAGTAAACATAGCGCAGTCATATACTAGTGTTTACAAATCATGTTTCAGTGTACAAATCTAGTGAACCTTTAGCAGATTACATTTTTATCTGTCTTATCTGAAACAATGCATATTACTGTTAATGGAAAGTCCAGGTGGGAATTAATAATATAGTAATAATGACAGTTTACAATTCATCGCAAAGACGTAGCGACGAGCTGCGAGAGGCATATACAAAAGACACCCACATTCAACACTTACAGCTATCGGTCATGGTCTTCTTCAGAAAACACAACATTCACGCAGTCACACAGGCTTCCACACTACGAATTGTGAGGTAGCTCGCCGTGACGGTTGTATGACTGTGACGTGTGCCTGTGTGAATGTTCTATTTTCTGAACAAGTCCATGGCAGATAGCTGTAAGTATTGTATATGGGTGTCTCATGTATATTTAAAATGTAAACTTTCACGGCCAAAAATGTCAATATTACTAAAAATTTTAGGGCTATTATGGCGTGGTCTTATGGGTTTAATATTCAAATCCAACGTTTCGTCCTCAGACATAAGAAGAGCGTATAATTGAAAACGATGAAAAGGTTCCTGTGAAATTTAAAGTCTTCCTGCCTTTTATTAAGGACGTCAGTGACCGTATCGGTAAAATTTTGACGAAAAGAAATATTGCCGTTATTTACAAACCTACGCGGAAGATACAGGATCACCTGAAATCGGCGAAGAATGCACGCAAACTGCTGGAAAAAGGAGCAATTTATAGGATTCCGTATAGCTTATAACGCCATTGCCCAATTTTGACCATTTTTTGATAATAATATTTCAATTTTTATGCTATGTTAGATACTAAATTTCATTCATGTTACAGTCGATTCCACTATTGTATGGTATGTGATGTCTGTACTTCATGTGCTTTGTACATTTTATGAATATCTATATCATGTTTATTTTTGCATAATATTTTTGTAATTTTAATTGTTTCGGTAATGTCAATTTTATTTTTGTATCGTTTTATGTATGCCAATATTATGTAAATTTGTAATATCTCACGACCAGCATGATTACTAAAAGGTGTAGTGATTCCAATGTGAACGGAATTCCATTGTAAATGAGAAGGTGGTGTTGGTGCGCAACTAACGGAGAGAGAGTAGTCAGTCGAAGGTTGGCATTCACAGCAGTCAGTCTGTGGTGGGCGCTCACATCAGTTGTGAATCTAAGGGCACAGCAGCAAGACGTAGTGGCAGACTTGTGCTACTGTAGTCTGCCTAAATATTTGTTTTACTTGAGGCATAAGACCAATCTACGTACAATGGCCTCGGTGAACGTGCTGATGCAATGGTAAAACTTGTACTGTCTGCATATGGAGCTAGATAAAAGCTACTGGAAACCGCTGTTACAATGTCGGCCCACAAAGATGAAATCTGAGCTGTATACGCTGCGCCGCCACCTCGCCACTACTCCGCATTAATATCAGGTCACAACATTTACTGTTACTGTTTATAAACTGGTCGTTGAGAGATTTAACTTGTGTTTTGAATGTTTTTCAATAGAGGTTACATTTCTGTTAAAAGTAGTGTGTACGTAACCCTAATTTATCCCAAGTCACATAACCTAATAGGGATCCTCTCCTGTAAACAATTATTAACAGAGTCATCCTATTTTTTCCCTATAAGCAGCAATCAGTTTTTATAATGTAAATTTTTTGGAGAATCTTCTTAGTACAATATACAGTGCTGCAACTATAAATTTCATTGCTCTTGCACAATAGTATTGGTAGGAATAAATTACTGTTTTGCCACATAACTAATTTAAATCATTTCATATAATTGAAATAGTTCAGACACGAACTTCTATGTTCCTATAAATTGTCAGTACAGTTTGAGTGACCTCATTCTAGATTCCAGACTAGCAGATTTAATTGATGAATCTATTCAGCATAGTGTTAATTAAAAACAGTTAGTTGTAAAGGAATCATTAGTTTCATGGTAGGGAGAAAGATTTCATTATTTTCAACAAAGTGATACACACTAGTCAGTGTTCTTTTAGTAGATTTTTGAACAGAGGTCCTAATCATAACCAATTTCTCACTTATTTACAAAGAACATTAAGAACAGCACTGACCATAACATCAGTAAATTTTTATTATTTTTAACACTAATTATAAGCCTTTCAGTAGCTTTGTTTCTGAGGGCCACTTTCACTGCAATAGTGCATTCCGCGCTATATTATATAGTAACAGAAAGTAACTTATGAGGTGAATCTTACCGTTACAATAATTTAAATAATTACTGCTTTCATTTAAATCTTTATTACTTTTTTGATTGGTATTTTTTTTATCTCTTTTTAAACTGGTGATAAAGTTTTTTCCACCCAATATTTATTCTACACCAAACTTCTAAATTTATCTGCATTCTTAATTTATCACTGCTTGGTATTCTTATGCCTCATTAGGCTGGCGACCGTGTATAAATTTTTATTAATGAAACATTTTCTTAATAATTTTTAATTAGCACAACAATAGTATTGCAAGATTACCTAAGTTAATTTTTGTTTCATAGTAATCAGACTCCTTTTACTGCTATAAACTACACCTATTTCAAACATAGTTATCGCTTTCCACAATTTATTTCGTGTTTGGATAAATCTTTGGGGAGTTTCGGTCCAAGTCTTGTCCTTAGGCTAGGACTGGTGTCACTAATAGTGGCCCATGAGTGTTCGAGTAGTCGCGGTTGTCACACATGGCGACCGTGAAAGGACAGTAAACGAATAGAGAATGCGAAATTTTGAATTTCACGTAATTCGACCTAGTAAATTCGCGTAAAATAGGAAAAGAATAAAAAATGCGAACCGAACACGAATCGGTTTTAGAGCATAAAAGTGTTTCTTAAATGTGTTGCATAAAAGGAAGTAAAGTATAATTTCCTATAAATAATCTAAAATGGATTAGAAAGATTTTAGTTGCCAGAACGTTCTAGACCGCGAAGTAATGGGGGCAGGCAGGCAGGACGCGGCAAGCCTTGAGAGCGAGCGACAGGTGGTCTCGCAGTGCAGCCACATGCAGTAGGCGCACACACACAACAGACGAACGAAACTATGCAAGTTTACGAAAGACAACTACGATCAATATAAAAACCGAAGTTAAAGAAGAAATGTTAGTTGATGAGATAGTGGATATGAAAATGCATCTTTTGACATGTCCCGCCCTCGTCCTTACAAAAGTGATACAGGCGAATTTTTTGGTACCAAATATAACATAGACAGCATTCCCAACCTCGAAGAAGAAAAATCTTTGAGTCTCAAAGACATGTTCCGATTATTAATAAAGCAGAATAATAAACTTAGTTCTGAAATATCTAACATGGATTCGAAATTGGAATCTAAAATCGGAAGTTTGGATTCGAAAATGGAATCTAGAATTAAAAGTTTGGCATATGAAGTAAGTAGTTTGGATTTGAAAATAAATGCTACGATTAAAGATTTGGATGCAAATCTTAATCATCAAATTTCTGAGTTAAAAATTCAAGGCACAGGTATTCAAAATGAACTCGGAAAAGTTAATCAAAAAGTGATTTCTCTGAACAATACTGTTGCAAATATGCAAACAGAAATGGGTACTTTAAATAACGACGTAGAATTAGTCCAAGGACAGGTGAGAGACGTCAGCGACAGGTTTGATGGCGAAATAATTAAAATGCAGGACAAGGTCGAACCGGTAGTCATAAATAAAATTGACGAAAAAGTATTCGGTTTGAAAACAGAAATCCTTAACTCCTGTAATGATGAAATATCCAAAGAAATATCTGATGTTGTCAAATGCGAAAACGACACTTCAAAAGTGCAGGACAAAATTTCCAATTTGGAATAGAAAATGAACACACAACCTGCCTGTATTGTAGAGAAAATCAATGCATTTAAAGTACTCGAAAATGAAGAAAAATTTGATCCAGCCAAGAAACACAACGGTTGGCATTCGATGGAATTTTTACGTAATTGTGAACGTATTTTGACTGATGAATAGTCAAAAGTGCAGGACAAAATTTCCAATTTGGAATAGAAAATGAACACACAACCTGCCTGTATTGTAGAGAAAATCAACGCATTTAAAGTACTCGAAAATGAAGAAAAATTTGATCCAGCCAAGAAACACAACGGTTGGCATTCGATGGAATTTTTACGTAATTGTGAACGTATTTTGACTGATGAATAGTCAGACAAGGAAAAGATTAATGCTGTTATCACCGCAATAAAGTTGGGCATTGAGTTTAGACATTGACAGTATGTCATATTCTGAATTTAAAAGTAAATTTACCGAAGAATTCTGGTCAAAACAAAAACAAGAGAGCCTTTGGCGAGAATTTACGATGACCATATTGAATGAGGTTAAAGGCAGAGTTCCTCTTAAAGCATTCTGCGAGAGATGGTATAAAAAACTAATTCATCTCCGTGGAAGAAGAAAGTTTAGTGAAATTATCAGGGAAATGTGTAAAAAAACTTACCAGAGAATCAAGTAGATTTCGTGGAAGTAGTCATCGAAACTTCCAAGAATTCCTTAAAAAAGAGGAAGACGAAGATAATTGGCGCAGTAGCCACAAGGGCAGCCATTATCAAAACCAAAACGATAATCGTAATGACGAGTACGATAATAGTAACCGAGTTAACGTAAATATCATTCAACGTGGCAGAGGAAGAGGCCGCGGCAACGGTTTCAGACGGGGCCGAGGTCTTGTGTTCAGAACCCACGAATCACCGACGGATCAACAGTCGGAAAACTAAGTAACGCGTACGTCGAGGGTCGGACAAACGCGCATAACTAGCATAGACGCAATCAGGGCCGGCGCAAGGCACGTGCGAAACGTGTGGCCGCACGGGGCGGCACTTTTCGAGGGGCGGCAAATCTGACTCCCCCTTTTTTCTAATTTATATATAGCACAAACTCAACATTCATGCCCAAAAGGGGATTCGAAACCAAACCTCAGACGGAGTGACTTTAGGAATTTTGGCATGGCGCTTCGAGTACCTACCGGTCGTCCCTGTTGAACAAGGGCAGGGAGGAGGGCTGATTTCTTCCTCGCCACTGTGGCAGCACCGTCGTGTTTACGCCGGAGGAGCAGAGAGGGGGAGCAGTCTGGGGTGTACGACAACGGCAGTATTCTTATGAGTGGAGCGCTGCCAGCCTGCTACGCGCCGTGCGTTTACTCACAGCTAATTTTGCAGAGGACGATATCAAACTTGGAAATTCGGATGCAATGTTCGATACTGCGATTATGTGTTAAGCCTGAAGTAGTTTTGCTAAACCGCTCAATAGCAGTTTGCGAGTGTTTTATTCTTCCCATATTATGGAAAAAAATCGTTGAACATTACTACAGTCAAACTTCTCCAACACCTACAATGGGTAGAAGTATTCCGAATGGGTAAATACGCTGCGAGTAATTACTAGGTATAAAGATATTGGTAGTAAGCCTAACATAAGTTGGGTTTCGACGTATTTTTCAAAATTTTTGCTATCCGTTTCTGAGTGATAGTCAGACATTTGATTTTGAGCCACGAAACACCTCTCTCCACCTGCATGAACAATTAAACTCTGACCGGCACTTTTGTTTGACAATACTACTCGCACACTATCATTTTGGGAACATTTATTTACTGTATACTGTTTTCCGTTGAATACATTATCTGTTCATAACAATTGAAAAATGCCGAGCGGTATTAGCAGAGCAATCTAGGCGCTGCAGTCAGGGACTGTGCGGCCGGTTGATTAGTGTGTAAGCCTAGGGACTGATGACCTTAGCAGTAAAGTCCCATAAGATTTCACACTCATTTGGACGTTTTTGTAAGTTCACAAGGCTTATTAAAATTAGCTAGATTTCTTCAGTTAGGTTTGACTCCATTTTTGAGCCGGTGCCCAACGACTGTTTTGTACAAATCTGTAGAGAATGTTACCACCTGGCCGCGGTGGCCGAGGGGACTGAGGCGCTTCAGTCACGGTCTACACGGCCACTACGGTCGGGGGTTCGAATACCCCCTCGGGCATGAATATTTGTGCCGACCTTAGTTGTAGGTAGTTCATAAGTAGTTTGTAAGTTTAGGGACTGATGACCCCATAGTTAAGTGCCATAAGCTTAACAAACATTTGAACATTTTGAACGTCACCAATCAGTCGCAATTTTTATGTTTATTTTCCAGATCTACATAGATTTAGGCCACAGTGTGGCTATTCTCAATGCTCTAAGTTATGTTTACGTCTATACTGTCATGCTAAACGTAACTGTCAAGATGGCGGTTTAGATGTAAGTACGTGTTACTGAGATTATTTAAACAGATCTGTAGGAAATGTCAGAAATAAAATTCCCCAAACGGTATGTGAAATAATAATAGTAATAATAATAATAATAATAAAATGGGGGCGGCAATTTAGCAGCTCGCACGGGGCGGCACTTGGGCATGCGCCGGCCCTGGACGCAATAAGTATAATAACAAAATCCGATTCGCAAAACTAAATCAGGAGTGTCGTGATAGGTAATGCCGCTGCGGCAGTAGCTTAGGAGGCAGCGAGCAGACAACAGATGTTGCGGGAGTGGAATCCCCACCCGCCGGCAAGTCTAACAGAGCACGGGAGCGTGAGAAAGTGTACGCGCAGCTGATTAAAGAATGGGCTACAGATGTAGGTCAATATACTGACCTGAATAAAGCTAGCAATATCAAGGGCAATGAACCGACCGCTGAAATAAACTGTATGTCGGAAGAAGAATACGACTCAAATCAGGCTGCACTATGCGAGAGGAATAGTGTCGTAGGGAATAGTAGTCCCGAAAAAGAGCAAGTAGAGGCTCCGGAAATTCAGAAATGGCGAGCACAAATGTATAATTTGTACTCAGGCCTATCTACGTGTAGATGGGAAGACTAAGCGGGATTACGGAATCCGACCTATCTCCGGCAAAGAGTACAGAGAATATGAAGAACTTGTAAATCAAATTGTTGAGGTACATTCATAATTAGAAACTACGTTGGACACTGTAGAGGATAAACTGGAAGGAAATTTATTATCTGTAGTAGAAAAATTGGAGAAAATAGATTCTCAATTTGTTGAAATTGAACAGGAAGTGAGAAAGGTAGAAGATGACACGTTTAGTGTATGGTTTGGGGCTAGCAATGTTTCTGTGGATAACTGTACAGAATTTAATTACTTTGAACTTAATGATAATGGCAATCTTTAAGACAACATAAATAACCTATGTGTCAGGCATTGTGGTCAAATATTGAGGATACAGGTAATGTGGTAAATAGTTTGTTTGAAATAAATGATAGTCCTGACAGTACAGGAAACAATAGTAATGAGAGTAGTGAAGAATCTTGGTAAGAGAAAGTTCAGGTATGTGAATCTATTTTTGATGATGATGGTGAATTAGTTATTAAGACAGAAGTGGAAAGAATCAGGAAGAGAATTAAGAGTTAGAGCTAGAAAATAGTATGGAAGTAGAAGCAGACCATAATGTGTGTCACTTGACTCTAGCTTCTAATATATGGTCTGAAATGAATGGCTGCTTATCCAGAAGAAACATTAATGATCTATTGCATGAAAAAGAAGCAGTAGTAAGTACTGATAAGGTGTGGCATCCAAGAGTGTCAACTAGTTCCCAGCGTGTACCTGTAAATGCTCACTAGACATTGTTAGTGACCTTAATAGTATTTATCAGCCTTTGTTCGAATCAATTAAGGATACAGATAAAATAATGATTGTGGATGTTTCTGGGATAAAGATTATTTGTGACAATGAAAAGTTATCCAAGAGTGTGAAGCAGAAGATCTTGTATCAGTAAAGTTACATGGACAAAAGCTAGTGTGTAATCTCTTAATGATACCAGACCTTAGCCGTAAAATGATTCTAGGGACAAACTGTTTGCGTAAAAAGGGTGTAAATATTGATTTTGCTAGTGGTAAGTTTAAATAAGTATGTAGGGGGTTTGTAATTCTTTGACGAATACATGGCGAGTAATGCCTTTCCTCGGCTGGATGATCCTATTCTTTATCTCTTAGGTCACTCCATTCTTCTTCTACTATGCTATGAGTAGTTTGTAAGTTAAAATCTTGTCCTACTATGTTTTGTTTGGTATAGTTAGAGGTAATAGTATAACTGTAAGTTACTATAGTGTAATAGTAGGTGGCCACAACATAATTGTAGACGGACATAGTATAGTGGGTTCTATATTTGAGTGAAATCAGTACCATTCCACTTTCATTTTGTACCTCCTGAACAGCCTACACAGCAGCAGCGAAAGATCACACCTAAATATAGTGTCATGAAAGTTAAATTGATACTTACTGAGATGTGTTACACTTTGTTTGTACAGTAGTGATCTATCAAGTAAGTTGTAAGCAAAATGATCATAGCTGTTTGAGGAATTTGTATGTGTAATTATGAATTTAAAGCTATACGATAATGAAAAGAGAAATTCTAAATTTTATTTTGTTCTGTCTGTATTGAAGTAATGAAAGTAAGCCCTGGTGAGTTACTGCAGATTTACTGTGACTTGGCAGGATTTTCATATTTTCTTACATATGGTATTTAAATCAATATTGGTGGAGTAGTGAGGTATGATGAGGTATGAGGTAATGGTAGATTATGAGTATATAGATAAGAAGTGAGATAAGACAAGGAAAATTGATGAGATATGAAGAGTCTTTATTTATGAGTTATGAAGTAAGGATATTGAGTAGGTAGGGCAAATGGTTAGGTAGCCTATCTTTCCTGTTACGTATTTTCTATGGATTCTGTGTTACAGGTAACTTGGTAATATTTGTGAGTTGGGAAGTGAGAGATGTTTGACAGATGGTCCAGTTCTGTGTATGAAGGTTTTGCAAACTTTCAGTGTAACACTAGTTTCAAAATCTTCCATCATTTTTATTTTATTTAATTTTTTTATTTTGATACTTTGATCATTTATTTGCTGCTTGGTATTTCTCATCTGTGAGAAGGAAGTGAGGGTCATAATGTTTGATTCATATGCTACCTATATAAGTGCATTATAGTACCTCAGTACTGAAATGTAAGAGGATAAAAATTTAAATTTGGTATTAGAAAAAACCATCTTTCACTATGAGGCTCATCAATAGAAACTTTGTTAGCAGCTGATTGTTATTCATTGCATAATCTCTGCACACAGTGTTGATTCTCCTAATAGCATGTAGCAACGTTCAATAAGCAACAATACTAAAATATAAGTGTTAATTTTATCCCATTATATGAACATATCTTTTATTACAATCGATTTGGTTCCAAACTGCTTCAAATTTCTGTAACCGACTTTTGTACGTTTTATAGCCTTTACTGTATACCAATCCAATTGTTTGTCTGTATAGAGACCAGAAGAAGGGCACCCAAGCGCCCAAAACCGGTCGTCTAAAATAAATAATCACAAGCAACTGGTTGCTGAATTTTATTAATTTATAACCTGAACAGTTGCTGAAATGGATAAAGTACTTCATAAGATTTTTATATATGCTTTAAATTTCATTTCAAATATTATCAAGTGTAGCCTATATAGATTTTTTGCGATGCAAATCATGTTTCCATTCTTTTCCTTAATAGGATTTCAATTAGGTCTATATAGTGTATAATTTTATGGTAGGAAAGGTATTTTGTGTAATTAGTAATAAGCTTTCTTGAGGTACTATTGTAAGGAATCTTGTATAATTTTCATGTATTATGCTGGAGGAGAGCCACTTCCAGGACAAGGACATGTGGAACAACCACGTACTATGCCAGTAGAAAGCCTCTGCTAGAACAAGTACATGTGGGACACAAACGAAACAAAATGAATTCAAATTTTGAAGAAATAATTTTGTTAATGTTTCACTCATTATGTAAACATTTTGTATATTTACATTAACAATAATTGAATTTGTACTGGAGCTTTATGTATTTTTTGTCCCCAGAATAGTTTCTAATGTAGATTTTATTTATTTCTGTAATTATGTACCTGAATGTATTCCATATAATTAACAACACGTCTTTGTATTTATTATTTAATTAACCAGTTAATTGTTTTTTCAAATAACTATCTGGTTAATTAAATGAGGCGATGATGTAATGAAGCATGTTGGGATTTCATCCTATCTGCTTGCATTACTGAACCTTCCGAAACCAATGTTAATAATAGTTATGAATGTCATTAATCTATTATCATATTATTTTTCAAAACTTTTGTTATTTGTTGTTTTAACGTAAGTAGCTTAAGTTTTTTTCTGTTATTTGACACCGGAGACGTTTGTTTAATTACCAAATATTAAGTAATTCATGTCAGAGGTATGTTGTTAAAGTTCAGATAATATGCAAAATTTACAACTAAGTAAATTCTTTTTTCATAATATTAGAGTGGGTGTTACTGTGTATCACAAGTAATGTTAGGAAAGTTTTGCCTTCATTAATTTCTGTATAATTATCGATTATTACGAAGTAATCGTTTGAAAACTTCTTTACATATATTTCCAAGTAAAATACTATTAATTTAACCGAAATTTGTATATCAGTTTACTTAGTATTTTTTACAGTACGTTTTACTGCAGCCACTTGAATGTGACTGTTTATTTTTCCATTATAATTAATTTAATGTACATAATTAACAATATGTAATTTTCAGTGACATTGTTTGAAACATATAAATAGAATGCACTTGCGGCTTGTATCAGAGTATGGTTTAGTCAGTTATCAGTGCCACAATCCACGCTAGTTCAATGTATTGTTTATTGTTTCGGCCGCGATCTGAAGAACGAGCCACGCCAGTCTGACTTTCAATATCGAACACTTATGTAAAAATTCGTCAAATTTGTTAGTGTGAAAAGTATATACAGCAGAAGCAATATCAGCCTTTTCTGTTAAATTATTATATCCAGATACATCTCCATTTGTTACACGGGTAATCGCCGCTACCAATTGTTCAACATGTGCTAGTTCTAAAGGCGTTTTAGAAGAATTATCACATGTCACAAATAGATTGCTATGCTTATCACCATTAATTGTGTATCGTTGAGGTACACACAGAGAATTTGATGTAATTAATGTTTGTGCCACATTACGATGTACACCTCGAACTTTTGTATTCCACACCTAGACATTGTTATATGGTATTATTGGCGTGTGCAATGTGCGTTCCTGGTCACATTAAATATAATTAATTAGACTTGTAAGGTAGCCATAATTGGGGAGAATTTGGCACCAGTAATAAATCATTAGAGTGTCGAAGAACTATTATTCTGTGTGTTGTCTGCAGTATTTGTAATTAATTAGTTCGTGCCCCCATGAATTTTCAGCCAGCTGCTACCGAGAGCAACGATTGTCGACGATCATCAAGAACTTCGAGAATCATCGAACAACGACCAGGTGTGGCACATCCTATATTGACACTACTATATTTCAGCAAAGCTATTGATACCTCGTTGTTTGTACCTTTAATACCTTGTACTTAGAAACTCTTGGGCAAAGTTATATGTGTTGTCTTGGCATAATTTAGTTGAAGAAGTTCAAATGTTCGAATGTTTGTAGAGCTTATGGGACTTAACTCCGGGGTCATCAGTCCCTAAACTTACTGACTTCTTATGAACTAGACGGCAAAAGACGGCAAAAACGTCCATGCCCGAGGGGGAATTCGAACCCCCGGCCGCAGCGGCCGTGCAGACCGCTCGGCCACTGCGGCTGGCCAGTTTAAGAAGACTAGTGATTGATGACCACTGCAGTTTGGTCGTACAGCTTTGTACATAGAAATTGTCCGTCTGCCGGAGCTAGATAGTCTGTGTATCTTCAGAGTATACTCATATACAACTACGTACAGCATATCTTGTAGCTCAGAAACATCTCGCGTTCGAAAAGTACTTAACCTACCAACTTCTGCAAAATGTAATACTGCGTAATACCTACTAAGTCGCTTGCAGAATTTATTGCTACAAATTATTATGATACGCTTGTTGCTGTTTCTACACAGCACTCGAAAAAGTAATCACGATACATCCGCAAGTTCTTTGACAAGTAATCGTATCAAAAACTTTTAAAAAACTACTATTAATTTAAGCAAGTCAAATGATGAGAAGGTGGGTCAATTATTCTGTTTCTCATATTACCAAGAACCTGAAAAAGAAAAATATTTAGGTTTGAGAGGACCACATTATGAAACCTGTAACAATTCGTTGCTAGAACAGGGTTTCGAGAAATTGGCTAGCTTTATTTTCTAGAAAGTCTATAAATGATCTTGATTGTTTAGTAACATCCATTGCACATGCTTTATTAATACAAATCGGATATCACACAGTTATTTCAGGAAATGAACCTTTTCCTGTCACACTACAATATGAAGAACCGCTTCTTACTTTTTATCCTTGCTCTCTCAGTTTGTGAGAAAATTGCAAATTTATATTGTATATTACAGCACTTCCTAAAAACATGTTTCACCACATTATCTAATTTCGAAGAAATTTCCTTACGGTTGTAGTGAGATTTGCTGTAACAAATTAAATACTGTATTTACACTTGTTTTCTTTATCCTGCCTATAAAATCTCGACTGTGCTCATTCTATACTTCAAGGAAGCTCTTCACAACTTCATTAAAAGTTTGGTATCTTGCTTTTTCCATTATAGTTTCTCCTCCATTTCTGTAAATTGTTAACATATAGTATGCGAGATGATTCTTTGAACTTATATTACATATTTAGAGTTCAGTATGTGTGTGATGCAATCGACGTACTTACATAACCTTGATATTTAAACTTGCAAAACATATAATGAATTCTAAAAGCTGCAAGTAACTTGCTCAAAAATGTTCAAATATTTGTAAATCTATCGGACTAAACTGCGTGGTCATCAGTCCGTAGCTTACAAACTACTTACACATAGATAAACTAACCTAAGGACAACACACACACACCCATGCCCCAGGGAGGACTCGAACCTCCACGGCGAGCAACCGCGCGCTCCGCAGCGAGACGCTTTAGACCGCTCGGCTACTCCACCGCGGCTGCAAGTAACTTGCAGAAGCTATTCACGCTCAAAATCGGATACTTGCGGGAAGTGACTTGAGTTAGAAATTTGAACAGCCACAAGTCGACTTTTTTAGGTGTTTATATTGCCAAGTAGCTCTCCAAGTTCTTACCTGAAAGATAATTGGTGCAGTAACTTGCTACTGTAGTCTCAGGTTTAAGTTTCATTCCGATCTTGGGGAAATTTTTCACACTTAACCTTCAGAACAAGAAAAATATCGGCGCCTGACTAACATTTCATATGGTGCACGGCGGACGGAACCTCACAACAAAGACAGACACTACTGATCACCATGAATGTTGACATATATAATTTTTCACAGATGATGGGGGCATTGGGCAGAGGTGTAGGGAAAGAGAGAGACGGGGGGGGGGGGGGAGAGAAGGAGGCTAGGAGGGGATTCGCCAAGGAGAACGTTGGTGGTGGGTAGAGAGAGGTATATCGGGAGATCAAAATCGAGGCAGAGGTGAGGAGGAAATGATCGGAGTGAGATAGAAAAATGAGGAGATGGACAGAGAAAGCGAGGGACAGAGAGAGGCTTGCGGGGATGGTAGGATGTGGACAGCATATGAATGAAAGAGAAGGTGGACAGAGATATTAAAAAAGGGAAGAAGTGATGAATTAACTTTTGCCTGGAATTAATAAAAGTAACCGCGGTGGGGAGGGCGAGCACTCTAAGGTGCCTTCCTGCGGAGTACGCAGTTTGCTCGCCTTCGGAGGTTCGAATCCTCCCTCAGACATGGGAGCATGTGTTGCCCTTAAGAAAACTTGGTGTAAATAGTTTGTAAGCCTAGGGACTGATAACCGCAGCAGTTATGTCCCTAAGATTTACAAACATGTTAACATTTGAAATAAGTTTTCACCTTGTGTGATATAAAATCTTAAAACTTGAATGAAACTTTCACTCTGCTTTGGAGTGAGCGCTGACACGAAACTTCCTGGCAGATTAAAATTGTGTGCCGGAACCGGGACTCGAACCTGGGACATTTGCACTTTGCAGGCAAGCACTCTACCGACTGAGCAGTCTCGAGAAGACTCACGATCCGTCCTCAAAACATTAATTCTGCCAGTACCTCTCGCCTGCTACTTTCCAAACTTCACAGAAGTTCTCTTGCGAACCCTGGAAAGAAGGATATGGTGGAGCCATGGCTTAGCAACAGACTAAGGATTGTTTCCAGAATGAAGCGAAGAGCGCGCTGATATGAAAGTTCTGGCATATTATAATTGGTGCCAGAACCGGGACTCGAACCTGGGACGTTTGCGTTTCGCGGGCAAGAGCTCTACCGGCTGAGCTATTCCGACACGACTGACGATCTGTCCTCTTTAAATCTTTTTCAACGTTTGTAACCTGTAGAGGAGAAATGACATTTGGCGCTTAGTTGATAAGATATAAGACATATAAGAAATAGCGAATAAACATATCTTCAGTCAATACATACACACACACACACACACACACACACACACACATACATACATACACATACACACACATTTATATATATTTTTTCAGAAATAGCTAAAACTTACCTATACATAAACTCTGTGGAATTTCATAAAGTCGTCTAAGACGACAGGTATTTTCCAAAACCGAAATAGGTTTCCCAGGATGGCTATGGTAGGCGATCCGGGAATTGTAGTGCGTGGTCTGCTGACCCCCCAGGTAGAATGCGGCCGCTGACAGCGCGGTTTCAACGCAGGCCGGGAGGGCACACGAGACTGCTAAGGCGTCTGCCCGCGACTACGGCCATAACCGGCTTTATACTGCAGTCGTCGTTCCAGATAATCCAGTTCACCCTGAGCAGAACCGGTATACTAATAATAAAATTGGGAAACCAGCTGGAATGGATCAAACCTTTACCTTAATGACTAGCAGTGTTGCCTGATCCTCATTAAGTTACTGTGGTGTTGCACAAGTCTGAAGTGCGCGCCACGTACTTTCGCCGCGCGCCGCCATGGAACCACAGCGCGGCGTTTTTACGACGTCAGCCCAGTGGCGGCTGGTGATAATGTGCTAATGTGCTGCAGCACACTGTACATATATTACTAAAATTATGCCATTTCTCTTCGAATGCAAGGGAGAAATCGCTATTAAATTACATCCTTTCTCTCGGAATACCAGCCAGATATCACAATAAAATTATGCCACCTCCTTTCCAATGCGTATTAGAATGATAGTAATAAGGATGAAAACGCATTTTGGAGCGCTCTCGCCGCGATATCTGGAAACCAGCTCCGTGTGCTGAAGTGGGATACAGTCGCGCTGGTACGTTCACAGAGAGGCGGCGCAGGCGTCTGTTCGCTAGTGCGCATGCGCAGACGTTACGTCAGGCCTGGCGGCTCATGTGTGCTGAGACCGACTGCAGCACCAGATCAATATTTCTCTTCGCGCTGCGTGTAACGGCTGCGGAAGAATAGTATATGACGAATATTGCGGCATACAGAGTCAAATAGCGCGCTGGCTCAGGCGTCTTGCGCATTGTCTCTCAAACCTACTTGTGTGAGGCTCGTATTCAAATACCTCTGAGTCTAAATTTTTAATTTCTGTAAATAAAATTAATATTTTTAAACGTTATATTTACTACCTGCAGTGAATACATGTAGTTTGCCGCGCTGTTATAGTTTCCCCTGAAGATCTTACTGTCAGTACAATATTAATTGATATTTAATTAAAGGCAATCATACAAGGGTTGACTTTTTATTTTAGTATATTTTGTTTCCTGTTTATTTTTGTAATATTGTAGCACTGGTCAAATTTTGTACGAGCCGCCACTGCGTCAGCCACGAGCGCCCTCTGCTGCAACCCCGCTCGTGGCCACCACTGAACTGCATCGGCCACTTGGCAATAGGGTAGGCACCAGATAACAGTCTCTCATCAGTAGGCAGGCGTCTTTGTAGTTAAACTATGTATCTGCATTCCACTAGTCTTCAGTTAACAAAGTTAAGTATTGTTCTATCTCTACGAAATATATCTTGTACTAATCTAGCTTAGTGTTTCTAGTTTCTGCTGTCACACTGGCTGGTCACCTCAGACTCTGTACCCGCACACACGTGCCACCTACTTTCCTTGTGTCGGTCTCTCTCTACTCGGCCACCGACACCTAGGACAACCGGTGGCAACGAGACACAAAAGTTACTGTTTCTTTTGAATTTAGATTATCTAATATCTTAACGCTAGTATTACGTCTTAAAGAAACGACCTTCGGTAGAAGAAGGTGACAGTAATGATAAATTAGCATCACTCATCCTCTTCTTGTCGAATACTCAAGTCGATAACCCTGCTACATAGAAATGGTACAAAGGCACAAGAACACATATGAATAATAATTTGTTGTTAGATGTAAAAATTCTGAAAACTACATGAAATTTCCTTGATTAAGTTTGTGCAAATGAACTCTCCTATTCATTTCTGTCATTACTTGCGCTAAGTTATGTTTTAGAGCTACAGTATATTTTTACTTCTATGATGGATACTAAGTTGTTGACATTAGGTTAATTCTTTGTATTTAGCATTCCGCCCTCATGAATCACAGATATTGCCGACGTGGGGTTACTTGCGTTCCTCAACGATACAGATAGCCATGCCGTAGATGCAACCACAGTTGAGGGGTACCTGTTAAAGGCCAGGCAATCGTATGTCTCATGGAAAGGGGGCATCAAGCTTTTCGGTAGTTACAGAAAGAACAGTCAGAATGATTCATTAAGCTTGCCTTCTAATATCAGCTAACGTGGAATTGCCGTGTGGTTACTACGAAAGGTTGAAAGCTAGGGGAAACTACAGTTGCCGGCCGCGGTGGCCGAGGGGACTGAGGCGCTTCAGTCACGGTCTGCACGGCCACTACGGTCGGGGGTTCGAATCCCCCCTCGGGCATGGATATTTGTGCCGTCCTAGTTCGTAAGTAGTTCATAAGTAGTTTGTAAGTTTAGGGACTGATGACCCAGTAGTTAAGTCCCATAAGCTTAACAAACATTTGAACATTTTTAAACTACAGTTATTACTTTTCCATATGACATACAGATCTATTGTGTGATAATGACATTATCTGGGCAAAATACTCCATAAGTGAAGTAAATCATCGGACGGACAAGTGAGATTTTTTAATGAGAAATAGATTGGTTGAAATTTAAAATGGTTGAGGAGGATTAGTGAATTTCGTTGGCAGCGTGTACAAGGTTTCTGATCACGAGACTATGGGGTAGAACGTGGCGGAATTGCTGTGCGCACTGAGGCCTCAGATGCTGTGTTGCAGTGCACGCGGCCGTTCGCCGTCAGAGGTTCTAGTCCTACCTGGGGCAAGGGTGTGTGTGTTGTCCTTAGGTTAGTTTAACGTGGTTTAATTAGTTTGTAAGCTAGGGACTAATAACCCAGCAGTTATGTCCCATAGATTTACAAACATTTTAATATTTGACTACACGCTTATAACTACAAAACCAGTTGGGGACAACGCAGGAGCAGAACTAATAATGAATAAGAATATAAGAATGCGGGTACGTTGCCATGAACAGCATTGTGAAAACCTTATTGTAGCGAAGACAGTTAGGAAGAGAACACCAACCACAGAAGAATAGGTTTATATGCCGACAGGCTCTGCCAAATGAGGAAATGAGGAAACTGGAAAAATTAATGACCAGATGACGAGATAAAATTATTGAAACAGTTAAAGGAGAGAAGTGCTTGATAGTACAGATTGGTAATGGAATCCGCTAGTAGGAAAAGAGAAAGGAAGAATATTAAGTGAATATGGACGGCCGGAAAAGGAATGAAAATGAAGGTCGCCTGATAGAATTTATCACAGAATTTAATTATTACAAACAATTTGTTTAAGTAACACGAAAAGGTGTTGTATACGTGAAACAGGCCATGAGACACCAAAAGGAACCTGAATTACTTTATAATGGCAAGACATGGATTTCGAAACCTTATTGTAAACAGTGCGATATATCTAGTGGCAGACAGAGACTGTGGCAAAAACTTAATCGTTTTGAACTGTAGATTAAAACTTAAGAAACTGCAAAAAGAAAAGTAAGAAGATGGGATCTTAGTAATCTGAAGGAATCAGAGGTTGGTACAAAGAGAAAAGATTAATTCAAATGCGGAACTGTGTCATTTATTAGAGCTAAGGTTTCAACATTTCCTTATAATCTGACAGTGGTCGTACTTTATTGTGGATAACCGCATCGTCATCGATAGTTGATAATTGTTGAATACCTAAATTGTCATAACACTTTCAGTTATGGCATCCTAGCAATTGGCCCTCTCATTCCCTTACTTATAGTTTCTGTTGAATGGACCCCCCCCCCCCAGTATATTGTACTCATTTAGTTAGTAAAAATTCAATAACTGTTTGTTACATGAAAAATAGTAAAACTTATTTAGTTTTCTTTTGCTTTAGTGATTTAGCAGAAAACGCGATTCAGATCGTCAGATCTTAGCATTTGTCTTCTGCGTTGCAATTAGGCGTCTCTCAAGGATTGCTATGAGATTTCAGGTAGCATTACATTTATTCGACTTCCCATCCACAAACATTCCTTGGAATAACAGGTAATCACCGTATAAAGTTGTTCGAGATTAATCTTATGGCGAGGAAGAGATGGTTCACGTAGTAGTGGCTAAAAAAGGTTCGTAAGCGCTTTCATGTCTGCGTTAGCTGATCCTGTGGTGGCTACCTTGCTTGAGGTGAGAAAGCTTTCTCATCCAGGGGCACCAACTACGCGTGAGTGCTCTGAGGGTCGTGCACCACCCTTCTCCACGAAATAGTTGGAGGTGCTTCACGCCCACACAAAATTAAAGAGGCAAATAAAATAGAATTAAAAAAATAGAGAAAACAGGAACATTGTAGACATTCAGAGGTGTAAATTATGCTTATTTTGACGACTTGGCGTCGAAAGCACAACTTAGCCACGGGGAGCTCAGCAGCGGCTTGGTTTCCGTCTCACGGGTATGTGACGGGGAGGGGGGGGGTCGAACTGTTACCCGGTCACATTGTTAACTCACACAACAGTCCGAGTTCAGTGACAGCCACGGTTACTTGCGGAAGTTCTATCAGTTCAATTCATTGAGATGGATCGACATCCGAATTGTCTTGTACATTTACATATATACTCCGCAGTACACCGCAAAGTGCGTGGTGGACGGTACACCGTAAAACTACTAGGCATTTCCTTTCCTATTCCACTTACAAATAGAACAAAGAAAGAAAGAATGTCTATATGCTTCCGTATGAGCCCTAATTTCTCTTAACTTGTCTTTGTGATCATGTAAGTAGGCGGCAGGAATATCGATCTACACTCAGCTAAAAATTCCTGTCCTTTAAATTTTCTCTTGATCTACCTGCTATTTTCCTAAGGGGCTCAACCACCTGCCTGACATTGGAGCTTCCAACTAGGAGCAAATCAATCCTCTGCATTTGTCCGGACATCTGAGAAAGATCGGTCACCTCCACATGTCACAGAGGAATTGCTGAAGCTATTTGCCTACTGCTCAGAGATTCGCAACCCCGGCACAGTTCTTCAATCGGCGTCGGGTAACTGTCGTTAGCAGTGACATGGGAATCTGAAAACACAGTTGCAAAAGAAAAATAAGACGTCAATAGGCGTCAGAGGTATCCCATCAATCGTCTGAGCTGCTCCAGTGACACCACAGTTCACGGCAGCCGCGGTGGAGTAGCCGAGCGGTCTAAAGCGCCTCGCTGCGAAGCGCGCGGTTGCTCGCCGTGGAGGTTCGAGTCCTCCCTGGGGCATGGGTGTGTGTGTTTGTCCGTAGGTTAGTTTACCTAGGTTTAAGTAGTTTGTAAGCTACGGACTGATGACCACGCAGTTTGGTGCGATAGATTTACAAACATTTGATTTGAGTTCACGTCAGCAGCTTCAGGCCTGTTGACCCTGGCCAACAAAGCTTCCATCCGCTCATGGGCATTGGCCATTTCTCCCTAAATACGGTCACAACAAGCGCAGATCGTAGCCGTCTCTTATAAAGCTACATATTTCAATTGAAAGAGAATAACGGTCTTAAAAACGGAAACACAATCGAAATTTAAGAATTGACTACTACGAAATAATACATGTTAAATTATGTTACTTAATGTACAGAAAGGGTAACAATTGCGGCTGCTTGGCAAGTCTATACTTGGTAACAATTGCCATTTCATGTGTGTTCGATACAATGATCCAAATGTATGACACATCGCGACTGATTGTAGTGGTTCAGAAATGTACTTTAGACGTCACTACCGGCATTTCCAGCGTTAACGATACATGGTGATTTTCCTTTTTGTTTTATATGAATTTTAATGTAAGTAGTAAGTATTGTTTTTACATACATTTCTGTCAAAAAATTTCTGTTTCATGAGCGGCACTGCATCTACTTGGCCGCGAAGGGCGTCTTCGTAGCCGTCGGCAGTTGTGAACACAACTGTACTGCATCCTGGTCGGCGGCTTCTGGTTGCAAGAAGACACCTGGAGCACCGAGTTTCTTCCGGAGCCAATGTAATTTTTTCCCAACAATGGACAGATATGCAATCTGATTTGTAAAAAGAAAGTTAGTTCTTGGCTTATCATGAAATGATTACAGTAATCATATCGTACCGAAAGTAGTAAAAAGTGTGAAAGAAGTGTTTAATGAAAAATATGCTGGTTCTGCATTTTATTTTATGAAGAATTTCGCGAGGATCATACTGAAACGTTTCCATGCTAAAAACTAATTAAACATTTAGTGATGGAACGTATGTGATACGATCTTTGCAGGTAAATTATTACGTTGTTAAATGTGAAATTAGTGAAAGATACTTTTTGTTGGGATTTGACTTTCGTTTGTGGATTCAGTTACAATCCAGAATCTAACTTCAGACTTGGTTTTATTACAAATACGCTTGATAATTATTTAGATTCAGTGGTGCCAGGATTTTATGAGTGATTTAACGGCTGGGATAGATATATTTCTACTTTCATCTCTGTTTTGGTGAAAAAGTTAGAACCTGTAAAAGACAGTGTTATCGAGTTAACGGATTAATAGAGGATCAGACATTTTAGCAGATTAACTTTAAGTAATAATTTTTAAAGTTAACATTTAACAGAAGAGGCTAGTATTAATTTTGATTCTGACTTTACTAACTGAATAACATTACGTTCCAGAGGTAACAATTATTAATGGAGGGGCAAGTTATAATCTCTGGTTAAATTAAATTACGTATTTGCATCATAGAAAACTTAACTTACATAACTTGAAGGACATTAATCATTGATTTAATCAAAAGGAATTATTTAATGGACTATTATAAAAAATTATCCTGCTTGTTAAACATCGATTAGCTCTATACAAGAATTAAGTGATATGAAATCTTTGATTGTGGACATAGCAACGACGGAACGGGGTAAATATAGCAGTCTTTGGGGACGCACAGGAAAGGCCGATACAGAAATAGTTATTCGTCTCACATTCTGATAAGTTTAAACTGAATCGAACCTGCTAATAAAAAAAATTACCTACTTCGGACGCAGCAGAAGTACGATTCGTCACGTAACGTTAACTACTGAACTTTATAATAATTTTGCAGTGCAGCGAAGTAATGATTGAGTGACGTCGCTTAGTTACGTGGACAACGGATTGTATCACTGCATAATATGCATATCATCATACTATGATGTCAGTGTGAATAGATTATGTCAGGATATTGAGATAAGTGACATGATTAATTAAAATTTACGCCATTTCTGTTATATCACATGTCAATATACCCACACACGGACTCTTGCTGAGCATCATATTGTGTCCCCTGGACAAGATGGATGCAGTGAGCAAAGAAATCCGCAAAATGCTTGCTTGGGAGATAATCGAATTACTGCATCCATAAGGGCTAGTTACTGGCCGAAATCTCTATCTGCTTAAATAAAGGTGTTTTTTCACGAATGTTCGTAATTCACACAGTCATAGGGCGAACGTCCTTTCGTTATGGAACGTAATCAGAGAATAGGTCCACCAAATTCGTCATTCAGCAATCCGTTGTTGGTTTATTGGGACGTAGTATCTAATCAACTAAGTGGATATTTTTAATAAATTATGTCATTCATTCAATGAAGTACAAACCCGCAGAAATAATGTAAAATGAAGTGAATCTAATGAGTGTATCAACCCATTACTTAAATAAGTAGGAACATTTTGTGACAAAAAATAAATAAAAGACAAGTACGGGAAACGCTTCAACGCATACGTCAAACACGAATAATCGGTTATGATAAAAAGCTAAGTAACACACTGCAGTACAACACAGGACAAACAATCTTGCGAGGGTACGTTCAAAGGTATATTTTTAAATTGGCCCATTCACGATCCCGATCATTTCTCACACAGCGATTTGTTTAGTGACTCATCCAGAATTGTGACTTGTGAACGGCAGAGCGATATTAAGCTGTATTGAGAGTAATAATTCTCATGTAACAATTACGTTACTTATTTTAACTAATTAGCTCATAAACGTAATGTACAGTCACTCATTATGTTTGAAATAGTATTAAATTTACAGTGTTATAGTAATAGTAGGACCAATTTTGTAATTTTTATTTTCTACGAAATGTCAAAAATATTCGAGTTTATATTTTAATGAATATTTAAGCGAAATTTCACTATTTGAATAATGAACAGGTACTTGTACCGAAATAAGAAGTTACCATCGAAGCTATGTTTAGTACACAAGTAATGTTTATAATTCTAGAAACTCATTGAAAATGTAATTGGCCTTTGTTCGCTGCAGTTACAGGAATCCACGAATAAAAAGACTGTAATTGCCATCGATAAATCAGGCTCTTCTGTGACCACTTGTAAGTAATAAATATTTTGTATATTCATTTCTGTGTAACTTATTTTCGATGCAACGAAAACGGATCATCCACATCATGAATACCGTTGTGTTGTAAAAAGGAAAAAAAAAATGGTGAATGTGGTTGACATATGTCGTGACTTATCTGTCAACTTATTATGACTTTGGTCGTGACGATACTCGAGATACAAGTTTGTGGTATTGACAAACAATCAGTGAACCTCAACAATGAATTACAATAGTGTCAGCACACCTAAGACATTGAATTAGTTTTTGTCCATGAATTTAAGCATTGTGAAACAGGAACACAAACTTAATAACAAGTGATAAACATCGTCTTACCAGAGGTTTGTTGCGTAGACATGAACGTGTCTCTACCGATCATCTCAGAAGAGGTGAACCTGATTCTTAAGTATTTTTGTTTCAAGTAACGTATCGCGAATACGAATGAACAGTATTCGATTATTAACTCGGAGATGGAACGATTACAGCTTGCATCGTGATCGGTAATTCGCAGTCCGAACATATCTTAAGAGGAGTAATTCTGTCGGGTCCGGTCACAAAATTTTCAGTCGCCAGCCACAGACCCGAGAGGTCAGCCAATGAAAGCACTCATGTCGCAGACCAGTACGCAATAACCGATCTTTACAGTACTCTTGCGAAAATGTTTCTGAAGATGTTTTGCATTGTAATAAAAATGCCTGTAATCATATAATTAGCTATGAAATATTTAGAAGCAATAATCACGTTGTCTAAACGACAGAGACAAAAAGCAGCCCACGAAATATGTGTCAAAGATATGCAATCTGCTTAAGTAGAGGATTTCAGATCGCTAGTGCGGCTCCGTAGCACATTGGTAGAGTGCCAAAGGTCGCGGGTTCGATCCACGCCAGGTCTTAGGATTTTTATCTGTCATTTTCCATTTCTTTCACCTCTGTCAGTATTGTTCATGTGAAAAATACCGAGTAGCACCGTGGTTTGGAACCCACGTTAAACTGCACGTCCCCCTATAACTGGCCAGGTAAATCAGTTCGAAGATCGGAGGAAGGCAACGGCATACTACCTCCAAACAGGACCATGCCTAGTAAAGCGCTGTGGTGTTCAAACCAATCTTCGGATTGTTGACACCTTTACCTTTTAGTTTCAAATTGCGATATGGGAGCAACATATCCTTTAATAGAAGAAAAAATTCGAAATATCTATATACAAGAATAGAACGTAAATATGACGAAATATTACCATATAATATTTAAATGTTAATACACTCGAAGATGGTAACTTAAAAGTGCCGAAATCGGTTGAAATAGAGCATTTGAAAATAGCCATCTGCGCTCCTCTGCTTATGCAGATTCCATTACAACATATTAGATCGCACCCCCTTCTGTGGATTATATACAACATAATTTAAAAAATGCAATGTTATAAACCAATGTTAAGACTTATAATAAGTCAGATATACCGGGATAAATATCATGTATCGTTTTCTATTATACTATATAAAATGGAGAGTCAAAGAAACTGGCATTGGCATGCGTATGCAAACACAGAGCTACGATCGGCAACGCCTACATAAGACAAGTGCCTTTGGCAGGCATTCTGCTGCTGCAATGGAAGGATATCAAGATTTGTGAGAGTTTGGTGTTAGTATCGGAACGCGAGAGATGGGACACAGCATCTCCGAAGCAGTGAAGAAGCGCGGATTTTCCTGTACAACCATTTCACGAGAGTACCATTAAAATCGTAAATCCAGTAAAACATCAAATCTCAGACATCGCTTCGGCCGGAAAAGTTCCTGGAGGAACGAGACCATCGACAACTGAAGAGATTCTTTCGTCGTGACAGAAGAGATGTCCTTCCGAAAATTTCTGCGGTTTTCAATGCTGGTCCGTCAAAAATTGAACCGCTCAACGAAACAATCGATATGGGCTATCTGAGTTGAAGGCCCACTCACCTACCCTTTCTAACTGCACGACAAAATGCTTTACGCCTCGCCTTGTCCCGTCAACTCAGACATGGGATTGTTGATAAGTTAACTCATGTTACCTGTTCTGACGAATCTCGCTTGCAAATGCATTGAGTGGATGGAACTGTGGATGGTTGTGCAGACAACCTCATGAACCCATGGTCCCTGTATATTAGTAGGATGATGGAGGCTCTGTAATAGTATAGAACAAGTACAGTGGGAGTGATATGGGACCCAAGAACGCTACCACGTGAGATGTATGTAGGCGACCTAGCTAATCACCTGCATTTATTCATATCCATATTGCATTCTGACGGTCTTCGGCAATTCTACAATTCTAACACGACAACGTGACACCCAACACCTGTAGAATTGCTGCCGAGTAGCTCCAGCTCCGCTGGCCTCCAAACTTTCTAGTCATGTACATTACTGAGAGTATCTGGGATGCCTGGCCTGACAACTTGCTGTTGAGCAGAGAGACGTACACTTACACACTCTTACGAACAGTCCTTCAGGATGCATTATGTCAGTTACTTCCTACACTTCTTCAGACATTAGTCCGTGCTATGGAAGGATTTGGGAAAAGACTCGCCTTTGCTATACTGATTTAAAAACATCTCCAGTGACTAATAATAGGGAAGAAAATAATAATTAATATTAGATAATTCCTGCTTTACCCTGTAATACAGACCTGTAACGAAGGAAAGAAACAATCTTAAAGTGGGAATGCATCGCCTTTCAGTTAATAAAATAACATATTCAATACACAAATGAGGGGTCTAGTGAGAGAGGGGGCTATGCCACATTACATGAATTACTGAGCTTTGTCCATTTTCAGTATTCTCGTGCCATCTTGCGTCTATCCTGTGAACTAGAATCACGTGACAAGGCTCCCGCTCTTTCTGCAGCAGTTTTTGTCAGTTCTTGAATGCGCCCTGGTGATCATTTTGAGTGAGAGGAGCTCTAATATATGTTGTCCGCTTTTTAAGTTGCAGACGTAGCAACATAGAAGTGTTACAGATAGTTTTATTAGTTATAAGGGAAGAACATATTGTTCAAGAAAGTACTTGTAGCTTGTACATCCACCTTCTTGCATAACTATGAAACATAATCTACTTTATGTGTCTTTAATAAATGAATTGCATCATGCTTCTGTCTATGTATGCTGTTGTACTGCTGATTAGTTGGTAGCCCTGTTTTATAATTAGTACGTGAAACATGGATCCTTGTCTATCACAGAATGTTGAAAGAGGTAATGAAAAACGCAATCGTAATCCAAATGGAAGAGAAGAGACTTCTGAGACTTGATGCCAGGAGGATACCAAGCACCACTGTTCCGCTGCCTGACTGGTTAGCTATTTGTAGACATCCCCACGTATTAGTGTGCATGAGTATCTAACCAGCCCGTCCTCCAGGTGTCAATTCTCAGACTATTTATAATTTGGGCATTGAAGGATTAAATAATGGTGCTTACAGCGCCATTAATTACAACTATTTATTTTCTTCTGCCATACGTTTTCCCCATTCCCCCTTCGCCAATAACATTCTGTTGCAATTTGACAACATTCTGACGGGTGGTGTTATTTTCATAGCGTTTTGAAATAAGTGGGAACTTTAGTTCATTAAAGCCTAAAAGGTCATAATAAGTGCTATTTACATTAAAACTGATATTTTTCCTTTTTTGCATAACAATATGTTAAGACGAAAAATATCACCCCTTTATCGTATAAATAATGCCTTAATACAGCGCTTTATAAAACTCCATTTCTCCTCAGAGTGGCATAGGATCCCTGTCTCACTGGCCCCCTCAAATGTGAAACATATGCAAATAGGGCCGTAATAAATGCTGGCAATTTTAAATTACAAGAACCAGCTAAAGCGTGTCACCTCTACATTAAACTTCATAGGAGATAATGAAACAATGATAGAAAGTACTGTTACGTCTGACTACTGGAAGCCCCTGCAAGGTCGACTACACATATCACACCTCTGTGCGCCGTACGACTTACTCAAGCACTTGCAGGCGCAACTGGTAAAGAAAACATTTCCTCAAAAACAAAGAGAAATTTCTATAAACTAATGCGAACCTTTCTTTGCAGTGGTCACCTCATGACACACGAGAAAGTGTAGTACTCCGCCGGCCTCCGCCAGCTTTATAAGACGTACGCAGCAGCGGGTACAGTCAATCCTCGCCGACCTAAGAAACAGGTCACTACGGACACCGCCGTGGACCCTGCATGATTTCTTCAAACTGTTATTCTACTCGTGTATAGTGGATTATTTAAGTAGTGTTAATTCACTGTTCAATACACTTTAAAAACTGATTCAACTGAGTATACTTCAAGTACCGCAACTAAATACCAAATTTTTTCACAACAGTTTGAGAAGAAGGTGGGAAGCTTTCTGGTAAAATTACTCACTTACAGACATATTTACAAGTCGAAGGAAGGACGTAGGTACTCCGAAAACTGAGAGTCATGGAGCCTATGCAATTAAGTAGGTGACAGGCATCAAGGAAACACCTGCGTAAACCATAGAGGAGCGTAAAGACCCGTACACTTCATAAATCTGCCGTAAAGAACAACGACGAAAATCACAGCTTGTCCTTCAAGAACAGTAGCACCGGATTTGAAGAGACACATGAAGATCTCCTTGCGACATCCAGCGCTAGGACGCAGAGGAAGAGAAAGAGAAAAACAAAATATGCGCCACTAAAATTACTCCTACGCATAGTAGGATACAAATCATAAATACCACTGGATACCATCACCACTTTATAACAATAAAAATCACAATGCACCTTGCATGCAACTGTGTTAACATATGCCACTCAAATTACTCTTCCGTACGTAGTGGTTGCAACAAAATAAAGGATACAAGTAAGAAAAACCACTGAGAAATAATCAATGCAAGCCAATATTCAGTTAAATGCAGTTATGTTCTCCTAATACTCAAATTCCTCAGTCGGCGCCGTCAACACTATGGCACAAACACAACAATGAACGGACGTGGAGGCGTAATGCAGCTGAGACAAACGTGGATAATCTTAAAATCTCGGAACCTGTTAGATATCACAGTTGCGTAGAGCACATAAATAGCAATCAGATAAACATCAGGGGTATACCCCAAGATTCCGGCGATCAAACATGAAGGCAAGTCACTACCGCAGGTTCTTAAGTAATAACTCGCGTGCAAAACATCATCCAACACGAAACAAAGCTCCACCAAAGTTCGCAGCGACTTCACTCACTCTAGCTTGGTTCCTGCATATCATCTCTTCGGGCATATGCATATATACGCCGGAATGTGGTTGCCTCTCGCCTCTAGTGGCTGTTTTCCGACAACCAGATCGTCTACAGCAACATCCGTGCGCCACACATGCCCCCGCTGAGCCCAATACCAAAACTCCCACCATAGCACTTCCTTTAAGCAAAGACGCTAGATAGTCGATACTCTACATGCAGCGCCGCCCACGGTAGGGATATCAATCGCTATCGATGCAAGACATGTCATCAAACTTAGGCGCCAGTTAGAAAGAATCGATGGAAACCAAAATTAGAACCGACGCGGTTCAGTACCAGTTTCAGTATAAGCTATTTGCCAGTCTAGTTCATTTTCGTTATGCGACCGTGAAGGTCGGGGTGAGAGTTTAAAATTGGGAATGATTAATTTTTAAAACTCACAACCACCAACTGCGAAACAAATTCCTAAACATGCAAAAACACTGGAACTGTGATTGCGACTGTTTGACTCGTTTTCTAAGGGATGATATCACACGTTCGCAGCTTTCCTTCCCTGCATATGATTAACAAAACAAATTCATAATAAAATCAAGTTCATGAGAGAAAAGGGTGTACTAACTACTATTTTTGAAAACACGTGAAAGTTCACTTTATGTTGTTTATTTCACAATATTTGAACCCTGTGGCTGATACGTCTGTACGTCGACACATTTACCAAATAAAGTTATAGCTCGTGAGCCCCCAGACAAAATGAATATTTGTCGCGAATAGTTTTCACACCACGTGGCTGTCTCAAACACCGTTCATGTTCATGCCTATGCGACGACACGTATTACATTAACAAATCACAGTCACTTTAATTCAATGCGATGCACACCTTGTTCCACCGGCTAAATATTCACAAACACACAGTAGCACTCGATTTAACTTGGTACAGTCTACGACGACCAACCACACGTGGCGATTGCCACAGACAAATCTCAAGTCACCACCTCGAGATCCACATGCCGACTGATGCAGAGCGACGCCGCCCGGCCAGCGACCCATGTGCTCCCGCCTCGTTACTTCCTGCCCACGCGCGAGCGCGTGCGCGGGCGCGCGCGCCGAAATATCAACTGCCGGTTTTTTTTTCCCCTACGTCATCAACTTCCCCATGTGAGCTGTTCTAACCGATTTGCCAACGTACAGCGCTCAGCCAATACATTTCTAAAACTTTACTTAAAATCAAAATAATTACACTACACATTAAACAAATTTCTTCTTAGGTTTTTATATTGGTATAAACATCCTTTGTACTGTTTATCATAATCGTGCAATTTGTTATATCACAGATAAGTGATTTAACTGAATACTTCAAGATAAAATACACAAGATTAATTAAAAATAAAATGAGAAATAGTTAATATATTACTTTTATAAACAAACATTGCCATGCTAGTTGTGTAACTGTCTTGTCATTGTTGGCAATTTATTACTTTTCATTGTCAATTAAACATATTATGCCAGATGTGACTATATCAGCTAATGTATTGTTTATTTATCAACAGGCTATTTTGTAATGAGGACCTTAAAAGTTCCTAAATGCATCGTATTACTTCAAATGCCAGTAGTATTAGAATATTTTACTTCACGCTGTGCACTGAACTGTGCCTGGCACTCGCCATTGTCCCTCTCTCCCCTCACCGGAAACGAACTGGAAAATCCTAAGATGAAACAAGCCACCAACGTCGGCCTGCTCGCTGCCCTCCCGTCAGCTAAAAGCACACAGTAAATCTCAACGTGGCGAATTTCTAACTATGTCCTAACTATAAATGTTGTCACCCAACTGTGTACATACATTGCTACCATAATTAATAAGATTAAAATTGTGTAACATTTAGTGCATTGGCATGATCAATGTTTGCAGTGAACTTCCTACTGTTCAATTATCAAATGCTATTAATTACCAGTATTTCTATTGGGCGGTAATCTTACAGTTAGTACTTCTGTTTTAAGAGGTTTATTCCCGCGTACTTGCAGATTTCGTTTGTCCTACTGTTTTAATAGTTTATTCTATCGTATTTGATAAATACCGTTGTGTTTAGTCTTCGTCTTTGGTGTATTTCAAAACAAGTCAGAGACCGTTACTAAAGCTCGTTGTCAGTCAGTCCAGTGCCAGCTGTCACCAGTGCCACATCGTAAACAGCGCTAAGCTTATTTTCTCGCGCGTTTGATAACGGTGTATTCCACAGCTATTCTTGTTTATTTTGATAACCGCCGGACTCAGTTTTGTTGACTTGACAGTTTAGTTACCACTGACCACAGTTAAGTCAGCAGCCAGCAGCTTTTATTAGAGTACTAGGCTTCTTAAAAGTTGATTATTTAGTTTTCTACTTTCTGCAGTTAATTGCTGTGTGCGGACGCAGGAGGAGTTGGCCGCGGTTCGCGAACAGCTGAGCGTGCTGTTGGCTACGGTCAGCCGTCTTCAGGCTGGTGTCTCTCGGTGCAGCGATGGTGGGGAGTCTGGTGCGTCGAGTGGGACACCTCAGGTGTCTCACGCTTCGCTCTCTGTCCCCGCTACCGAGGCACCTTCAGGTGTACCGGACGTCGTCGAGCCGCCTTCTCCGCAAGGGGAGTGGAGGGTTGTACGGCGTTCGCGTCGCTCGAGGCGGAAGGCCAATGTGGAGGCTGGACGTCCGTCCGCGCCCGTTCGTCCTATGAATGAAAGTGTGGCCACTCCTTCAGCAGGGTCCGAGCAGGTGCACGGGGGGAGGGGATTATTAGTTATTGGGAGCTCCAATGTTAGGCGCGTGATGGAGCCCCTTAGGCAGATAGCGTCCAGATCTGGAAGGAATTCCAACGTGCACTCGGTGTGTCTGCCGGGAGGCCTCATCCGAGATGTGGAGGCGGCCTTGTCGACGGCTATCGAGGGTGCGGGGTGCAGTCGACTGCAAGTCGTGGCTCACGTCGGCACCAATGACGCTTGGTGACGCTTGGGTTCTGAGGACATCCTCAGGTCCTACGAGCGGCTGGCGGAATTAGTGAAGGCTGCTGCCTTCGTACGCGGGATGCAAGCAGAGTTGTCGATTTTCAGCATTGTTCCCAGGGTTGATCGAGGTCCTTTGGTTTGGAGCCGAGTGGAGGGTCTGAACCAGAGGCTTCGCTGACTCTGTGACAGTCATGGCTGCAGATTTCTGGATCTGCGTTATCGGGTGGGGGAATTGTAGGGTGCCCCTAGCTAGATCAGGGGTGCACTACACTAAGGAAGCGGCTACTCGGGTAGCAGAGTACTTGTGGAGTGCACATGGGTTTTTTTAAGGCTAGGCGCTAACTCTGCTGAGCACTCGCCTGTCAGCATTCAAACAGCGAATTCAGGCCACGTTCGGAACAAAAATTCGAACATCAAAATATTAGCCGCGAACTTTCAGAGTATCAGAAACAAAGTTCCAGAATTTGCCGCACTACATGGAAGTTATTGCGCTCAGATAGTTTTAGGCACCGAAAGCTGGCTAAATCATGATGTGGCAAGTTCAGAAATATTTAGCGAAGCGTGGAATGTATATCGAAAAGATAGATCGGATACAACTGGAGGAGGAGTGGTCATCGCTGTGGATAAAGATATTGTTTCTACTGAGATCTATGTTGAAAGTAACTGTGAAGTTATCTGGGCACGTATAACAGGTCTACAAGAAGTAAAGTTAATAGTTGGGTGTTTTTACCGGCCCCCCAGTGCTGCTGTAGCAGTTTTAGAATCATTCAAAGAAAGTCTACACCGGGTAGTGCATAGGTATCCGGGACATGTAATATTAGTCGGAGGAGACTTCAACCTTAAGAGTATAGATTGGGACTTCGCTAGTTACAATTTCAGGCGGTACAGATAAGCAGTCTTGCGAGCTACTTTTGGACATATTCTCCGAAAAATGTCTTGAGCAGTTCAACCGGCAACCCACGCGCAATGGAAATATTCTAGACCTTTTAGCCACAAACAGGCCTGACCTTATTAACGATGTCTGTGTAGAGATAGGAATTAGTGATCATGATATCGTCATAGCGTCGATGGTGACCAAAGTTCATAATCCAATCAAGAAGGCTAGGAGCGTGTTTTTGTTGGGAAGAGCCGATAAGCAAATGTTACGATCGCACTTAGAAAATGAATGGGCATCGTTTAATTCCGGGACTATGGATGTAGAGGAATTGTGGACTACATTTAAGTGCATTGTTAATAAAGGGTTAGAGAAATATTTGCCAGTAAAGACGATTAAAGATGGAAAAGATCCACCTTGGTATAATAATAATGTTAGAAAGCTGCTGAGAAAGCAAAGGCTGTTGCACTCTTCAAAAAAGAACACGCAAATGATGACAGGCAAAAGCTAGTAGAGATTCGTGCGTCTATAAAAAGATCGATGCGCGAAACATAAATAATTATCACAGCCATACCTTACCAAAAGATCTTTCTGAGAACCCGAAAAAATTCTGGTCCTATGTAAAATCGATAAGGGGGTCAAAGCCCACTGTCCAGTCACTCGTTGATCATTCCGGGGCAGTAATAGAAGAAAGCAAACGGAAAGCTGAAGTTCTAAATTTAACCTTAAGAAATCTTTCACGCAGGAGGACCGCACAAATATACCATCATTTGATCAACGAAATGGGGGACATAGCAATAGGTATTTCCGGTGTAGAGAAGCAGCTGAGAGAGCTAAATACGAAAAAGTCTGCTGGTCCGGATGGAATACCAGTTCTGTTTTACAAAGAATATTCTGCGGTGTTGGCCCCCTACTTAGCTTGCATTTATCGCGAATCTTTAATTCAGCGCAATGTTCCTAGTGATTGGAAAAAAGCGCAGGTGACTTCCGTTTATAAGAAAGGAAAGAAAACTGACCCACACAATTACAGGCCAATATCGTAGAAAACAGTTTCATATAGAATTTTAGAGCATATTTTCAGTTCGAATATAGTAAATTTCCTTGAAACGGAAAAGCTTCTTTCCATGAATCAGCACGGGTTTAGGAAATATCGTTCATGTGAAACTCAGCTTGCCCTTTTCTCACATGACATCTTGCGAGCCATGGACGAAGGGCAACAGACGGATTGTGTTTTTCTCGACTTCAAAAAGTCGTTCGACGCGGTGCCACACTGCAGACTGCTAACGAAGATACGAGCTTATGGAATAGGTTCACAGATTTGTGACTGGCTGGAAGACTTCCTAAGTAATAGAACGCATTACGTTGTTCTCGACGGCGAGTGTCCATCAGAGACTAGTGTATCGTCCGGCGTGCCCCAGGGGAGTGTGATAGGACCGCTATTATTTTCTATCTATATAAATGATCTGATGGACAGAGTAAGTTGTAATTTTCGGCTGTTTGCTGATGTTGCTGTGGTGTATTGGAGGGAGTCCTCTGTAACTGACTGTAATAGCGTACAGGATGACTTAGACAAAATTTCTAGTTGGTGGGAAGATTGGCAGCTAGCTCTCAATGTGGAAAAATGTAAGGTGATGCGCATGAGTAGAAAAAACAATCCCACAATGTTCGAATACAGCATTAGTAGTGAGCTTCTTGATGCTGTCGCGTCGTTCAAATATCTAGGCGTAACATTGCAGAGCGATATGAAATGGAACGAGCAGGTAAGGACAGTTGTGAGTAGGGCGGACAGCCGACTTTGGTTTATTGGGAGAATTTTGGGAAGATGTACTTCACCTGTAAAGGAGACCGCGTATAAAACGCTTGTACGACCACGTCTTGAGTATTGCTCAAGTGTTTGGGACCCGCATGAGATCAGTTTAAAGGAAGACATAGAGGCGGTTCAGAGACGAGCAGCTAGATTTGTTACCGGTAGGTTCGACCAATGCGCGAGTGTCACGGAAATGCTCCGGCAACTCAGTTGTGGATCGCTGGAAGAAAGACGACGTTCTTTTCGTGAATTTCTGTTGAGTAAATTTAGAGGGCCGGAATTTGAAGCTGAGTGTAGTACGATCTTGCTGCCGCCTACTTACATTTCGCCTAAAGATCACAAAGACAAGATAAGAGAAATTAGGGCTCGTACGGAGGCATATAGGCATTATTTTTTCCTTGTTCAATTTGGGAGTGGAATAGGAAAAGAAATGCCTAGTAGTGGTACAGTGTACCCTCCGCCACGTACCTTACGGTAATTTGCGGAGTACGTATGTAGATGTAGATGTAGTGTACTGCATTGTTTGTATTATTTTACGGCGTACAGCCTACCGTTTCGGCAACCATTCAAACACCTCATAGTCGCGGGTTGCCTGTGTACCAGGCAACTGCGCGGGACGCTAATACACTTGCACAACTAAGCCACCAGCTGCCCATAGCAGTGCCACCATAGTTCGCAGCCTACGAGGAACTTCTATCTCCCGAAGTATACGTGATTAGAATGTACTTCCACTAGTATCCTTCCGCACAAGTCAATCAGTCGGACTCAGAGCTAGGAACCCGACGAGCATTCTCTCCACGTCACCGCTGCCGAACACTTTCTTCTTCTTTCATTTCAGCGATCACTGGCCCCCGCAGCCCTGCCAACGACCCTGTCTTTGGAAGGACGTCATATGCTGATACTTGGAACTCTTGATTAACTGCTGACTTAGTTTGACTTTGGCCAAAGCAGGCACACGTCACTTCGTTAACTATGACTTGGACTCTGGAGAAGGTTACGTTTTTTATCCTATTCACGGCGGGTCTTTAATGTGCGGTTGACAACTGCATATAATAATCGATATAGCTCCACTTTGTAATGGAATCGGGGCTGCAGCTGGCCGAGTTTTAATTCAAATTATTTACTTATCGGCCAACTGCCGTAAATAAATGTTATTTTATTTACGAGATCGGTTTCGGTACAACATTAATACCATCTTCAGGTCATGTCATACCTTCCATACATGTGAATAGTCGAAATCGCCATATATGCCGGTTGCTTGATGATATTTCTCTCAGCTTTTGAACGATCAAGTGTCACATACGATAACGTCGCAAAAGACGCCTTATTTCTGCCTTGGAATTTACATTTGAATAATTCGTGTTTTAGATCCGCACCACTGTTCTTCATTTTCTTTCTCTGTATCCGTGTAACTCAGTCTTTATGAACTTTGATACTATAAGTGTAAAGTGTTCTTGTACTGTGCGACTGATTGGAAAATATGTAACAGAATTGTTTAACGAAAGTATCGTCTTCACATTATTATTCTTCAAATGTGGAACGAGGGAAGGGTATATGCGACTTAAGCCTCAACTTCATATATAAATGCGGAATGTGGGATGGAGAGACTAAATAGTCTTAACATTCTCCAGTACTGTATTTGATATTAAAATGGACTAAGAATGAAACGTTTGTTTACTCTATAACATTTGGCGACGGCGCGGTGACACAAAGCACAAAGTCTTTATACGTTCTTCTTGACCAATGTCGATTTGTGAAAACGCCCGAAACATTAATTTCGTAAACAAAACACTTTCAGCCTTTAAAGTGGGACTTCTGTTTGAAAACGAGACCCAACACGTCCTCATCAACTGGCGAGTGCCTCGACCGACTTGTGTAGTCTCGCTGTGTCCGTGAAATTCAGATTGTCGAAGAGAAAAATATATCAGACATATTTTGCGACCGGTTTGTTGTAAACGTGGTACAGTACATTCACGTTGTATGTGATAGCTATAAACTCAAACTTATTACGCGTTTCACGGGCCAACATGAGCGCATACCAGTTCCAAAACGCTAAAAATCTGTGAAACGTTCTGATCGTTCTTTATTCAGAAACAAACGCATTGCTTGGACAGCACAAAGTGAAAATAGTGGGCAGGTATTTCAAACTTCGATTGTGCTTCTTAAAGATGATCGGAAGGTCAATTGCCTAGTGCTGTAAAAGCTGTTTTGTAAATATGATGACGCCGAACATTGTGATTCTGTCGTCGATAAAAAGATTTTGTAATCATTTCAGTAAATGTGGTTTATCGAAACAAAATAATACTTTCATTTTATTGATCACAGGGAAGAAAAGTATATGTAAGTTAAGTAGATTTGATACTTTCAAATTCATCGCTCTCTTATCGCATAACGAAACTACATCAAGAATCCAAACTCCTTTTAATAGCCTTATTATCTGTAATAAATTGCTTGTTATTAGAGTGTTGGCTGGTCTACAATAATTTTGATTACGTAGCCTTAAAATAAAAGTAGCCTTTGTATAAAGTTGCTGACTAAGTATTTACTTTATTTGTCCATAAAATGGCAAAGGAAATTTGTTGCTCCTAGAATAAGCAAACGCATTTGAAGATAATGGAATTTTAATGTGATCTGAGATCTACTTTTTACATATTTTATTTAGTAAACAGCGTTTTGGCGTCTGGTGGAAGATCCCTTGCAGTCTCCTAGCTTATGCCTTCCTCTTACAGATATTTTGAAAACAATGCCCTGACCTCTTTTATCCTACCTCCAATATTTTCTTCTAGTAAGACGTTTATATTCCTCACAACAGTGTTCACCTCCTTAATTTATTGCATTTTGTTTATTACACCAGGTTTCATCAAGAAATTCTGAGATAATCAGCATTTCCATTTCGGTTTTCTTGACAGAACATCGGAACATTTAGGAACGGAACCCATAAAGTAGTCTGCGGTGTTCTTGTCTACGTCGTTACTGCGCTGTCTGGATCTGCAACACCAACCGTTTTTCATATTAGATCATTATTTGCTATGATTGAATTGCATTTCAATGTAGCAACTCTGTTGTTACCAGACCGAACGACCAAACTCTGCATAGTCATATTGTAATCCGGTGGCCGAAAACTGGCTTATATCCTTGAATTTCCAATGTAGATCTAGTATTCTCGTTTACAACTAGATAATTTTTCGCGTTGGAAAATGATTGTAAGAAACCAAGTCCCTGGCAGACCGTTTATCGAAGGGCTTTCATATTATTTTCCTACCTTCCAACTCTCTAACAGCGGGTTGAAGGAACACCTAAATCTTTCAGTATGTAATTTCTCTTTTCTTATTATATGATTGTGCCTCCCTACGTACGTGAGTGCAATTAGAAAAAAAGTTAGCATCTGGAGGATAATGTAGGTGAAAGCAATTTATCTAATAGATGTCGCCGCAACGAATAACGCATTTCATTGAACGATTACAAACAATGTTCAATTGTTTGTAGAGCTTATGGGTTTTAACTACGGGGTCATCAGTTCCTAAACTTACAAACTACTTATGAACTAGCTAACACTAAGGGCGGCACAAATATCCATGCCCGAGGGGGGATTCGAACCCCCGACCATAGTGGCCGTGCAGACGGTGACTGACGCGCCGCAGTCCCATCGGCCACCGCGGCCGGCTGAACGATTTCCACCCCAAAGCGTGCATCATTTTCGTCATATTCCGTACGTGTATTTTCTCTGTATCCCCAATCAGTCCAACTTAGTTGGGATCCCACAAGGTACAACAGTACTCTAATTTACGAAGGACAAGTGTAGGCAGTTTCTTTAGTAGAACTGTTGCAGCTTGTAGTTGTTCTGCTAATGTAATTTAACCTTTCCTTCGACTGCCTTACAATATTTTCTGTATGTTGTTTCAATTGAACTTGTTAGAAATCGTAATACCTGGTGTTAGATGAATTTACGGCCTGTATGTTTGACTGATTTATCGTGTAAATAATGTTTTTCGGATTTCTTTAGGTTCTAATCTGGATGACTTCACACTTTTTTAATTTAATTTTATTTTATTTATTTATTTTTATTTTGGATCAAATACAAATTTCCGCATTTCGCTGATATCTAAATACCTTGGTATTTATTTTTCATCTGCTGGTGACTTTACTTACCTATAAACAAAAATGTTGAAATGTTTGTAAATCTAAGTGACTTAACTACGTTGCTTATTAGTCCGTAGGCTGTCAAACAACTTAAACTAACTTAGAGTAACCCATGCTAAGGACAACACAAACACCCATGAGCGAGGGATGATTCGAACCACCGACGGCGAACGGCCGCGCTCACAGCGCCTGAGTGCACACGGCTATTCTACAGCGGCTACTTATAAATGATATCATCCCCGAGAACATTCCAAGAGAGCTGCTCAGTCTCTCTCCTATATCGCTTATAAATACAAGTACTTGCAAAATAATCTGCCCGACTCACACAATTACAAAACAGGTGGTGGAAGGCAGCATGGATCACGAATTATGCATAGCATGAGAGCGCACCTCAGAAACAGAAACGCGCGGATTCGTGGATGCTTGACTAGGCCTGGCGATCGACAAACGCGAGAATAACCGAAATACACCCCCTCTCCCCCACGGCAGTCACGAGAAAGTAGCAGAGTTCATATGTTCTTCTTGGAGACAAATTTAGGAGTGTTTCCCAATTTAAGTGTTTTTCGAGCATCAGGTAAAAGTTATCGAATTCTTCTTTCTAAGACAAGATTCATGCCCCTGACGACTTTGGAAAAAAGGGTGAAAGCAGAAAGGACAGACGCTGAGGCGTGGAAATGCGCCTGCCAACAAGGGATGCTGACTGGGAAGGGGGTGTCTCTATCAAATTTGTACCCCTGTTTTAAAATGTCGTAGATCCGGCACTGAGTTCGGGAGCTGTACGAAATTGTTAACATTTCAATTTCCGTTAACATAATGCCTTCTTCTACTTTAAATTTATAATGTTAGAGCTGTTTAGCCAATGAAGGACTCAAATCAGACAGCCAGGCCTTATCGTATTTGTTTGCGTCTGATTTCCTCAGAATGTTCGTGCTAAAACTATTTTTCTAGTCCGGATTCACTTCATTCTCTTCAAAATGTTAAAATGTTCCTAACAATTTGGGAGCAGACTACTGTGGTCATCAGTCCATAGACTTACAAACTATGGCCGAGGGTGCTGAGGCGCCCCAGTCACGGTCTACACGGCCACTACGGTCGGGGGTTCGAATCCCCCCTCGTGCATGTATATTTGTGCCGTCCTTAGTATTAGTTAGTTCATAAGTAGTTTCTAAGTTTAGGGACTGATGACCCCGTAGTTAAGTTCCATAAGCTATAGAAACATTTGATTTGATTTGATTTACAAACTACCTAAACTAACCTAAAGACCACACACACACACACACACACACACACATGCCCGATGTAGGTCTCAAATCTCCTGCAAGAGATTCCGCACAATCCGTAAGATGGCACCACGACCACATGGCTGTTTCCACTTGGCTTTTGTATTATAGTTCATTTCGCAGTAATAATTTTAATGCATTTCGTTGGTAACCACAGACTTCTTGTGATTGTATTTCCGTTTCAACTGAATGGATCTGTCTTGAGCAAAATGCTGCGTTAATTCATGCTACCAATAATTGTTTCACAACAGTTGCACCATCATCAGTCGGCCTTTTATTACTTCCTTGTTATTATGTGATATGATATTTCAATTTCAAGCCGCGGTGGAGTAGCCGAGCGGTCTAAAGCGTTTTGCTGCGGAGCGCGCGGTTGCTCGCCGTGGAGGTTCGAGTCCTCCGTGGGGCATGGGTGTGTGTGTGTGTGTGTTTGTCCTTAGGTTAGTTTAGCTAGATTTAAGTAGTTTGTAAGCTACGGACTGATGACCACGTAGTTTGGTCCGATAGATTTACAAACATTATAAAACATCATCATTCAATTTCAACTCTTTCTTTCCTTCACACTTTGTCATCTGCAAATCTGCTGATTTCATCGTTGTAGTATAGTGAAGAAAACAGCAAATATTTTATTTTTCACTGGCCCTGTTTACGAACTGTAGGTCTTGGTTTTTAAGTTCAATGATAATCTAACCGCGTGAGAGTAAGCGAGTGGTCTGAAGCACCACGTTACGGATAGCGCGGCCTCCCGTGTCGGAGGTTCGAATCCTCCCTTTGGCATGGATGTGTGTGTTAGTTTAACTTAGTTTAAGTAGTTTTTAAGACTAGGTACTGAAGACCAACGAAGTTTTGTCCCATAGGATTACAAACATTTGAACATTTGAATGATAATCGAACACATTCTTATGGAAGTTACTGTATATATTTCAAAGCAGTCACAAAATGTTTTCGTCCTATAACAGACATCAGTTTAATCATTTACATTAATTACAGAAGTGATATCTACGCTCGTATGGGACATATTCCTAATTTGCCACAAAGTTCCAGATTCTGAAAATGATAAAAATTAACATAAGACACGTACTAGATTAAGTTACTGTTTGTTTAGATTAGATTACGTCACTCATATAAGGCAGAAAAATTTCATATTTTTAATGTAGTGTAATTATAATCAAAAGTAAAAAGTAAATACCATTCACATGCATTGAGGACCTTCTTTAACTTACCAACAACGGTTTCAAGCCGTTATTGATCTCAGTGACTAGTTCTTTTCGTTTGCGGAGATCAGGTTCCAGATGATTAACCTTGCGGCGGGCGCGTGGCGGCATACAGTGCCGCCAATTTTGTTTTCTTTCAATAATTACGTCAGCGTGCCGAGAACGCAACAGTGGTGCTAGATATGCTTCGACTGCTTAGTCACGCGCCAAACTACATTACTGCGCCACCAATATACTCACCATAACAGCTGTGACTGACCTGTGGAGTGGACGACTGCACCGAGACGGCACTGCGTACCGCACGCGCCCCGTAATGTAAGTACCTCTGCCCGATGTTTTGATGATTAGAAGCTTTGTTTTACAACTCTATTTATTAACATTGCTTTGGTATTAGAATTATTTTATTGTCTCCCAGGTCCGCACAAAGGAAAGGACTAACACCAGAAGAAATTGAGCGTCTTCTTCTGCAAGCATCTGACGAAGAAGATTATGCTGATTTCTCTGACAGCGATGAGGAAGCACAAATAGTTGAAACTGCAGATCATTCTAGCGAATCTGAGCAGTCATGCTTTGACGAGAATGAATTGATAGAAATGACACATGATGACTGCCATTTTTATATTGGTAAGGACCAAGAAACTTTTTGGATAAATAATCCGTTAGCACTACCAGGGAAAACAAAACGTATAATATATCAAAGTCCTACCTGTCCCGAAATGAATGGTAGAGAAGCTAAAACTTAAATTGAAAGTTTTCTCAAATTTTTTGATCCTGAGATAATTGATTATGTTGTTGAAAACACAAAGAAGTACATAAATAACAAGAGATCGTCTGTTAATTACTCCAGGGCTAGAGATTGCAAAACTACTTCTGCTTCTGAAATAACGGCTCTTTTAGCAGCACTGTTTCTCATTGCTGTACAAAAAGTAGGACGCACAAATGTATTAGAACTGTGGGCATCAAATAGAACAGGAATGATTATTCTAAGGGCAGCATTTAGCTACAAGCGCTTTCTGTTCTTGCTCCGGTCACTCAGGTTTGATAATACTTCCACAAGAAAAGAACGACTAGCAACTGATAAACTTCCTGCCATCCGCAATCTCCACTCAGCGTTTCTGAACAACTTCAGAAATGACTACGGTCCAGGGGAGTTCAAAACCATAAACCAAATGCTTGTCCCATTTTGCGGACGTTGTGGTTTTGTTCAGTACGTGCCCAATAAGCCCGCTATGTATGGATTGAAGTATTATGCATTGTGCGATAGCAAGACATTTTTACTTTTCATTTTGAAGTATACTGCAGCAGACAGAATCCAGGACCAAATGTTGCATCTAATCAGCCAATGAATATTGTGAAGAGATTGGTTGAGCCAATCAAGCGAACCCACAGACAACTACTACAGTAGTTACCCAGTAGCCCAGCATCTTTTAGAAAATGGGCTAACGTTCATTGGAACATTGAAAAAGAACAAGAAGGAAATTACTCCGGAATTTTTGTCGGACAGATCGCGAGAAATTGGAAATTGTCTTTTCGGATTTCAAGATGACTTCTGTCTTGTTTCGTGCCAGACAAAAAAGGAACAAGGCTGTGCTTTTCCTGTCATTAATGCATGAAACTGCTGAAATAGACACCGCTACAGGTAATTCTGTTGTAAATTTGGACTACAATGCAACAAAAGGTGGAGTCGATGCTGTGGATTATGTGTACATCCCGTTCTACACAAAGGACCACAAGAAGATGGCCCTTAGCATTGTTTTTTCGTTATCTGGATATTGCTGGGATAAATTCCCAGGTCTTGTTCTTTGCAAACAATCCAGAGAAAAGATTCAGAAGAAGAACTTATCTAACAAACCTGGCCTTGGCTCTGATGGACTGCCATTTGAAAGAAAGGGCTCAGCTCTCTACTCTACCGACAGGTATTCAAGAATTTCTGTCGCATCATTGATCAATTCCCGCCAGTCACGATGAGACTGTAAGAAAGTGTTGGAGGTGCCATCTTTGTGGAGGTAAAAATAGTAATAAGACTACGGTGACTTGCAATAGCTGCAAAAGATTCGTTTGCAAGCAACATTGCCACAATGTTGTCACATGTAATGATTGCAGAGCTTCTCCGGAGGGAGAAAGTGTGTGATTCTTGATATGTATTTACTGACTGCTTTATTCTTTATGATTACTACAAAGATTTTATACATATTACACTTTTTTGTAAAACTTGCTTTAACAATGGTAAAGAATCGAATCATATCTGTGGTTATAATTTATTTGGAATTTGTTATTAAAGTAGCGCTTACGAAATATCCTGGAAACTTATGTCAGATATACTGTAACAATTTAAAATTTCCCATGCACTCTCTATATATGTATACAGATCATATGATAAGTTGCTGTTAAGAATGATGTTATACACAATAAATAATAAATTCCACTCAAAATTAAGAAAAAAATAGCTTTTCTATGTATTTAAATGTAGGTGGCACTGTGTGCCGCACGCGCCCGCTGACGTAACAGTCTTAAGCGCGCCTTCCGCAGGGTTAAAGTCGAGACTGCCGACAACTAACGTCACACTGTGCAGCTTAGTGTACACAGGTCGATCCAGGAGTACACGCCCAGTCTGCACCCCGGTTGCCGCCAGCTTTTCTGTTGAAAGTGCCCAAGTATCTCTTCATATCCTATCATTGAAAACTATTTACATTCTGGTTTTTACACATTTTCCCTTGTAAATCATTAGTAACAGTTTATCAACTTTTACAGTAACACACGTCACCAACAAATGTCCAAAATCTCTGTGTCCACGATGTAATCAAGAAATTCTGATTAACTTCTTGACGGAACATTTGCAAGTAGAGTTACATCTAAATCATCGATTTCCGTTGCACATATGTTGAAGTTGTACATAAATAAATAGTTTTGTCTACATCCTGTCAGCATTCTTATAGCTTTTAACTGCGAAGCGTGTGTTTAGGCTAGGCTGCTTATGTATACTACTTCCAAGGTTTGAGTCCGGCAGGTTTTGTGCTTGGGTTATGCGTGCAAATTTGGTAGGCCCCTAATTCTGCTTGAGGACCTAAGCGGATTAACCTAGTGAGCAGGAGGTCCTGCGTTTGAATCCCACCCCCTGAACTAATTTCCATGTTTCCTTGTTGTATGATTACTACATCTATAAGTAGCTGAGAATGAAAACACACCAATTAAAATTTACAGCATATTAAGAACAATTGCAGCAACCATAGCAACATGTTTACATTCTCACAAGTCCGCTATTTCTTTAGTGTTAAATTTTTGTTTAGTAGATTTACTGTTAAGAAAATAGCTCCGTTTTATTATCTCAGACATATGTATTAACAAAAATATACGAGGGTTGGGGCTTAAATAGTGGCACCTATTTATCGGAATCAAATGAAAGTCACAAGGACTTAACTGCCGGGAGTATCGTGGATGGTACGGTATTTCCCAGTCCCATCGATCGAACAGAGCAGCCACAACTTGCGCTGTATTATCCCGCACAGTGTCGTGCTAAATGATGGGTGGATTGCGTAGAAAGTGTTGCAGCTTCTTTGGCAAAGCTGGTCGCAGTTGACGCTGCAGAAACGAACAGTAAAACTATGCACTGAGGGTCTTCCGTGGCGATGACTTTCTGCAATCACTTACTTTTTCCGCATATACTGGAAATGACTTGTTTGACATAATTCGTAACTCTCCTATAAATAAAGCGCTACGACCTGACGGACTATCAATATAATTCTACAAATAGTACTGGAAATTAGTCATCATGTAAACATCTTTCAGAGCATAGGGCATTTTGGATTACAGGAAGAAACATGAAAATAGTAGAGAAGAAATACCCCAGAATCAGCAGCAGTTCACTTTCATCGTCGATAAGGTAAAGTTGGAATAAAACAGTCAAGAAAACAATAAGCACGAATGAAAGACTTCAAGCCGTCGGATTATGTGATACAGATCTTATCCTCAAATGCAACAGACTCTATTCACTACCGCACGGGTTTACGAGTCAAGACCGCCTCCATAACTGGAAATGGATCCAATATAAAGTCGCGCTAATAACAAGAAATCCCGCAGGAAATATCCCTCTGATAGTATTGCGCAGACGAGATGAAAATTAACACCAGAAAAAAATATAATAATAATAATAATTAGATACAGTTGCACAGACTTTATCGTGTGAATGGGTAAAGGACCCGCCAGGACGTTCCTATGCAGACTATGTCAAGCTGTATGCGGATATGTTAAATGTAGCTTTTGATATATCAGTTGCTTGATAGTTTCCCTTAAAACCGATATGGACTTCACTATTTATATAAATTTCACCCGTCGTCTCTGGAGACCTGAAATTTGTTTCGAACACATGTAAAAGGATTACAGAAAGAATTATTTCCAATATGGAATTCATAAACTGAAAAAGCGTTGTAGTAGGATGATAGTGAAAAGTTTCACCCAATTAGAGAACCGTTGAATTACTGAAATTAATTTCCTCAAAGAAGACTCTTTCTGTCATGAAAGATTACGTCTTTACAGACTTAGTATATTTTCTTTTACGTAAAGTAAATGAAAAAACTTTGTGTAAGTAACTGAAGAAGAGCAGATTACAATCTTTTTTTACTATTCATTTTGCCAGCAGAAGCAGTATTTTCATTTTCTCAAGTTCGAAAGTTTCCTCATTAAGGAAGACGATATCAATAATTATCATTTAATTTTACGATATGTAAGTTGATTTTAGCATGAGCAACTACATCAATTATATACTATCATATTACCGCAACACGTTATCCTGCAACAATGGATTAACGATATTCGAGCCAAGAGGCTAGCCGACGGAGGCTTAAATATAGAAAACAAGTTCGGGCTGGAAGGGGTGAAGGAATGAAACCAACCCCCCCCCCCCCCCAAAAAAAAAAAAGGTTAAGCCGACTTCTGATTCTAATCGGGAGATACCCGGTCCGAGTTCCAGTCCGTCAAAACGTTTCACCTTCTGCATTGCCATCCTTGGAAGGCTTCAAATGTTCAAATGTTTGTTAAGCTTATGGGACTTAACTACGGGGTCATCAGTCCCTAAGCTTACAAACTACTTATCAATTACCTTATACAAAGGACGGCACAAATATCCATGCCCGAGGGGGGATTCGAACCCCCGACCGTAGTGGCCGTGCAGTTGGAAGGCTTATTATTTAACAACGTAAGGTACATTTCTTAATTAATTACCCTGTAATTAAAATTCATAGAAAACAATGTCTCACAATTATATGTCACATAACAATATTCGAACGAAATATATATATATATATATATATATATATATATATATATATATATATATATATAAGGCTTCCTGCTACGGACTGGGTGGCCATTCCCACCGGAGTTTCGAATCGTTCATCGGGCATGTGTGTGTGTGTGTGTGTGTGTGTGTGTGTGTGTGTGTGTGTGTGTGTATGTGTGTGTGAGAGAGAGAGTGTTGTCCTTAGTGTAAGTCAGTATCATTTATTTCTAAATTTGGAAACTGATGTGCGTAGCAGTTTAGTACAATGGGTTTACAGACTTCTGAAAATTTAGAAGAATTCGCAAAGAGGTAACAACATTGACGCAAGCTATGCAGAATATTTACTAATACGTGATGAAATTAGTATATGTTACCCTTGTTACTGACGCAAAAAGGTTACAGTACTGTCATATAACTGACATATTATGAGTAGCTGTCAATATATTAATAAGGAGAAATTCGAAATTTGCTAATCTTGACATGCAGATCACTTTAGAGAATGACAACTCTAACTAGTATATAACGTAAAAGATAGTATGTTGATGTGATGATTACTGAATAACATGTACATAAACTTATTGTAAAGTCAGAAAGTAAACAATTCTCATAAATTTTATAATTTGCTGCCATGGAAGGCTTGGCGCTATCTCCTTTTCCCAGCCCATATTCGATTACAAATAAAACCCTGTGGTTGAGGAAATTATAAATATATGTGGAAACTATAAATGTCAGTTAAATTTTCTGGAACCTTCCTCGGTAATAAAATGATAATGCACAGTGCCCGCACTGCTGGGTCAGAGATAACACACTACTTGTTGATTGTAATCCAGATATGCACATATTGATGGTAATATCTGTTGTCATTGAACTAGTACGAATAGAAGGAAGAAGGAATGTGCAGTATGAGATCTGTTTTCCTCTAGATTTTAGAGGATAAAAGAGAGGTTTCTGAGATACCTAGATTAGGTAGGCACAGTTTCTATGCATTTAACAAAGTTTGCTTACATGATGGTAAAACTACGTGTGAGGTGTAGTATGGTGGAATTTTTGGTACCAATTCCACGATTACTTGACTCTCGTTTAACGACGCTACTGAATGAATACAGCCGACCATGGAAAATTTCGCCTTGACTGCTGGGAATTAAATGTCTTCAAAAGCTTTCAGTCAATTTTATCGATAATTTTAGGTAGTTGTATCGAAGGGCTTTGACCAATCATTTCTTAACTTGAGGCAGATTAAATATGTTTTTTTATTATTATTATTAAAATCCGAAGCTATGATATCTCCTTCTCAGTGCGTGCGAGATTACCATGAAAGCAACACAAGCAGTGGCTACCTTCATACTGATATTTAATATGGAAAACGACAGGAAACCGAAACGAAAGTTTGTTTGGAATCGCAAAATAATGCACTATGGAAAGAATATAGCTTGGAAACACACTGCTGCATAATATGGATGTCAAATTGGTGGAAAACAGAGCAATGAAAACAAAAATACTCTTGTGTCGTTACATCAGTTCCACTAACTAAAAGTGATGATCGAGTCAAGCATAAGCAAATTAAACTCCCAGTTTCGAGAGGCTATTACTTACAGGGCAACGATCGCAATTACTCTGAGATTGTTGCTAGAGGAGACTGTTCAGCAAGCTTTCAGTACCTTGGCGGTATCTTTTAACAAACAATATCAAGAACAATGTTGGGTGTTTTTGACTGCATCATTCAGACACTGGAAAACTAAATCAATGTAAGTGTAAGCAAAGCTTATATCCAAAAAACTGCATTGACATTCTATTTTTACTAAAATATCTACTTCTTGGAATGTATCCTGGTTTGAATGGGATTAATCTTGGCTGTGGTAAACACGAGATCATGGAAAGTAAGCTACTAGGAAACATTACCACTTCCTACACCTATAAATATATAAACTTGAATTTGTGTTCCGCTTGTATCTGTAACTACTGTACAATATAATTATTCAGACTTTAAATACTACATTATTAGTTTTATTCCCATAGATGGGTAGTTACAAATAAATCAAACTGTATATACTGTATACATATTGTAGATGTGCACATCCAAGGACATGTTGTATGATCTTTCTTCATTTGACACATCCCTGTAGTATCTCAATAAATGTGTCTTGGTCTTTCTCAATTCCTTAATTCGCTAATTCATTATACTACAGAGGTCTTTACATGCGTCATAACGCGTACTTTTAGCACGTTAGTCCTCGTATATTGGAGACCGCACACCTCTTCTGATATTTGTTGTTCTGTCAGAAAAAGTATTTTTGTTCATTCTTGCTACGCTCACAAGGAGATTGCTTTATCGCCTACTGTCCGTAAGTTATAGGTATCCATTTCAGCATTTTATCTGCGATGGTCTCTATTTCTCAGCTTGGAGTGCGTCCTTTGGCTTCACACATCCTCTGATCAATTCCGACTATAATAATCAATAAAAGACAACTTTCCAAACGCAGGTTGATTTCCTTCCATGTCATTACCCAGAAATTCGAGCCGTAGCTCCGTCTCAAATGACCACGCTATTGACGGCATGTGAAACCCCAATAGGAAGTAATGTATTGTATCGTAGCGGAGTGAAACTGATGCCTAGTCCAAGGACAGCTTCATTGTGGGACTACACTCACAAGGGGAGGCCGCCAATTGTGAAATTCAGATTCGATTCATACTGCGCATAATGAAAGCTCGTGGCCAGAGGTGTAATTTGGCAAAGCACCAAGATGCACTTCTCAGCCGTTTTCGAGAAAATCGACAATTAAAAAAACGCCGTTGCGGTGAAATACTCTCTACGATCTCTACGAGTAATAATATTGTACAGAGGCGTCGCGCAGCGATAAGCACTCGGGTTCGTAATCCGAAGGTCGCCGGATCGAATCTCGCGGCGTGCAACTTTTTTATCACATGTTTTTTGTAATTCAAATGTATAAACACACACACTGAAGACAATTAATAACATTTGATGTTCGAAGTCGCCAGTTTTTCCACGACAAACGACTTTCAAACAACTTATTATATGCAACTGGCGACTTCGAACATCATTTCAAAATTGTATATCACAAGTGCTATTAATTATCTTCATAATGTTTACCACGTATAGGTAACGGAAGAAGTATAAACGATATTCCGAAACGAATACGTATAGTGTAAGTCAAACCTGACGAACGATAGAAAAATTTTTGAGAATGTCAATCAGGTGTGTTTCCCACCAGATAATTTAAAAAAACGATTGTTCTTGTAAAAACGCATCGTTTATCAGCTGTGCTCGATGTCGTGCTGTTACCTGCTTTCTATATTTCTATGATAACTATCACTCTTGTTCGTGCGATAGAAAAGTTGCCTACCGCGGGATTCGATCCGGCGACCTTCGGATTACGATTCCGAGCGCTTTCCGCTGCGCCACGCCTCTGTACAACAATACTAACCGTTGAGATCGTAGAGAGTGTTTCACCGCAACGGCTTTTTTTTTTTTTTTTTAATGTCGATTCTCTCGACAACGGCTGAGAAGTGCATCTTGGTGGTTTGGCAAATTACACCTCTGGCCATGAGCTTTTATTATGCGCAGTATGAATCGAATCTGAATTTCACAATTGGCGGCCTCCCCATGTCAGAGCCGGCAGAGTTTCACGCAGAACGGGTTTACAAGATTGTGAATGTGTGTGGAAATTATGGCAAAAAGTAGCCAGAACGCTGAACTGTTGAGTACAGCGTAGTTACGTCCGAATAACAGTTTTCTTAAAAAAAAAAATAAATAAAAAATAAAAAAAATACAAAAATACAAAAATAAAAAAAAAATAAAAAAAAAAAAATAAAAAAAATTGAATCGCCTTCGTATGAAGAAAACTTTAATATCCGATCATAACAGCTACGTTTATTGCGACTGCGTGCCAGGAGTGATAGCGTGCCGTTATCTGTAACCTTGTAGATACGGTTGTATAAGGCGTGGATCACCTTGATAAGACTGCTGAGTAACGAGACGACGCCGGGTAAAAGGAAGTGCGCGACTACTTGCCAGTCACAGCAGCAATGATTCGCCTGCAGTCGGTACCGCCTGCCGCGGCGGTGGCTGCGGTTTTCTTGCTGCTGATGACAGCGACCGGCGCCGATGCGGAAGCCGACAGACGCGTGGTGCGGACTCGCCAAGGGGCAGTGCGCGGGACCGCCAAGCAGTCCTACCACGGACGCCACTTCCTGGCCTTCTACAACATACCGTTTGCCCAGCCGCCGGTGGGACCGCTTCGGTTCAGGGTAAGTGCATCTTGGGTTACCGGACGTCTGCATCTAAATGTTGAAATGTTCAAATGTTTGTTAAGCTTATGGGACTTAACTACTGGGCCATCAGTCCCTAAACTTACAAACTACTTATCAACTACCTAATACTAAGGAGGGATTCGAACCCCCGACCGTAGTGGCCGTGCAGACCGTGACTGGAGCGCCTCAGTCCCGTCGGCCACCGCGGCCGGCCGTCTGCATCTATGCGCACATGTCCGTATTTTAGACGTTTAATGATGCGTCCCCATATACAGGGTATTTCACTAAGTGTGTATGCTTCTGTAACTTATAAAATAATATGTGACGGGAAATTTTAATGTGGTAGGTCAACGCAAGAAATGTTACACTTTCTGCGGAGCTATGAACATAGTTTATTGTTGATAGATCTGAAGCATTGAATTAAAATTTGTAGTGCGGCCGGGAATCGAACACGGACCTCCATGCTTACTAGGCAGACGTCTTAACCGTTTTTTTTTTTTTTTTTTTTTTTTTTTTTTTTTTTTTTTTTTTTTTGTTCTTCAGGTAGATCTATGCTTTGCGGTCGTTTTCATTGTTCGTTTTTGGTCGTTCGTTGATCATTTGGCTCAGCTTTTTTATTACAGAGGACGTTCAGCCTTCTGACCGGGCGCGCTGAGCCACGGCGCCCGGTGCCGTTAGACTACCACACCACTAACGATTAAGGCGCCTCGGAATAGTCTATGTACGATTTCCCTCCACAACACAAACTTAATTGCTCAAAGCCCTTCGATACAACTACCTAAAATTCTCGATAAAATTGACTGAAAGCTTTTGAAGACATTTAATTCCCAGCAGTCAAGGCGAAATTTTCCATGATCGGCTGGATTCATTCAGTAGCGTCGTTAAAGGAGAGTGAAGTAATCGTGGAATTGGTACCAAAAATTACACCATACTACACCTCACACGTAGTTTGTCCATTGCTGAGGTGCTATTCCGCTGCATGGAGAGCCTTGGCAGTAGTGGCAATTATCTTTGGAACAAAGAAGCTGAATTAAAGTTTGTGTTGTGGAGGGAAATCGTACATAGACTATTCCGAGGCGCATTAATCGTTAGTGGTGTGGTAGTCTAACGGTTAAGACGTCTGCCTAGTAAGCATTGAGGTCCGGATTTGATTCCCGGCCGCACCACAAATTTTAATTCAATGCTTCAGATCTATCAATAATATCTTTGACATATTTGAGACGTATATCCGTCTCTGGGATTCTTTAATTGCATTAATAGTTTATTGTATCATTTTCCAAAGTGTTACACTAAAAATACATAATTTTTTTAAATGGAACAATAGTTTTTTTCTATCGTGCATTGGATACGTTGAAGCCAGCTGCGTCCAAATCAATTTATACTACCTTCCTATCACTGTTAGGTTGGGAGATACAACCCTTCAAAGTTCCGGGGGCGGAGGCTGCGATAGCGTAGCTCACTGGCTATCCCCAGGGGCACGGCCCACTGTCTCATGACCACCAGCCAGTCAGCTACGCTGTCGTAGCCTCCGTCCCCTAATCTTTGAACGGTTGTAGCTCCAAAACTATCAGTGATAGGAATGTAGTTTAAATTGATTTGGGTGCAGCTGGTTTCAACGAATCCCATGCACGATATAAAAACTATTGTTCCATTTAAAAATTACATTTTCGTGCTGTAACTCTTTGGATAGCTCCGCAGAAAGTGTAACATTTCTTGTGTTGACCTACCGCATTAAAATTTCGTCACCTATTATTTTATAAGTTACAGAGCCAAACACACTTAGCGAAAAACCCTGTATATTTACGACTTCTGCTTCTTTATTTTCGAATGAAGATCGTTTTAATTTTTTTAGAGTGCTATTGTCAACAATGGATGTAAGTCACGCTTTGTTTATTGAATTTCAAAGCTTCTTGCCAGCCGCGGTGGCCGAGGGGACTGAGGCGCTCCAGTCACGCTCTGCACGGCCCCTACGGTCGGGGGTTCGAATCCCCCCTCGGTCATGGATATTTGTCCCGTCCTTAGTTGTAAGTAGTTCATAAGTAGTTTGTAAGTTTAGGGACTGATGACCCCGTAGTTAAGTCCCATAGACTCTACAAACATTTGAACATTTGAACAAAGCTTCTTATGTGTTTATAATCGATCTGTTATGCTTGGAAAGCTATAGTATGACTTGGGACACAGAAACTATCGATTTATACTGCTCTTAATCGATGTTTCCGTCTCTGTATCTGAAGATGTGGCTGCAATCATTGTTTTAATATGTATTCTCGACTTAGTTGAAAGGACATTTTGAACCTTTGTTGGCTGAAAATACTGCAATCGATGATGATAAGTGTTCTGGCCAATTATCAAACTAAAAACAACCAAATCGTAGCCACATTATAACAGAAAGTTTCTATCAAACCAAATTAAATGGTGCAAGTGCACTGAGTGTCGTTTTACTGAGCAAAGCTTTAATGAACTGATTAAATTTTCAAATGCTTCTGAAGCTTAAGGGACTTAACTGCGGTGTCATCAGTCCCTAAACTCACAAACTACTTAAGAACTACCTTATACTAAAAATGACATAAACATCCATGCTCGAGGGCGGATTCGAACCCACGACGGGGAGCGGCCTCCCGCATCGTAGCATAGCGCCTCAATGCGCTTGGCCAATCCACCGCGGCAACTTATCAAAGCTGCACACTGTTTTGCAGCGCCCGCCCATAACATTCACTGTTGAAAGGTTGTGCACCTTAACACATATACAGTTGATAAAAGGGAGAAGCAGAGTGAAAATTGTGACTTTGCAATGGCAGTATTTAAGTTACGAGATTTGAATTGTAAAAACATTTTTTATTGTGAGTGCTATGCTCCGATGCCGCGAGGCCATTCCTCGTCGGGGATACGAATTCTCTCTCGGGTAAGGATGTTTGTGATGACTTTAGTATAAGGTAGTTTATAAGAAGTTTGTATGTTTAGGGGCTGATGACTCCGCAGTTAAGTCCCATAAGCTTAACAATTAACTTTTAAAAAGGATGGGTCCTAATATATAGTAGTTTTGTCTGATTTGTGTAGTATTATTCTTTCTGTTTCTTGTCAAATAAATTTAAAATATGGAAAGTTGCTGCACGTAAAATGTTGCATAGTATGCTGGAGTGCTGCGAGATAGGGAAGAGGCGCAAAAAGCTAATGTATCATGTCGCTCATTTCCGTTAGAGACCACTGACTTGCACCGGCAAAAGGGGATCTTGAAATTTACACACTATCATTCAGGAGAATCACCTGGTACTATGAGACAGTAATGCTACCTCACTTACAAAGTTCCTTTATTCAATGAGAGTCGTATGGAAATCAATATTAAACAAAAGAAGTATTAGGGAAGCTCATTATCTTCTGGAATCGTGTATTGACAAAAACCGTTCTTGTAGAAAGTGTTCGAAGTCCGCAAAATGTAGCGGACAGCGTCGTGTATAAAAAGGGCGGGGGCGACAGTGAACATGCACTACCCCCTCAGAATATTACTAGGATTATAGCTATATTTAGCTATATCTATAGCTATATTTTTATTATTTTTACCAACAATATAAAGCTTAATCTCGGTAAAGTAAAAGAAGCTTCAGCGCAAATTATTCTCTGAATATGAGCAACAAAACTGATAAAAAATATCATGGGTTGTATCTTTACATTAATCTGGCGTCCTACTCCCAAACAATCTCGAGGTATGTCCACTATAGTCTACTATAGTCTCCCAGTAATATGACTGTGACATTTTATTCGTCCGTTTGTGTGGAGCAGTAGATGATCCCCATGTGTGAATACGAGGAGTAATACGATTTCTGTGGGCAAAACAAATGACACCTTGGGAAATTAACCGCCATATTACTGAGGTGTACGAGAACGTTATTGGTGGAGGTATTGTTGTCTTTGCAATTCGTGACAGTATCACTGATCTCCATGGTTCAGAACAATGTGGCCCTCCTTTCAGTTTGAAAAGTTAACGAAAACGCCATACAATGTTTGCGAAGTCCAATAGCTAGTTCTCCTCTTTTACATCTTTTGGGGGTTCATGTTCGCCTTTGGTGTATTCTGACATCAGCAGTTCTGATGCTGGTAGCTATTTCCACATCTTAGGCAATGGTGTACTTCATTGAGTTGATGTCTGTTGTTAGATTTAATTTCAATTAACTGTGTACCTTATTGGTCAATAATGCCCACTGCTGCTACCGTGAAGTTTACAAGTAATTTTCTGCCGGTATATGAGGTCTCACGTGCTCGCGTGTGCTTACTTGCTTGTTGCAGAGTCCTCAGCCTCCAGTTGGATGGGAGCACATTCGCGATGCAACGGTGCCCGGACCATCTTGCACGCAGAACTCCATCTTCGAAACATTACGACCTCCTATTGGAAATGAGGACTGCCTGTATCTAAACGTGTTTACGCCAGAGGTAACTCAGACTTTGTAACTTACTGACTGTACTGATCGTTGTAAACAGTTTTTATATCGTCATATGAGGGTTTGGGAACAGTGCAACAATTTAACACGACCTAGCATTTACCCCTCTTCATTAATATTTCTTATCTGTGATCTTAAAGTATGAAATAATTAAATTGCTAATATCAATACTAGTTACTAACTTCACGTTAAAGAAAGACGTCCAATGTAATCAAAACAAGTAAAAGGTTCTGTATATCTAGACGATTTTTTCAATTGTTACTGTATTGTTACTGAAGATAAAGGTGGGGGGGGGGGGGAATCTCTTGTAGCGCAACTCTCATACACTATTCGCTGAATCAAGTCCGGTTTCATTATGGTCAGCTCATGCTTTTTACCTCAGACGGTGATGCTTTGAGACTAACTAGGTGAATTTTCAATTCGAGTCTGCACACTCCGAATCTTGGGAAAAATTCATATGTGGCCTGGTATACAGCAAAATACAAAAGTCACACCTACAGCATGCAGCCTTTGTGGGTACATAAACAGCATCAAAATTTCAAATGTGGCTTTTCTCAATACGTGTGTTAATTGGCCACTGTCTCAATTACTGTACGAAACTACTGAGGTAATTACAGAAACAATTCAGTCATAAATAACAAACAGGGATAGGAATAAAATAAAATACTTCAATCCCTACCTTACACTACAGCAGTAGATCAGTACAAATACATTTACAGTTGAAATTACATATGTATGGCGCTGATTCTCGGCAGATACGTACCAGCTATTTCTTTAGGGGGGGGGGGTGTAGGCAAGCTAGCCTATTTACTGAAATCGGGGTCTGAGGTCATGAAGCTCATGAAGCCTTTGTGTAGCTGGGAAAAAATATTATCACTATTTAGACATCACATTACTGGTACAAAAACTACATTGTATAACCCGTTCCCCGTCAGGGGTTCGAATCACCCTTCGGATTTTAATGTTTGTGTTGTCTTCAGTATAATTTAGTTTGTAAATTGTTTGTAGGTTTAGGGACTGATGAACCCGCAGTTAAGTCCCATAAGCTTAACAAAGATTTGAACATCCATTGTATCTACTGTATGTACAAACATTTCGATGGGGACCATATGGCTTTCCTCCCAAGATGAAAAATGTTACTTCGATACTTTAGCTACAGTTGGTACGTTGCAAAACATGATCTACAGTGCAGAAAATGTGAAATTGCCAGTGAGATCTTCTTCACTTCAAATTGTTAAAATTATGTTCATATATAATCATCTAAAAAACTATGACTAATAAGGAGACGGAAGACACTTGACTGTCAGGCACGAATGTTGTACTATATCACATTTTTCAAGAAATCACGTGCTAAATGTTGTGTAGCGTAAAGAAAAACCTACGCAAGTAAAAGAAAGTACTTTTCTAATATTTGTGTGCAAAAGTAAAACATTTTGCAAACAAACCAGTTTCATAAACTTTCATATCTTTGCCTCATTTATACAAAACAATGATTCATATAACTTAACGTTTCGTGCTTTGGTTATATAGTCTTGGAGGACGAGAAACAGTTCACGACGATAATGCCGCTTCTATGGGCTTGGGATAACGAATTGCAACTATGATGCTGCATTGTAAATTAGTATTAGACTTAAGGGTAAAATTATCTGTAATGCTTTACTGAAATGAGGACTGTTTTAGCACGAAAAACATTATCCGAACAATAATTGCCACCACTGCTTCAGTGCATTTCTTAACTATTTTCGAAATCAGATCACGAATTTCTCACGTATTCTTGTGAGACATAAATGGGAGATATTTGTAACTGTTTAAATTAATTACAATTTTCATATTCAAATGTAAATGTAGTACGTATCGTGAACTGTGAACTTATGAACAACTTCGTAGCTATAATGTTTAGGAACATAGCCTACGTCACACATTTCTGAGCCCACAACAGCTGAGGACTTTCTCTTGCTATGTAATAAAAGGATTATCTGAGTACACTGCTATGATCCCTAATATCAGGAAAACTGCAATGGGTGATGGAGTTGTTTTTCTTCCAATACTGGTCCTAGCTCAAACACATGCATCAGAACACTAGTTTTCTTGAAACTTACAAAAATAATTCAATTTTAGTTTCTTATACGATGTTATACGTGACTTTTTGCGTTTTCTACACGTTGGGTCTCTCAATATAGATAACTGGATAGATAACGCTATGCACGGTACACGTTTCTCGTTCGCTACCAGAGCAACAATGCATATTGATGTAGCTACGGAGTGAAGGCATGGTATGCGTGAAGGGACGGAAGAGGGTGTTGTGTTAGAATGCTGCCTCTTCTCGTTTCCTTTAAATGCCGATTATTGTCCGTTTAGAGTGGCGGGCATAGTTGTAGCGGCGAGCCATGTCAGGCGTACCGACTGCTGTTTTTTTTAGTATCGTTGACCGGTATTCGTCAGTTTCGATGGTCCGCACCTAACTTATGCCTGTGCGACCACGGGGCTAAACCGATAAATAAGGTTTTGTACCACGTGCAGAACTTCGAACGTGAGCAACCGAGCAGTAAGTAATGACAATATTCGTTTCGAACATCAGGCCTACATCAGTATGCACGTGGAGAGGGTAAGTGTTAAGAAAGTAAAGGGACAACAAAATCAGATTTTGCAGTCAACATTTGAACCTTATGTATAGCGCCTCGTAAAATCGGCGATATGGCCACTCTATACTTCACCTAAATAAAATAGCAAACTATGTAATAGTTTATGGGCGGGAAGGCTGGACTGGTCGTTTAATTCATATTAAGGAAGACGAATTCCAAACAACCATTAAAAAGGTATCGTTCTGTAATGTCGCGTGGGCTTGTGTAGGTTTAAAGAGTGGGGGACGACTTGTCAAGGACGTTGCGCTCGCGTGCTCACTTTCGCTGTATTCGTCGCCTCGAGACCGTTCTAAAATAAAATAAATGAAACTGAAGTATAAAATTATATAAGCATCATTATGTGGCACATATTAGTGTTGAGTCACAGACACGCAAGCACACACACACACACACACACACACACACACACACACAGACTGCTCCCGGGCACGGTCGGCCTTGCGTTGCACCCGGTCTTCAGCGTCCCATCAGTCTGAACTACCGTGCAGAATTTGTTACTTATACGTACAGATATTGTCCGCCATTACAGTCGCAGACTGAACAAGGGACGAAAGGAGAGAACAGAGTGTAGTAAGTGTTATAAGATGTTTCACACAAAGGCAAAAATGGCTACCTACAAACACACCGATAACATAATTGCACAGCACTGTGCAGCACAGTTTATTCATTGGATCTGCCAAATTATAAAATAAAACCTCCCCCCCCAAGCCGCGCAACACTTTGAAATTGGTGTGTGGACTGCTTCCCCCCCCCCCCCTTCCCAACTTTTCTCGGTTGATGCGCTGTTGAGTATGGACACAGTGCTGTCACAGGGCGAATTTTTGCAGCAACGGGGCAACAGGCCTGACATTTTGCTCTACATCTGCAGGGACCGGCTCACTCACAAGTTATTCAACAATAACAGCTCGCAACACACTTGTAACGGCGCTCGCACAACTAGAAGTAACTTCTATAAGCAAACCAGACACGCGATGGAGCAGCCACCATACTCGCTAGGCCGTTCAGCTTCCAGCACACGGGTAAGTCCCTGGCAGCTCCGTATCCCGCTCTGCCTCTCTCACTCAGACTGATGTTCTTACTCATCCACAACATGCTTCTGCTTATCACCAGTTGGGGGCGTTCCCATCCAGTCTCAACATAAGCTCGACAGATACTTTGTTGAAGGAAGCATCCACGCTCCACAGGTATTATTCAATATATATATATATATATATATATATATATATATATATATATATATATATATATTGCACCAAATTAGCTGTAAAAATTGTCGAACATGCCGAACTACCAGTATGTTAGTATCATCAAACCTGCACAAAATATCTATTAAGGGTTACATACGAAATGAACTCAGCAAATAACAATGCAGCATTATCTCTTGGTTTGTCATTCAGCTGTCAGTTTTCTGAAGTCTGCCGGAGTAATCCATATGAATGACGGGATGGTTCCTTATAAGGCTCCTATAAGTACGAGCTGACGCATCCGCCATTTTCATTCCTGTAGCTCTTAACTTAAACATAATGCGGTGCTGTAGGATTTGCGTCACGGCACTTTAGCACGACATTATGGGTGGCTGTGTTGCCATAAACTGCTCAGATCATTCCAGAGGTGGGTACAGAATGCTTTAGTTTCCCGAGAGATTCTGAGAGAAAAAAAAGTGGATCATTAACTGTCAGCCCAAAAACTGGGGACCCTGACCGAGCCGACAGTTATGTATTATGAATAAATATTTATTATTATGACATGAAGCAATATATAATAGTAAATATTGTCTGTAATATTCGAACGTCAGTTTTTGTTTAGTTCTTTTGAAAGTACTACCTCTTAACAGGGAAGCTGCCTGTAGGGAGTTAGCAGCAAAACATCCAGAACATATTGTTTTAGAGCACAGTATATGTGTCTTTAAATGCCAATATTGACGCTTATCTATAAGAACCTATAACATAACTGACAAAGAATACTGTGTAAATTTTACTTACGGCTGCGGTGGCGTAGTGTGCTAATGATGGCAACGACATGTTTGATTTACAAGGATTATTAAATTACTGACAAGACACGGGTACTGTTACATACAAAAGCCTCTCAACCTAGAGAAGGTACAGAATTATTTATTTGATTGTCAGCGAAAAGGATTATTCCCCTCATTCTAAGCGATTATGTTTTCCAGTAACTTTCAACGGTAGTTGCCAACATCGGCACCATGTGCCTCTACGACGGTAAACTTTAGATCCTGTACACTAATATTCTTTTTCGTTTTAGTGTTTGTAATACGTTCTGAAACTTTTTCAATAACGTAATAGAAGTACATTCAGCAATGTGAGTACGACAATCAAATGTGGTGTATTTGCAGGACGGCAAACAAACCTCGCATATTGACAGTCATCATTCAAATACAAGCCAAGATCGCTTAAAACTATATCGATGTAAACAAGAGTGGCATGCAAGCTCAAAGTATCACGATCTAAGGCTCTATGCCGACACTTCCAAAATATTTCACTCAACTTGAACAAAACAACACTGTTCGTATAAGCTACGTGTTGGGTTTATCATTCGCAGAGAATAAAAATGGCGGATGCGTCAGCCTGTGTTTTTAGGAGCTCTAGTTCCTTACAAAGTTCATGGCTGCTTCTTTCCCCTGCAGTGCTAATAAATTCGACCAGAACTCTGTCTCAGCAGTGGAGGGGCAGGTTTAATTGAGTAAATTTACCATTCCCTTGTAAATTTTATAGAACAGCGATAGAACCGTCCCGATAATATTTCTTTCGTCCGTTACCCATGGGTTGGGAACCGCTGTCATGAATATAAATACAGAGATATTATAATTAAATTTCCGCTGCTTCAGTTTCTTCCCCGCGAACAGAAATTATTGTAGGACAATTAAACTTCAATATAACATTTGTAAGGACAGTTTGTGAACCTAAGGGAGCAATCATCTGTGGTCATCAATCACAATACTTAGAAAATACTTGAACTAACTTATGCAAAGAACAAGCCAGTTATAAATGCCCGAGAGAGGACTCGAACATCCGACGAGGTGCGGTTGCGTAATCCGTGGCAAGGCGCCTAAGACCAAGCGGCCATTCCCACGTGACAGGAAGACAAATAACGAAACCACTGAAAGAAACAAATTACTACATGACAGGCTAACGTTTCTTAACTGAGCATCAGGTTACAAAAGTTGCACAATGTGACGATCATCTGCAAACAAGCAACAACCATTTCACAATTCCTCGTACAACAATTCCAACGACGGAGAAGGTAACATTTACATTTGACACACCCCAGTGAACTGCTTAAGTATCACTCTAGCATCCAGCATTACTATCCATGACAGCATAAGGGCAAAGCAGTGAAAAATACGAAGATTGGTTTCAACAGCACATTGGTTTACTACACGCGGTTCTGATGGATTGATGGATGTGGAACGCAATTGTATTCCTCCGACATATATATGTATCTATAAATGTGAATGTCTGTTCGGTGTACGTTTATCACGTCTGAACCATAAGACATAAAGAGCTAAAAATTTGTACACTTACTAATGTCTACCCGGGCACGGTTTTATGGCGATCGGATAGGTATTTATCTATATATTTACATTAATGTGAATGTCTGTTCTGTGTACGCTTATCACGTCCGAACGACAAAACGCAGAGACTTGAATATTTTTACAGTTGCTAATTTATACTTGACGGAGGTTGTAGGCATGCTTTTATAGCGATCTGATAGATATTAAGTAATTTGAAGAATATAACGCGAAATACGGAACAATAATTACTCTTTGAAAATTATATTTATTCATTGAAAATGGTTTTATTGGTTGCATTGTTGCTTGACAGTTGATAATGATAAAAGGGTGGAGTATATTGGGATGGAAAGTTATCGGTGTATGTAAAATTCTACGTGTGTATGTGTGTTAATATTTCGCTCTGCAGCGAAGACTACAGAACGAAAACGAATGGCCTGTGTGTAATTGTTGTCCGAAGTCTCCCGTTGTACACCACAGCAGTTCCATGCCGATAGCTATAGGGGGATGAAAGATAAGGTGGTTGAAAGTCGTCAAATTATGAAAAAATTCGGACTGAAGGGCAGCGATGACGTTTGCGACTCTATAGCTAGGAGGTTACGTACAGCGAAACGTGATGTTCACAGACCATATCTTTGGTCTATGCGTGCTACAATATCTTCAGCTCTTTCTCTGTAAGGATAAGCGTACGAATAAGGAAATATAAGAATAAATAAATAAAGCAGTAAAAAAGAAATTTATTTGAATATCGATTTGACGTTTCGCGCTTTACATCAAGTGATCGATCTATGATATTATTACAATCATTATAGTTGAATTTCGTAATTGGATTCTTCGAAACGAGTGAATTTTTACGTGTGATTTGATCTGCACTACTTACCTTCCTGATAAACGGTAAGTGCATAGACTTCTGCAATCTGATAGGAATATTTTTCAGTTCCGCTTCATCAGCGACATTTCCTCATGAATGAGTGAAATTAATTACATTAATTTAATTGTTATTTAAACTCCTTAGATAAATGTGCTTTGCGGTGCTTTACATATATTACTACAGTAGATCTTCTTTAAATAGATCTCATTGAAACAACATGCTTCAGGAATACATTTACGCTCCAAACAATACTACAAATAACGTAGTTTACCAGAATGCCCTAGAAATTGAAATTAATTTGGATATTACTCTCACCATACGTGTTGAGATATTGCAAGACAGGCTATAAGGAATAATGTATGTATTATTTATTGTAAATCATTAAGCAGTTCACATAATTTTATTTATTTATTTGAATGTTGATTAAAATGTTTGTTTTTAAAGAAGGTATTGTATTTCATTCCATCCTTCAAAACCAGTCTCATAGTATACTACTGAAAGACAGCTCATCTATCATAATGAACCAACACGCGAGCGGAGCCGCGGGTTATATATATATATATATATATATATATATATATATATATATGTGTGTGTGTGTGTGTGTGTGTGTGTGTGTGTGTGTGTGTCGGAGAAATACAATTGCATTCCACATCAATCAATCCATCAGAACCGCTTGTAGTAAACCAGTGTGGTGTTAAAACCAATCTTCCTATTTTTCATTGCTTTGCCCATATGCTGTCATGGATAGTAATGCTGGATGCTAGAGTGATACTTAAGCAGTTCACTGGGGTGTGTCACATGTAAATATTACCTTCTCTGGCGTTGGAATTGTTGTACGAGGAATTGTGAAATGGTTGTTGCCTGTTGACAGATGATCGTCACATTGTGAAACTTTTGTAATCTGATGCTCAGTTAATTTGGAACCGTCTGGTATTGGCCAGGTTCGAATCCACGATTTATGGATTCATAATTTGGCACTTCCCCATGGAACCACTGCATCATAAACTTCAACAGTTTGTAACGCAACTGGCTGCTCCATGAGCAAGTCCCAAATTACCAATTATTTCAAAGTTGCGAATCCTATTTTACAACCCCAGTAGAGAAAGATTATATATCAGTAATCCTTTACTGCGTCGATACTTTCGAAGAGTGTTGTTGTTGTGGTCTTCAGTCCAGAGACTGGTTTGATGCAGCTCTCCACCCTACTCTATCCTGAGCAAGCCTTTTCATCTCCTCATACGAACGACAACCCACATCCACTTGAATCTGCTTACTATACGCGTCTCTTGGTCTCCCTCTGCGATTTTTACCCCACACACTTCCCTCCAACGCTAAATTCACAATTCCTTGATGTCTAAGAATGTGTCCTACCAATCTATCCCTTCTTTTAGTCAAGGTATGCCAGAAATTTCTTTTCTCCTCAATTCGGTTCAGTACCTCCTCATTAGTTACGCGATCCACCCACCTAATCTTCAGCATTCTTCTGTAGCACCACATTTCAAAAGCCTCTATCCTCTTTCTGTCCACACTGCTTATCGTCCATGTTTCACTCCCATACAAGGCAACACTCCATACAAATACCTTCAAAAAGGACTTCCTTAGGCTTAAATCAATATTCGAAGTTAACAAATTTCTCTTTTTCAAAAACGCCTTTCTACCCATTGCCATTCTGCATTTTATATCATCTGTACTGCGACCATCATTTGTTATTTTACTGCCCAAGTAACAAAACTCATCTACCTCCTTTATTGTTTCGTTACCTAATCTAATTCCTTCAGCATCACCTGATTTTCTTACACTGCACTCCATTACCCTAGTTTTACTCTTGTTAATGTTCATCCTATATGCACCTTTTAGCACACTATCCATTCCGTTCAATTGCTCTTCCAGGTCCTTTGCTGTATCTGACAGAATTACTATGTCGTCGGCAAAACGCAATGTTTTTAATTCTTCACCCTGAACTTTAATTCCTTCTCCAAATTTCTCCTTGCTTTCCTTTATAGCTTGCTCAATGTACAAATTGAACAACATTGGGGAAAGGCTACAACCCTGTCTTACTCCCTTTCCAACCACTGCATCCCTTTCATGCCCTTCAACTCTGACAACCGCTGTCTGGTTTTTGTACAAGTTGTAAATAACCTTACGCTCCCTATATTTTACTCCTGCTTGCTTCAGAACTTGAAAGAGTTTATTCCAATCAACATTGTCAAAAGCCTTCTCCAAATCTACAAAAGCTAGAAATGTTGGTTTGCCTTTTCTTAATCTATCTTCTAGGATAAGGCGTAAAGTGAGTATTGCCTCCCGTGTTCCTACATTTCTCCTGAACCCAAACTGATCTTCCCCGAGGTCGGCTTCTACCAGCTTTTCCATCCTTCTGTATATAATTCGTGTTAATATTTTGCAACCATGACTTATTAAACTGATAGTTCTGTAGTTTTCACACCTGTCTGCACCCGCTCTCTTTGGAATGGGGATTATAACATTTTTCTTAAAGTCTGAGGGTACTTCACCTGTCTCATACATCTTACACACAATGTGAAACAATTTTGTCATGGCTGGTTCTCCCAGAGACTTCAGTAGCTCTGACGGGATATCATCTACTCCAGGGGCCTTGTTTCGACTTAGATCTTTCAGTGCTCTGTCAAATTCATCTCTCAGTATAGTATCTCCTATTTCATCATCATCTACATCCTCTTCCCTTCCTACAATAGTGTCTCGAAGTTCATTTCCTTTGTAGAGCCCCTCTATATACTCTTTCCACCTTTCAGCTTTCCCTTCTTTGCTGAGAACTGGTTTTCCATCAGTGTCCTTGATATTCATAGAGCTGTTTTTCTTATCGCCAAATGTTTCTTTTATTTTCCGGTAGGCTGTATCTATTTTTCCCCTATTTATACATTCTTCTACATCCTTGCATTTGCCTTCTAGCCATTCCTGCTTAGCCATTTTGCACTTCCTGTCAGTCTCATTTCTTAGTCGTCTGTACTCCATTTTGCCTGTTTCATTTACTGCATTTTTATATTTTCTCCTTTCATCGATTAAATTTAGTATCTCCTGTGATATCCAAGGATTCTTTGTAGGTCTTGCCTTCCTACCTATTTTGTCCTCTGCTGCCTTCACTATTTCATCTCTCAATTTTACCCATTCCGCCTCTACTGTTTTATTTTCCCCTGTTTCTGTCAATTGTTGCCTGAAGCTCCCTCTGAAATTCTTAAGAACTTCAGGTTCCTTCAATTTATCTAGGTCCCATCTCCTTATTTTCCTACCTTTCTGTAGTTTCTTCAGTTTCAGCCTACAGTTCATAACCAACAAGTTATGGTCAGAGTCTATGTCTGCCCCTGGGTATGTCCTACACTTCAAAACCTGGTTCCGAAATCTATGTCTTACCATTATAAAATCTATCTGGTATCTCCCGGTGTCTCCTGGTCTCTTCCACGTATACAACCTTCTTTTGTGATTCTTAAACCAGGTGTTTGTTATAACTAAATTATGTTCCGTGCAAAATTCTACCAGGTGGCTTCCTCTTTCATTCCTTTTGCCCAGACCATATTCACCCACTATCTTCCCTTCCCTTCCTTGTCCTACTACCGAATTCCAGTCTCCCATAACAATTAAGTTTTCCTCTCCCTTAATTGTCTGAATAATTTCCTTTAGCTCCTCATATATTTCTTCGATCTCCTCATCATCGGCAGAGCTAGTTGGCATATAAACCTGTACTACTGTTGTCGGTGTTGGCTTCGTATCTATCTTGACAATGATAATGCGATCGCTGTGCTGGTCATAGTAGTTTACCCGCATTCCTATTTTCTTATTCATTATCAATCCTACTCCTGTGATACCCCCGACTGATTTTGTATTTATAATCCTGTACTCACCTGACCAGAAATCCTGTTTATCCTGCCACCGAACTTCACTAATCCCCACTATATCTAACTTCAACCTATCCATTTCCCTTTTTAAATTTTCTAATTTTCCTACTCGATTAAGGGATCTAACTTTCCACGCTCCGACCCGTAGAATGCCAGTATTGTCTTTCCTGATGATCACATCCTCCTGAGTAGTCCCCGCCCGGAGATCCGAATGGGGGACTATTTTACCTCCGGAATATTTTACCCGAGAGGATGCCATCATCATATGTTCATACAGTAGAGCTGCATTTCCCCGGGAAAAATAACGGCTGTAGTTTCCCCTTGCTTTCAGCCGTTCGCAGTAGCTGTGTGGCAAAGCCACATTAGCTGATGTTACAAGGCCAGCTCAGTCAATCATCCAGACTGTTGCCCCTGTAACTACTGAAAAGGCTGCTGCCCCTCTTCAGGAACCACACGTTTGTCTGGCCTCTCCACAGATACCCCTCCGCTGTGGTTGCACCTACGGTACGGCTATCTGTATCGTTGAGGCACGCAAGCCACCCCACCTCGGCAATGTCTGTGGTTCATGGGAGCGAAGAGTAGCAGAACTATTGCTTTTGTTCTGATAAAATAGCTTAAAGAATTACGTTATGTTCACCTTGCCCATACCCATGATCTCTGTCTGTAACTGTAATTCATAATGATGCTCGTATATCAACCTCACGTATAAGCTACAACGGGAACATTTCTACAGGGGGTTTTACTAACCAGTCCTATATCATTTCCTTTCCTCCTCCACGTTGCATGGATGACGCACAACAGTTTGCGTTTGTACGGCAATGACAGTGTACGCGAGGGTTGTAGTTACTCCCCACTGCACTGTGTGTAGAGTAGAAACTCTAAAAAAGTTCACCAACCTGACGTATTCTATTGATGTCCCCACGTAGATGATTGCACTCAGGTCGGAGTTCTTGAATGAAGCTGAAATTGCGAAACTATTGGCAGGAACTGATCTAATTACGGAATAAAACTTTGGTAGTTTGGAATGCCAGCTAATTTATTTAAATTAAGCAGAAAACCAGCAAACTGCATAATAACATCCACTTGATACACATTGTCTTAACTGAAATTAAATATAAAGTCATTTCCCCTGCACTAAGATGATTAAACAATGTCTTATGACCGTCTACGTATGCACGTTACTCCTCCGAGTGCGTGTACTGAACTCACATGTTACTCTTCAGGGTGCCTGTTCTGAACTGAAGAGTGGCGGCTGGATGCAAGACTGCCTTCGTTCCGCGATTTGGCGCGCAAACATGGCTGCCGTGTATCGTGTCTCTGAAATTAATTGTTTTGTTTATAGAATTAGCAACTATTAATATGTTTTACCTACCCATGGAATAGTTTGGCTTTGAGGGGTATTTCTAAATTGAGTTTCAATTTGAATATATTATTAGTTTATTATATATTAACAAAAATAGGATTGCGTGTTGGTGCGTGACCGCCAGTGCTACAGCCAATCGGCGTCCAGTGCCTGCCGCTCTGGGACTTAGCTAGAATTCGGGGAGATTCGTCAGTGCTCTTTCTGATGAGAACCAGACCTATTGTACCACCTGTCGTGGTTCTCACCAGCTTTTACCATATGTCGCCTACTGGTCCTAACAGGTTGCACTGAAGCAATACTTCGATCTTAATATGATGGCTTTAAGCCAGAAATATTACAAAGCTCCTAGTAGCAAGTCATGACACTAACAGCCTAAACCAAATCTTGTATAACTGCCAGCACAATATTCCTACAAAGTTGTGCACCCATACTGGAAGTAGTTCTGAGTCTAATGTGTCCACAAAGGTTTTCCCGGCGTAATAATAAAATTATTATTCAAATTTCTGAAGTACCAACCGTTTATCATCGATTATCGATTTCGCCGGACTCTACCACCGGAGCGCTGTATGTCTTGTGCACCAGAGGGCAGTCACTGTCACTTCTGGCGCACGCGCTATGGGTCTTCCTCGATGTATAAAGGAGCCGCCGATTGCACCGGTAACTCAGTTCCGACGACATTGTCTATCAGCAAGCTCACCTGATTATGGCGGGCAGTTGCGCCGCTGAAATATTGTGTCAAGTTGACTTTAGTATCCGGCTGAAGACCCGAGAAGATTACAAACAGTTCTGAGTCTACACTGGCGAAAGTAGCAAATGTTTAATTATGGTCACATTTTAGTGTCAGTGTAGAAGTCCATCTAGTGTAGATATCCGAATACAAGTGCGGAAGCTGTCGGGCTGGAACGAGACGGGAAGTTCGATGTAACGACCTCCTAACGGAAAAAAAAAAAAAAAAAAAAAAAAAAAGTTTTTATCGATTTCTCCGATGAGTATAGACGGTCTCGTGCCCAGCAATGCCTTACTCAGGAACAAGGAGCGTCGGTCTCGCTTCAGCAGCCATACCACAGGATGAGTATACAGAAACTTTCGCTGCAGTCTGTCGTCCAAAATTTAGTGCGCATGCGCGAAATCGGCCATCTTGAAAAGCAGTAAACGAGTGATCACTCCCTACTCTGTGGCGTGGTAATGCGCCGTCTTTGTTTGTTAACTGCGTATTTTAACAGCCTGAATCGCAATAACGTAAACAAGTATTTGGTAAAGTGCGGTGCAGTGAAAAGAAAGAACTGTGTGTCAGTAGGTGGAGCTGTTCCGTTTTTATTATGAGCAGCAATAAAAGAAAAGGCGGCCGATGGTGTTCAGCACCTAATTGCCGTAATAATTCGAATACAAATAAGGATATAAGTTTCTTTACCTTCCCAAAAGATGCTGAGCAGTAAGTGAACGTCGCTGTATGTGTAGTGAAAGTTAAATGTTATCAGTTTCGAATGAGAGCAATGTGTGCATAATTATTAAAAGTATCCTTGCTTCTTCTCTTGACGATAACTATCGCTGTTGCTGTTGCTGCAGCAGTTCAACAGCATCGAAATGTTGAAGTACATTTATATTTTATAAGTTTAACGTTGCAGCGAATAATATATAATGAATGACAAAGAATAGTGCGTAAGTAGACAGGTAAAATTTTACTTACGGCATTGGAGGCGTAGTGTGCTAATGTTGGCAACGAATGCTCTTCGGATACTCAAACAAATAGATTAAGGGGAATAATTATTTTATGCTGTTCCTGCTCTGTGGTTGACAGATTCCTCTATATCCCCTTCTCCGATCAGTAAATTAATGATACTCCTAAAGCAAATACAACTTTTATATATGCCCAGACGTCATTAGTTCTGTGTAATCACGTTGTGCGAATTTATTCTTGTCAAATAAAACCTGGCAGTTTTAAAGTCACTTTCTTGTTTACAACTAATTTTCCAAACATAACTCCGCGTTATTTGGGATTTTTCTAGAGATAAGCACCGAATAAAACGATCATCGATTCCACCGTACATTTTCGTAGTTGTATTAAAATTTAGGTCTATTTTTTTCGTTGGATTACAATTAGGTGCAAGAAGAGGACGCAAAATAGCTGAGAGCTTAATGAACAGCCGTTTCCTTTCGTAAAAATCGGTGAGATTAGCTGCAGTTCGTAAAAAGTCAATTTCCAGCCAAGGTACTAAGTGGCTATAGTTCCGCGTTTACTGCTTTTCAACATGGCGTCGAGCGCAACGCTTGGTAACATACAGATCAAAGGCGCCGCCCCCAGCTTTCCGTTCTGTATACTCCCTATTCTGTGGCCATACTGTGTCTCCAACACGGGACATACCGCTGTCTGCCGCAGGACCGCCGGATGGTCGCAGCGGTGCTCGACGAGCTCTTGCCACGTCGTGGCGGCGTTTCTTCGCCCTTGAACGACGGCTCAGCTCTGCTGCAACAGCTGATGATACCCTCTTAGCTTGAAACCAACCAATATTCATACCGCTGTCCCATGTGGGATTTCACCCCGTGCTTTGACATTTTGTTACTCGCGGCCCAGCACGAACGACTTATGCATGTGGTTGTGTTGCGCAGTTGAGTAAATTATTTCCACACCTGGCAGCGACACACTTTACTATCGCTTAACGTTAACTGCTGCTTCGCCTATGGCTATTGTCTCAAATTAACCATAAGCATATTATCCACTACATCACACTAACAAAAATTTATCCGCTGTCGTGAAATGGTAAGGATGACAGTACACTGGAAAAAAAATCGAACTGACGTGACTTACGGCCCACTTTAGATTTGTAGTTTCATAAGTTTTTGCAAACATTTTGCACCAAAATAATAATCGAAATAATAAAAATTAATTAATAAGAGTGTCTGAAACCCATTCAGGTAAAAAATTAGGTTGTGACGGGTTCCGAACCGCCTACCTTAAGCTTCATAGTCTAACTCCTTGCCTACTACGCTATGGCTATCAATCAAAAGATGAGTTCTATAATCTCATACTGTTGATGGCCGTTGTTAACTGATGCTAATATGGCATTTGTAGACACTAGATTATCATTTATCGTACGAAGAACGATGTGTTTTTGTTAATTCTTCAGTGCGCCATTGCTTAGAAATGACAACGTGTAAGTTACAATAAGAAAATCATCAAATACGCGCAAGATGGCGTATGCCACTGAGAGTTCTGCGCGAGGAATGTCACATGACATCTCCTAACGGCTGGTTTTCGTTAATTCAATGGAGGGTGTCAAATCTCCGTTATTTTTGCAAACATGTCTCAAACGATACGAGATATGAAAAAAAGACATAAGGGAGCTAAGTTCTAGAGAATTTCTCCTCTACCAATTAGGTTATTTAATTTTCGTGTCAGATTAACGGTTCGTTTGCAATTACAATTATATTACAAACGGCTTTTTTAGTTATTGCTACCGTATTTTTTGTCCGAAAATTTTGAAAAAGGGAGGTTCTAGTCTCTGGCAGCCTACAATCATATCTGTAAAATTTGGTGCTGATCGGCTGAACGGTTCGTCTTAAAAACAGGGAACACGTTACAGACAGACAGACGGACGGACGAACAGACAAAAAAATGTTCAAATGTTCAAATGTTTGTAGAGTCTATGGGACTTAACTACGGGGTCATCAGTCCCTAAACTTACAAACAACTTCTGAACTACTTACGAACTAGGACGGCACAAATATCCATGCCGGAGGGGGGATTCGAACCCCCGACCGTAGTGGCCGTGCAGACCGTGACTGAAGCGCCTCAGTCCCCTCGACCACCGCGACCGGCACGAACAGACAGACAGACAGACATACATCCCAAAATCGCCGTTATTTTGCAAATATCTTTGAAACGCTACGAGATTTGAAAAAAAAAAAAAAAAAAAAATACCATAAGACAGCAAAGTTGTAGAGAATGTTCTCCTCTACAAATTAGGTTATTCAATTTTCGTGTCAGATGAATAGTTAAGCCGTTATTTTCATTTAAATTTCGAGCTGTCAAAAGACGATCGTAAAAGCCCACTTTTAGTGTTACTACCGTAAACTAAAGTGGGCCAAGAGAAGGGCACCATAACTTTACTAACTTAGGAAATTTACTGCCAGTAAATGATTATTCAGTCCCATGTTAGGGCATTGTAGAAATACAGTCTTTCCGAACAAATGTAAAGCCTTGACATTTGACTGAATACTTCAAAGTTTTCGTGACAGTCCGCGATCATTGCTAAGCCTCATTTTGTTAAAAACGTCTGGAGGTACTGTGAACGACTGGAGCAGGGCGAGGGTTTGTTATGCAAAGCGCAGCACCTCTGAAGGATAGATGCACTCCGTCCTGACTCGATATGCACTATGCTGACTGGATGAACACTCGACAGGATGAATAAGTCAGCTGTTTAACTATACTCAGCCAATCACATCGCGATCACGTGATCGTCTTGTAAAATACACGGCTTCTTCCTGGAATCCAGGAACTCGATTACTAACATCGCAATGTTTACACAGCTATGACTGGCGGTATCGATGGTGGTATGGTTTTTATTTGTGGGCATCAGTATCTGCAGCACTACGATATGTATCATGAGATGTTGTAACAAACTGTTCATTTAACTGTGATATTCCAGCCGAAGCCTGCGAAGCTGCTTCCTGTGATGGTCTGGATCCATGGGGGCGGGTTCGTGGAAGGTTCTGCCACCTGGTATGAACCTGGATTTCTACTGGACCACGACATAGTTCTTGTCACGACTATCGCGTTGGCCTTCTAGGTAAGGAAATACTAGAATATATTAAATAAAGAATTATTTATCCCTGCTAATCGGCACATTATATAATAACTCTATAAAACACGTACATATTAGGATAAAGAGTTTCATTCTTACTGTTTTCAGCAATCTTGAGTGCCTGTTTTTACACTGTACTTCCGACAGTGCCTCGCTTTCTCCTATCCAAACTTCGCAGTAGCTCTCTTGCGTCGCTTGCAGCTCTAGCACCCCTGAGAGAAAAGATGTGGTGGATATATGCCTTAGCCAACGCCTAGTCTTTGTTTACAAACAGCTCAGCCGGTAGAGCATTTGCCCGCGAAAGGCAAAGTTCACATTTTCGAACCCCGGTCCGGCACACGATCTGCCAGGAAGTTTCATATCAGGATACACTAAGTTGAAAAGTAAAACTATTATTCTAATGACGTTCTTTATGCAAATATTTGCAATTTTAATTAAATCGTTTCCCCTCCTCTGGGGCATCATCAGAACTCAGGAAAACCCATGTATGCGAAAAAAAAACATTGTAGGCGCACTATTATACTGATTAACCTAATTATTATTGGCCTTAGTTGTTCCTTCTACTTCAGTAATGCAGTATTTGCACATCAATATCTCATTAAGAAAAAATGTATACGTAAAAACAAACAACAATTGATGTAAAAAATAATTTTTTATTCTTTTTTTTTTTTTTTTTTTTTTTTTTTTTTTTTGTCGTCGTCATCATGTAACCCCACTCTATGTTGCACAATTTATTGATAATGAGTTGGTATTACTAAGAGCACCCAGAAAGATATTCTCACTTTGTAAACCTTACGTACATATCAGGACCTCATACAGATGTATTTTGTTAATTCAACTATTTTTCAAGTGCTTCTTACAGTTTTTATTATGTACATTAAGTAATATGTATTACGAAAATGGGTCAGTGGTATCAGGGGACAAAATTAATGTTATACACCAGTTTGAACTGTCATCATAGCTCTTTGCTCTTTGTAGCTGTCGAGCTCTTCTGAGCAACGAATCATCCATACTACTAAAAATAGTTTTGGGCCATCATACGTTCATACTTGAACGTTTGACGCTATTTGGAAAATTTGACGGTCGCATTGTGTGACTAAGATAGAGCACCCGTGTGAACTTCATTTCTGGAAAACGAGGCAACTGGGAACTATTCTATATCTAGATAAATATTCTGCAAGTCACATTGAAGGGCATGTCAGAGGATTAATCGAGCCTAATTTATGATATTTCTCCATAGTTCCATTCTCTAATAGCACGCGGAAAAAAAATCTAAACCTTTCCGTTTACGATCTGATTGCTCTTAATATGATTATCATGTCTCTCTATGATTGCTCTTAATATGATTATCATATCTCTCTATGAAGGTGGGTACTAACAAATTATGTTTGCATTCGGAATGTATGTTGAAAGACTTTTTACAAATAGATTTCGTCGAAACGAATAACGCCTTTGTTTTAATTATTTCCTCCACAACTAGTGTATCATTTCCATAACCCTCTCTTTCCCTTACATATCTCGATAATACAAAGGAACTGACCTTCTCTCAACTTCCTCTAAATTGTCTGTCAGTCCCACCTCGTTCCGATGCCACAATGTGCAACCATCTTCAAAATTAGGACGCACAGGTGTGGAGTAGGCAGTTTCTTTGGTAGAATTATTGCATCTTCTAAGTATTTACCAATGAAACGTAGCCTTTTGTTCGTCTCCCTACAAGATTGCCTATGTTTTCTTTTCAACTTAAGTTGTTCGCAATTGATACTCCTACGTTTTTAGTTGAATTGACGGCCTGTAGATTACACTGATTTATCGTGTAAATGACGTTTAACGGATTTCTTTTTAATTTTAGATGGATGACTTCACACTGCTCATTATTAAGGGTTAATTGTCAATTTTTAAACCACGCAGAGATGTTATCTACATCATTTTGCAGTTGCTTTTAACCTTCTGGTGACTTTACTAACCGGTAAATGACAGCATAATCCGCGAACAGTCCTAAGAGAGCTTCTCAGATTGTCTCCTAAATTGTTTATAAATATACAGAAGATTAGAGGCCCTATAACACTTCCCTCGTTAATTCTAGACAGCACTTCAACTCGACGACTTTCCATCGATTACAACGTACTGTGTCCTGTCGGAAATCACGAATTCAATCGTCCAAGTGTGGCGATATTCCAAAAGCATGCAATTTGATTAGAAGACGCTTTTGAGGGACACTGTCCAACTAAGGAAATCTAGAGACATGGAATCTATTTGACATCGCTTGTCGATAGCACTCATCACGTCATGTGATTAAAGAGCTGGCTGTTTTACAAGGACGATACCTTCTAATCCACGTTGACTGTAGGTTAATACGTTCTCTTCGAGGTAGTTCACATTGTTTGAAGAAAGTATATGTCGCAAAATCTTGCTGCAAGCCGACGTCAATCATATAGGCATGTAATTTTGCAGGTCACTCCTATTGCCCTTTTGAATGTTGAAGTGTTTTGTGAAACTTTACAGTCTTTGGGTAAGGATCTTTCACTGAGCGAACAGTTCCATAGCTAGGTATGGGCCTATTGTAACAGTATACTCTAAAAGGGACGTAATTAATTTACAGTTGACACCGGGAAACTTAATTTTGTTAAGTGATTTAAGTTGCTTTAATACTCAAGACGTGTCTACATTTAAATTACGCATCCTGGCAGCTATTCTTCTTACTAATTCTGGCCTATTTTCTTCAACTTCATTCGTGATTTCGTGAATCTATATTAAGCAATTCTGCTTTAGCAGAACTGTCACCAGTAGCATCAACCTTGGTATAGCGTGATGAAGGTATTGATTATATTTTACCGCTATTGTACTTGACATACCACTAGACTTTTTCGGATTTTCTATCAAGTTAAGTGACAGGGTTTCGTTGTGAAACTATTATAAGCTTTTGCTTTTTGAAAATTAATCTTTCTTGTTTTGTGTGCCACGGCGAGTCAACCTCTCATTCGTTAATTTGTTTGGTATGAATTTGTCAATGGTTGTCGATATTACTTCGTTGAATGTAACCACATCTAATCTCCACTCACATTGTAAGTTATGAAAGACTCCAGATTCTTACTCACGAAAGCGTTAATCGAAGTTTTATCTGATTCTTAAAATAAATATTCTTTTTATTTATTTTTGGTAGATTTAGGAAGTAGGTATTCAGTCTCGGTAGGACAATTCTGTGTTAACTAATCCTTGTGTCAGTTATTATGCTCTTTATTAGCTTCGGATTATTTGTTGTTAAGAGGTCAATTATTTTTTCACAACCATTTAATATTCTAGTGGGTTACAGCAGTTATTATTGAAATTCGCGTGTGAAGTAGCAATTTGCTGATATTTGAGTGATTATTTCGAAAGAAGAAGGTTAATTCTTGACATGATTAGTGATGAGTTTTCGTCCTGTCAGACCAGAACTTTTTGCGTTAGAAACGTCATTTTTGCGTTGTTGAACGTTCTTACCATGCGAGTGTTACTGAACTACATGAATAATTACGCTACTTGACAACACCCAAAACAATGAATGACACTTGCTAAGTAACAACTGACAATTACTAGGCAACACTTGACCATCCACGATAAAAAAGAAAGCTAGATGGCGGAACGTATTAACTGCATGAAGCCTGCGCATGACATTCATGCAGTACTGCGTCCCAGGTTGGTTGATGTGGAGAGCAGTACTGTGATATTCCTCGTGGTAAGTCTCAAAATTTCATTTGAATGATTACGGTAGTGGTCGATCATAGTGAAATATTGTTTTTTTCTTTCTGATATTTTCGTAACAAGACATTCCATGAATTACAAATATTTCAACTTTTCTGCTGCGTCAGGGCATAGAATTAAATGCACTGACGAAATCTGTGGTGGACTGACACTCTAACCTGAATTTTCCGCTTTGGACCAGTGATTGCCTTAACCATTAAGCTATCCGGACACGTATTTCGTTCTTCCTGAATTCCCAACTTGACGCAGATGCACAAATATGTCCGATGTCTGGCGAAACTACAGATAACGCTGCGAGTATGTAGAATAATGTAGCCGTAGTTTGGGGCATGTGCGGAATTTGAATAGTATAAGAATCTCATCGGGATAATCAGTGGTCAAGTCAACCGTTTACCGGAAGCAGAAATCTACGTTTGAGACTGGTCCAGCACAAATTATCAACTTAGCCATCGAATTTAAATAAATGCCCTTAAAAATTCAAAGATGTAGAAATATTTCTAATTCAAATGTTCAGATGTTTGTAAATCTATCGGACTCAACTGCGTGGTTATTAGTCCGTAGCTTACAAACTACTTAAACTAAGGTAAACTAACCTAAGGACAACACAAATACGTGTTCCCTAGGGGGGACTCGAACCCCCGACGACGAATGTCCGCGCGCTCCGCAGCATGACGCCCCAGTGCGCACGGCTAATTCAGTGGTGATGTGTCCATAAGTATCATCTCACGATTAGCAAAGGCCGCTGAAGGTGTGACTGGCATGTTGGTTGTGGACTGACCATCACACCGCAAAAGGATCGATACGTAGCCTTAGTGGCGAAAATGGCACATTACTCCTCGACAGATAACTTCAGACTTTGCTAACGCAACCGATACACGTCGCTTTCTGAGAACTATTTTGCGGCATTTGAATCAGGCTGATTTGTGTGCTTTATGTGTGAATCTCAATTAAGCCACACCTTTTTCCAAAAATAGTGATCCAGGGTTACGTTTCCGCTTTGTTGCGGCGAGTCATTCTACCTACTAGTTAGTGTAATGGGAGAGAGGAACTCGTAACACCCAGCAGAATGTTGATGAACGTCATCTTCATCGCCTACGCCATGTGGAGTAGCCAAGAATAGTGAACTATGACTTATCAGAACTACGTACCTCCGCACGAGGTACCGTTACAACACAGTGGTATTGCGAGGAAATAATTCTTGAAATTCTGAACTTTAGTTGGGTGCAGCACATCCCAACATTTTGTTGATGGACAACAGTGTCTGCCTCACACGAAGACTGAAGTGTCGGTTGCACTGGCATGGGAAGATACTCAACGGCATAAACCAGCCTGGGATTTCTCATGACGAAGGTTTTTCTCAGAGAACAACCTTTCTACGAACCTCCCAAGAATCGAAAACCGCCTTGAAAGAGAAGTGCTCGGAAGTTAGAAAGTCAGCACGTATGTCGAATGCAAAATGTGCATTAGTGCTCCAAGAGGGCATAAAACGTCTCTTCAACACATCTTTGAAAATTCGTAATTTCGCGCCAATGGAGTCTTGGAGCGAAATGCGGTTGCCATGTTGGCAGAAGCCTGTGTTGAATGTGTAGCTGGTGAAGTTTCATTATTGTAAGACTGTAAGGTGTTTTTTTTTTTTTTTTTTTTTTTTTTTTCACATCATATGTTGCAGAAAGCCCACGGTGATGAGTGATCAAGTAGTACTGTCGATTCACACGGTTTAAATTGCCGGAAGGAAGTGGAAGATGATTCTCGATCAGGATGCTCTGTACCGAAGAAGCTCATGTAATGAAATTTATCGTAGTTCGTAATGAATTCATGCCACTGGTACAGACTGTTAATCTACAGTTCTATCGTGACGTGCTGCGACGCTTACAAGGACATGTAAGAAGGAAACGAGCTAAAAGATAACGCATCTACGTATTCATCCCCGTTAGGACTTGACCGTTGCACAAATAATGAAAGCACTTTGCTTCCTGAAGACCTGGCGCCTGTACTCTTTGATTTCTTGCCAAATTTGAAAACCCGTCGAAAGTATAAAGATTTGCCACGACAGATAAAGGATAATTCGCAGACGGCGCTTCGCTTGATCCAGAAAGATGCGTAACAAGACTGTTTGCGGAAGTGGAAACGGCTTTAGGAGTGGTGTATCAATTGTGGAGGAGATTATTTTGAAGAATACCGTGCACAACAAGTGAGAGGTACGCATAGAAAAATTTAGTGGGAAAGTTACGGAATTTTTCGAACAGACCTCGTATTCGTTACTGAGAGACCGACATAGACCTCATGTTGAACATCTCATCTATTCTCACATGTTCAAATCTGTATCATTTTTCGTTATACCTATACCACGACGACGCTTCCATTACGTATGTACTTTCGTTCATGTTGTTCCATCCCAGTGAATATTATTGTCCAACAATGTCTCTGTTTTTATCACTTGTCAGATACGTTATTTACTTTACTTTCTATTCGAGTCTACAGTTATATGAATTATAATCAATACATCTTTGTTTTAAACGACATCTAACCCATTTCAAAAACATAATTACACCTCATTTTTCCATGCAGTTTTCGTATTTCAAAGTAATTTCGGTAACTACATTATAATAATTTTGGGCTTTATTTAGTGCACGGTCTTTAACGCTCATCTAACGCTGTCCCATACGATAATGAAGTGGGACAAGCTGGTTTTGCTGCAGAGTAATAAGTGGTCACGGAGAGCTAGACGTTTATCTGGCGGCTGCCGTGGCATGAAGCAATTATAATCCGTATATGACTAATTATAATATACAGCGCACAATTGTCATGTCGGTCTTCTGTCTCTGCTATCGTTTATTAATCACCTGCTTATGAAAATAGTGGTCTGTAATATAATTTCCTCATGCTTTCGTCGTTTTTATGTGTCCTTGTTTCTTTCCAAAATGAGACAAGGTATGAAATTACTTATGGATATGATAAGGCTATGGTTGTGCTCTTTAGTCGAAAGACTTCTTTGATGCAGCTCTCCACGCTATCCTATCCTGCGCAATACTGTTCATTTCTGAATACGAATTGCAACGTACATGCCATTGAATCTGATACTACATTTGTCTCCCAAACAGCCTCGGGAATTTTTACTTGCCACGATTCCCCATAATGCCAAAGTTGCGATTCCTCAGAAAGTGTCATACTAATCGATCTTTTCTTTTAGTCAAAATACGCCGAAAAAAAAAAACTTTTCTCCCCAATTTTGTTCTGTACCTCCTCATTAGTTACGCGATCTATACATCCAATTTTCAGCTTTCTCCTGTAACACCAAATTTCTAAAGCTTTCATTATTTACCTTTCTTGAGTTCTTCTTGTCCACATTTCATTCTTTTCCAAGGCTACACTCCAGACAAATGTCTTCAGAAAAGACTTCCCTACACTTAAATTAATATTTCATGTCAACAAACATCTCTTCTCCAGAAATGCTTTTCTTTCCAATGCCATCTACTACTTTTATTGTCTCATTACCTGATCTAATCTCTTCAGCTTTGTCCGATTTTCTTAGACTACACTCCATTACCATTATTATGTTGTTGTTAATCTTATAACTTCTTTTCAAGGCACTGTCCATCCCGTCCACTGGCTCTTCCAGGTCCTGTGTTGTCTCTTATAGAATGACACTGTAATCTGTAAATCGCAACGATTTTATTTCTTCTGCCTGCCCTCAATTCCATCCTTAAATTTTTCCTTGCTTCCTTAACTATTGCGATCCTATAATAAATCCTGCAAATTAATAGTGCCAACTATACATAACCCATCCATATCTTCCAAGCTAAACCGACACTCACTCACTCTAATCTAGATATAAGTCATACATTGCCGTACCCATTTCAGACTGTACGCCATTTCTGATGCTGAACATCTGGGTGAAGAACTGGAGCATCTCAAAGTGGTCTTTAAACAGAAAGGGTACACTGCTCAACAAATTTGTCGTGCGTTTCAATTTGCTCCAAAAGGTGAACCATTAGAGGACAATTACAAGTCTATTGCCTTTTTTCCTTTCGTCGGGAATATTTCCTCGAAAATTTCAATAATTTTAAGAATATTTGACATTAAAAGTGTTTTTATGCCCCCACCTAAGACTAGGGCCCTCCTTGGGTCAGTCAAAGATGATTTAGGACTGAGGAAACCCGGTGTTTATAGTATTCCATGTTGTTGTGGTAAAACTTACTGCGGCCAAACGATCTGCACAGTTCAGGATCGGTGTGTGGAACACCACCGTCATACTCATTTGCTTCAATCTGAAAAGTTAGCTGTTGCTGAAGATTGTCTGAATGAGGGACACAATATGTTATATGATGAAACTAAACTGATTGCTCCTGCTTTTCGCTACTGGGAATGTGTTCTTAAGGAATCCATGGAAATTCGTATGGCCGATAATATTATTAATAGGGACAAGGGCTTTCCTCTAAGTAAAACTTCGAACCCGATCTTATCTGACATTAATCAACAACGGTCTTCATTTCGACCTGCTGTTTCTTTTAACTAACCTTGTTTCGACCCATTGTTTTTGCCGATTTTCTCCACCGGCGCGCTACTAGTTCTATTGCGCCTAGGTGGCTTCTACTTTGGTTCGCGCACGCGCGGTGAATCGTCAGCGGTATATAAAGGGGCCGCTGTTTCTTGTTCTGCCTCAGTTTCCGGCGAGTTAGTGCATTAGCGCTCTCACCTGAAGATGGCAGCCAGTTGGTCTACCGAAATAACGTGTCTAGTTGACGACAGTATCCGGCTGCATACCCGAGATGAATATTATCAATTGTTGCGCCAGGAAAGTCTACGCAACCACAGAAGGGATATTGCAGGTGAATTTTTAATTGACTGCTAGTCGGTGGTTACCAGTACTTTAAGTATGGAGACTAGACGGTTCTGAAGTAATATTCTTAAGAACGGATTAGTCTAATCTTGTCTACCTTTATTTGTTTTAGGCTTTCTGAGTACTGGCGACAAGAACGCCCCAGGAAATTACGGGCTGAAGGACCAGGTGGCGGCGCTGCGGTGGGTCAAGGAGAACATTGAAGCGTTCGGCGGCGATCCCAACAGCGTGACGATTTTTGGGGAAAGTGCAGGGGGCGCCAGTGTGCACTATCTCATGCTCTCTCCTCTCGCCAAAGGTAAGCTTACGCTGTGTTCACTCTCTGAAGAATAGGGGCAGTGTTTGTTGTGATATGGCCATCATGTTCTACACTGTTGCGGCAGGTATGTACATTCTTGGCAAGCTCTCTAGTTTGCACTTTTACTGCCGGCCGCGGTGGCCGAGGGGACTGAGGCGCTTCAGTCACGGTCTGCACGACCACTACGGTCGGGGGTTCGAATCCCCCCTCGGGCATGGATATTTGTGCCGTCCTAGTTCGTAAGTAGTTCATAAGTAGTTTGTAAGTTTAGGGACTGATGACCCCGTAGTTAAGTCCCATAAACTATACAAACTTTTTTGCACTTTTACTTCCTTATTCATAGGATGTGAGAGGCGTCTGCTGGAGGGAAAAAATATAAGACATATTCATTATCAACAAAGCCACCTTAGATGCATGTAAGACTTTAGTAGAAATACGTTCACGAATGTTTGTGCTAGTTTTCGACGAAGTCACCAAAACCACGGAGACATTTGCCATATCAGGGGATCAACTTTTGTATCTCAGTATCGTAGGTATCTGCCGCCCGCGAATGGAAAGAGAGTTTTGGGCTCTTTAGCTTTTCGACAATGTCAAAACGCTGGCCGGTGGAAAGGTATCTGCTGAGGTGCAAGTAAAGATGGAAATCACAGGTCTGTATGCTGCATGGTGAAACAGCTCCAAGTCGAACCTTAGCAAAACAATTACTGTTCGCCGAGTCGTGTTGAGGCGAGATTTGTGATGGAGCAGTAAAACACCTGAACTAAGCATTCCGCGCCTCTTTTTTCTGAATGGCATGATCGAAGGCGAACTTTTCCGGCATAGAAAAAGAGCTTTACACGGGTGTCACACTCGGGATCGATTCACTGGTGGAAGACGTCTACAAGAATACAAAATCTCATCTAAGATGTGAATGTGTCTCATTCGTTTTGGTGACTATGTCGAAAAACTAGCTCAAAACATTGCTGCTGTACATGTTGTCATATAAGGTTTTCATTGAATTAGTTTGAAGAAAAAAATAGGCAACTTACTTTTAGAAGCTCGTGTTTCCGCACTTTTACGATCAGTACATTGTACATATACTGAAGAGCAAAAGAAAAAAATGTTGTAGGCATACGTACAGAAACGCAGAGCACGGCAGTGGGATCGACAGCGTCTATGGAAGACGCAGTTACTACTGCTACAAAAATGTTCAAATGTTAGTAAATCTATCGGACCAAACTGCGTGTTCAGCACTCCGTAGCTTACAAACTACTTAAACTAAACTATCCTAAGGACAACACACACACTCATTTCCCATGGAGGACTCGAACCTCCACGGCGAGCAACCGCGAGCTCTGTAGCGAGGCGCCTTAGACCGCTCGGTTACTCCACCGCGGTCCTGCTCCTACAATGGCAGTTTATAACGATTTAATGGAGTCTGAACGTTGTGTGATAGTCAGCTCAAGAAAGATGGGACACATCTCCGAGGCAGTGACGAGCTGGGGACTTTCCCGTACGAACACATCACGAGTTCACAGTGAATATCGGGAATTCACGGAAACATACACTATGTGATCAAAAGTATCCGAAAACCTGTCTGAAAATGACTAACAATTTCGTGGCACCTTCTATCAGTAATTCTGAAATTCATTATGGTGTTGGCACACCATTAGCGTTTATGACAGCTTCCACTCTTGAAGACAAACGTTCAATCAGCTTCTGAGAGGTTTCTTGCGGAATGGTATCGCATTCTTCACGGAGTGATGTACCAATAACAGTTATCGATGTATGTCGCTGAGGCCTGGCACGAAGTCGGCTTTGCAAAACATCCCGAAGCTCTTCTGTAGGATTCAATTCAGGACTCTGTGCAGGCTAGTCCATCACTGGACCATAGGCCTTAGGTCGTGCATTATAAAGAGGTGTTGGATCGTGTTAAAAGATGCAATCGCCATCCTCGAAATTCTCTTCAACAGTGGGAAGCAATAAAGTGCTTAAAACATCAGTTTAGGCCTGGGCGGACATAGTAGCACGCAAAATAACAAGGGGTGCAAGCCCCCCTCCCCTTCGTGAGAAACACCACAACACAATAGTTCTGCGGCCTCTGAATGTCCCTTTATGTCTTCACCTGAGTATCATCTCAGAAACAATGGAACTTGGAATGATTGGGAGACTGGAAATATCACCTACAGACTTCTGACACAAGTGACACCGAATGACCTGACGTGGCAGCACAATGCACCTAATATAAAAAAATGTATATTTTCGTAGGTGTCCGAATGCTATTGATCACATAATGTAAATCTCAGACATCGTTGTGGCCAGAAAAAATTTCTTGCATGGACGGGACCACGACGTCAGAAGAGAATAGTTTAACTTGACAGAAGCGCAACGCTTCCTCAAATTGCTACGGATTTCAGTGCTGGGCCATCAATAAGTGAACCATTCAGCGAAACATCATCAATATGGCCTTTCAGAGCCCAAGAGACACTCGTGTACCGTTACTGACTGCACGACGCAAAGCTTTCCGCGTCCCCTGGGACCGCCAACGCCTACATTGGACTGTTGATGATTGGAAACGTGATGCTTGTTCTGACGACTCACGTTTCCAATTGTATCGAGCAGATGGACGTTTACGGGTACAGAGACAACCTCATGATTCCATGGATCCAGCGTGTCACCAGGGTAATGTTCAAGCTGGTAGAGGCTGTGTACTGGTGTGGGCATGTGCAGTTGTGATATTGAGGCCCCAGATACGTCTAGAAATGAATATGACCGGTGACGCTTACGTTCTCATCCTGTCTGATCACATGCTTCCATGCTACCGCCCCCCCCCCCTCCTATACGAGCAGAATTGCTTCGTAGTGTCTACTTGTACCAGTCGTGTGCTTTATCAGTTACTACTCCTTTCTTAGAATCTGATGTACTGATTCGATGAAAGGCCACAGAGGAGTTTTCTCCTCAATTCAGTTCTGCGGAAGAAGATTGAGATAAAAAAAAAAAAAAAAAAAAAGCCGCAATGCTCTCTGCGAAGCTTGCCTTGTTCCTGAGGCCACGCAGTTCCACATTGCAATTTGCCAATTACGACGCTAGCTCAAAAAAATTCCCAATTCTCCCACTTCTTCTCAACGTCTGTATGCAACGGCCAAGCTTCCAAAAGATTCCAGAACAGGCTATTCCAACAGCCTACTCCGCGAGCAAAAGCGGTCATTTAAGCTGGGAGCTGCGGTGCGGGTCAAGCTGACGTCATGAACGCTACCACTCGCGGGGGTAAGTAAACAGACGCGTTCGTTAGGAACGGTAGCGGAAAGCGTAGTTTCAAATGAATTGGGCTTTCGAAGAGATTTCTATCTGAAAGTAAGCGTTGTCCTATCTAATTCTTGACATGATTGCTGATTTACAGCTGTTAAATCCTTATTGCGATTTTTACGATTAATATCGGTGTTATTGGCATGCGATTCAAAGTGATAAATCAGTCATCTGTATTCTTTTGATACTATGGCAATATAATAATAAATGACTTCCCCATTACAAATATTGAGTAAATTCGTTACACAGTTTATAACAAATACAACTTACGTAGTTTCCATGTAACAGGCATTTAAAAATGTAAAGGGCAACACACACACTCATTTCCCATGGAGGAAAGCAAATCTTTGATATTCAGAAACTCAGATGTTTCATATTAATTTGCAATAACGAAAAACAATACAAGGTGCGTCGCAAAAGACGCCTGCCATGCGTCCGCGGATCGCGAGGTACGGCTCCCGGCCGCCGCCACCGCATCCGCCGGCCACGGCAGCGCGCGATTCTCGGACTCTATATTGTGCCGCGGGCGCATACACTGAGTTCAAGTGTAAAAAAAATTACCATTTTAGTATCCTAAGCTTACTTTTATTTACAGTAGATGTTCAAAATGATGTTCCTCTATTGAAAGAGCGGCCTGACATCTCTTGAACACATTTGCGAACATTTGACGAATTTAGGCTGCCGAAATCTAGGAATTGACTAGTCGAATCTTTATTTATTAATGAATAAATTCTGACAGTTATGTGATCAATATCCTGCATCAATTTTTTCAAGATCTTTCACCCAACGGCTGTACGGTTATTTCATACAGGACAATGCAAGACCACACATTGCCAATGCTTTTATGGCAGCAATACAAATTATTTTTGATGATAGGTTAGTTGACTAGCCTCGTAGTTCTCCAGATCTAAATCCCTGTGATTTTTATCTTTGGGAATGTTAAAAGACAAGGAGAATGCAAGCAATCCACATACATTCGAAGAGTTGTATCACTTCTCGCTGGAGCTGTAGTACCAGAAAATTTAACATGCTTCTCATCATTTCGTCGTGGGAAGCTGATAGTTGATGTGATTCTGACAATAGTTCATATTTTCAGTTTCGCCACTGTGTGAAGTAAGCGGGTGCAGTTCTCCACCAGCAGGATTATGTTGTAGTTCTTAGAGAAATTGTCAGCTACAAATTCGCGTGTTGTTTAAACATACAGCAGTACTTTTAAGAAAGGACTTTTGTACTCGGTGATGTGTATTCATATCTTACAACCACATGTAGTACGTACAGAGAATTCCGAAGATTAAATTGAACGCTGAGACAACAGGAATGCTCGGTCATTACTTAAGGAGGGAAATATGCAGTGAGGAAATTACTTGACGAAAGTAAGCAAATGACCTATACGCAGATAGAGGATACTCTAGGGCTAAATACACCAACAATTTGTTTTATTCTGCTGGATTATTTGCTACTAAAATTTTATTGCCTCTGGATGTCACACAGACTGACGAAAGAGCACACGAAACCACGTTTAAGTTGTTGCCGAAGTTTTTAAATTATTATTGTGAGAGACAATCTCAGTATGTGAATAACATCGTGACAGTTGAATAAACTTTGCTGTAGTGTGTGTGTGTGTGTGTGTGTGTGTGTGTGTGTGTGTGTAGATGTAAATGTTCTATTATAGCCTGCCGCCTAAGATGCAAAACAAATTTTCAGCCTTTGAAGATGATGACTCGCCGGCCGTTGTCATAAAATAACGAGAATAACGAAAAAAAAATTATGGATGTAAACGAAGCCTCCCGCAGGCATTGTTATTGTCAATAAAACTCTTGTGGGCAGTGGACCACCGCGCGGGAATAGCAATTCTATTGTAGGCGGCATGTCACATATTTGCGTGTGTGTTCCAGCAGGAGGTTCTCTTGGACATGAATGTCTGCCCACCGCGGTGGTCGAGCGTTCTGCGGCGCGCCAGTCACAGTCTGCACGGCCACTACGGTCAGGGGTTCGAATCCCCCCCATCGGGCATGGATATTTCTGCCGTCCTTAGTATTAGCTAGTTCCTAAGTAGTTTGTAAGTTTAGGGACTGATGACCCCGTAGTTAAGTCCCATAAGCAATACAAACATTTGAAACATTTTGAACATGAATGTCTGCGTTATCCTTAGGATTGGTTAGGTTAAGTAGTTTGTAAGACTAGAGACCGACGACCACAGCAGTTACGTCCTATAGGTTTAGTAACATTTGCACTTTTTTGTGTTGGGCCGCATTGTCTGTATATCAAAATCCCCCCCCCCCCCCCGGCGTAATTTCGGCCACTGTCGCAAGCGGCTTTCTTATGGTGCAGCACTGAAGGAAACTTGGTGGATTCTGATGTATTGAAGATGCGGTCCAATGCTCAGAATAATGTAATTGACAAAGTGATAGCGATTTGTTTAAAATAAAGTGGTATTGTGGAGCGTGTTGTTTAGGACAGACATAAGAGAACAAAAGCCAAGTGGCAGGACGAGCCGTGTCTGCCCAAAGTCATCCAGTGTTTGAAGAACCTGTGACCCAAGTCAAGAATGGACACTCGATTTCTCCGTCACGACAATGTTCCAGCACGCCGCGCCAAAGCATGCACCGAATATTCGCATTGAACAGGACTGAAACTTTTCAGCACCGTCCTTACAGTCCAGATCTTGATCCTTCTAAACGTTCCAATGTTTTTATATCTATTGGACGAAATTGCTATGGTCATCTGTCCCGAGAATTACCAAGTACTTAAACAAACTTACACCAAGGACAACACACACACACACACACACACACACACACACACAGACACACAGACAGACAGACACTTACACACACTCCAGAGGGAGGACTCAACCTCAGGCGAGATCGGCCTGCTTCTTTTGATTTTGAGCAATAGCCGTATGTGAAAATTAAGCTGATAGTAGCGATGCTTCCAATAAGGAGTACCTCCTGATGGGTTGGGACAATGAATGTTCTTTAATCTCTACAGAAACTGTGGTGAACTGATTTAGGGATTAGTTTCTAAGGATGCAGAGGTGCATTCGATGTGGCTGAAATTAAAGATAAAGATGAACCATTGAATTAAAATGTGTGATGCAGCCGAGAATCTAACCAAGACCTTCGTACTTATTACGCAGACGTCTTTATATTTTTATTTTTATCTTTATTTATTTATTTATTTATTTTTGCTATGGGTGGATCTGCTCTTTACGGTCGCTGATCGTGTCTGTTCGTTGTTGTTCGATATGTTCTTGGCTCAGCTTTTTCATTACACAGGGAGTTCAGCTCCCTGATTGCGCGCGCAGAGCCACGGCGTCCGGCACCACTAGACCGCCGCATCACTAGCGATTAAGGTGCCTCGGAATAGTCTAAGCATTATTTCCCTCCACGTCACAAACCTTAATTCAGCTTCTGTGTTCCCGTGAATTATTGACACTACTCCCAAGGCTCTCCATGCAGTGGAATAGCACATCGGCAATGGACATATTGGAACATTCCTGCCTTTAACCTCGAGGTAAGGTGATATATATATATATATATATATATATATATATATATATATATATATATATATATATATTGAAAATATGTATAGCCTAAGGTTAAAGACAGGAATGTTCCAATATGTCCATTGCCGATGTTCTATTCTGCTGCGTGGTGAGCCTTGGCAGTAGTGGCAATAATTCATAGGAACACAGAAGCTGAATTAAGGTTTGTGACGTGGAGGGAAGTCGTGCTTACACTGTTCCGAGGCGCGTCAATCGCTAGAGATGAGATGGTCTAGGGGTAGCCGGGCGCCGTGCCTCAGCGCGCCCGGTCAGAGGGCTGAAAGGTCTCTGTAATAAAAAAGCTGAGCCAAGACTACATCGAACTAGAACGAACAACTACGATCTGCGTCCGCAACGAACAGAACTACGCATAGAGAGAGAGAAAAAAAAAAAAAACAAAAAAAAAAAAAACAAAAAAAAACGAGGGTGTTGTTAAGATGTCAGCCTAATAAACATGGGTGTCCGGGTTCGATTCCCAGCTGCATCAGAAATTTTAATACAATTCTTTTTCTATAATGCCTTTGACATTTTTGGGATGAAAAACAGCCTCAGGGTTTCTTAATTTCTATTTACAATAGATGAAATCACTTCGAAAAATTAAATAAGCAATGCTTTCTTGTAAAAGTTCCCTAGTATTATTGGGTTGGACGAATCGTTGTCGCACTTTGTGTTTTACTGGATGATATGCGATACAAGCCGTAGTGTGTCGTTTCCAGGCCTGTTCCATAGGGCCATCTCGCAGAGCGGTGTGTGTACAGCACCCTGGGCAGCCCCTGAGCCTGGGTTGTTGGACAGGGCCCGCAAGGTGGCCGCCATGGTGGGCTGCCCCACCGAGCCCAGCGCCGCGCTGGTCGACTGCCTCAGGACCGTCGACGACTACACGCTCATCGCCACCGAGTGGAGCTTCTTTGTTAGTAGCCCTGTTTCTATTTTGCTCCATAATTTAAAAGGTATATGGTGCCAGGCATAATTTTATGTACGAGGGGAGTTCACATGAAAAGGTACGAAATGACACTGTGGGTTCATCCAAAAGAATTCCCGACAGTTCTGGGCACAACTGTCCCACTGCTTAGCGTGCCAAATTATTTCCTGTTCCAAGAATTCTTGTAGCTCTGACAAAGAGCCATTTCTCTACTGCGTCCTGCAGTCCGTCATCCAATTTGAAGAGCTTCCCTTTCTAGCGGGCCAGTCACAGGGCGACTTGACCAGGCTGTAGGGCGGATCCTCAAGCTCTTCCACTCGAACATGGCCAGAACACTTTGTGTGGCTGTGGAGACATGTGGACGCGCGTTATCATGGAGCAGAATCACTCCCTCCGTGAGAAGCCCAGACCATTTGCTTCTGGTGGACATGTGTGGGCTACGGAGTGTCTTACAGTACTCGTCACTGTCAATTGTTCTCTCGTGCTCGAGGAATTGGGCGAGTATCGGACCTCAGACGTTGAAAAACACGGTGAGCATTAGCTTGCCTGCTGAGGGCAGAGCCTTGAAGTTTTTCGGTTAGGTGATGATGCATGTTTCGCGTCCACAAACGTCGCGGTACGTTATCGGAAAGCTGCATATTCAAATTTCAACCGGTTTGGTTGTTAATACATTTCGTACATTTTCATTTGAATACCCCTCGTATATGCTGCAAGGAATGTGTGAATTCCGTTATTGTACAGAATGTCTTGGTCTTTGAATAGAATGACCATTAACATTCATGCCAAGTATTAAAAGGACGCAAGATTTGAAACCTTTATTGATAAACACGTATGATTGAAAAAACAAAACTACGACATAAAGCGTATGATTTTCTTACCGGAAAATAATTGCACCTGATCTGAGATTGACGCACTCGCCACAGTAAGTACTCACCTTTACTCTTCAGAAAATACACCTTATACATTACAATTAAGTCTTGTCCATTCATTTAACGACTTAAAGCATGCAAGAAGATTATCGTTTCCGGTAAAACTTAAAGCAGAAATGACATGACCCATTTATTACACCAGGGAAGGCTGGAGTGACACTTTGAAATGCACTTCATTTCCTTCTCCATTGAAAGACACCTCAAATTATGACATTTCACTTTGCACAAGACAAAAATCTCTGTCAGGAACGTCTTTCAATTTCTCACTAAGTTCTGACGGCTTAGCATGAATTCTGATCTTGAGTTCATTTGCTTCAAGAAGTCATTCCGCAGTTCCAAGCTGCGCGAGAGTAGCCGAGCGGTTGCTGGGCGCCGTGGCTCAGCGCGCCCGGTCAGAGAGCTCAACGCTGTCTGTAATAAAAAAGCTGAGCCAAAAACTCATAGAACGAGAACGAACAAGCCCGATCAGCGTCCGCAACGAACAGAACTACCCATAGAAAAAAAAAAGGCGGTCTAGAGCGCCATGTTACGGATCGCGCGGCCTCCCGCGTCGGAGGTTCGAATCCTTCCTTGGGCATGGATGTGTGTGTTGACCTTAGGTTAGTTTACTTTAGTTTAAGTAGTTTGTATGTCTAGGGACTGATGACCAACTAGAATTACAAACATTTGAACATTTTCTGAGCAGTTCCAAGTCAGGAAAACCCACCTTCTCTCACGTTCTCAACAACTGCCAATAGATTGCGGGATTAACCCCCACACTTTGTCTACGTCGGAATAGGAACTCTGAAAACTAGGCCAATGACAACTAAGGGAAACAGAGTTTTTTAAATTTTTTTTTTTATTTCTTCGCCCCCCCCCCCCCACAGTCTCAAGGTTAAATTTTATTTCGATTTCGGCGTATTATATACATACATGAAAACAGTGTTGCATAACCTTGGTCCTTGGTTCTAAATATTATGTGTAGTGATAAACGTTATGTGACTTGCAAAATGATGTAAGCAACCTTGTACGAGCAGTGCAACTGCGTCGAAGTGGTTAAGACGACCCATCAGTTCCAATCATAACACCAGAAAGGTGGTACACTTCTTTTGTTGACTGTAGTTCTGTCTTGCCTAAAAAGACAATTCCAAAGTTTGACGTATCTACATTGTTACTTTGTGAGAGAGGGACTACTATCAAGGCTATTTTTCAGATGTCCCGGAGACAACAAGCCATGGTATTCGGTCGTGAAGGAGGTACAGAGATATAGGAATTGTTATGATTTGCCTCGTTCTGGCCGCCCAAAGTCTACTACAACAGCGGGACGACTGTTACTTACGGATTACAACTCGGAGGAAATCTTATAGAGTTGCCACCATACTGAATAAATATTTAGTTCGTAATAGCTTGCATGACATGAAACTTTACTCCCGACGTCCATGGTGAGGTCAAGTTTTGACACACTCCCATGCAGAGTGGTACAGATGGGCAGAACAGCCTGCCACATGGAACCGTTAGAGTGGCATGAATTGGTATTCACAGGTGATGCTTGTATTTCCCTTTAATCAGACGAACGTCGGAATCGATTTCGCAGGCAGCCTGTTCAGTTGGAACTACAATAAATTTTGTAAGTCATTTTCTAGTTACGTGTTTAAGTTATTAGTTCGTTTTTGAGAATTCTGTAGCATTTGATACGTCCTGTATTTTATTTACCTGAAAAATAGCTATAGTAACTTACAGGGTGTCCAGACAAGGGCTTCCTGATTTCAAAATTAAATATCTCCAAAAAAAAGGTCGATAGAGGAATGCAGTAAACGGTATGTTTATTGTGAAAGCTGTAAGAAGTGTGTACAGCAGTTTGAAATAATAGTTACAAAAGCTGCTAACAGATGGCGCTGTACGCTGTACAGCTCATATCATATAAGTGAAATAATCGTATGAAAACACTTTTTGCAAACAATCACACCACAATGTTTTCAAAATGTTCACCATTGGCACTACAGAGTTGGCGCAAACGAAGAGAGATATTCGCCATCACATTTCGTAGTGTCTCTACCGAAATGGATTCACATGCCACAGAGATCGCCGATTCAAGCTCGTCCAACGTGGCGGGATGCTTCGGGTAGACTATGTCTTTCACTGTGCCCCACAAAAAGAAAGTCACAGGGAGTCAAATCCGGCGAATATGGAGGCCAATCGATGTCTGCACCAGTAAATTTGGGATATTCCAAAGCAATGACTATTCCCGAAGTATTCCTCAAGAATGCGAAACCGTCAGTCCGATGTTATCGGGCTCCATCTTGCATAATCCATTCAGTACCTGGTCGATCCTCTAACGCTTGCTGTGTGGCGACAAATTGTTTCAAAATTGCAACGTAATGTGCCCCAGTGACCGTTTCTCGAATTAAAAAAGAGCCAATAATGCTTCTGCTGCTTACTGCTGCCCACACACTAACTATAGGAGAATACAGGGGTTTCGCTTCATACCAATATGGCTTCCCGGAACCCTAAAATCGCCAGTTCTGCTTAATCACGTATCCATTCAGGTGGAAGTGTGCTTCATCTGTAAACCAGATGTAGCCAACATCAAATCCTATCAATCACTGTGAGCTTCTGATTAGCAAAGGCAACCCTTTGTTGCACAGCTCGTACGGGTATGGCCTGGTGCGTTTGAATTTTGAATGGAAACAGGTGTAGGCTCTTTCTCATTATTTTCTGCGTGCTGGAACGCTTCAAACCAGTCTCGAATGCAATTCTACGGACGGATTACATTGGATTTCGCTGTATAATTCCAGAAGCGTAACTGCGGTTTGCTTGCGACCAACATGCCCCACTAGATCATCAGTTACGCTGCCAGTTCGTTGAAATTTTGCGAAGAGCGTACGCATGGTATCCGCATCGGGTCTTTTTGCAACATAAAATCGTGCTTGAAAACTTCGCTTTGTTGCCGTAGGACTCTCTTCTAACCTGTGGTACTCTGGCGCCAGGAAAACGTGTTGTTCAATGGAGTACATGGTTTTAATCTCTTCCTTCGGTACGCTAACCTCCTTTCACGTTTCAGAAGTGGAACTGATCGCTCTGGGCTTCGGATCACTATTTATACTAGGCGATTACAGCGCCATCTCTTAGCAGCTTTTGTAAGTATTATTTCAAACTTCTGTATAAACTTCTTAAAGCTTTCACAATAAACTGTTTACTGCATTCCTCTCTAGATCTTTGTTTTCGAGATATTTAATTTTGAAATCAGGGAGTCCTTTTCTGGACACCCTGTTCGTAGTTTAATACGAATGCGGCCGCGGTGGAGTGGGCGAGCTTCTAAGGCGACACTTTGCGGAGATTCGAGTCCTCTCTCGGGCATGGGTGTTCGTGTTGTCCTTAGCATGTTACTTTAATTTAGTCTAAGCAATATGTAAGCCTAGAGGCTGATGACCAACTTAGATAAGTCCCATTTGGTGAAAGTAATCACGTAATATAATTTTGAATAAATTATTTAATAAAATTTTCATATTGGTAACTATAATAATGTCACTTTCAGGAGTGGTTCATCAGTCCTCCAATACCATTCCGAGCAGCCATAGAAGGCGAGGGTGAAGATTCGTTCCTGCCCAAACATCCGGCAGACCTAAGGCCTCATACAGCTGTGCCGTGGCTAACTGGAGTCACCATAGAGGAAGGATATTTTATTTCAGCACGTAAGACCTCTTTAATACATACTAGAGTAGGAAGACATCAATGGAAAGCAGCCTGCCGCGGTGGCCGAGGGGACTGAGGCGCTCCAGTCACGGTCTACACGGCCACTACGGTCGGGGGTTCGAATCCCCCATCGGGCATGGATATTTGTGCCGTCCTTAGTCTTAGTTAGTTCATAAGTAGTTTCTAAGTTTAGGAACTGATGACCCCTAGTTAAGTCCCATAAGCTATACAAACATTTGAACATTTTTGAATGGAAAGCAAACACGTTGAAAACCATTATTTAAAAATTTTACATACAAGCCCTGAGCTATTTGAATCTCAAATGAAGAGTTTGCACCTGTTCGTTAAGATCCTAACAATGATATATTTTTCTTCAGTCATCAAGTGGTGTGCAGCTTATTTCCGTAGATGCTTTGAGAAATAGACTTTAAGAATTCCGCAAACATATTTTTGTTCTTTTATTTGACATGCCCAAAATACAGTAATATTACATGTTTGAAGTTTAAATTCTGTTGGTCATATCAAGTTCATTGGCAAACACATACATAATATTCAACTATTTACGAAATAACACTTGCTGTACGTTAGTTTCGCTAAAAGTCGAGAGCGGCTGAACTGATTTGGCTAATTTTAGTCGTGAAATATTCTTGTAAGTCAAGGGAAGGTTTAAACGGTGATAAAATATGGAAAAGTTGTCCGGAAAAGGGGAAAATTGAGGGAAACTGGAACAGCTTTTTCTAGTTAGCTATCAATACCGTTCGTCCAATTTCGGTGAAATTTCGTATATTTCGTGTTGAAGGCAAGAGGAAGGTTCACATTAATTAAAATTTGTAAAAGTCTCTTGGATAGTAGGAAAATTTAGGAAAAACCGAAAGCGGTATATATATATATATATATATATATATATTTTCTATGAATGAAACTGAGTTGCTACATGGTTGTAACAGCATCACTTGCATAAGAGTTCACACGACAAGGTTTGTATGAAATAATGTTTTTTTTATTTTGGAGATTACCCGCAAAAGTTGAAAATTCGCGAGAGACTGAAAGAGCTTTTCTTCAATGAGATATCAATATCATTTGTCTGATTGCAATAAAATTTTGCATATTTGATGTTCAAAGCAAGAGTATGTACAGTCTTAGACAAAAAAATTGATCGCCGGCCGGCTGACGCAGAGGTTAAGTCCGAGTCGGTCGCGCAATGTGGACAATAAATTCGATCGTGCCTCAGAATGCTAAGTCCGGCGATGTGCACGATCTGGCAACACTGTAGAATGCGGTACTGTCAGGAAGAAGTGTTATGTCCTTCACAACTTTTTTTTTTTTTTTTTTTAAATTGCACATCGCTGTCTACGTTATCAGTGTGGAAGAACCTCAAATGTAATAGCGAAGATACCCAGAACTAATTACACAAAAGAACTCGCTGCTGCATCAAAGCTGGACTGTTTACTCTCGGGAGTAGTGGGCACCGGCTACGGCGACGCGCCAGCGGCCGCTTCGCGGCTGCCGCCTGCGGACTTTGTGACAGCGGCGCGCCGCTATGAGTTTATTTACCGGCTGTTATATCCTTACCTCAAGTTCTGGTACTTATATTACAGTCACGTATTGGATTTTTCTAACTGATATATATATATATATATATATATATATATATATATATAGCCAGTTATGCTCAATCTGACATGATCGACACGGAAATGGTTCACTGACCAAGGCCACTTAGCTATATTTGAACGCAACCTGTCAGGCACCGTATTCAAACATTAATACAGTGCGTAAATTACAAATACGTTATTCAAATATAAATAGATGATATAACTTGATACCTATTTATTTACAGGACCACAGTCCCATCCATGAAAGCTGCGCCGTTCAAGAATAGTTTTGCAGCCAAGATCGCATAAATCTGAGTTCGTTCCACGGTCACCGGACCTTAATCATATTGAGAATATGTGGGCGGAAGTAACGAGGTCGTTGCCACTTGGATCAAGACAACACAAGCGACTATTGGGAAAATATACAACATACATAGTGGCAAATAAACCACTATGAAACATTATCAAGGCAGTTAGTACAGTCAGTTCCTTAGAAGAATATTACGAAATGTTGCTGGATGGGTAGGCTATAGCAATAGTCCCTTCTCAAAAAATCAAGCAGTGTGTATGTGTGTGTGTGTGTGTGTGTGTGTGTGTGAGCGCGCAAGCGTGTGTGCGGGTATGTAAAAGACAAGCAACAATAAAAATGCATATAATATCAATGTGGAATGTTTTAATGACTTCTAAAGCTACAAATTCAAGATTACTCAAACAGTTTCCAGCAAATTACATAAAATGAAATAATAGAGAATGTATTACATTTTTCAAGTAGTTGGCAAAGGCAATGCATTCCAGGTGTAGGCCGGCCGCGGTGGCCGAGGAGACTGAGGCGCTTCAGTCACGGTCTGCACGGTCACTACGGTCGGGGGTTCGAATCCCCCCTCGGGCATGGATATTTGTGCCGTCCTTAGTATAAGGTAATTGATAAGTAGTTTGTAAGTTTAGGGACTGATGACCCCGTCCTTAAGTCCCATAAGCTTAACAAACATTTTGAACACAAAGAGGAAGACGTCGTCGTGGTTCTGAACGCAGTGTGCTGATACTATCTGCACAGGTTTCTCGTAACTAAAATCAGACTCTATTCCGACGACTCTCTTCTTACCCGCACAGGAAGACAACCTAGCTGAGACCAAAATTCATGCAACACACACGAAAATAATTGAGGAGCTTTCCTGCACTCGATAGTGGTACACAAGTAATAACCTTTTGTGAGCCCTTGTGTCAGTGTGAAGTGATAAACATGCTGGGGTTGCCAAGCGTGATATGATGCCTATCCGTAATGGTTGTCCGGATCGTAAACATCATAAACTCCAGTAGTTTCCTTTCTACACAACTATTCCTCACATCCCTTTATTTATGTAATTGCGGACATCTAATTTTTCTTTTGAATGAACCATGTGTTACTTTACTTACTATGGCACTAGCTGTACCCGTTCATGCGATGCTGTAGCTTGTTACAGATTAAATGGAAAAGAAAGATAAGAGGAACCATACATCTCTTATATACGTAATTTCCCACTGCCTTATGGATGGGAATTGGATATATGTCCTAAATTATCTGCTCTCCTTATCTCTGTCACCTCTCTCTGCACCTTTCCTCGTTCCCCTCTCTTTGTCCACAACTTCCTCCTTCCCCACTCCTTGTCCATCTTCTCCTCCCCATCTTCTTCCCTCTCTCTTTGTCTATCCGATCCTCCTCCCGCTCTTTCTGTCCATCTGCACCCCCTCCCTCCCTCTACATCTCATCATTACGCTTTCCCTATTCCTCTCCTCCTCACTTCTTATTTCCTCTTAGAACTCTTTCTAACCTAGAGCCATGTTTAGTGTTACGTTCAAAATCGTATATTTCCGAAAGCTTTGAAATGTTGACACAACGTTCTAATAAAATATGTGAATGTTTTCATATCTCAAATTTTTTAATTGTCTCATATATAAATTTATATAAACTTTATAATTGGAAAAAGGCTTATACTAAAAATCGCAAAAGTAACGCATTTATAGAAATAAAGAAATGTGTACCAAAAAACCTTCCTGGGCTAGAATGCAACGTCGAGTCAGAATTTCAAAGCAAGGGGTCAAGACTTACGGAGATTAACAGCTATACGCTTAACATTTATATATATATAGACGTGGGGACATAAGGAGGGAAGTACACCCGCCTCCTACTTTCATCGGTGAATATCGCTGCGCATGTATTCATTTATCACTGACTCACAGTTGCCACAACGCTTTACAGAATTAACGCAATTGTCAAATCATTCAGAGACAGGAGATGGACTGTAATAAAATTGACGTTGCTTTCCGAGCCATATTCACCCAAAAATTGAATATTACTTAAAACAGATCCAGCAATCACACTTGGATAATTCCTGTGCGTTTAATTTGATAGCTGAAAATGTTCGTTAGTGTGGAGCTGCCTGGAATTTGTTTAGAACAAACTCAAGAAACGAGGCATGCTGAAACAAAAATTCTAATCTGTAAGGCGCTTCTCACGTTTCGCGGCAAAGCATCAGCAGCAGTTATATTGTAAACGTCGCCAATGTTGGACAGTAGAATTTCTATATCAGAACAGTAGGGATGCTTAGAGAGCGACACGGCGTCACGCTGTCTACAGGCTTTACAACGTTGTAATCCTGGTGGGCTTAATCTAGCGCTAACATCGTAAGTGTCGATGGCGTCTTCCCTCCTTATGACCAGAAGACCATCAAGAACATGCAGAGAATGGAACCAAGAACCCTTAATATTTGAAAGAAAACACTCGTTTGTCTGCTCCAGGCCAATATACGATTCACCTGTCTGAATAGGAATAAGAAGAGACAAAATTAAATCGTATACTAAATAATGAGATCTGCAAATAATTGATTAGGCAAATTACTGTCTGCTACGCAATTTAAATGACAGCCATTACACGAGTCTATATGTTACAATTAAGTATTCAGTTTGCTGCAGTATTTCCACTGTTAGGCAATGTATGACCCATCAGTTATTTGAATAAATACACTTCCCACTCCGAGACACAAGTATCTGACATGTTTTGGCCTCTTCACAAACAATGCCTGACGAATGAATACCGTTGAAGTGCCATTACGCTTATTGTCTGACAAACAGTTAAATATAATTCGTGTGTAATAAGCAATAATCATAGGAAATTTACGTCTTCGTCTACAACGAGCTCATCTGAAGAGTAAATTACAATGTCTCTCGTAATTTACAGCATGGATAACCTATTTTCGTAATTCTTTGTTGTGCCATGGATGAAGATGAAGTGTGGGTTGTAGTAATCATGACTGATCAAGTGGTTTATAAAATGTGTATTAAACGATGTCACGCGAAAACGAAGGAAGTAACATCATCCGCTACCCATATAGGCCATGATTTCAGTCAGGACACATGATAGGACATTTCTTTACGCTAGCGGAAGGCACCACTGGGCATCGATTTCTATTCACTTTTTTTCTTTTTGTAAAGCCTGTGGGACGTAACTGCGTGCGGTCGGGGGTTCGAATGCCCCCTCGGGCAAGGATGTTTATTCCGTCTTTAGTATAAGGTAGATCATAAGTAGTTCGTAAGTTTCGGGACTGATGACTCCGTAATTAATTCCCATAAGCTATACAAACATTTGAACATTTTTGAACTTAACTGCGGGTCATTAGTCCCTAAACTTACAAACTACTTATGAACTACCTTATACTAAAGACGGCACAAACAGACAGGCCCGAGGGAGGATTCGAGCCCCCGACGGGGAACGGCCTCGCGCATTGTAGCATAGCGCCTCAACGTTCACTCACTAGCACCGCTTTCCGTCTGAGACTAAAATAGCCCCACTAGAGAGTTCGTCTTTACGGCGAGATGTTTCCTATCTTCTGTTATTATTATTGCAGAATGTTAAATTCGAGATAAAATAAATAGTAATGCGGCCGAACAATCCCGCCTGGGATGTCCCGGACCATATGATCACTCCATTTCAATAATTCTATCAACAGCTTTCTAGCTTAGCCTGTACTAAAGAAATGAGAGAATCTTCACAGACTCGACAATATATCACCACCTGTGTACTGCTGCAACTGTAACCATACAGTTAAATCCCACCACAAAAATATGTTTAAAGCCGGAAGCATTTATTATTTTTGTATTTTAAATGGGTACGACTGCAACATCAACTACACGAATCCTACGCAACACCTGAGTTCGTCAGATGATTTATAGAAGCCGCCACACTTGCCAGTTACTACTATAATGTTGTTTATCTGTCAGCAACGAATTTATGTCAGTCATTAACTGCATTTTGATTGAAGGCGCTTATGTCTTCAGAATAAAAGTACAATAACCTCTCAAAAAAGCTGACAACGAGAAGCAGATTGGTTTGGTATGGAATTGCATCCAGTTTGATATTTTATTTAACATCTCCGGTTGCAATTGTCATTGTTCTGGAAGGGAGTGTGTGTGAATGAAGGTGTGGTGGACTGTAAAAATCGTTTTTCACTTCCAAAACGAGGTGGCAGACTGCTGCAAAACAGAAAATAGAAAAACCGAAAAGATAGTCGCTGCCAGAAAGACACGGTCATATTGCATTTCTCTACGATTAACTGGCACTTACGTGACTTATCGAGTCTTCCTTCATGTGTAAAATCCTGAATACCGGAAAGATCTTTCTTGAAACGGGAAATCTCCTTTGTGAGGTGATTTGCACCAAAGTAATCGCACCATACATACGTTTCGAGCTATCTCCACTGCTGTCATACCTATATGAGACCCAGTGACAACATGCTTTGAAAAACGTGAAGCATATTGAATATTATTTGCATAAATAGCCTGGGCGATTCTTCCAGCTCGCTCGGCCAGAGGAGTGACCGCATCTGTAATTTTTTCTTGTTGTCTTTTTTAAGGGAGGAAAACTGAGATCAATCTTACTAGTCAATATAGAACAAAAAACTATCCACCGACCGCAAAAAATAGCTCTACTATGGGTTCCAGTACCGCTGCAGCATAAATTTTCATTATTACCCCATTAATGTAGGTATAAACCTGAACTTTGTGTCATTTATTAGACCTCTACAGTGGGTGTGGGCGTCAGAGCAGGAAGTGGACGTGAACGAGCAAAGATAGACTCGTGCTTGTTGAACACTTTCAGTATGTAATAACACTTGTGAAAGAAATTAAATCGTTCGTAGGAAGATCAAATTATAAAATTTAGCTGCATATAATTGACAACTGATGGGTTTGCGTTACGTGCAGAGTGTCGATACTGTTCACTAACTGTTGAGCAATTCATTCACAGAAAGAACTTAATCTGAGATATATTCCGAAATAGTGACAATTTGGCGTTATCCATTGGCAGCATAAAAACAGTCACTGCAATTTCTATAACCATCTGATCAATTTTATCATATTATGGCCCGATGGTTGTCATATGAATATTGTGGGAGCTTGGAGCTTGTATTCATATGAAAACGGTTGGGGTAAAAAAAAATAATAATAATAAATAAAACACTGTGCGACTGCTGCATAAAATATCAGCACTATGCTCTGCTTCGTTAACCCTTAGTTATTTTGGATTTAGGGTTCTTTGTGCCCTGAATGTTCTGCATAGTCATCAAAAGGTTTACGGTATATCTGCTGCTCGTTTTTGTTAGGGCATATAATGGGACTCTAATAAACAGGTGATACGTTTCATTTTTGCAATATTTGTAGACAGGATGACAGTTTGGATTAAAGATAAATTAATCTATACATTACTGTCTTTAATTCTATGTTTAGATAACAGAAGCTCTTCTTATTTTGCACTCCATGTTACGAAGCCTTCCTAGAAATGTTCACATCTTGAAAACAATGCTGCATTGATTTCTTTTCGTTTGTTTGCCTCTCTTCGTTCGTTTGTGTCACTGACAGCGATATCAAGAAAGATATTTTCTGAGTCTATAATTGTAAAGAAAACTGACGCTTACATCTAATTTTTTCAGTATAATCAATGGAAATGCTCGAAGAAATGTGAAACAACACTGGTGAATGACTTTTGTTGTCATTGCGCTTAAGACAGAATACGAAAATAATTTGAGACACTTATTACTATGTTAGCGATTGGTGCATCTGTATATTTTTATTAGTGACAATGATCGACTCATTAAAGCTAGTTACGGAATTGCGAGCAGGGCTCATTGACATATACTTTAGGTGTTCGGATCCCCAGCAGGCGCGCGAGGCGCGAGATAAGTCTCTGTCGAGCTCGCTTGGCAATCACCTCGCCTCTTATTCTTCCTGTTGATAGTATGACTGAAGCTTGGCAACATCGCAGTGTAAGTCTGTCAACGCTGGTACCGAGGTCTTACTTCCTGGTTAGCACAGAGCTATGTTCATAAATTCACTTGACGTTTCCTGTAATTTCCATTGAATAACCTGACTGGTTTGTCAGTCGAGAGGCGACAGAAGGCTATTTATCCATGCTTTTGGGCCCAGAAAATTGTTTACACGGCGAAATTCGAACTACTCTCGTCTCTTACGTTGCGAGTTATATGTTCTACTAACGTATGTGACAGTAGGAAAGGACTGGCGAGCGACCATGTCGCTAGCTCTGCGGTAAAGTAGTCGCCTGCCAAGAAGACGCCGCTTTCGTCACCTGTTCGGATCTCGTTGGAGTAAAATTTTTTAGTTTTTTTTTTTTTTTTTTTTTTTTTTTTTTTTTTTTTTTTTTTTTTTTTTTTCCGTGACAGGAGTTGCACGAATCCACATCGAAAACAACAAGAAACCTACTGTGGTTACTTGCTATATTCTCTGTGATAATGGGATAGTCTGACAACGTTCTGGTAGTTTACCGAATCTGTCCCTTTAGAATCGAACTGATTGCAAGCTAATTATGACGCCAATCGATGTTCGACGTGTATTTTCGTCTGGAAATAATTTTTGTCGGAGGTTATTCGAGTAGAGACAGGAGATATAAATATTTGAGGACATGTGATCGAAAGATTGGGTGCGGAATGGGTGACTTCCAAAGCACACTAATCGATGTTTTGTTTGTGAAATCAACTAGAATTATTATAGTTTAGTACTAACACATGATGTAATTTTTTAGGTCGTTTGTCCTTACAGTGCGACTAAATGGTGTCTCAGTTATTTACAAAAAATGGACGCACCCTGGTGTTGTGGTTTCACTTTGCTGAATATAAAAATCTTTTAGTACTCAGTCATTCCTAAGAAGTCAGCATGAGAGCATGATAACTCGTCACTAGTAACAATCGTGAGTAGGAATCCTGATTGAGCGACCTGATGACGATATATATGTTAGAAAAATCCAATACGTGACTGTAATATAAGTACCAGAACTTGAGGTAAGGATATAACAGCCGGTAAATAAACTCATAGCGGCGCGCCGCTGTCACAAAGTCCGCAGGCGGCAGCCGCGAAGCGGCCGCTGGCGCGTCGCCGTAGCCGGTGCCCACTACTCCCGAGAGTAAACAGTACAGTTTTGATGCAGCAGCGAGCCCTTTTGTTTAATTATTTCTGGGACTTATTGCTGTTACATTTGAGGTTCTTCCACACTGATAACAAAGACAGAGATTTGCAATTAAAAAAAAAAAAGAAGTGAAAGTGGGAGGATTCGATCTCGCAACGGCTCACATATACGATTGTAAATGAGACTCTTACCACGAGACCACGCGCTCATATACCACAGTCTCACTGTGAGAACCGCATTCTACGGTGTTGCCAGATCGTGTACATCGCTGGTCTTAGTATTCTGAGGGACGATCGAATTTATTGTCCACACTGCGCGACCGACTCGGACCTCTGCGTCGGCCGGCCGGCGATCCATTTTTTTGTCTAAGACTGTACATATTAACAATTGTGAAGCATTGCCGGGTCGACGAACTTCCTATCACTTACCTCTTAATATAAACCATATTAATTTAAAATACATGTATTTTAGACCCAGTAGCTTTATAAAGGCATCATCAGATTGTCTACGTATCGGCTCCATAGTGGGCGGAAAAAGTGGGCAAATCAATCACACATATCCAGGCTAATTATTGTTCGATATTTCGTTTTCTATACTTGAAATAAAAAATATCTTGAATTACACACTTTCTAAAGTATCTTATCCGGTACTTCAGCGCTCAAGCTATCTCCACGGCAGATTTCATCACAATAGATTCAGTGGTTTATGTAATGATTGAGAGGCAAATCTGTTTAGCCGTTCTCGAGTTTAATCGAGACTAACGAACAGCAATTCATTTTTATCTTTGACAGTTCATGTCCGGGTTCAGATGGTGCAAAGTGAACTTTGCACCATTAAGTATATTTCTGAACGCAATCAACACAACAATCAAGTAATTATTTTATATGTTTTAAAACGATTTTCCTCGCAATTTTCCATATTTTATCACCGTTTAAACATTCCGTGAACTTCCACTTATGTGCCATGAACATTATCCTGGACATGTGTTCGTGATTTGCCCACTCTTTCCACCCACTATCGAGCCGATACTTAAGACTAACTGATGATGCCTTTATAAAGCTACTGGGTCTAAACTACATACGATTTAAATAAATATGGTTTATATTAAGAACTATGTGATACGAAGTTCACCGGGTCATCTAGTATACAATATTTATCCTTTTACATAATGAAACCACAGGAGTGGAAATCTTATTCAATTGTTAAAGTTCTGAAAATCTGCAGTGAATTTATGAACCAAATCAAATTCACTAACGGGCCATCCTCCAGGTTTGTCAGCAAATTTTTCCTGAATAATCCTCTTACATCTGTAAGTTACTGCAGTCGAAAGGCAGATGCAGTGGCGGCGCTAGGCGTCGGCGACGTCGGCAACCGCCGACGGCCTCGCGCCTGTGGGGGCCTCGCAAAACATTGTTAAAATTTCAGTTTTTGTTTCCTTTTTTTATGTTTGATGTTTTACGGCGCCTTTCAACTGCTAGGTTATGTAGCATCTAACTTACACTAGCCTAACCAAAGGACGAACACAACATCCTTACCCAAGGGTGGGATTCGACCCCGGCGAGAGCAATCTCGCTCACTGTGGTATGATGGCTTAGTGCGCTCAGTCATTCCCGGCCGGCAGCAATTTAGTTTTCTGTATTTATTTCCGTATGAGTGCAGCAGTGATGCAAAACGACTTCTTCAGTACATGTTAGAAAACAATTTGGAAGAAGTATATCCAAATGTTTATATAACAATCAGAATCATGATCACAGTTCCAGTCAGTATAGCCTCGGCCAAGAGAAGCATCACAAAAGACTAACTTGAGAAGCACAATAAGTGAAGAAAGACTATCTGCGTTGTCAATACTAACAATTGAAGCCGAAATAGCGGCTGGTATTAATTAAGATATGATCTTTAAAAAATTCAGTGAGACGAAAAGCCGAAAAATTTCTCTAATTTGTTTTTGTTTATTGTATTTTTTGCCATTGCAATAGTAGTTGTATATTATACTAATATTTTTTTATGATTATTGGTGTATAGTCCATCTCATTTTATTTTACATTTTCTTCCTTACTGAAAAAATGAAAGGGGCCTCGCAAAGACGAGTTCGCCGACGCCCAGTTTTCGTCTAGCGTCGCCACTGGACAGATGGTCAATTCTGAAGTGTACATAAAAGGCTATCACTTTCACTTTACATGAAAACGTATTATCAACGATTCAGAATAACTGAAGACAGAACGTGCACGTATAACAGAGGTATCCAGACTATTGCCCACCTGCTTCTCGACTGTAGTAAACAACGTTCCACGAATATTATTAGAAGCAAAGGAGTAAACGCCGCGGTGGAGTAGCCGAGCGGTCTAAAGAACCTCGCTGCGGAGCGCGCGGTTGCTCGCCGTGGAGGTTCGAGTCCTCCCTGGGGCATGGGTGTGTGTGTTTGTCCGTAGGTTAGTTTACCTAGGTTTAATTAGTTTGTAAGCTACGGACTGATGACCACGCCGTTTGGTCCGATAGATTTACAGACATTTTTGAAAAGAGTAAACATTATTACATTTCCTACTACACCTCCTAGTTTGAGAGATTGGTACGACTGTATGTGTATGTATGGGCATATATTTGTACTTGTGTGAGTGTTACAAAACTAAACTACTATCATGAACAGTTAAAATTAAGCTCTGTAATTTAAAGGTATGCAGGAAGTATGAATCTTTATACTTTAGAAAATAAATTGAAAACGCTGTAAGATATCACATTGTATATGTATATAAGAGACTCTACATCTACATCTGTAGTCGTGAAGCCACCTTACTGAGTGTGGCAGAGGGTGCTTTGCGTAGCACTGTCGCATCCTGCATTTCCTGTTCAAGTCGTGAATGTTTGGGAGGAGAAACAAATGCAGGTAAGACTCAGTGTGCCCGCTGATATCTTTCATTTTATCCTCCTGGTTGTCATTTATGGTATATGTACGAGGAATAAATACTGTAAGTAAGGCCACAAACATACAAACCTACCTACACACACACACACACACACAGAGAGAGAGAGAGAGAGAGAGAGAGAGAGAGAGAGAGAGAGAGAGAGAGAGAGAGAGGAAAAACATCATTTAAGTGTAACGGAAAGGATTTTGCTTATATTAAATAATTACGAATTCTTCATGAAACTAATCAGAAATTGTATAACGTGTTTCGTTTCCGCTTATAGCGTCCTGCAGCGCAGATAACGATGCCCCTTCAGATATGTTATCATTATTTCGAAGCATGATTGACTAATAGAGCCATTAATATCAGAATACCATTTTGAGCTAAAACTATTTGTGAAGGAGCAGATCACCCCATAGGATATTGAGGAATTTGAGGTCGTCTGTTACAGTACTCAACTTTCCTTTCCGCAGTTGAAACCTAATGTCATGCAAATGTCTTGTCAAATATTGAACCCTAATGTTATGAAATTGCAGAACTTTCACAGAGTTATCTTCGGTACATTGCAATATTGACGTGTACAGATCGGTTAAACGCTATATAGTAATATATTTTGGAAGATAGGATGAGTGTTTCCAAATCTCGAAGATGAACGTGTCGTCATAGCTCTTACAGATATAAGAGCTCATACTTTTCGGATTTTCTTTCTGGTTTTGTTCCTTCCAAACTACCAAAAGTGAAGGCAATACTTTAGAAGTGTGTCACAGAATAGAAGATTAACAAATGACCATGTCAAATATATTTTCTGTTTTGTTTAGTTGTGTGGAACTCGTCCCCAAAGTGTGTATTTTCATTTTGGATACCCAATATTGTTACGTTGTTAACAATACAATATAGTTGATTTGACAGCCCCATACGTATCCAGAGCAGTAACTTCGACAGTGACAGTCACAAAGTACTAACGTTAGATGGTGATGGCATCAGTGACCAATATTTCGTCTTAATTAAAATGATGTTTACGTCCTTTCTATTGCTTGCTGCTCCCCAATATGGTAAACGCTTTATCTGTAGCTCTCTTCCTTTGTCTAGGCGTAAACCAAATCGTCCTGGGGTGACGCAGCTTTAAACGTGACAAAAGGACAAAAACGCACAGAAATGAATATTAACGAACTCTCAGCAATGTAGAAATTTCTAGATTGAATGCATGTGCTTCTAGAAATGATGAACCTAACTAAAAGTGTTTTATGATTAGAAGAGTTTCTGCGTCTCTTTTGCTGCAAACAGTCGACTAATAGTCAGCCAGAGACCGTACAATTCATGAAGAACAGCTCGAGGCCCCAACATGGGGAATGAAAATTACAATGTAAATTAAATCAATTATCTGGAAAACACCGGACTATGCTCACAGTTGCTAATTACAGATGTGCAAATAAAGGAGAATCCCTGCTATTGTACCAAAGATTAAGCTCAACATTATACAAAAGTCCAAACTGCACCAGGATACTTACCACTTGGCGCTAAATATTTGAAACACTTACCTCTCTGCAACGACCTGTCACCATTAACATCTGCTTCCATCTTCTTCCTAAACATTCACGTGCGAAATCTTCAACAAAGATGTCCCTTCAGCTAAGTGTTCAATTTTAAAAAGACTCATTCACCCTTACCAGAAAACTATTTTAAGCTCACCTCGCACTTAAACGCTCGAATTGAGACCACCTAATTACAACCGATCACCAGCTGAAATATACAATTTTTTCTGTAGCGGTTCAATCAAAAACAATGTGTGCGTCATGAGCTGCCGTTTATTGCTCATTGCCATCTTCAAACGTACTCTCCTTTTCTTGTACAGCAGGTTGCCTAACTTACTGAAAATTGTCTGCAGTATAGTGTACATTTTTCCTTTAACCAACGACAAAATATTAAGGTAAATAATGCGTACAATTAATAATATTTATATAGAATTAGTAAGTAGTTATGAAGAAAATATTAAAGAAAAAACAATACAGATTATTGTATTATGTTATTTATTTAGAAAATTTCGCTGTGTGATTTCGGTTTGCAGCTACATCATTCTCACAGCACTGAGTGGAAAAGTATCCTACAGGACACCCTTCTGTATTCATTTGGCTAGTTGTCTAGTGATTCGAGAAGAACATCGACTTATGGACATTAGTAATAACTCACGTCTAGCTACATTAAACTAAATTTTAAATGTCTGTTTTTATTTTTTAATTTTTTATTTATTTATTCATTCAAAAGATAAGACTTCTCTTCATCACCATCGGCAATATCGCAATCCATGCTACCTCTTCTTCCCCCTTACTAAACTTCTCACTTTCATTAATGTTTGTTAAGCACACATTTGTGTTTATAATATTAACTTATTCCATATCATGTTTCACGTAATGACGTCGTCCTTTTTCCAACATGCTTGGACTTAATGAACCTTGTGTGGGATGTTTACATTGAGGAACATCTCTGCGCCGACCGCGGTGGCCGAGGGGACTGAGGCGCTTCAGACACGGTCTGCACGGCCACTACGGTCGGGGGTTCGAATCCCCCCTCGGGCATGGATATTTGTGTCGTCCTTAGTCTTAGGTAGTTCATAAGTTGTTTGTAAGCTTAGGGACTGATGACCCCGTAGTTAAGTTCCATAAGTTCTACAAACATTTGAATATTTGATTTGAAAATCTCTGCGTACATTAGTATAGCTAGTCTTCCACTAGCAGCATCATGCACCAAAGCACATCACTTAGTTCATTAGGCTGTATCGCTCTAAGATGCAATGTTGGCAGTTATGTCGTGACTCATCTGTCCTGCAACTGAGTACGTATTAGGTATGTTTAATGGCGCTGTGCGGAGTAGGGAAGGGAGGCAAACGACTATCCGAGTATCTCACGCGTGTGGGGATATCATTGTTTACCTTCCCTCGCCAAAGCTCCTATACTATGTAATCAAGGTAAAGAGGGAAAGAGAGGGACACAACACATGCAAAACCTTTAAAAGAAACTACGTAACCAAGGAGTGAATCCTTTGACCTACCCTTCCAACAACAACGGAAGACAGTAATAAATAGAACATTAGTTATTCGGGAAAAAACTTTACGTTTGTACCTTTTTATTATTATTATTATTATTATTTATTATTATTATTATTTTTTTATTTTTTATTTATTTTTTTTTTTTTTTTATTTTTTTTTTTTTTTTTTTTTTTTGTAACACCAATTCAATTAACTGTATACATCGCCTCATTGGGATGCGATTTACTGCTGCAGGAGGTCGGTCTCTGTAAGAGCATGCGCCTGGGAGGGGGCAGGGAGAAACTTTAAAAGGATGAAACGACAAAATGAAAAGTGTAAAAATATTTTTCCCCTCCAATCTCCTCTGCTCACCTCCTCACTCACCTTCTATTACTGAAATAATAATCCACTTGTATTGAGGAGTACATCCCTCTACTAATAAAGGAAGCGAATAAAATAATACTGTGATTTTAGTGACAGGTTTCGACAATTGAGAATGGTGACTACTGCCTTGGCGTTCTGGTACCCAAATATTTAAGTACACGTTGAAAAGTGTTCAAGTTGGCCATTCCTCACTGCGGTTTCTGAAGTAACGCGACATTAACACCCAGTTCCGCTGTGACCTTTCGAAGTTTACTCATTACCGTCGTACAGATCTATGGCTCTGTAGAAATCTAATGCTGCTAGACATACATTGTTCATGTTCATGTTCACATTATGTCTTAAATATTTCTCAGCATACTCTATCCTGATACACCTTCACAAACTTTTCATGCAGTTTCTTACAACGTAGGGCAGAGGAACCCACTCCCAATGTTTTATGTGCTAAGTACAGTTTGGATTTTAAGAAATGTAACAATAAGTGAGGCAAGAGACAAAGATATATCTTGGTACATTGATTAAGGAACGGAAAACCTACACTTGTAGCTTTTGTAGATTTAGAGAAAGCTTTAGACAATGTTGACTGGAAAGAACTCTTTGAAATTCTGAAATCATTAGTTGGTTAATTACAACTTCTACAAAAGCCAGATAGGCATGAAAGGGAGGCAAGGCTGGGGAAGGAAGTGGCACTCGGTTGTAGTCTTTCCCCAATGTTACTCATTCTATACATTTAGCAAGCTGTCAAAGAAGGCAAGGAGAAATTTGGAGAAAAAATGAAAGTGCAGGGCGAAAGAACGTAAACTTTGCACATTGTAATTCCGTGAGTGACAACAAAGAATCTGGAAGAGTAATTGTACGGAACGGACAGCGCCTTGAAATAAGCATATATGAGGAATATTGACAAGAATGCAATGGGATGTAGTGTAGTGGATTGAAATGTATTGTAAGAAATCCAGGCGATGCTGAATGAATTATATTAGGTAAGGAAAGAATAAAGGTGATGCACAGACGAGTTTCGTTACTTGGGCAATAATGCAATCCTTCCCATTGCCATTCTGCATTGTATACCATTTGCACTTTGACCATCGTATTTTATTGTCCAAGTAACAATACTCACCTGTCTAACTCCTTTATTCTTTCGTTGCCTAATCTAATTAATTCAGCATCGCCTGAGTTTCTTACAATACATTCCATTCCACTACACTACATTCCATTTCATTCTTGTTAATATCCTCATATATGCTCATTTCAAGACGCTGTTCGTTCCGTTCAATTACTCTTCCAGGTACTTTGTTGCCAGTCACAGAGTTACGTCATTGGCAAACCGTAAAGTTTATGTTGTTTTTCTCTAAACTTTAATTTCTTCTCCAGATTTCTCCTTTCATTCCTTGACAGCTTGCTAGATGTATAGATTGAATAAAATTGGGGAAAGGCAACAAGGAATCTTGAATTTAACGTTGGAGGGAAGTGTGTAGGGTAAATGTTGGAGAGGCAGACCAAGAGACGATTACAGTAAGCAGATTTAAATATATGTCAGTTGCCTTTCTTAAGAGGAGATAAAGAGGACTGCTAAAGATAGAGTAGCATGCAGAGGTGCATCAAACCAGTCCTCGAACTGAAGACCAAAACATCGATTTTCACTGGTGAAAGATATCAGTTACTGTGCTTTTTAACAATAAATGTGTAATTGTTCTACAAAGCACTGTCACCATAATTAATAAAATATAAATTGTGACAATGATTAATTGCAGCCACGATGGAGGCACAGCGGGGCGTGCGGTATTTCGCCATCGGAGGTTCGAGTCCTCCCTCGGATATGGGTGCATATGTTGTCCTTAGCATAAGTTCGTTTAAGTTGTTTGTAAGAATAGCGACTAATAGCCGTGCCAGTTAAGTCCCTTGGATTTACAGACATTTAAATATTATTTGGCTAATTCTTGTTTTAATGTGTTTTCCTTTCTAGCCATTATTACAAACAAGACGATGCTAAACGAACTGAAGGAGAACAGCAAAAAGTTGTTGCCAATTTCAGTGCCTTTCCACCTACTCCCACAAGCTGACCTCATCAATGATAAGATTCACGACTTTTACTTTTCCAGCGGATTTTCTAACGACAAAATTACTGAGGTACGTATATTGCGAACTTAAATGTTTAAACATAATTTCCATTTATTTGATATTAGTTCAGTTTTCTATATTAATATAGACTGCATTGTATTATTGCGCAAGTCGAATACGTCTTCAACTTTGTTTATATACTCATGAACAGAGTAAACAGAATATCATGAAAGACTAGAAATAGGAAGGTTATTTTCACCGGAAATATTCATTAGAATGCTCTGAAGGCATTATTAGCTCGTCAGTCAACCTGTTTGAGATCCAGTAGGCACAGGGACCACTATCGGCCCGGATAGTCTGATCCAAGCATAATGTTGGAAACATGTATAAAACATTGAAGACATGGTGTGTTGTAGTCATATTTGCGGCATTCGCGTAGCTGTAAACTTTATTTGCTATGATTGGCATTGGGTCACAGCGCTGCACGTCGTTTGTTCATATCCCAGGGGCAAAAGGTCTGCTTTTATGGTGGTCCAGGGCAAAAGTCTGCCAATCATGTGACACCAGGAAGGCACGTGTTCGTGCAGTAAAATGTGGTCGTACCTTGTTTTCTGAAATATGGCGTTTGGTTTCTCGTGCAGAATTGATATGGCTACGCGCTGGATTTTGTCGTTCACATCAATGAAACTAGTCTCTGTGTCCTGGACATGCAACCAGTACCCAGTAGCACGCCACATTTGCGCCTTCACTTCGCACTCTTTGTCTCTTGATAATACAGTTACTGTGATGCCGCTCCCTCTTTTTTCTCCGAACCAAAATGAGGCCATCATTTTCAAAACAAACACGATCTATATACGTCCGCAAACACAAAGAGATTCCTGTACCCAGCGACGACGTTCCATACGCCATTGGCGTCTAGCATGTTTTTACTTATTAGGCAAAGGCAGGCACTGACCCGCGCGGTCAGCCGAGTGGTCTAACGCACCGCATTCCGAGGGGGGAGGCGTACCGGCCCCAGTTCGAATCCCCCGGCCCCAGTTCGAATCCACCCGGCGTTAACGAAGAGGGTCGGAGGGTTGGCCAGCCTAGATGTGGTTTTTAGGCGGTTTTCCACATCTCCCTAGGTGAATACCGGGATGGTCCCCAAGTCCCGCCTCAATTACACGATTTACGGTCGGGGGTTCGAATCCCCCCTCGGGCATGGATATTTGTGCCGTCCTAGTTCGTAGGTAGTTCATAAGTAGTTTGTAAGTTTAGGGACTGATGACCCCGTAGTTAAGTCCCATAAGATTTACAAACATTTGAACATTTTGAATTACGCGATTCACAAACATTTAGTTACACTTTACACTTTCACACATATAATACTATACGCATACATCTGGGAGTACACATTTCCTCCCGGGGATCATGGGGTGGCGGCAGGAAGGGCATCAGGCCACGTCGTATATTTTAACAGGCCAAATCCGGATTTAACAAAGTCGACCTGGCATGTGCGGGAACACGGTCAAAACGAGAGTCAGAAGTAGGCATGTAACTTATGCCACAATAAACTGCGACGGAACGTCACCCCTGATAGTGTATGGTATGCTACACTGTTGCACCAGAGCCAAAAAGGACGCAGTTTGATCCTCCAATGCCATTTGGGTGAGGCGTCGGTCGGTCTTTTTGGCGGGTACTCTGTGTGGTGTGATCTGATCCATCTCGTCATGTTATACGGCCTTCCGTGAAACTTCCTGCATACAACCGTTCAGCATCTGATTGCGCTGGTAATCAGCTTCTCTGGCGTATTACCATCCTTGAGTTTTGACCACAGTTCACTGGTTTTCTCAGCAACATGTCCATGTGTTATTCAACTCTTCAGCACAGATGCTGAATCACGTCCTTGAGAAGTTATCTGGCTAGCCGCACTCAAAGAGCTAGACTCTCACCCACGATACGAACATTATCTTACAGGAAATGTTGCGCAAAGTTATTGCGTATCCCAGAACATCTAGTTTATGCTCACAGTCAGGATGAGAACACTCGAGTGTGAATTAACAAGTCATTCTGTTGGACTGCATGAAAATGTCACTTTTTCGTATTTTTTATAGATTCATAATTCGAAGCCTCGTCGGGTGTTCGAATATCCTCAAGGGCATGACTGTTTGTGCTGTCTTTAGTATAAGTTAATTGTTAACTAGTACCGAAAGCTTAACAAACATTTCATTTTTTTTAATCAACTTCAGACAACAGTGTGTATCACTGATATGATGCGTACACTAATCAATCCTGTAAACATTCTGCAACACAAACACACTCATTTTTGTGTGCAATGCATTACAAGTGTTCGTACGCTAACTTCTATTTCCTTCCACCAATTACAATTTTAGACCCTTATCCTGGGAAGAAAATGGAAACTGTTAAAATCATACACTGTGCAAAATGAATATCCTTACTGCCATTACATGTATGGCGTAATAATATTATTCATTCACAGAGTACATCCACCCTCATAAAAGGTAAAGATTAAACTGCATAATTATTGATTTCACATTTGGATCGTTAGATGTAATATTATTCTTACCGATAGTGATCACTGACTGCTTACCTACCCATCAGTATCTCTTCTTATCGTAATAATCAGCATTTCAGTAGCGTAAGATGACAGACCGATCATCTATAGCGTTCGCATTAGTCTTTGTAATCACCGACCTTTCGTTATCCATTGGTAAATAATGACACATGATGCAATAAAGGGTAATCTGTATAGCCATGATGCATATAATGATTCTATTGAAGATGAGAAAGATCTACAGAAGCGTCGTGAGGAAGCTGTTAGAATGAATAAGACATATACTAACTTTAATTCATTTAGGGACCGTCAATAGTCAATTTACGTAACATTTTTTCTACTTATTCTGTGTTAAAAAATAAAAACGTAGTAGCCACCTTTGTATTTTAATTTACAGCATTAGCTTACATGCAAAATTATTACAACAATTAATGAAAGATTTTAAAAAGGTCATTTAAATAAATGATAGAGATTTCACTCACCTCAATTGCTATTTGCATATCGTTTTGGAATTGTAAACTACATACATTCAATTGAAAATTATTTGTATATCAAATTATTAGCGGCTGAATTATATATAGAAGGTACAATAATTTAAACAATAGCCAAAAATATAGGAAATCAGGATAAAAACCATTCAATTGTTTTAGATTACTAAGCTGGGTACTTGTCCTGTCGAAATACTGCTCGACAGACATAATACATCACTTCTCCGCAAATGGGTCAATGGTAATGTGACACGGTAGTTGTTTCGAAGCACGCTTTAAGCGCTACTAGTGACTTCAGTTCCGCGCCTTTCGGGGAAACTGTTATCGTATGTCACTGTAGAGCCAGCCCCATTTCATTCCTTGTTGGTAATAAATTTGGCGCTGTGCGTTCGCGCAACGAGAAAGCTAAGTTATGATTGGCTGACTCTTTCTCCTGTTCTTCTCTCAGACTCCGTGCTGTGAATGACTGGCGAGATTACATGCACCACCTCTGATTGACTTTCAAAAGCATATCGCGCAGCACACCTCTATTTTATAGTTCCCTAAGCTATTGTGCTACACTCCTGGCCATTCAAATTGCTACACCACGAAGATGACGTGCAACAGGCGCGAAATTTAACCGACAGGAGGAGGATGCTGTGATATGCAAATGATTAGCTTCTCAGAGCATTCACACGAGGTTGGCGCTGGTGGCGACACCTACAACGTGTTGACAAGAGGAAAGTTTACAACCGGTTTCTCACCGGTTTCTCATACACAAACAGTAGTTGACCGGCGTTGCCTGGTGAAACGTTGTCGTGATGTCTCGTGTAAGGAGGAGAAATGCGTACCATCACGTTTCAGACTTTGATAAAGGTCGGATTGCACCCTATCACGTTTGCAGTTTATCGTATCCCCTCATTGCTTCTCGCGTTGCTCGCGATCCAATGGCTGTTAGCATTATATGGAATCGGTGTGTTCAGGAGGACAATACGGAACGTCGTGCTGGTTCCCAACGGCCTCGTATCACTTGCAGTGGAGATAAGACGCATCACATCCACATGGCTGTAACGGATAGTGCACCCAAGTCTCGATCCCTGATTCAAAATATGGGGACGTTCGCAAGGCAATAACCATCTGCACGAACAGTTCGACGACGTTTGCAGCAGCATAGATTATCATCTTGGAGAGCATGGCTGCGGTCACCCTTGACGCTGCATCACACACAGGAGCGGCTGCGATCGTGTACGTGGTGTACGCAACGACGAACCTGGTTGCACGAATGGCAAAACGTCTTTTTTTCGGATGAATCCAGGTTCTATTTACAGAATCGTGATGGTCGCATCGGTGTTTGACGACACCGTGGTGTACGCACATTAGAAGCATGTTTTCATCATCGCCATACTAGCGTATCACCCGGCGTGATGGTATGGGGTGCCATTTTTTACACGTCTCAGTCACCTCTCTTCCGCATCTACGGCATTTTTAACAGTGGCCGTTACATTTCAGATGTAGTACGACCCATGGCTCTACCCTTCATTCGATCCCTGCGAAACCATACATTTCAGGAGGATAATCCACGACCGTATGTTGCAGGCCCTGTACGGACCTTTCTGGATACGGAAAACGTTCGACTGCTGCCCTGATCAGCACATTCTTCAGATATGTTAACAATTGATAACGTCTGGGCAATGGTGACGCCAGTCACTACTCTTGAAGTGTGGTATCGTGTTGAAGCTGCAAGGGCATCTGTACCTGTACACGCCATCCAAGCTCAATGCCTAGGCGTATCAAGGCCGTTATTACGGCCAGAGGTGGTTGTTCTGGGTACTGATTTCTCAGGATCTATGCACCTAAATTGCGTGAAAATATAATCACCGTGAAAATGTAATCACATGTCAGTTCTAGTATAACATATTTGTCCAATGAATACCCGTTTACCATCTGCATTCCTTCTTGGTATAGCCATTTTAATGGCCAGTAATGTATATTTTGTGGATTTTCTATTTATCATTACACATTACAAAAATACTCAGATCAAATGTAATACCATATAAAGGACCTGTTAGTAACCAACGTTTTTAGCTGGTTGTGCTGATCTATAAAGTCAGAAGTGGGAAATGAAACCGGTGTCCCTCAGTCCTTATTTACTTTTCTGTTTACTCAAATATACCTTTGGCTGTGCTCTAACTTGCATAAATACGAAATAAATTCTTGAATTAATGCAGCGTCTGAACACACGGTATATAAATTTTTTATGCGTATTCGTGTTTCAGGATTTCGCCCATACTTCAACAACGTAATTCAATTGTTGTCATTATGTAATATTTTTATGGGCCGAAGTTTAAACGCTGTACCCACATTTCATTCGTGTCTCCCTTTCTGCCTCTATATCCATGGTAAAGCATTAACCATGTAGTTATGTATTTTGAGCTTTCAATGAACATAGTATCTAATGATTTTTTCTATATTTGTTCCAGTTCTTCTCTGATTCTGTTTTCATCTGGCCCGCAACTGACGCTGTCAGTAGCTACAAAGACAAAGCGCCAGTGTATTTCTACTTGTTTTCGTATAAGGGGAAGTACAGTTTCACCGATTTAGCTGGAAGCGAAGAAGTCTCAGGTAAGACACGGCTGCAATATGGTACACTCTGCAATTAACATACTGGCTATTACGTAGTGTACTTCTACTTGAACCTTATTGATATTTAATTCATTACAAAGTTTTACGTCATTCAGATGCACTTAATTAGCCGATAAATTTTGTCAAATACAAATGTGTTTAGAAAAATATATCTTAAAAATAATTAGAATTTTAAAATCTTAGTCATCTCCCGACTCCTAAGGAATAGGTATCTGCTTATCCGTTATCTTTCATCCCATCACTGGTTGACCCCACGGACAGAGGTGGTTTCATCGACGTCTATTATGCCTCCCCATGGCAACTTTTTCCGCGTGTCAATCTATAACTAGCAGATGAACGTTCTTCATCGGTTCCTGCAGAAAACTTGTATCTCATCAGTGAATTTCAGGGTGCTTGCGTTATGGCTAGGTCTGACAGTGTCTTTACCAGCTCGACTAATGACTCAATATATATTCAGTATATGCTATCATATAAGGTCAATTATTTAATAGACATTTATCGTTACTGAAGCACGCCTAAGAACACATGGCACTAGGGAGCTCTTCACGTCACTTTCAGTGATAGCACTTGTGTAATCTTCTGTCAAAACATGTTTTACATTAAATGTGACCATTTCTGTGTACAAAAGTGTAAGAAAATAATGTTAAAAACTGCTGTAAAAATTTTGCAGGTGTTGCTCATGCTGAGGATTTGCTGTACTTGTTTTCGAACAACTCTTACTACGTAATACCCGGTGAAAGGCCGGCGAAGGATATGGAAGTAGTGAAGGCCATGACCAAACTCTGGACGAATTTCGCAAAAACCGGGTGAGTAATTGTTACGATGTTAGTTAAACAGAAGACATGATTCTCAAATTAATAGTTAGAGACTGGATGAAATTTGCACGTCAGAGAGACCAGTAAGAAAGCAAGCAGTCACAAAATACAGGATATGCGGACGTTAGTAGAGACATATTAATTGAATAAAACTGCTTTTAAGTTGTGGTCTACAGGCGCAAAGTAATTATAAAGGAACATCCTCATGCCAACAGCTGTTCAATACTGAAACTTGGTAATAACTGATGTGCAAAGTGTTTCACAGTCTCCTGTTGATGACATACGGTGCCGGTGAATATATAAGGCTAAATAAATAGAATATTTTACTGCTTTTGGCACAAGGATGATTTTTTCTGTATATTTTAAGATTGGTACGTAATGGAAATCTTCAGAGAATCACAGTCGGGAGTGTATGACAACTGAAGTAAAAGCATTATTAGAGATAAGGGTCAGTCTTTTTCAGTGTCCTTGTAGTTGCTCAATTTACATAAATACTATGCTGGCCAGTAAATTTGCAAAAAAAAAAAAAAAAAAAAAAAAAAAACCGGGGAAAAACGCTATGAGGTGCATTAAATGTTTTTTCTATCAACGTTTTTGGATGTTTCAGTTTACATGTCTGATATTGTCAGTGTATTGGCTTATATAAGGGAGGGAGGGGCAGTCTGTCTCACAAAAAACTCATCGTCGGCCGCGGTGGCCGCGGGGTATGAGGCGCTCCAGTCACGGTCTGCACGGCCACTACGGTCGAGGGTTCGAATCCCCCCTCGGGCATGGATATTTGTGCAGTCCTTACGATTAGATAGTTCATAAGTAGTTTATAAGTTTAGGGACTGATGACCCCGTAGTTAAGTCCCATAAGCTATACAAACATTTGAACATTTTTGAACATTAAATGTTTAGATATACCATTGACAACCTTATCTGCTCAAATGTTCAAATGTTTGTTAAGCTTATGGGACTTAACTACGGGGTCATCAGTCCCTAAACTTACAAACTACTTACGAACTAGGACGGCACAAATATCCATGCCCGAGGGGGATTCGAACCCCCGACCGTAGTGGCCGTGCTGACCGTGATTGGAGCGCCTCAGTCACCTCGGCCACCGCGGCCGGCCATGGATATTTGTGCCGTCCTAGTTCGTAAGTAGTTCATAAGTAGTTTGTAAGTTTAGGGACTGATGACGCCGTAGTTAAGTCCCATAGACTATACAAACATTTGAACATTTGAAGTTTCATCATATCCTCCTTGATCTGATGCCCCTGTTACTATTCCATAACTACTCAATTATTTGCCTGCTAGTTCCTTTTTATGTATCCCTCGTGTAATTCTTAGGAAAGATATCCTTTTCTTTTTCATTTTCCATTTCATTTGTACCTAATATCCAAGTCCCATTTTTGGTATTATTTATCTATTTTACAATTATCCTTCTTTCTATTTCGAGTAATGTTTCAATTGCTACAGTGTTTCCTCGTTTAAATATAGAATTTGTAACGTATGTTCTTTGCGACTGTGTGATAGTTTTGTAATGTTTCAGATTTTGGCTATCGAGAGACATATTTTGTTATAGGTTCGGGGTAACATTATGTGATTCAATAAATTCATTTATTCCACTACGCCATGATGCTTTATCATTCAGGTTGTGTGCCATTGTTCATTTCAAGTATTAAAACTTATGTCGTTTTTACCTATTTCAATTTTGTTTGGCAGTCGCGGTTCCGTTAGCATTAATTATTGTTTTTTGAAAGGTAATTTAAGGGCAGTAGTATGAATTAATTCCGTAATGATTGTATTTGTGGCGTGCAGGAATGGAAATCCGGTCTAAGGCGCCATGCCACGGATTGAGTAAATACTCCTCGTCTTGCATACCTGTGTGTGTGTGTGTGTGTGTGTGTGTGTGTGTGTGTGTGTGTGTGTGTGTGTGTGTGCTGTTCTTAGAATAAGTCAGTTTAAATAGTCTAGAGACCGACAGTCTCAGTAGTTAGGTTCCTTAGGTTCACAAGCCTTTTGATCGTTTCTTTGTATTTCTTGCTTGGCATAGAGTAGCATAAGTTTACAAATAAAGAAGTATGAACGTATTTCATCTGATATGCCTATACTGAAATGTGATATCACTGTGGTAATGTAAATTAACTCTCGCGCCTTCTGATTATCATCACTGGGAAACAAATGTGTGCCGACGAAAAGAAAATCACGTAAATAGATGTATATGTTAAAACAGCTAGTTGCATTTTATCGTTATTTCCTCTCTGGTACTTATAATTGGTATGTTGTATTCCTCTACGCTCTCCTTTCAGTTTGAGTTTCGAAATTTCAGTAATTTACAAATGTCTTTTATATCACGGTTGATCAAAAAGTTTTCGTTTGACGTCGTGTATACTGCGTGCAACGTATCAGGACCCCGATGTGGTTTTATTAAGCAGCGAAATTCTGGCAAAAGATTACTGTAGTCGTCTGCCTATCCGGCGTGTATGCAGTGGATGCTCAAATGTAACGCAGAAGTTGCGCGAACGCTAGTGAGAGACAGTCCAGCACCTACGACATGATCTTGATCTTTCCCTATAAGATTATCGCAACTTAGGTCTTTGAGGGCTCAAGGTTCGACGATTCCATCCGGATGAGGATGCGCAACAAGATACGGTATTTTACCAACCCGGTGCGGCGGTGGGGTGGTTGGGATACCGCCCTGGCTTACAGCCTAAGCCAAAAAAAATCCTGATCGCCCCTTACTAGACCACCATGATTCAGCTTTACCATTCAATTCGGAGAATATGAAATTAATGTTTGTTGTTTTTTTTTTTTTTTTTTTTTTTTTTTTTTTTTTTTTTTTTTTTTTTTTTTTTACTTATTTTACAGAAACCCAACGCCAAACGATGATCTTGTACATTGGCCAAGAGTGACTTCAGACACTAAACTGGAATATCTGGAAATAGGCAAGAAGCTAGAAGTGAAGAAGGGCTTGCTTGAGGAGCGAATGGAGTTCTGGAGATCGCTTCCACTAGGCAAGGTTCCACAGAGTAAAGTATTAAAACAAGAGCTCTAACCTAATTGTAAATAATTCATAGACAACTTTCACTTCAACATTCAATAAACACTCTTTCCTTTCCAACAGTCATTTACAAAAATATTTTCCTCTTACACTGCCCAATAATGTCCCATTTCCTTCTAGTAAGTATCAAACGAATGGAATTTGCCAGAATATGTAATACGTGGTAGAACATAATTTTTAAGAGTGGTAGAATAAGAAAAAGTGGAAGTTTCAATTCGCAGAGCAAGTTGACTTTCAAGCGCAGTTTGTGAGCCAGTATTATCCTGTGGAAACAACACATCATCTTCCTCTTGCAAGAAGGCCAAAAGAAGAGATCCTGAAATATTCTTCATGCATCTTGTCAGCATCTAGTCATGCATCTGGTCAGCGTTCCCTCCCAAAACATCATATGTGAATGATAATTGTAGCTTATCGTAGCCCAAGTCAGAAGGCCTGGGTACGATCAGTGTCTCTCATACGAATGCACTTTACGAAACAGAGTTTGCCACACTTACGTCGTACGTGCAAACGGTCATCACCAGTATGCAACCAGAACCTGTTTTCATTTCAGAAGACCGAGGCCCGTCATTCCATTTTCCAAGTGATCCTTTGACTCCACTAGTCGAAAAGTGATCCTCTGACGGCACTAGTCGAAGAGTGTACGTTGACAGGCATGTGTGCAAGATGGGATATAGGTGTGCTTGCCCGTAGTCCCACTGCTAGTGACCCATTATAAACAGTTATTTTGACACTACTAGGCTCAGAAACCCTCATACCTGTGCTTTAGTAGCTGCACGATCTGCAATGCTGCCCTTCTAATACGATGAACTTGGCGGACGTCTATGACGCGTGGACGTGGACGTCCACTGTAACCAGCATCGTTGCACAACTAACGTAGCATGTCCTACTTGTGTGGCAATCATCTGAAGGGACCAGCTCATATCTCGGAAGGCCACAGTGTGACCCTTTCCAAACCGGCTCATTTGACTGTAGGAAGCACCAGTGAGTAGTCGTGACATGGCGGTTGTTTGTTTCACACGTTGAATTCTCAATGTGACTTATGGCTGTATACATTCCATATTACAACGTACACAAAGATTGCACTTTGACATTTACCTCACTACGTTTTCTGTAGGCGGACGATGTTGAAACTATTCCCATCAACTATCCTCCAGATGGCATTTGCCATCATCGGCTCAAAATCGATGCCGTATTTTCCCGTCTACTAACTTTTTTCCGGCACTATATAAAATCAGAATTATCCACAAGTCTTATGTTTGCGCTCTTTAAAATCTCGTTTCATACTTAGCAGTCGTTACTGTTTCATATTGAAAAAAATATGTAACATGTATAATTTTATACGGCTAAACATAATATTTATCCAAATATACAAATGAAATTATTCTTGTAAATATTAGGAGTGGCTACATTGCGTTTAAGTATAACCTTGCTGCCCTAAAATTTTTAAGCCGCCATATTGAAAAATAGACTAAATTTAGGGACTTAATATCGGAGTTGTCACTTTTCGAATAAATAGCTTATCGGTAAGCAGCAGTAAAGGTAAACGCATCAAGAAAATGCATCAGTCAAATCAGTACCCAGATTTGCGATGCTGGTGGTTATGTGGAAAGGAAGTTTGCCAGAAATGATTTTCTCAGTAAATAAGCCCCATTGCGTCGAAAAATGCACCGCCGTGGGGAAACAGAACTTGTACCATGAAATCTATCTAATAGGATTTATCACTTAATCCTTGGTAGTAATGAAAGCTTGTAGAGTATCCACGAGGCCCTTGGAATACCATAATATGGCCGTTCTGGGCCATATTTCACTAGTGGGACACAAATACGGACCAAAGTTGAGAACTGTGTGGAACATGACTCATCTGCCCAAATGACATTTTTCCATTACTTCATAGACTAGGATTCATGTTCAGTTGTTGTAAATCTAAGGGACCAAACTGCTAAGGTCATCGGTCCCCAGACTTACAAACCTTAGCTTACACAAAAGGCAACACACGCAATGCAATGCCTTAGGGAGAACCCGCACTTCTACCTGGGTGGCCGCGCAATTCGTGACATGACGCCTCTGACCGTGCGGCCCAGGTTTCATGCCTTCAACACTTTTTCTCTTAGGGACATCTGTAACTCTTATGAGCCGTTCTGGAAAATTCGCATCCGGAACGATGTTTCCATTTATCTAGTCCATATATTTTAGGCATTAAGCACATAAATCACCGAATCTCCCTGCAATATTACATCACGTCGTGACATACATTTCAGGAGATAAGTCCTGAAAAGCATTGGTGTGCCTATAAAACAAGATTTTCAAAATGAGAGCACTTTGTGACTACCAATAAACATTTGTAACTAATCAGACATTTGAAGTAGTTCTATATGTGGGAATTCCGTTCTTTGAGAAATAGGATTTTTTCTTGATGTACGATATACATTGTTACAAATAACGAAACAGGTAATGTTTTAATTACATTGAATATATGTTACATCAACTTACAAATATAAATATATATTTATTAGAATCACAGTAGGAGAATGTGAATACGATTACAGGATATTAAAATAATTTCACTACAATCAGTCAATAATAATCATTGGTTGGTTGGTATCTTCTTGTTAGTGATAATGAATCACTGTAGATTAAATTAGTGTTCTACTAAAATACGTTATCACACTAATTCACTTCCAAAATATATACACAAATTTATTCACGAATTACTGCTCTTTTGAGAGCTATATAAAGCTGTGCTTCACTGATATAGATAAAATATTAAAATACTGCCGTTTGGAAGCATAAATTTGAGACTTATTTCCCAAAACTTAATACTTCTGTTTACAAAAGAAACATGACATGCTGAAGACACAAAGGAAATTACGATATTTGCATTTGATTAATTCCATCGGGAAAATTGGAGTTCTGCTCCAGGTTGGTATTAGAATCCGAGTCTCTTGTTTGCTAAACAGCTGTGCTCGCCACGGCGCTACCAGGACACAGTGGTAACTGCACCTGCACGGTCTACATTACCACGAATAGCGCCAGACTCAAAACATTTACAAACACTGCTGAGTTAGTGCCGATTTTCGTAATTTATTGTGGCATTTTTCCGATTACCGTAAGAGTTCGAGCATGATATGTATCTACACTGAACAGAGAATTATCCGATCTTATGGTAAGGGTCATAGGTAATCCATAGGATCTTCGTGTTCAGGTAAGTAACCACGTGGAAGTTCATATTCGAGCCACGTATAAAATTCTCGATTGTGCTCATTGACGTAATTCATTTTCCACTGGCAGCTAATGTAAATTCATTTATGACTTGATTCATTTTCGAAAATGTCTCAATGACCACAAATCCAGTTGGTGTCTCAGATATCTTCAAAATAACAGACTATATATGTTTATAAAGGTTGTCCCACAATTTTCTTTTACGTCGGATATGTCTTGAACAAAAATAGGTATTGAAAAACGACTTTCACTGTCAGGAATGTACAGTAGGGGCTTATGTAAGTAAGTGTTACGAGACACTCTAAAACTTAAACAAATATATTTTTCAACACCAACTTATGATTTATTAATGGTTCCCCCATATTATTTCTTATGAAATCAATAGCATGAAAATACGCAACCCAAATGACGTTGATTATATGGTAATACGTCAAGTACATCTAGTGACATTGAGAAGCGAAGTTGATGTTTGATGTAAGGAAGCACGTAACTTGCCCACAATTTCGGGCAGCGAGAGTTTCATGTCTGAGTCTCAGGATGTGCGCGCGTCTCATTTATTTACTCAGCTTCTTGATATCGCAGGATGTAACATGTATTGCGATGTGTCTGACACCATTCGTATCGCGATTTTTATGCAACTGATTGCACAAGGAATATATGAGATCTAAATTAAATTAAAAAATTGTGTTGAAAATAATAGTTATTTACGTTTAAGATTGTGTTGTGGTATTCACTATCATAAGCCTCTTCTGTAAGGTAATTACTTTCAAAGCTGTATTAAAATATTTGTTGTTGTTCATGAGATATCTGGCATGAAAGGTTTGAAAGGGGCACTGTGTATACAGGGTGTTTCACTAAGTGTGTTTGCCTCTGTAACTTATAAAATAATAGGTGACGGGAAATTTTAATGCGGTAGGTCAACACAAGAAATGTTACACTTCCTGCGGAGTTATGAACATAGTTCATTGTATCATTTTCCAAAGAGTTACACCAGAAATATATGATTTTCTAAATAGACCAAATTTTTTCCTATCGTGCATTGGATTCGTTGAAACCAGCTGCGTCCAAATCAATTTAAACTACATTTCTATCACTGTTTGGGAGCTACAACCCTCCAAAGTTTAGGGAGCGGAGGCTAGGACATGCGTAGGTGACTAGCTGAGACAGTGGGCCGTGCCCCAGGGGATAGCCACTCGGCCAGTCAGCTACGCTGTCGTCGCCTCCGCCCCCTAAATATTGAAGGGTTGTAGCTCACAAACTAACAATGATAGGAATGTAGTTTGGATTGATTTGGAAGCAGCTGGTTTCAACGAATCCAATGCACAATAGAAAAAACTATTGTTCCATTTAAAAAAATATATCTTTGTGGTGTAACTCTTTGGAAAATGATACAATAAACTATGTTCATAGCTCCGCAGAAAGTGTAACATTTCTTGTGTTGACCTACCGCATTAAAATGTCCCGTGACCTATTATTTTATAAGTTACAGAGGCAAACACACTTAGTGAAACACCCTGTATATAAAATCCTTGCCTGCTACCTTAGACATACGTCATTGTTATGAATGTCCTAATTTACTAGTATATTAGGTAATGTTCGTCTGGCAGTGCTTTCAAGATTGTGGAACTAGAAACGCGCTACGCAGGAGAGTCAGTGTGAATTAGATGAGTGAGAAAGTGGTTGAGCTTATGGAGAGTGTGCCACTACTGTGCAGCACAGTGTGGTGGCTTGTCAGCGGCAGGCGGGCAGGCGGCACGGCTCCTTCTGCAGGCGCGGGCCCCTGGGCCGGCAGGCGCGCCGCCCCCGCGCCCGCCCCCTCCTCACGATGCTCCTGGTGCGCTGCCGGAAGGCGGGCCCGCAGCTCGCAGAGCACAGCGACCACTCGCTCCACTCGGACAGCTGGCAGTCGCCGCCTGCGAACAACACAGCTTCCTCTGTCTCTGTGCAGTGGCGGACTAAAGGGGCGGGAGGCAGATATTTAACACACACACACACACACACACACACACACACAAACAATAGAAAAGAGATGACTTACCAAAAGGACCGGCTCGTCGATAGATGCAAATAAAGTCACACACAAACACACATACAAGCTTTCGCAACCGTTGGCGGCTTCTTCAGGATCAGAGGAAAAAAGGGGAGGAGAAAAGGAAGGATATGGGTCTTAAGGAAGTGGAAAAGGAGTCATTCCAGTCCCAGGAGTGCAAGGAGATACCTCAGGAGAAAAAAGGAAGGTAAACAAATACACGCACACTCACACATATCCAAAACCAAACACACCTAGACAGACATTTGTAAAAATCAAAGAAGTTAGACAGAGATACCACTTGAGGCAGACGCTCTGTCCACAGAACCGAGGCAAAGATGCTAAAGATGGTGGGCGGGAATTTGAATTTAGCGGAGGTTGAGACCAGGTGGGCAACGGGAGGAGAGAATAAGCTGAAGGGCAAGTTCCCAACTCCGGAGTTCTGAAAGGTTGGTGTCAGTGGGAAGTATCCAGATAACGCGGACGGTGTAACATTGCGCCACGACGTACTGGCCGTGCACCAAGGCATGTTTAGCCACAGGGTAATCTTCATTACCAACGGTCTACCTGTGACCGTTCATGCGAATGGACAGTTTGTTGCTGGTCATTCCCACATAGAACGCTTCACAGTGAAGGAATGTCAGTTGGTGCTATCGCAAATGGCTCTGCCCTTGAGAGACTCTGCTCGAGTGGTATCTCTGTCTAACTTCTTTGCTTTTTACAAATGTCTGTTTAGGTGTGTTTGCGTTTGGATATGTGTGAGTATGCGTGTATTTGTTTACCTTCCTTTTTTCCCCTAAGGTAAGTCCTTCCACTCCTGCGACTGGAATGACTCCTTTTCCACTTCCTTAAGACCCATATCCTTCCCTTTCTCCTCTCCTTTCTTCCTCTTATCCTGAAAAAGCGACCAACGGTTGCGAAAGCTTGTATGTGTGTTTGTGTGTAATTTTATTTGTATCTATCGACGAGCCGGTCCTTTTTGTAAGTCATCTCTTTTCTATTTTTTATGTTTGTTTATGCCACCAGGAAAGTTTCCCTCTATAATTTTCGTTTCATCAATATATATATATATATATATATATATATATATATATATATATATATATATATGTGTGTGTGTGTGTGTGTGTGTGTGTGTGTGAATGTCTGTTCGGTGTACGTTTATCACGTCTGAACCACAAGACGTAAAGAGCTAAAAATTTGTACAGGGGAAGGCTTTAGGCACGGTTTTAAGGCGATAGTATAGCTATTTATCTATTTATATTAATGTGAATGTCTGTTCGGTGTACGCTTATCACGTCCAAACGACAAGACGCGGAGACTTAAATATTTGTACAGTTACTAATTTATACCTGAGGAATATTTTAGGCACGGTTTTACAGGGATCTGATATATATTTAGTAATTTGAAAAATATAACGCGAAATACGGAACAATTTCTCTTTGAAAATTATATTTACTCTTTTGCCGGTCGCGGTGGCCGAGGGGGCTGAGACGCTCCAATCACGGTATGCACGGCCACTACGGTCGGGGGTTCGAATTCCCCCTCGGGCATGGATACTTGTGCCGTCCTTAGTCTTAGTTAGTTCATAAGTAGTTTGTAAGTTTAGGGACAGGTGACCCTGTAGTTAAGTCCCATAAGCTATACAAACATTTGAACATTTGATTTACTCTTTGAAAATGGTTTTATTGGTTGCAATATTGCTTGAGGGTTGATAACGATAAAAGGGTGGAATATATTGGGATGTAAAGTTATCGGTGATCATAAAATTCTACGTGTGTGTATGTTAATATTTCGCTCTGCAGCGAAACCTACAGAACGCAAACGAATGGTCTGTGTGTAATTGTTGTCCGAAGTCTCCTGTTGCACACCATAGCAGTTCCATGCCGGTAGCTATAAGGGGGTGGAAGATATGGTGGTTGAAAGTCGTCAAATTATAAAAAAATTCGAAATGAAAGGCCAGCGATGACGTTTGCGACTCTATAGCAAGGGGGTTACATACAGCGAAAAGTGATGCCACAGACCATATCTTTGGTCTATACGTGCGACAAAGTTTTCATTTCTTTCTCTGTAATCGTAAACATACTAATAAGGAAATATAACAATAAATAAATAAAGCAGTAAAAAAGAAATTTCTTTTAATACATCTCTTTAAAAAAATCGATTTGACGTTTCGCGCATTACAGCAAGTGAACGATCTGTGATATTATTGCAATCATTATTGTTGAATTTCGTGATTGGATTCTTCGAAACGAATGCATTTTTACGTGTAATTTCTTATTTCTTATACATTGTCTGATAAGTGTAACATGCTTTTAGAAAAAAGGAGATGGACAGAGAGTGGATAGGAAAAGTACTAACTCAAGGCTCAAATAAATAAAAATCCGGGCAACGTCGGGTTTTCAGCTAGTGTATATATATATATATATATATATATATATATATATATATATATATATATATATATGTTGTTATGGTCTTCAGTCCAGAGACTGGTTTGATGCAACTCTCCACCCTACTCTATCCTGAGCAAGCCTTTTCATCTCGTCATAAGAATGGCAACGCACATCCACTTGAATATCCACACTATACGCGTCTCTTGGTCTCGCTCTGCGATTTTTACCCCACACACTTCCCTCCAATGCTAAATTTACGATCTCTCGGTGTTTAAGACTATGTCCTACCAAGCGATCCCTTCTTTTAGTCAGGGTATGCCAAAAATTCCTGTTCTCACCAATTCTGTTCAGTACCTCTTCATTAGTTATGCGACCTACCCACCTAATCTTCAGCATCTTTCTATAGCACCACATATCAAAAGCTTCTATTCTCTTCCTGTCCGAAATGTTTATCGTCCATGTTTCACTCCCGTACAAGGCAACACTCCACACAAATGCCTTCAGACAAGACTTCCTTACACTTAAATTAATATTTGATGTTAGCAAATTTCTCTTTTTCAGAAATGCTTTTCTTCCCATTGCCATTCTGCATTTTATATCATCTGTACTGTTACCATCACATGTTTTTTAACTACCCAAGTAACAAAACTCATCTACCACCTTTATTGTTTCATTACCTAATCTAATTCCTTCAGCATCGCCTGATTTTCTAAGACCGCATTCCATTATTTTTGTTTTGCTCTTGTTAATCTTCATTTTATACGCTCTCTTCAACACACTGTCCATTCCATTCAACTGCTCTTCCAGGTCATTTGCTGCCTCTGACAGAATTACAATGTCATCAGCAAAACAGTTTTTATTTCTTCACACTGAACTTTAATCCCTATTCCAAATTTTTCCTTGCTTTCCTTCACCGCCTGCTCGATGTACAAATTGAATAATATCGGAGAAAGGCTACAACCCTGTCTTATTCCCTTCCCAACTAATGCTTCCCTTTCATGCCCTTCGAGTCTAATAACTGCGGTCTGCCTTTTGTAAAAGTTGTAAGTAACTCTCCTTTCCCTGTATTTTACCCCTTCTGACTTCAGAATTTGAAAGAAAGTATTCCAGTCAACATTGTCAAACGCTTTCTCCAAATCTACAAAAGCTAAAAATGTAGGTTTGCCTTTCCTTAATCTATCTTCTAAGATATAGATAAACTGAGTATTGCCTCCCGGGTTTCTACGTTTTCCCTGAAGCCAAACTGATCTTCCCCAAGGTCACCTTCTACCAACTTTTCCATTCTCCTGTAGATAATTCGTGTTAAAATTTTGCAGTCATGACTTATCAAATTGACAGTTCTGTATTTTTCACACCTGTCTGCGCCTGATTTCTTTGTAATGGGGATTATTACATTTTTCTTGAAGTCTGACGGTATTTCGCCTGTCTCATACATCCTACACACCAGTTCAAACAGTTCTGTCATGGCTGGCTCTCCCAAAGACTTCAGCAGCTCTGAGGGTATGTTATCTACTCCCGGGACCTTTTTCCGACCTAGGTCTTTCAGGGCTCTGTCAAATTCATCTCTCAGTATAGTTTCTCCTATTTCATCTTGATCTACTTCCTCTTCCCTTCTTACAACATTGTCTCTAAGTTCATTTCCTTTGTAGAGCTGCTCTGTGTACTCTTTCCACCTTTCAGTTTTCCCTTCCCATCTGAGCTCTTGATATTCATAGAGTTGTTTCTCTTATCTCCAAATATCTCTTTTATTTTCCTGTAGGCAGTATCTACTTTTCCCTTCTTATACATTCTTCTACAGATTTGCATTTGGCTTCTAGCCACTCCTGCTTAGCCATTTTGTACTTCCTGTCAATCTCATTTCTTAGTCGTCTGTACTCCATTTTGCCTGTTTCATTTACTGCTTTTTTATATTTCCTCCTTTCCTCAATTAAATTTAGTATTTCCTTTGATATCCAAGGATTTTTTGTACGTCTTGCCTTTCTACCTATTTTGTTCTCTGCTTCCTTCATTATTTCATCTCTCAATGCTACCCATTCCTCTTCTACTGTTTCATTTCCCCCCGTTTCTGTAAATCGTTGCCTAAAGCTCCCTCTGAAATTCTCCAGTACTTTACGTTCCTTCAATTTATCTAGGTCCCATCTCCTTATTTTCCTACCTTTCAGCAGTTTTTTCAGTTTCAGCTTACAGTTCATGACCAACAAGTTATGGTCAGAGTATATATCCGCCCCTGGGTATGTCTTACAGTTTAAAACCTGGTTCCGGAATCTATGTCTTACCATTATAAAATCTATATGATACCTTCCGGTGTCTCCTGGTCTCTTCCACGTATACAACCTTCTTTTGTGATTCTTAAACCAGGTGTTTGTTACGATTAAATAATGTTCAATGCAAAATTCTACCAGGCGACTTCCTCTTTCATTCCTTCTGCCCAGTCCATATTCACCTACTATTTTTCCTTCTCTTCCTTTTCCTACTACCGAATTCCAGTCTCCCATCACAATTAAGTTTTCCTCTCCCTTAATCGTCTGAATAATTTCCTTTAGCTCCTCACACATTTCGTATATATATATATATATATATATATATATATATATATATATATATATATATATATATATATATATATGCATATAGAGAGAGAGAGAGAGAGAGAGAGAGAGAGATTTAATATAGTAGATTGCGGTGCGTACACTACGTAAAGACTTCCACATGAGTGTGCATTCTTATCCGATATTTTAAAAAATTGCATACTTTAAAACATGATAAACAGAAAGGGAGCACAGGGAGTATATGGTCTAACTATTGCATGAAAAAGTAAATACACTGTCAACGCTGTGTCTTATGTTAACTCTGTATCAAATATGTACAAAATAGATGTAAGTAAATATATAAAGAATGAAAGACTCCTAATAGAGACCTTTATTACCAAACAAAATTTGTGTAACTATCATTACTCTAGTATGACAAGGAATGAATTGAAAATTCCAAACAGAAACGCCGAGTAATGACACTAGCGAAATGTTTGCCGTCCATCATAAGAAATTTAAAGGGTCAGCTGCAACCTGAGAAAGAAGAAGAAAAAGACGCATAGTTCAGACATCTGAATTATCAACTTTGAACTAAGTTATTACAAAAGTTTTGATTACCTATGTAACAATGATGGAAATGATCATTTGAAATGTATATTATTGAGAATTGTGGTTTATTTAAAGTTTATAGGCATTTAAAATTAATTTATTACACAAATCAACAACCAAGATTGCTAAATAAGTTTTTATTAAGATTACTGGATTCGGCATATTATACTACTGTCAGCACATTAAAACGCAATAAAAGCGAAGTATGTCCCAAATATCATCAGCATACCACAGTGAATAAAATTGAGGTTTAAGTCACGACAAAAGATCATGACAGCTAAACATTAAGCGATGTAAGCCTCATCAGTGTAGTGGGTAGGTGAGAGACACAATGATGCTGTGGGTCATATCCTTTATTTATACAATTTGTATAGGTTATGGGACCGTCTTATGCAACTGTAAATTAGTCTACTTTAGAATAGACGCGTTTCGCATTATTCTAAAGCATCTTCAGTGGTCAGCTGTACAATAAATGGTTTGAATTACATTATTTGTTTGAGTTTTTACTAAAATTCTATCTTGCATAAGACGGTCCCAAATCCTATACAAATTGTATAACTGCAACTGCGGAAAACGAGGCCAAAAAACGAAGAAATATGTATAAGACGCCCAGTCAAGCATTTCCTTTATTTACGTTTGTGTGAGCTGCGAATAATCTGTAAGGACATGGGCGATACGATGATGGCATTATAACCTGTCTAAACCAGTCATCTCAAAAAAAAGGAGTTAACGCTGTTGACTTGTGAAATTCGTCTCTACGCAAAAATTGTTTCCATGTCGAAATGACAAGGTCTTATTTATATTCAATTATTCCTATTTTATATCTTTCGTATAACGATGCTAACATCGGAGGCGAGGGCAAGAAGCCATAAAAGTTAGTCTGGCTGTAATATGGGACGCAGACGCTGGCTGTACAAGGTCACGCTCCAGATGGCGGACAGTCAACAAGCCGCTGTCACTTGCCTGTAAGCGCCAGAGAACAGCTGCTGCGTGAGTCACAGGAGTCCTTCGTCACTATGACGAGAGACAACAGATTTTATATATACAACTTTTAGTAAATATCAGCATTACAGAAAAGTGTATGAGGTGATTGGTAATTGGAACAGTGTAGTGTAGCCGGCCGCAGTGGCCGAGGGGACTGAGGCGCTCCAGTCACGGTCTGCACGACCACTACGGTCGGGGGTTCGAATCCCCCCTCGGGCATGGATATTTGTGGCGTCCTTAGTATAAGGTAGTTCATAAGTAGTTTGTAAGTTTAGGGACTGATGACCCCGTAGTTAAGTCCCATAGACTCTACAAACATTTGAACATTTAGTGTAGTGTATGCGTGAAAACACGATGTCAAGCCATGAATAAAAAATATGATTTTACAGCACAGATGAAGATAAAGAGGTCTTTCATTAAATAAATACTCGGAAATATTTGATAATAGTTTCAGCTGTGCTGGGAAAATAGGACGCTGCCAGTTTTCGTAGTTAAGAAATACTCAATCTAACTGTTCTCTCACACACACACACACACACACACACACACACACACACACACACACACACACACACACACACATATATATATATATATATATATATATATATATATATATATATATATATATATGTATATGTATATGTATATATATATATGTATGTGTGTGTGTGTGTGTGTGTGTAAAATAACCGATAAATGGGACCGAAGTAAACAGACTTAGTACAACAATGTGTGGTCGGTAATGACAAACAGGTAGAGAGTTTTGGAGAGTGCGTTGTATAGCAATGCTTCACTAGCTGATTTCCCGCATGGAATTCGAGCAACATTCCTACACGATGTCTTAGTTGAACATCTGAACCATGTTCCACTAGCTGTTAGAAGACTAATGTAGTTTCAGCACGATGGAATCAGCTGGACGTTGTCTACAGCCAGCAATGGATAGGAAGGAGCGGACCAGTTCCCTGGCACCTCGTTAACCTGATGTAACCTGCGTGGATTTATTCATTTATAGGTAAAAATAACAGTCCAGTTCCCAAAATTTTACAATTTATTACTACAGGTAACCGGTTTCGATCTAAGATTAGATCATCTCCCGACCTCTAGCTGTAGATGATCTAATCTTAGATCGAAACCGGTTACATGTAGTAATAAATTGTAAAATGTTGCGAACTAGACCGTTATTGTTATCTTTAAAAAATTATAAGTTCGCTGTTTCTTCCAAATAAGGAAACAATGTTTTCAAAACTGATTATTCATTTAGGTTTATATTAAAAATGTGGTGTATAAGAATCCCGTCACATCTAAGGAAGGTCTATTTTCCGGCGTGTCTGTTGCTGATGGAAATGTCGATGAAATGTCTGATGCCTTTTCTAACGTATGCTGATCCACGCACTGTCTCTGTGATTGTTGAACCGCTATTGGTGGCCGTTCTTTCGAGCACGTCTTGTGAAACTATCAATAAATAATTGTTTGTTTTCAGTTCCCTTTCCTTTCTTTCACGCTTCTGTACACGCTAGTGCTGTAATATGTCATTACTGCCTGCATATTCCTATGCAAAATCTACCTGCCGTTTCATGTTTGACGTATATATTAGGACCACAGTGTATAAAATGGATGAACTGATCGATGATGTGATGCCATGTTAAAAGTTTACTTTTAAAATTCTTGTATTAACCTGATTAGGAGATGATTGTTTTTCTATTTCTAGAGAATTACATTCTATTTAGAATTAAAGGCAATGAGGTTCAGTAATAACAATTAATTTTTATACTAACTGATTTAGAGAGATTATTTGAAATGACAGTTTATTGTTTATCATACATTTCAAATCATATTCTATTTAGGAATCAATTGTGAAACAGATTAATGGTTACATATCCCTGTCATTGAGAGATACCAGTCTGTAAAGTAACACAAAATTGACAGGAGACAAATTTGTCAGCTGCCTTTGATAGTTATCTAACTTTGTAAATTTACACTGGAGGATATTTGTACGTTTATGATTTTGGGCCATCAGGTGACGTTCTAAGTTTAATCACGTTAGTCGATTAATATAAGATAGCAGGAAATGGATAACGTGCAAGTGAAAGTGAATGTCAATCGTGTGATAATATTACGCGACATTGGTGACAAGATGATCTATTTGGCCAAACGCGGAGACCGTTTGCGGTGAACTTTCTTAATTCATTTGTTAATGTTTACGAAGATAGAATTCATATTGCATTTATCTTCTATATCAAAGAAATCAAAGTTATTTAACTCTTAACAAATGGGAAACGAGGAACTCTAGAAAGTTTTGTTGATGTTAGACTGGGCGAACAACGTGGGATGTCACAACTGACAGAGTGGCGGCAGTGGGCAATGTATTAACATGTAGTAAAGTGAACAAAGCGGGATAGAGTTTGTGACAAACTTAACTACTACTTGGAATATGACCGCACCAACCACAACACTAGATCTAATAATAACTACAAATTTCATCACCCACTATGCTGACGTAGACAAAATAGTTGTTTTGATGAGCTTCTTCGCAGTTTCCATGTTGTGCTGAAATTATTTAATTTTGGCAGCCTATATTCTTTGTAGTTAATGGAAGTGCATTGTTGCGTGATTGACTTCTATTTATCATCTTCAAAATCATAAATTGCAACTCGAAAGAAAGAAACAGATACTACAACCTCACATTGCAATCAATGAGACTGAGCCAAACTAATCCCTACAATGATTCGTTGCACTCATAGTTATAGATACCGCTAGGTTCTAGAAAGTTACAGAAAAAGAAAGTAAAATCACGTCCCTGAATTATTCTTCCGTAATTAACTTAGGCATCTGTCACAAATAAGATACACGTCAAATTAACTAGCATAAACAGTCGAGAATTTAACAAATATTTTCAGATCAGATAATAACACGTACCAAAGAAAGACGAGAAATATCAGTAGTGCAGTATTGGTTTGTTTACATAATTGAAACTGTTAAATAATAAAACTGATTATGTCAAACTGTCTAAGATACATTACATAACTTCAGGTAATGTTAGTAATTATAAATGTGTAGTAATTTGAATAATTCCATCATGTTACAAGCGAACAATGTTATCGGTATTACAAGATGTTTATAAACTATAGTTAAACGAAACTAATTTGGCGGACAATGGGTAAAATTTGGTGTAACAAACTGTAGTTATAACGTTATTTACAATACAATATATAATTATGTGATATCTATAGAATTTGGTTCTGAAAAAAAAAGCATTTACAAATGCTAACTCCATTATAACTGCGAAAATTAATCGGGTTGATTACAGTTTTGTAATTTATATTTTCGGCAAATTTTAATTGAAAATAAAATACTGACATATAAAGGATTGTATCAGTAATCATGATATACACAAATTTATAGTATCTGAGTACCTGTAGCCTATGGATATAGAAAATAACTATAAATTAGTGACCCTTCTACTTCAACATACACGTACATAAAAGATATCGAATACTTCATTAACAAAGACAAATGGGTTCTCTATGGCTAAATCCATTAAAAATGTATGAACAAAAGATATGGAAGTAAAAAATGTTGATAATTTTAAATATCTCGTTTATTGGAAATAGGGAAGATCATGTGAAGTAGACACTATTTAGAATAACCTTCAGAAACAATTGTTAATTGGTTAATATACAGATCAGAACCACATATGTGGTCTTGATACAGTTATGGTCAAGTAAAAGGAGCGGCTTTGTATTAAGTGAAATGAGAACTAATGTAAAAGAAATGACAATAAAGAAAAGCTTTGAAACCAAGTGCATGAAAAATGGAAATAATTTTCAAACTAATAGGAACATTTATATCGAAAACTTGTTTCCATAATTATGAAAATCGCTTCAGCTCATAGAACCAGCATATCTCTACATATCCGATTGTGTTTTTCTCTTCCAGAGATGATAACGATGTAAAATTAATAGAAAAACGTAAACAGTTTACTGCACCCAAATTACAATAACAGAATCTTCCGGAACAAAAATATATTCTATAACAAAAAGTATAAGTAATTACGGAGTCAATGTGGAAATGTTTTATTCTTTTGACCCTGTTATAAGTCATGTTTCCAAATGGATGGAATCATCCAAACACGTACGACTAAAACCTAAAGTACCATAGTATACGTATGTCAAATCAGATCAACAAGAAACGGATGTAAAGCCGGAAACGTGAAGAACTGAAACAAATGCGGGACAGATTTAGTAACATAGGGAACAGATAAGAAAAAGGTTACATTTAAAAGAAAAAGATAAACTGTGCATAAGTGACCATATCGTGATTCTTTGACGGCTGATTAACAAAATAAAAAAAAATTATTAGAAGAAAAGTGAAATTACAAAAATTAAAACATTTCAAAAGCTACGCCAGACAGGGGAGAAAGTAGTGTTGATGATACTATACTGGTAGAAATATTTCATGGATTCATCTACAAATAATTCAGATAAAATATGAACACATCTGAATCATGAACAAGGCAATATCAAGGAACTATATCTAGCAATAAAAATTATTATAAGTGCATCTGCTTATCTGGATATTGTATTACTTTCTAAAACTTATATTATGAGAAAGAAATGCAACCTTACCACAATTCTTCCGTCTACATCTCTCTGTACCACTGCGCCTTCTCGGACATCCTTTTCCTTTGCAACGTGGAAGTACCTGTAAGTTAATGCAATTACTGATTAGTAATATCAGAAATCAAGAACAGCTTTCGAAAAATCTTGACTGCAAAATGTAGAAGATTCTATTGGACTGATACTGTTATTAATTTCAGGCTGCTATCATCCTGATAGGTATGCTATACAATTAGAAATACACAAACAGATGGTAGCAGGAAGCCAAATGTAGCTGATTTAATAAACAGGTACTTAAAACAGATCTCGGAGATCTTACATTTTCTGTCCGAGTACTCTGGTGGTTGACGGAACTGCAGGATGTGGGTGTAAAACTATTTGATTCCACTCTAAAACAATATTTAAAGCTCACGCATTGCCGCTCGGGAATATTCGAACGTTCTGAGGCGCAAGTCACTAATAGCATAGTAGCTCGTCAGTGCTCGTTAGTGTAAGTTAAGGTAGTTAGTAAGTCAAGCTTCCAGTCACCTCAGCCCCTAACGTTTCCAAACATTTTAACATTTCATAACGAAACAACACAAGTGTAGACTAATATGACTAACGTATTGGAGTAGTGACCCAAGTTACAGAGAAGTATGCTCAATAGGTGCCAAATTAATAAACATACATCTTTACATTTGTAGATCTGAAGAAAGCTTTTGATCTGGTTTACCGAAATACATTGTTTCAAATTCTGAAGGTATCAAGGGTAAAATACAGAGAAAACCAGGCATCAGTTATTAGAGTCGAAGGGTATGAAAGGGACGTTTTGTTTGGGATGGGAGTACGACAGCGTCTCCCCAATGTTGTTCAGTTTGTACAATGAGCAAGCTTTGAAGGTATAGAAGAAGAAATTTGGAATTAAAGTTCAGATAATATAGTAATACTGTCAGAGACCGAAAAGGATCTGGAAGAGCAATTGAATGGATTGGACAGTGTCTTGAAAAAAGGGTATAAGAAGAACATCAACAAGAGTAAAAGGATAATGGAATGTAGCATTAGAAAATCAGACGATGCTGAAACAATTAGATTAGAAAATGAGAAAATAAAAGTAGTAGATGAGTTGTATTATTTGTGTAGCAAAATAACTTCTGATGGTCGAAGTAAATAAGATATAAAATTTAAAATAACTGTGGGAAGCAAAGCATTACTGAAAAAGTGAAATTTGTTGAAATTCGATATTAATTTAAATGTTAGGAAATCCTTTCTGAACGCATTAATCTGGAGTGTAGGATTGTATGAGCGTGAAACATGGACGATAAGGGGTTCAGACAGAAATGATAGAATTTTCTGAAATGTGGTGCAACAGACGAATGATGAAGATTATTTAGTTAGATCACGTAACTAAAGAGGAAACGCTCAATAGAATTTAGAAGAAAAGGAATTTCTAGTATATTCCGACTAATAGGAAGCATACAATGGAGGGAAACATCAAGTAAATGTCAACTTTGCTATAGAAGGAAGTCAATGTGGTAAAATCCGTAGAGGGAGACGGTGGGAAGAATAACGTAAGTGTGGTGGGACAAAGGAATATAGTGCTACTACTGCCATACATCAGCTCTGTTTCGCAGGATACCTTTAACTAGGACATTAATTTTTGTGTATCAATATTTTATTATGATATAAGTGAAATGTTGTGAAATGTTGTGAAATGTTTGTGGATGTACGATCGATGTGCAGCAAATTGAGGCAGCACCACATTCTCAGCCGATGCTTAATCTGAATTACTGGCCGATATTCAATCCTTGCCGAAGACTAAGAGTCGCTTTGTTGACTGAAACGCTTGATCGTACCAGAGAGAAATGTATTGTACATTACTGTAAACGTTTTAATTAGTCTGTCTGTGACTTTCTTGTCGTGGGGTAATAAGTATGATCATGTAATTCAGTTGTAAGAATATATCGACGTCTTAAAAAGTGTATCATTCTAGCACGAACTTATTATGCACGTCTCTGCATGAGATGAAATATTTTTAATTTTTCCAGCTTGCAATTTATAACTGTGAAGGAAAGAAAACTGGTTTTCCCTTCGGAGAGATATGATTTGAAATTGACTTCTATATGACGAACAAACATCTATTCAGATACTGACTGAATGTTACCTGGTACGTAGAGAGAAGAATCATTGATTATATAAAATATCCAACGAAAATCGTACGTTTGTGTGGTGATTATTGTAGGAAGTTAATGAACTTAAGATAGAATTATTAGGCTTTATGGTGGGAATTAATGTTTCACACAATGCCCTCTAACATTCATTTGAAAGAATTTAATTGAATTGTGCGTGCGTGCGTGCGTGCGTGCGTGTGTGTGTGTGTGTGTGTGTGTGTGTGTGTGTGTGATGCGGCTTCTATAAGATAAAGTTCATTTAAGGTCAAATTAAAGGTGATACATCGCAAGGCAACCTAGAAAAACTCTCACGATTTGCCGAACAAATATCTTAGAAAAAGTGTTCGAGTCTCCCGCGATGAACGTGGTACTACTATTTGAAATGTTATACATGAATGAGCCTTTATTAAACGCCCGTGTCCACAACATTTTGTGTCGGCATTCAGTACGGGACCCTGTGCTATTAAAGTAGGTAATCAAGCATCCCCGTACGGAGCAGATAATTCGTCTGCTGCTGTCAACATCGAGCCTCGAGCAGCCAAGCAGAGTGGAGCTTTGACAGCCCGTTGTAGTCAGCCTTTCACTTGGACCCGCAGTTCTCCAAGAGACGTCGCATCACCTGGAGAGCAGCGTGGCGCTGCTTCCAGACGCAATTTTTATTTAAATACAATAGGCCCAGTACATCAGCTTGTTGCAGTTCTTTCGATATTGGGGTGTTGTTGTCGGCATTGGAGCCAGCTTGCAGTGACGTCTACGGGGCGATGTGAAGCTAACACAGCCAGCAGTGTCTAAGCCGTCTGTCGGCTGCTGAACGGACACCTACCGCAACTCAACGGCGCAAATTTACCAGCTGTGTTTCTGATAGCCAGTGGCAGGTGGAGATCACCAACTTACGTAAGTAAAAGTGTTAGATGATTTCATATCATTGCGACTTGTGTGAAAGTTTCTGGTGACAAGGTACATTCTTTATTTTTATGTGTGTGTTGTTATTACATTAATCTAGATGTTTGGAAGTGACTTGCAAAACTCTGATTCTGATACGGCTATGAAGCGATATCTAAAATGTTAAGCAGAATATTCGATCAGATAAGACTGACGCACAGTCTTCAGCTAAATTAGAAGAACGATTAAAACGTTTTAATACTGAAATATAAGAACGTTTAACTCGACTTGTATCTGATATTGAGAAAATTTCAAAATGTAATTTGTATGTGTGTGGGTGGGTGAAGCGGGTTTTATAAGCAGAAGTTTGATTAAGGTGATAGATCACTAGGTAACATAAAAACTCTCACGATCTTTCAAGCCAATATCTTAATGAAAGTGATTGAGTTTCCCGTAATTAATGTGAAACTGTTAATTGAAATGCGATCTATAAATGAGTGTTTAAGTATTGCCCGCGTCCCTAGACATAAGCTACCTCAACAGGCTGTAGGTTGCCAATCTTATTCGGAGATGTAGAGGCTTGAACAAGATATTGTATCATTCAGAGGTGCACAGAACCTATCTGCGGACGTAAGACAACAACAACAAACGTATAGCAGTTACATAAAATGGTGGATTGAATAACGATTTCATTTTTCAAATTACTACATTTGATGTAATTACAGAATTTACATCTTAGGATTTGTTTATTTTCAACACGAATCCGATTGCTGTTTTATTCTGAAGTACGTATTGCTATACTGTCCTGTTAGGCGTAAGGAGAATGGGTGGCAGCTCTGTGGGGCTACGTACAAAAGTAGAATAGAGGGAAAAATATTATACAGATCACGCATGTGTTCGTGTAGTTCAACCTACACTGCTCCTGGAAAGTAATGGACGTATATACAGATGATTCGCTAATTCGTGTTTCACCCTGTAACTCCTATTATATTTTCCAATTACAGTTATATTTCATATAATAGTATGTCAATTAACAGTATGAAATTTCACTCCAGATAAATCACTTCATTAAATACTGCTGCTATCTCCTCAATAATACTGTCTTCCTCATTCTCTTCTTTTGCTACTTTTTCCCTTAAGTTAACTTTGTGAGTGTGCCTCATCGTTTAGACTGTTGCTTTACTTCTATGTTACTTCTGAAGCGTCCTTAGGAACTATTAAAATTCGTAATTCCTCAAGTTTATGAAATGTTTTACAGAGGCAGCGAATGTAAATCCAGCGTTGCTCAGGTATTTCTTTTTTTACAGTTTTCTGTAAGGTCTCCTGATCCATCCCCTCAGCCCATTTCATGCTGCATTTTCTGTGTCCATCTCCTCCTTCCCTCCTTCTGATGTAATGCTACATGTAATTCCTAAATTATATATTTATCGCAATCTTCCGTTAGTCCATTTCCTCTTTCGCCCTTTTCTCTCTTCACCTGCTACTTCTCTCTTTCCGTCCGTTCTGTAGCTTGTACATCACTTCTTGTCCACCCCAAGTTAGTCTCTTCCTCTCACTTCTCTGCTCATCTCGTCTCGCACATAATTTCCTTCTTTTTTCTCTCTCTCTTTTTGTCTCTTTCCGTCTCCCCTCTACCTCCCTCGCCGCGGCGGAGTGGCCAAGAGCATTGAGGCGCTACGCTCCGATACGCTAGACCGTTTCCCGTAAGGGTTTCGAATCCCCCCCTCGGACGTGGATGTTTCTGACGTCGTTATTATAAAGTAGTTCATAAGTAGTTTGTAAGGTTAAGGACTGATGACCCCGCAGTTAAGTCCCTTAAGGTTAAAAAACATTTGAACATTTCTACCTCACTCCATATCCTCCATAGTTGTCTTCGGAAAACTACATATATCCGGAATTCAACATAGAGTGGCTTGCACGATATAAAAACCTTCACCACGGATACCGACATGCATGACCCAACTTATATGGTGATCATTCAAACGGTATTGAAGTCTGTTCTAAGGTACGCTCCGCACTGTTAGACATTTTATGTAAATAGTGGTCTTCCTCTATGTTTGAGGGTCTTGTAATCACAAGTAATTCATAAATATGTATGCGCTCGCGCATGTGTGTGTGTGTATGTGTGTAACACCTTGAAAACAAAGTTCTACGTTAACAACTTCCTGGACTTTCAAATAACAAGTGTGAATTATTATTTAACATCACATTCTCAGAGATAAAACTGCCGCGGCGGCTTAGCCGCCGTCCTGTGGTACGCGCGGCCGTCCGCCGTCGGAGATTCGAGTGTACTCCCCCCCCCCCTCCCCCCGCTCGGCCATGGGTGTTTCTGTTGCCTTAGGTTAGGTTACGTTGGTTTAAGTAGTTTGTAAGCTACGGACTAAGAACCCAAAAACTGAGTCCGATAGATTTATAAACATCTGAACATTTTTTGAGAGATAAAATTGAAGTTTACAACAATAACTGGTCATCCGGTTAGTGAACTGTTTATTTTCCACAATATGTTTAATTTATAAGGCAAATGAAACAGCTTACAAGTAACATTTTCCTACTCCATAGATACAAAAATTATACCGCAAATTGTTAATAACATCTTTTTGCTTGACAACAACCAGAGTTTGTAAAGTTTTGTAGAGAAACAAAAAATTATTAGCATTGAAAAATGTAAAAAGTGCTTCAAACATGACAAATATTAAGTACTGGAATTTATGTGTTAGTATGAAGGTAATATTTTATATTTTGGTAGTCTACAACATGATATGTGATATAGTTTATTACATTTTTGTAACTGTAAGTTATATGTACGAAATTAACGTTATTGTGTAAATTTGAAAGGCATATTTATTTTACAGGAAGTACGGAAGAAAAGCTGTCTTACCGAAACATATCTTTCTCTCGTTCTGACTCCTCTGCCACATGACACACTGCAAGGTGACCATTCTGTCCATTCACTGCTTAGACAGTTTACTCGCTCGTTCGATTCTCTCTCTGTTGACATGTTATCGTTGTTGTCATTGTCATCTGAGTCAGGTGTTGCTAGATCATTTTCAGTGTTTTCATCATCAGTGCCTTGAGGGGATTGTTCCGTATCTTCATCGTCGTTGTGAACTGAAAAATACAATGGTTATACCACACTAATCATGTATTGGAAAATTACTACGTATTTCACAAGGCGACGAGATTTAATTTCTATAAGGTAAGTAAAGAAAAGCTTAACATGTCTGATATTAAGTGTACTATAAGAATACTGTAACAGAAACCTTATAATGGACGACGTTCAGACATTTTAACGTCTTCCATTATAAGGTGACATAGTGAATAACTATAAGGATAATTACCAATATAATGCGTACAATTCAAATACAATATTCTTGAAACTCTATTCTGTTTTCTTACAGTTAATACGAAATAAGATATTATTATATGAGAACTTGTACGTAATTGTTTTGTACATGTAACTTTATGCAGGCAGTAAAAACTTGCTATATGATGGTGGGCACATTAATACCTTTTTTTGTATTATGGAATTATTTATTATATAAACAGGGCTGGCACAGTGATTTTCCTGATAACATGAAAATGTGGATGACTCGCTACGGCAATGAATGTAAATATATGTATTATACTCGCAACAATATTCAGTTGTTTTAGTGGTGTGTGCTGGCACAATGAAGTGTTTTTTACTGATACACTTTTAAATTGTCTTTGTGTTATGTGAAGAACAAAATAAAATTTTACGCAGGGGAGCTATTATTCTAAAAATAATATTGGTAGTATATTATCGGAAGCAATGTGAGCTTACTCTTTGTGATATTAATGAAGATCAGTGAGGAACCGTGACGAAATGAACAATTATTTATCGACAGGTACATACGCGTGTTGCAAAGAAAAGAGAATGTTTATTGAATGACGTCGCTGTGATATGTATCTGAAGTTATTTTGCGCTACATACACTGATGAATGTATGGATGAATAAAATTCATGAAGTTTCCTTAATTTCACAATGACCTTTGCCTCGTAATGCTATTGTTCTGGAAACTTCCATTCTTACGCTGGCATCAACAATTTCGAGGAACAAACTCGACAGTTTTCTTCCAGTTTCTCTAATTTTTACGTATCTACATTCAAGGTTTAATTGCACCGGACAGCTTGTTAAAGCGCCCACTTTCGCGACGGGGAGATGCTCGAACCCCGTTTCTCATTCGCCGAGTAAATGTGGTCTTTAGGCGCTTCTCCACATCTCACCATGTAATATTGACGTCCTTGCTCTACAAGAAACCCATACAGAAGAACTTAAAAGTTGTTCAAGAGGCAATACCCAGGGCTACAGACTTGTGGGAGAGATAGGCCATAGAACATATGGCGTGGCTACATATGCTAGACAGGACTTGGATGATGTATCTATAATTCATGAAAGCTATGTCGATGACATATTTGAAAGTGTCTGGAACTACCATAGTTAACGTCTACAAGCCTCCCAACACCCAGTGGCAAGATACGGTTCTCCCAGTTTTCGAACACCCTTCCCTATATGTCGGCGATTTCAACAGCCACAGTAGCCATTGGGGGTACTCGTCTGATAATGAAAATGGAATAGCCTCAGCTGAATGGGTTGAAAACAATAACCTTTCCTTGGTTTTTGACGCAAAAGACTCCAGCACATTCTTCTCAGTCCGCTGGAAGCGTGGATATTCACCTGATCTGTGTTTTTGTTTCTGTGATCAGACATTATGATGTCTATCACTTACGAGAAAGGTACTTGGCACATTCCCACGGTCGCAGCACAGGCCAGTGCTGATATCAGTTGGAATTAAGATTCCCCTAATAAGATCTTTTCCGAGACCCAGGTGGAATTTTAATAAAGCAGACTGGGAGGCATTTACTTCCAAATTAGAGGACAACATTAGATTCATTCCTCCTACAATAGAAAATTATGACAGATTCTCTGCACTCCTTAAATCTATAGCTAAAGCCTGTATACCTCGAGGCTACAGAAAGACATATATTCCGGGATGGAGCCAAGTGTGTGAAGACCTGTATAACGAATTTATCAGCACTGAAGATTCAAACACTGCCGACATCCTACTGAACTCCCTTGATAATGCCAAGAGAGAGAAATGGGTGAAAAAATTCAGAGTTTAGATTTCACTCACAGCAGCAGAAAGGCTTGGTCACTTCTGAGGAAATTGTCTACCAGTGTATCCGAGAAAAAACTGCCCCCCACACACCCTGATCCTTCCGACATAGCCAAACGAATCGTAGCACTTTCCAAGTCAAATCTGCAACAGTCTGACAGATTAATATCCTATAAACTAAATGAAGTTAAGAAATGCCAGCAGGCTCCCCTGGAAGTATGAAAACCTTTTTGCTTAGACGAACTGCATGTGGCTATCTCTGATGTGAAGACTGAGAAAGCTGCTGGTATAGATGATATTTTCCTAGAATTTATTAAACATGCTGGACTCAAGACCCGATTATGGCTTCTAAATTTATTCAATAACATTCTTAAATACAGCTCCCTACCAAAAGCTTTTAAGAGATCTAAAGTAATAGCTTGTTTTGAAGCCTGGTAAACCAGCAGAACGTGCAGATAGCTATCGCCCAATTGCTGCTCGAGAGACTCATCTACAATCGTATTGTTCCCATTCTCACTGCTAGTATGCCTCTTGAACAAGCTGGTTTCAAACAAGGCCGTAATTGCTGTGACCGGGTCCTAGCACTGACATCTTCCATTGAGACTGGTTTCGAAAAGAAGTGTACCACTTCTGTTGCTTTTCTGGATCTCTCGGCAGCTTCTGAAACCGTCTGGAAGAAGGAACTCCTAGTGAAGCTTTACAATCTCATTCCTTGTCCTATTTTATTGCGACTTGTGAACTCAATGCTAAGTGGCCGTCTGATCAAGATCTATCTCGGTAACACGGAAAGTGGCTTCACGATGGCCTCCCCCAGGGTTCGGTTCTTGCTCCCATTCTTTTTAATGTTTACACCGCTGATATTCCAGCTACGCAATCTAGAAAATTCAATTATGCCGATGATATTGCCATAGCGTCACAACACTGAGACATCCATGTGACGGAAATTACTTTAACATCTGACCTAACTCTCCTCAGAAATTACTTCGCAATGTGGAAGCTAAAGCTAAACCCAAATAAAACAGAAGTAGCTTGTTTCCAACTCAATAATAGGATGGCCGACTATAAACTTAATATCTCGTTTGATGGTGTTCAACTTGAACATAATGAACATCCAAAATACCTGGGAGTTATCTTGGATAGATCTCTTACTTTTAAGTACCACCTTCATAAAACAGCAGACAAAGTTAAAACTAGGAATACCATATTGCAGCACTTAGCAGGATCATATTGGGGAGCCAATGCTAAGGTTTTGCGTACAACAGCTTTGTCCCTAGTTTACTCAGCAGCTGAATACTGTTCTCCTGTCTGGCTCAACAGTGCTCATGTGAGAGACATTGATGTACAATTAAATAGAGCAATGAGATTGATCAGTGGCACTCTGATGGCTACACCACTTCAATGGCTCCCCTATATTATGCAACATCGTTCCTCCTTATCTAAGACGGAAGGAAGCCTTAATGAGAGAGTATTATAAGATCTTGTCCACTCCTGAGCTTCCTATCAAAAAAAAATGTTCAAATGTTTGTAAAGTCTATGGGACTTAACTACGGGGTCATCAGTCCCTAAACTTACAAACTACTTATGAACTGCTTACGAACTAGGACGGCACAAATATCCATGCCCAAGAGGGGATTCGAACCCCCGACCGTAGTGGCCGTGCAGACCGTGACTGGAGCGCTTCAGTCTCCTCGGTCACCACGGCCGGCGAGCTTCCTATCCTGCAAGACCTTCCACCACAGGTAAGCCAGCTGAAATTACGTAAACCACCTCTTAAAACAGCTGTGCAACTACATGAGAGTGGCTTCTCGCCTAAATCAAACTGGGCAAGAACTTGGGATTCGTTTAATGGAGAAACAGCATCTGGATAAACGATCCCTCTAAGCAGTTCTAAGCAATGGACCTTCCCAGGAGAGAATGGTCTTTGATCAACCGCTTCCGAACTGGTGTTGGTCGCTGTAGCTATTGGAAATTCAAATGGGGACAGACAGACGACCAGTCATGTGACTGTGGAGCAGACATACAAACGATGACCACATAATTACTAATTTCCCATTACGATCATCCGGGCTGGTACCCAAGTTCCGCCTCAGTCAACACGAATAATACTCAACATTCATATACATTAAAGCAAACTGATCTGTATTCGCTGTGTCTTGTTTATAAAAAAAACCTGATCCATTTCCCCAAGAAATTGCTGTTGAAACCAAGAATCTGTTTAATTTCCAAGACTATGAGCGAGTTATGGTAAGTGTACAGTTGGTTGTCAGGGGAATATAGTGTGTCGTTTTAGTTACGTTAATTTCTCTTCAAACGATAAAGTTCAAGAATTAGTGCCTAGATTATGTTGCCAGGAAAACAATGTATAGTATCCGGTTAGCACAGATTGAATACATTGGAGTTGTGAATGAAGATAGTCTCACGGGACAAAATTTAATTACTTTGTTGTATGGTATGGAAACGTGTTTGAAATTGAAACTGAAATTGAACCAAGGGGGGGGGGCGCTCGATAAAGAGTCGCATGCTTCACATCCGTGTACCCGATAAGCAATCATTCTTGGATATTAACTAAATGACTTCACATTTGTGTTTAGTACCGTTAAACTGCCCTAATTGTCTTTCTGCTAGTGGTTATTGTACGTTAACATTGATACACAACAGAAAGGATCGATTACTCATGAACAGCTGACAGATACACACCTCAAATATGAATTAGCTGAATGCTATGGACGAAACATTCAGCCAAGTAATACTGCTGCTGAGTTTTTACCGTAGCTAAGTCAGTCAAATCGCAGTTCACTTGCGGTTCTGCGCTCTTGCATAACACCTCTTGTTCTGTACATTTTTGTGTTAGTTTCTAAATTTGGGATAGTTATGAATGTATTTTCATAGAAAGAAACGTTATTTGGTTAATAAACGGATAAACTCATACCGAAATTATTGTTCTGTAGACATCTACCGGAGACCACAGACACCTCATCAATATATTCCGAAAATAGCTTTGAAGTATATACGAAATTTCTTCCATGTGCTTCAGGTTGGTGTTGTGTTGAGCAGCCGGTTTGTGAGTGCAGCTACACTATAATCTTATTAGGTATCGTCTGCTGGCTAATCTTTTTAGGAAGTTTTTGTATCTACTGTCGGTAAATTATTACAGCAGTTTTGCTTATTGTTATATTATCCCATAGATATGTTAGAATGCTTTATAATCCAAGATATTGCCACAGATAAGTTACGACAAAACTATTCATAATAGTAGCTATTCTTGTAATCATATATAGTAAAGGAATATAGATGCCAATGACATAAATTGAAGGGAAGAACTATTAATTATTCTACAAAACAATTAGGCGGAAATCAAATTTGATTCCAATGACGGTGACACATATAGGTAGTGGTATGAAAATGGAAAAAACGACAAAATCTACACTTTATATAGAAAGTCAATACAACAATTTCATCTGACGTATATTTCACGAGATACAATTCTTTGGTGTATTTCCTACGTCAGTGTTCTTTTGCGCGTGAAGTAAATGACACTGCAACAAAATAGTGTATCAATTCTTATTGTCTGCACTTACCTGTTCTATTCATACATTTTTCTTCGCATTCTTCTTTGGTTGGAAAGTTGTTCTGATTTCCTCCGCAACCACCATACCTAAATTCTATACACTCGGTTCCATCGAAGAACCAATGGAAGAAAGCCCTGCGACAGGGGCCTGAATTTCTCGGAAGTAGACAGAAATCCTGTGGATTGAAAATCTATATCAAAATGTTTCATTGACACTAAATTTTAGATTATCAGTTGATAGGTTTTGGCACATATATAATCTGCATTATTTAAAAACACCGATCTTGCAGAACAGCTATCTTCTACATTACATTGCTCAACTGAGGATACCATTTACAAGTTCAATAATTTAATTTTATAACAATTAAATTATAAAACAAAACAAAACAAAAAAGATATTTTATTGAAATAAGTGACGGACAGTGTCACATGTAACCAAAAACGTAGAAAATTACACATGATGTGTTGTAAATCGAGATTCTGTCGGAGAAAAAGAAAACTTTTGACGTTCCACACTTTTGAGGTTCAGTCATAAGCTAGCATTGTTTACTAAATATCTAATGACAAGGTACATCTTTAACTTCTTAAGGTCGGAAGCATACAACACCATACTTACAACAACGCTCATTACAAAAATGTGGTCTTTGTCATTTCCACGTAAAAAGTTGTATTCCAGTTCGACTGACGTATTAATAAAAACAAAACATTATTAGCAAGTTATCAGTAACATAGGACAGAAATTATACGTATTTGAATGAGGTCAGAGCATAATTTTATTGTCAAACGAAAGTGCCAAAAAATTTACTTATTGTAATTACAACAGCGCAGAACACAAGTATCATTCCCATCTATTACAGCTCGTATGTTAGTGCCTTAAGGTGCAGATGCGGTAACGCGATGAAGTGCTGAAAACAAAGCGCCAGATAACAGTGTGCGTATCTCACTGAAAAAGCGTTTTCAGATTCAAAACTTTCGCAATCAACCAGTCCCACAAAATCAGCACTAATTAGCATATTGTCACGTTGCAAACTGCAGGTGGTCCGGGATTCGAAGGCTGTTCGTTAATAGAGCACAACACTTTCACTAAGAAACATGTTTATTGCGAACACAAGCGTACACTCAGTACAGACTGACTCCTGCTTGGAGTGCTACACTATTTATACATAGAAAAAACTTTGTGGAACTTACAATTACATCAAACACACCAAACATGTAAAACATTCTAGAAATAGTAAATACAATGAAAGAAATTTTCTTCTGCCCGTGGTGGGATTTGAACTGGGAACCACAGGCAGATCTGCGATGCTAACCACTGCATCACGTGTGCTGTCGAATGACTCGTGGCAATATTAAACATAGCCCTATACGTTGGGACAGAAAATTTATTCTGGACCAAAGAGTGAAGTTTGAAGGTGAAATAACGATCATGTATTCACTTTTGATTTGTCACATTGTAGTATTAATAAAATTAGAAATACTGATGTTGCCCAAATAAGAAAATATTAAGGTAATGAAAACAGGCGCCTCGGCGGATTAGCCGCGCATGCTGGAGCGCCGTGTTGCGGTGCGCGCGGCCGTCCACCGTCGGGGGTTCGAATCCCCCTCTCAGGCCTAGATGTTTGTGTCGTCTTTAGTATAAGGTAGTTCATAAGTTTAGGGACTGATGACTTCGCAGTTAAGTCTCTTAACCCTTACAAACATTCATTTGAAAACAATCTCGCGAGAATTTCGGCTCCGCTGGATATTCGAGTCTTCTCTTCGGAATGGATGTTGTGTGTGTTGTACCTAGTGTAGGTTAGTATAAGTAGTTTGTAAGTCTAGGAACTGATGTCCATAGCATTTTGGTCCAATATGTTCAGAAACTTTTGATTTAATGACAATATTTCGTTGTTTCCTAGTTTTGTCTCCACATTGAGACAGTATTGACTACGAAGACCTTGCATACCGCTACTTGCATACTGGTCACTGTTTTAAAACACGCTGCTCTGTCATAGACATATCCACTTCCTCTTCAAATTGTTATGTCATCTGACGTTTCCTATTATAGTGTTATATGTTCTTACTGTGGCAAATATAATAAAATTGCTTGATGAAACCCCATATTGCTGATTAAGAAGGTTAGTATAAGAAATCTAAGCTTAGAAATGCAGGACTTGAACCTTCTGCTATTAAACCATCCGGCTCTCAGTTCCGTATGATGCTCCTACTGGCTCTAGGAACATGATGTGGAAATAAGAGCCTGCTTGTTTAATGAAAGAAGGTTGCAGGATTTAAAAACCGGTGGTTATGCAATAATAGCGTAAATATACTAACGCTGTTATTGCATCCGAGTCCTCAATTGTTCAAGATAGCCACTTTAGGAAGCTTTTTGCACCTAAATTTGTAGATGGCAATAGTGAAGTGTGGATCCATAAGTCTTTGCCCTACAACTCTACGATTTTCATTCTGGAAAGATCCCGTTGGCAGTCGCAAAACCATGTCCTCACAACATCTATTCTTCCATGAGTAAAGTTCGCAAGAGAACGTGGGAAGTTACGGGACGAGGTACTGGCAGAACTGAAGCTGTGAAGATGGTCCGCGACAAGTGCAGACGTAGCTCAGTGAGTAGAACGCATTCCCACGATTAGTAAAGGTGCTGATATTGCATCTTCACACGGGACACAGTTTTAATCTACCACAAAGTTTCAAAATGTAAGTTGCTATGGAGTTTCGAAATTACTTCTGCCGAATTATTGAGTTACGTCAGGTAATTTGAAGGTGTGGAAATACGGCATCTTAGGTTTCCGTGATTAAGAATCAGACGAGCCTCCATCCGCACTTCCCTTCCTCCTCCCCCCTCCTCACCCTTCCGCTTAGGCAGCCATTGCGGTAAAGTTAAGAGCCATAAGGCGTTGTACCGTGTTGGCAGTACTAGGTTTAACGTCCAGACAATGTATTGAAATATCCAACCACTTCAATAGGCGTACACAGATCCCAATCTAAACTGTAGCCACACGACGATAACTATGGTGTGTGCACAGTAAGAGATTGGCTCGTTGTAAAAGATCCAATGGTAACTAGTTTTACTAGCATTATTTGTGTACGTAAAATTTTAATTCTTACTTGCCAGATTTAACAAAAGAAATTAAAGAAACACTACATTATGTTTTTATCATCTATATTAACGGAAATGATGTGAAGAAGTTACAATAATTATCCTGTGGAGAGTATAACATTCATTATACCGCCCAGATCTGTAACCCAAAGCAGCTGAGTTGTCAAACTGTTCCAGAACATACGTTGTACTCCGAGCGACTAAATTAAATCCTTAATGGCTATGCCTCTGCTACTGGGTGCTTGGAACACTTGGCTCTCCCCTCTCCCACACATTCCTCTACGCCCCTGCTACCATCTTTCACATACCAGAGATCGTAATAAACGAGTACTGAATGTTACTTCGGCGTAATTAGCTGGATAATGGAGTGTAAAATACCTTCAATAGAGGCCATTTCTAGTAACTACGCTGTCGTCTCGACTTCTTTAAATTCGTGGTATGGCAAGTGTATGTCGGCGTCCTTACGTTCTGGAACTCCTGCTCCTCCTCGGCGGACTGGTTGCATTCGTTGCTCTCGGCGCCGTAGCAGACCTCTGTCTGCTCTATGTTCATGACGTTGTGCACGTTGCACTGCTCCTGCGGGGGCTGAGTGTACGCCGCGCCACTCGCCTGGCCTCCCATCCGGCACTTGCTGATGTAGTCGGTCCACTGAGACCACTCCGTCACTTCGCACTCCCAGTCATCTGGTATTGACCTGGAGAGAGAAAGAGAAACAGATGTGACAAAAATTATAGCAGGGCACGAGGTCCTGTTTTTATCCACACGCAACAGTTAGGTGTTATGTTCAGATATACAGGGTTAGTCAAAAGTTGCAGTATACCCTATTGTTTCAAACCTTTGTAGGCACTGGGAAACATGAAGACTCCAGTATGGTATGGTATAATATTAGGTAAGTGAGGTTTAATTAAATTTAACGCCAACTATAAATACAAAAACTATGACAGATTAACTGCAAATGATATTGTTATTTAACTAATTTGATGACGCCGAAGGTAAATAATGATTTTAACTAACCCAAAAGCGGAGACAGTGGAGTAGCCGAGCGGTCTAAAGCGTCTCGCTGCGGAGCGCACGGTTGCTCGCAGTGGAGGTTCGAGTCCTCCCTGGGGCATGGGTGTGTGTGTTTGTCCTTAGGTTAGTTTACCTAGGTTTAAGTAGTTTGTAAGCTACGGACTGATGACCACGCAGTTTGGTCCGATAGATTTACAGACATTTGAACATTTTTGAGCGGAGACAAAAATATTAATATTTCCAGTTGTCATTTGTCTTGAGCTAGCGCCACGAGAGATCGCTCTCTCTCGGTTAGAACCTTGTACTGATAGAAAGTGTTAGTCAGTTTCTCATGACATTAATAGATTTTGATATTGGGAACGTTCTGTCGTGTATGTAAAAGAGTCTGTTTGTAAAAAATGATTTTGCAATAACAATTACTTAGTTCAGAATTCCGATTCGTAGACATGATTTAAACAACCTTTATCTTGTTTTCATAATTTTACAAAAATTTTAATATTATATGATGAGCTATTTCAGCAATACCTCGATCTCCATCTTGGTGCGGAACGGATGCTATTGTTGGACATGCGTACGGTGCTGAAAACCGATTCCGTTCATGGAATACAAAAGAAAAATAACGTTTCATCATTTATCACATCCCAAAGAACTGTCGATTTCTTTAAATTTTATCAGATTTTCGATTTTGAGCTGGCAATGGGTTACGTTTAATTAATTGGCATTCTGAACTCCAAAAGTTGGATTTTTCCGCAAACGCCAAGAACCTACCGACAATTAAAATTTGGTGCACCGCCTGTTATCTTTTAGTATCAGCATTAAATTTTGAAATTAACTATTTAAATAAATTGGCACTTGTACATATTTTACATTTCATGATAAATGCAATGGCGCCACGAAGGAAATGTAACAGTTTGCGGGGACATTATTTAGTTTTTACTCAAAATGAAAAATAAAATAAAATGTTTATAAATCTATGGGCTTAACTGCTGAGTTATTAGTCCCTAGCTTACAAACTATTTAAACTAAGTTAAACTAACCTAAGGACAAGACACACATCCATGCCCGAGGGAGGATTCGAACCTCCGACGCGGAAGGCCGCGCGGTACGTAACATGGCTCTCCAGACCGTTCGGCTACTCCCGCGTGGGTCATTTTTACTACTGCGACCCTTAAGTATAAATAATCTTCGTTCAAATAGGAATTTCGATTAACTAAAATCATATTTTCACTCTGATAATAAATGAACAGCACACTGATTTAATTTAATTTAATTTTTTTATAGCTTGCTCATTCGTGCAATACTTCAAAGATAAGAAATAGATTTTCTTTCATTTTAATTTGTCACCCCCCAGAAATCAAAAGATTAGATTTTAAAATATTATGTTACATTCATTGGGTGAGGTTGTTTGCCCTTTACGGGATATTCAAATCTACCATCTTGAATCTAATTAAACTTTTTACAAGGAAAGTTGGTCCTGAGGTGTATAATATAACATCACCATTTGTAAACAGATTCAACGTAGCAGCCGTGGACAACGTATTGAAGTAGTCCGCGAGCCACTCACATATTTGGATACCCATATGCTCGTATCTTCGTTAGCTCACATATTTGGATACCCATATGTTCGTATCTTCTTTAGCAGTCTGCAGTACGGTACCGTGTCAAACAACTTTCGAAGATCGAGAAATTTCAACCTTCAAAAACTATTGTAAATTTTGAAGCACAACTGCTTCAATGAATAGGTTTACAGGAAGAACTTGTCAGAAAATGCTGATGTCATTTGATATATCACAACAATACCTTTCCTTTAAAGAGAATTAACTTAGATTCAAGAAAGAAGATTTAAAGATGGTACCAAAAAATGATCAAATGTTCAAATGTTTGTATAGCTTATGGGACTTAACTACGGGGTCATCAGTCCCTAAACGTACAAACAACTTATGAACTAACTAAGACTAAGGACGGCACAAATATCCATGCCCGAGGGGGCCTCGAACCCCCGACCGTAGTGGCCGTGCAGACCGTGACTGGAGCGCCTCAGTAAAGATGGCACCCTTCATAGTAAATACCGTGATAGATAGACCAGCTAACCCACACCTTACTAGATTATTCAGGTTTCCCAAAATCCGTAGAGTTTTTGAAATGAAATCGTGTTGTGAGACTTTTGACTCATTCTGTACTTTCCGCATCACCGTGTAATTTTGGCTCAGTGCGAGTCAAAAGTCCACCGACGGGCTTGGCTACACATCGAACAACGCGCTGTCCAGAAAACCTAAAAATTATGCCACAGCTGACTGCAGATTGTAGAATCGACGCTGTTGTCAAATTGACGGACTTTCTGACGGATCCTAAAGGCTCAGTCGGTATCAAATTCATCCTCTCCCATCACAGCAGGAAGCGAAACGTGATGTCTGAGCTAGAACTTTTACCATTAGAAGCTTTGTTTGACGTTGAAATATTGTCGAATGATTATGAAGTATTGTTAGTGGCTCCTTCCCGTAGACTAGACGAAAAATTGAGCTTGCGGTGCACTAAGCTGTGGTGAGCTTTCATTGGGGTTGTAGGACCGCGATGTGCTTAGAGAAGGGTTGATTCGCTCTGAAGGTGTCAGGAGTGTTGAAGGATATCAAGAATGTCGTCCTTTTGCCTGTCACGCTGTTATCTGTCTTGGTGACTGCGAAATGTGCGGCAATCAGCGCTCGAAATGTGAGTGTCCCGCCTCCTACCAACCCCTGAGGCTTTTACTCTTTGTTTTTAAGTTGCAGGGCGACTGAAGTGCTGACCGCGGTAACAAAAAAACAGCGTGATCTGAATTCTGGATGTTGTGGTTCTGAACTTCATTGCAGAGGTGCCAAGAAATCCGTGGATTTGTGGATAAAGGAGGTGTAACGGCCTTCGCATAGTGTGACACGTTCACGGTAGGGTTGAGCAACATTGTGGTTAGTTATGGTGCCAATGTGACATCATTAACATGACTTACAACTCATGTGTAACTCTGATCTTTGGATTTTTTTCCGGATTTGTCGACAAAGCATCATTTTCAAGAGCACTGTTCCAACTGTACATAAGGAGGTTTTTGGACCTGCGAGTCAAATATCCTTCTTATAACTCGTACTGGGAAAAAATTATGTGGTTCCGAACACTTATAGTGTTGTGTAGTATACGAGCGTATGTACAGTGTTCAAATGTTTGTAAAGCGTAAGGTCATCAGTTCCTAAACTTACAAACTACTTATGAAGTACCTTATAACATCCATGTCCGAGGGGGGATTCGAAGCCCCGACACCGCAACACGGCGCTCCAGTACACGCGGCTATGCAGTTTTCAGTTTGACTCATGACACAATAAAAAAAAATTAAATGTGATCCTCTTGAAGGGAGATATCGAATGATATTGAATTCCACCCTCACGATCTACTTCCTAAGGAGTATAGCGTGTAGTATGGAAAAAGTAAACAAGGATTTACATATTTTGTGCAATTTGGGTTCTGCGGAAAAATGTACGAAAGATTGGTCTCAAACGATTTTGTGTTTGCACCAGATTGCACTTTAACCGATAAAATTATAAATGGGTAACAAAGGGTTGTATCTACATATTTTGTGCAATTTGGGTTCTGTGGAAAAATATACGAAATATTGGTCTCAAACGATTTTGTTTTTCCACCAGATTGCACTTTAACGGATAAAATTCTAAATAGGTAACAAAGGGTTGTAAAGTGGGGGTATCTCTAAATCATCATCACCATAATCATTTTCCATCTCCAGTTTCCCGGGTGTGGCTAACAAGCGCTCTCCATCTCATCCATTCTTGATAAAGCATTTGGTCTTGGACATCATTCCAGTTAATACCGTTCTTCTCTACGTCTGATTGTACTGCCTATTTCCATCGTCTCCTTGGCCTTCTTCCTGGTCTACTTCCTCCCACTTCCATTCTGAAGTATTTCTTGGCCGTTCTTGTGCTATCCATACATAGCCACACCACTGCAGTCTTCAGTTCCCCAAGATGTTGGCAATAGGAACCTTGATACCATCTGTTTCTCTGTGTATCTCATTTCTGATCTTTTCTCTCCTGTTACTTTTATTCATAGTCCTGATAAATCTCATTTCTGTTAATCGGATTCTGCTGTAATCCTTTTTTAACAATGCACAAGTTTCCATGCCATATATAAAGATTGGAGTAAGGTAAGTATGATACAAAGTTAACTTTGCTGCTTGGGATACTTTCTCGTCCCAGAGTAGCTTCCAAACTTGCATATAAAATTTTGATGCTTTTTGTGTTCTGTTGAGGATTTCTTGGCCGATTCACCGATTCAATTTTTGTTCCCTCCAAGTAGATGTTTTAACTTGTTCCCTCTCTCTTTATGGTCATGTCAACACTCTTGGTCTTGCTGATTTTCAGGTTAAATTCTTTAAATTTATTGACCCAAACAGTCAGACTCTTCAGCACTTCTCTTTTTGTTTCTCCCCATTTTAGAAAAACGAATGCAAATATCAGTGATCTCTACTCATTTGCAGATTCCTTAACAGATTTCAGAATTTTGTCCAGTACAAAAATAAACAAGAGTGGTGATAAAGCACTTTCCTGCTGAACTCCTCTCTTCCTCTCAAACCATTCAAAGCGACCATTTACTATTTCGACACTACTATTGAATGTTTGATACAGCATCTTCACTCTGTCAATCAAGTAACTGAGCACTTTTAGATCTTACAGGCATATCCATATTTTATTACGCCTTCTCAATGTGCAAGATAACCATCACAAAGTTCTTTCCATGTTACCAGTACTTCTCGGCCAAAATCCCTACCGCAAAGATGAGATCTATAGTACTTCGCCCTTTCCTTAAACCATGCTGTTCTTATTATAATAAGGGTTCAACTATCTTTCTATGTCTGGTTTCTATAATTTCTTCCCACAGTTTTAGGGTACGTGAATGTAGGGTGAATAGTTAACACACTTCTCTCGGTCTCCTTTTTCAAACAGTGGGATGATGATTCCTTTTGTCCAGTCGTCTGGAATTTTGTTGTTTGTCCAGATGACGGACAGGACTCTGTACATCCATTTTAGGTCAGGTGTTCCGACTGCCTTCATCATATCTGAGCTTAGCTCATCAAACCCTGGAGACTTTCCGTTTCGCATATTTGTCAGAGCAGACTCAACATCCAGCCAAGTTAATGATTTTAAAACCTCTTGTATTTTTTTCAGCTGGACAATCACTATCATCACTGATGTCGACATTCCTATTCAACAGCATATTGAAGTGGTTCCTCATTTTACTCCAAATTTCGAATTCTGTTCTCAATAGCTTCCCTTCCTCAGTTTCCAGAGCAATGATGTTATTACACTCATATCTTTTATCCTTGACCACCTTATATAGCAGTTTTTTATTGCCTTCACAGTCTGCTTGTAATTTGGTTGTGAAGTCATCCCAACATTTATCCTTCTCGTTTTGGATCAGCCTTTTAACACCCAACTTCTTCTTTCGACATTCCTGAGACAGACGTCCAATTTCAGTGTCATTTCTTACATCTACTCCATTTTGTTTTTCCTGGTCTAATTTCTTCTTTAACAGGGTGTTTCTTTCTCTCTTCGAGCGGCACTTTTTTCCCATAGATCTGGACAGCTTCTGTAACAATAGCGTCTTTAAATAGCTTCCATTTCTCTTCTACCACAAGTTTTTCAGTTTTAAGCATTCTATCTTTGAGCCTTGTCAGGTACTCTTGTTTCTTTTTAGGGTCTCTCAGCAGCCAAGTCTTAATCTTCGGCATTTTCTTGTACTTGACACTTGACTAATGGGACTCCTAAGTTCTTCAAATCCGCAGTTAACCGTCAGTGATCACTGTCCATACATTCACTTGGAATAACTTTAACGTCTGTGACAGTCTGACTAGCATTTTGGTGTGTTATAATGTAGTCTTTGACAGTTTTATGTTGTCCATCCCAGCTGTAACTTGTTATTTTGTGACTCTCCCATTTCTGATATCAAATGTTCTTGATGATTAGCTTGTTTCGTACACACAAGTCTAACAGGTGTTCTCATTCAGGGTTTCTCTTACCATATCAATGATGTCCGATAGTATTTTCGCACCCTTGACTCTCCTTACCCACTTAGGCATTTAGATCACCCATGACGATGACATTATCTTCCACTATTAGGTCCTCTGCATTTTCCAGGAACTGTTCTTTCTCATCAGCTGTGCAACCTGTTTGTGGGGCACAAACTTGGATGATGGTTATTTAGGTGTTGTCAACATGTAGTTTCATCTCACTCACATACCTGATGTCTGTATGTGTGGCTACACCTATATTCAGGAGCAGGACGACTCCAATACTGGTCTCTGTTAAACTACCACACCAGTGTAGTATATACCCATTTCTGAAGATTTTCTTGCCATAACCGTTCCACTTGGTCTCACTTAGGCCTAATAACTTTACCTTGCGTCTATCTATTAGGTCAACAAACTCTTCACATTTACCAGTAAACGTAAGGATATTTAGAGTTCAAATCTGAGTTTCTGTTTCTTTGTTGGATTTCGTGTCTTCAGGGATCACCGACACGCTTCAGGTGTTTGGCCGTCATACTTTCGTGAGGTCTCTGATGAAGTGTCATGTCCAATAATTTCTCTTACACATCCGAGGCTTGTTTTAGTCTTGAAAGCACGCTTTAATCCACCGCTCACCAGCTACGCCTAACACGGCTTCACCAGAGCCCCGTCAGTCGCCACTTTTCAGGGTTTCTGTAAGGCCTTCACAGCTGCCGTAGCGGTCGCGGAACTCACACAGTCTCCTATGTACTTCATCCTTACAGACTAAAGTAGACCGATGTGATTTTTAAACTAACCTCTCACGGGAAGATATTCAAGTATAACTCTCGAAAGGAATCTCCGCCATCAGATTCACAGTACAATTTTTTATTCAAGGACTACAGGTTTCGTGACTTAGAACCATATCGTCAGTAGCGTATAACAGTTGAAACAAGGTTGTCTCCATGGCGCAAGAAGACTTGTGTGCCCATCTGTCAATATTAATAACTATACTGATGGTTGGGTATCAGTGTTGCACTAAGGAAACAACCATGTTTTAACTTTGACATAAAAATAGCGCTTGTGGCAGCTGTAAGCGGAGTTTCTTTTGAAAATGCACTATGACAGCTGTGGCTGCCCTGATCACCGAATCTTCTGTGATTATACATACGTTTTCATGTATAAGTTTGAAACAAACGTGAGGTCTGTTCGCACTCTGTAAAGCTTTCTAAAAGGCGGTAGAATTGTCACTGCACTGTAAGTTTGCAAACAAAACAGTCTTTATGCTTAATATTTTTCCTTGGTTTTATTACTACTATTATTTGGAGGTAAGGTATTACAAGATAAGTCTACTACCTGCAGCTTGGAATAGCGGCAGTGCAAGTCTTCTTCGTCGTTAATTTGCGTCTACACCCATTCTCGTTGGCCACCTCAGGGTCGACATATTTTCTGCAACGCTGTGTAAATCCCTCTCCGCAAGTTACTGAACACGGGCTCCATTCCGACCATTCTGTCGTTGCGCATCCTGTAAAATTATTTCATGTAACAATGGTTGTAAATTACAATACATATTAGAATGCTAGAAATATTCGGGAAATATGTATGACAACTGCTTATAATCATTACTATAGTGATTATTTGAATAATGAAATAATGATTCATTTAGAAAGTGCTGAGAGCCGAGAGATCTTTAAAAATAGTGTGTTTGTGATATGTGTATTTAATTGTTAATTTCCCAATAAAACGTTTTTCTGTCAGATGAACTGTTTTTTAACTTGTTGATACAGTCTCCTGATTGGAGACATTTATATATTATATTTTTGACATGTTATCGTGTTAGCCACGAAAAAGGAGTGTTTTCAAGGACTGAGCTTCTTCAAGACATAAAAGAAGTGATAGCTTTTTGTGGTGTTTCATCGCTCTTCATGTAGTGCAATACGTTCTCATACTTCATAAATATAAAGATTTTGTTATCAGAAAAGTTATGTATGTGGGGTTTTGGGCGCTCGACAGCTAGGTTTTCAGCGCCCGGACAAATTTAAAACGTTGAGAAGCAAGGAGTGTGAACAAACATAATAAAATAAACAAGAGCAATGTAGTTGGTAACATGAGCAACTGACGTAAAATACAAATAGTACATGTTAGAGGTGAAGATGTACCACGTCCAACATATTTAAATAAGACGGACGTGCAGACCCGTACACCGTGTACCCATAATCGAGATCGCACGAATGCTCTACAAAACCGAAGCAAACAGGTTCTGTCAGCTCCCCAAGAACTGTGACTGAGGCATTTTAAAATTGCCAGTGCTTTCAGGAACTGGGTTTTCAGATCCTTAAGGTGTGTTAACCATGTGAGTTTGGAATCGAATGTGAGGCCCAGGAACCACACAGTGTCTTTAAAAGTGAGCACAGAGGCCCTCACAGCAGTTCGGATAAATTAAAAACGGTACGTGAACTGTTAACAAGGACACACACAGACCAAAATCATTCTTTTTCGCCCATTCATCCAGCCGTTGAAGAGTGAGCTGCAATTGATGTGTAGTCGTTGCTAGTTTGAAAGAAGAGCAAAAGACAGAGACGTTATCCACAAAAAGAGAACACTCGACAGGACTTTTCACGACAGAAGTAATACTGTTAATTGCTATTGCAAACAAGTCCTGAGTTACTCCATTCTTTTGCTTAAATCGATCAGAGAGAGCGTCACAGACCTGATAGCTAAAATAACGAGGGGAAAGGAAGGACTGAGTAAAACGGGAAGACAACCATGAAAAACCCCATTCGTGGAGATGCCTCAGGATAAGATGCCGCCAAGTAGTAACATAGGCGTTTTCAATACCAAAAAATACACCCAGAAGGTGATGCCGACGCAGGAAAGCATGCTGGATAGACACCTCCACAGAGGCTAGTTTATCAAAGGTGGAGCGATATCTCCTGAACCCACACCGAAAGCGGCTGAGGAGCAGCATGGATTCCACCATCCAGACAAGGCGACGGTTGACCATCCGCTCTAAGGTTTTTCTTACGCAGCCAGTAAGAGCGATGCTACGATAACTACTTGAGCAAGTGCGGTGTTTCCGGGGTTTAAAAGGGGATTAAAATAGCAACTCTGCACGAGTCGGGGAAATGACCAGATACCCAGATAAAGTTAAAAAAGATTGAGGAGGACTACCTTGCTCTGCTCTGCGATGTCTTAACATGCTATAGTGGATACTATCGTGACCTAGTGATGTGTCACAAGCCACAGAGAATCCAGCTCCCTTATAGAGAAGGGGCAGTTATACTCCTCTTCAATTCTGGGCCCTCTCAGCAGCCACCCTGTGGCGCTGGAATGCTGGATGGCAGTAACTGTAGAAAACCTGATCCCTATAACCCGGCAAATGTCACGTGGGCTGGTCTCGGAAATACCATTCTCCATCACGGCAGCTACTGGTCACCATCCTCCTCTCCCAGAGATCCTCCTGATGGTTTCCCAAACTTGCGAGCTTTTTGAGGAACGATTAAGGGTATTTAGGAACTGCATAGTTTTACGGCATTTTGCCCTCGCCACAAGAAATGGTGCGAGGTTCTCTGCAATTGGACGGAGTCTGAACCTACGCAGAGCTGCACGCCGCAGCCGCACCCTTATTGCAGAGCAGCAGTCGTCACTCCACCATGGTACACTCGGCCTTCTCGGTCGTCCAGACGACTGTGGAATGGAAGCTGCAGCGGCGTGGTGGATCGTGTCGATGATATGATCCACCAATTCCTGGACACTAACACTAGCACATTGGCTGTAGAGCAGGCCTGGGCAAATGCAGTTTCTAGAGCGCGGGCGCTCGCAGCAGCTCCTAAGGCCTGCTCACGACTCCCCCCACTCTGTCAGCCACCAGTACCCCATCCCCCACTCCTACTCGACTAGTCACGCACGTCACTGCACCGCGCGGAACCACTCGCTCTGTTTACTTGTAAAAATCGCGTCCGCTGTTCGTGATAAACTGGAACTAGTGAGTGAAAAATGGCCGAGGAAGAGTTAAAATCTTTGAAAAGAAAATATTCTGAAGACCCACAGTGGGAAGAAGGCTACTTTTTTACTGGAACGCAAAGCGGACCTGCGGAACTCAGTGTTTGATTTGCATTGTAACATTGTCTTCATGGAAAAACTAGCGACATTTTAAACTAGTTCACGAAAACGATGTAGGTAGTTTGATTGATGAAGAACGAAAAGTCAAACTTAGAGAAATGACGCAGAAAAAGAAGAAGTTACTTGTAAATAATTATGTTATTGATTAAAATTATTGCTGTTACCTATATACAGGAAGAATACGTTACTATCAAGAACGAGATGACAGTAAGCTATCATGTAACTCTTAAAATAGCTAAAACAGCAGGTCCTTCAGCGATGCAGAATTAGTGAAACAATATTTTGTTGCTGCCTCAACAGTTTTCCTTCAGAATGGCGTCAGTTTTTAAACTTTCTTAAGGATGTAATGAACCTTAATAATTGTTCACTTCTGACCGAGAACTATCTATTTTCTTGTCTGTCTGTAAATGTATCGGACCAAACTGCGTGGTCATCAGTCCGTATTTTCTCATTGCAATGACGCAAGTTTTGTTTAAAATACAAAAATCTATAAAAATAAAATTATAAAAAAAGATGTACAATTCTGAAAAAGTACGTAACATTTACAGTAAAAATGTTTTCATAATTCTTTACGTCTATATCATATTTGTGGCCATGAAAGTAGAATGTTTTACAGTAGTTCGAAACTTTGTTTCATCCTTACAAGGTCAACCGTTGCATGGCACACGTGACATAATTTTCGGATAAGCACTATTTACACTTACTTCCCACTCAAACATGATGTGGCAGTTATGATTGGCCTCCTGATAACTGTGTTCCGGTGCCCTTTTCAGGGAAACATCATAATCTTGAAACGACCTCATCCGTGTGTACTTTCTACCTGCAATAAGTAAATTAGCTTGTCCACACTCAGTTGTGCGCGCAAAGCGCTCCCAGCTGCACAGCTGCCCCGTGCACTGTGCATAAGCCTCCGGCCAGTCACACTGCGCAGCTCTGCTACACGCACTGGGTGCCCTCACAGCTGCCCAGCGCTGCCCTCGCGGCGCACGGTACTCGCGATCAGCTATGCGAGCAGCTCTCGTGCCCGCCCCTGCAGTGTAGAGTGTCCAATCCGCTCGGTGGAGCACCCATCGGGGTGGTTGTCGTACAGGCTCTATGCTATCTGGCTGATTGATCCAGATAGGAAAGTGATCACTGCTACGAAGGACATCGACCACTTCCCACTGAGTAGTGAGATCAAGGGTTAGAGAACATAACGTAAGATCACTGGCAGAGAACGACCCTGTTGCAGAGCAAAAGTGTGTGCTGCTCTTACCTGTGTTTAATAAATGGGCTCTGAACTGCTCTCAACTTCTTGACTCCTGGGGCAGGTCGCTACAGAGCCCCAAAGCACATTGTGTGCATTGACCTCGCCACAAAGGATTAATGTAATGGAGAGCTGTCGAAGAAGGTTGTCGTTTTCATTAACAGGATCTGGTGGAGGCAGATACATGGAGCCCATAGTCAGGTGGGCGGCGCGCAGCTTGTGTTGAGAGAGATCAGTGCAGAGTGGTGGGCTGTGTTGACGAAGACGGCCACTCCACCTCTAGATCACTCTCCACTAAGGTCGTCCTTTCTGTGCAGACTGTAACCGCGTATCTCAGGGTTATCATAAGGCTTAAAAATAGTCTCCTGAGATAGTAAACGTAGTTCCTCCACGTATGAGTCCTAAATCCCTGCAAATTCCATTGCAAAATGGGAGCCATAAAAGAGGTTGTATTTTTACCTTCTCTTTCGGACAGGGCTGGAAATCTGAGAGGATCACCATTGAGGCGGGATGTTTTCTCCAGACTGACATCAAGCTCCATGGGCTCTAGTGCAGAGTCCGATGGAGCATCACTAACAGTAATGGTGACAGGTTCCATCTGTTTCATTTCTGATTTCGACTGTAATGCCAATTTCTGTGTAGACTTCTTTGCTTTTACCGGTTTAGAAGGGTTTCAGTAGGTGAAGGGTCACGTGAAATAGATGGTTGGGCAGACTCTCCAATGTGCGTGGCGAGGGACTCAACAGAGTTCATAGACGTCGCTTTTTCGGTGGAGAAGCGACAGATTATAAGGCCACCGCCGCCTGCCAGGTGCACTGACATGTGCACGTCTTCGTGGCAACACTGACAACGTCCGTTTCTCTGGAGGAATCAATTGTAGCGACTGGCTTTTGGAGAGCGGAGGCAAAAGAGGTTACGAACGAAGGAGGCTGCGGGGCCTTGGTCGTTTTGGCCTCTGCATTGGAGATACGCTGAGATGACTTAATTTGTTGTATCTTCTTTCCCTGGAGGTGAACCATACAGTCCCTATTCCAGACAGGATGCTCGCCTGAACAGTTAATATACTTAATAGGTGGAGTGCATTCAGACTCCATCATGTACGGCCTTCTCAAATTTGCCACAGGTAGCTTCCCCCTTGAAACTCAATGTGGTGTGCTCAAAACGTTGACACGAAGCAACGCATGGGGTTAAGAACATAGGGCCGAACATTTAAGCGTAGGAAACATGCCTTCACATGTTCCGGTAGTTGACGACTATTAAAAGTTAGGATGAAGGACTCAGATTGGACTTCTCCATCCGCCTTTTCCTTAAAATTTTGCATATCCATTATGCCTTCTGCAGCCCACTCTTCCTTCAGTTCTTCTACAGGATTTCGGGCCAGATCTTTACAGAAGACTACGCCATTGTATACTGAGCACTATGTAGCTCTATTTCTATTAGACATTCTCCGAGTCACATAGCTGACTGTAGTTTGACACCTGTTGGGTATTAGATGTTTCCATCTACAATTCCTTCCAATCTTTTATTTATGTGAAAGGGCGAAATTTTTTCAAACGAACTGTCCTTTCTTTTAACAATGAGAAACGCATTATGATTAACAGACTGTGTTCTGTTACACTGAACATACAATTTCTTAGTGGAACCTGATTCCGAAGGACTGGATATCGGAGCCCTCTTCTTAGAGTGGGTGTTGTTACCTCCCAGTGGTACACCAATCCCACTAAGAGGTGGAAAAGTTCTCGAAAGGTCCATCTCGGTCCCATGAGCAGCTAGGGAACGAAATGTCCGCCTAGACAGAGCCCCGCATACCTATGTAAGCCTTATACAACTGAGGTGCGGCAGTATCCCCAGAGATTGCTCGCTCGTGACTGTTCCACCTGAACAGCCCACGCATCCCATCAGCGCGTACTACATCTTAAGAATGACGGTTATATATTAATTTCTTCCTCGCAAGCCGTGCGGTCAAGCCAAGATCTGCATTCCCTGGTACACACAACCTTCCACCGTCGTGCCATACCGTTCTCTCTGAAGCGTGCCCAGAGGTCACGGTTTCTAGAGGACTGCTCGCGCTTACCAGCCCTCAGCTCAGAATCCAAGGTTCGCCAAGCCCGTACTCAGCAAATTAATACTGAGCCCCTGGGGGGTGTTGTCAGAAAGTACTTTTCGATACTTTCTGTAATACTACCGTGAAGATAGCCAGCGCGTTGTCTGGGGCGTTTCGTTGCAGTTTGTGCGAACGTCCCCGTCGGAGGTTAGAGTCCTTCATTGGACTTGTATGTGTTGTGTGTGTCTGTGTGTGTGTGTTTGTGATGTTCTTCGAACAAGTCAGTTTAGGTATTGTTACATTCTAGTGCCCGATGACCCTTGCAGGACGGTCCCTTTGGTTTACTAACTTTCCAACATTAGGAGGAAACCCGCCATCAATCTGTGCTAAATCTTCAGAAAATGGCAATCCACATAAGAGTGAAGCTGTCCATCTAACGAGATTACGGTCAATAGAAAACGTTGCTTGCTCCTGTCAACAACAGTTTCTGGATCAATTCCATTCATCATCATCGTAAAGTTTCTGAGAGTCGGAAGACGTCACATTGTGAGAGTTACGGTACTATGTATGTTAAAGTCCCTATTGATTTCCAACATGCAGCGATTTTGAGCTGAACATTCAAGTTCTTGCATGTACCTAGATGAAGAAGTACTGGGAAAGTCCGTTATTGGATTACCGCCAACGAATAGCGGAAATCCACAGTGTACGCCAAATTTGAGTTCAATGTCACAAATTATCCTTTCGTTAAAAGCTTAGTTTTTAATCCTCGCAATACCAAAGGAAGATATTGAATGCTTCTGAAAATATTGTAATCTAATGCGATAAATCATATTTTAACATTTTATTTATTTCCGTGAAGTTTTCTACATGATTCCATAATTGAAGTAAATGATTTTCTCAAGATAATCCCAAAGAATTGTTTTATCAGTAAATGACGCCTTAAAAATATATATTATATTTAATAAATTTTAGTTTAATGAAAGCATTTACGCATTTAGCAAATATCTCTTTAATATCGTTATCTGTTAAAAATCAACAATTGTTAAGGACAATTATATTATTTAAATTTTGTGTGATCGAAAAGTCCCTTTCTTAGTAATATATGTTGATCCAAATAATTCCATTGCTACAGCTGTGCTAAGAGAGATTCTCAGGATTTAGCCCCTACATACACATCAGCAGATCTATGTACTTTTTCGAATTTTCTGCCGGGTGGTCACTTCTTCCCCATTTCCCACGTAGTTTGCGTTGGAAAACACTTTCGTTCTGGGATGGTGAAGTGAAATGTGGGCAGGCACAAACGTACATAAAATTTTAATGCAGTTGTATACTGTTATTTAAATTTAAATGTCAATAAAACAAATTTAGAGCTATGTGGACGGTAACATTAATTTTCACTAGTAATTATAAAGACGACATCTTGCAAATGTTGGTAACGGGAAGACAACAGATAAATGTAGTTAATTACTTGCCATCCATTTGATATGTTCCCATATGTCTTGATTCTTGCGGTGAACAATTTCTCTTGTACAACCGCTGCCTCGTAAGATACAGGCGGGCCAAAGGCTTCATAGGTGCTCCAGATTCGTCATAAAACGGTGCCTCCTCGTCATTTGGGAAGCTGGGGGTGATTCGTCGGATCACGTCTTGCGGGACCGTCGGCAATTTAGGTGACTGCACAGGAAATAATTGGAAACGACTTTTTAAAAAGTCATGAAATTAACATAAACGTCTGCAGAAAGAGGTTTACTCACTGTGTAAGTGACTCCACTGTCAGTTCCTATATCCCATGGAAATAAATTTAATTCCAAGTTCTCGACCCAGCTACAGTTCTTGCAGAGTTCCAAGCCGGATATACCCACAATCCAGTCTGGTGATGGACCTGAAGAAAATAAAAAAAGAACAATTTCTAATATACTTGACTTTCTACACTACAGAGCGTATTTTTGTTATATGGGATATAGTAATGCCAGTAATGATGACGCCAAAATAAAACTATAAATATATTGCAGAAAAGTTCTTACGTTTCTGAGACTAATAAACAGCTCTGCATAAGCTGACATGGTGGAAGTACGGAGAAAGTAATTTAATGTGTTATTTTCAATGGACTCATCCCAATATGTGCTTTAAGTGTTGCACGGAAATCATGGAACACTAAGACTTCTCCATATCTACTGTCGCCACTTCAATGCATTATATGTTAATCACAGATGGTGAATATGACGCAAAATTATATATAATTATATCTATAATCGCGTGATTTAGTACATCCAAATGACAGTGTACATTATTATCGCTACACTCTTTCAGGGCAATATTCACACTCTTATACGATGCAGATGTCCAAGACTTTTAAATCACCTTCAAAAGGATAAAGGTTCAAATTCCAGGGTTATGGCTTCTCGTGTTTGTCATGAGGCGATTAAAGCGAAAGTTGAGCTGGTATCTGGTAAAAGTGTTCAACCAACTTAACCGTTATTGACCTTCGCCTATAATAAGCTCGTTAGCAAAGGAATTGTGAACCACATAATTCGTTTATATCCATATTCAAACCTTCACGATAATAAATTTTCAGTATGGATGAGTAAGTTTAAAGGAAATGATGCTTCAAACATTCTGCAAAATGGGACTGTCGATATTACTTTTTAACAAAATATACAACACAGGGTTCAAAAAAATGCTATGAACTGCGAATTAACAGTGAAACCATAGAATAATGACATATTATTGTCTCTCGAAATTTGATGCAAGTAAATTCTGTTCTGGCAATAGTTAAAAAATGAGAAATAAGAAAATGATAAATTTGCTATGCATTTTCGGTTGTTGAACATAACATTTTTGTGGCACAAGCAAAATGTTCAGGCGATCTTTAATATCAAGAAATTAAATTAAATAGACTAATGTAGTAAACGCGTATCTTAAATCAAAACAATAATTTGTTACACTCCTAAGTTGAATACTTTTCGGAATCAATAGATATTAATGATCATATTGAAGATTCCGAAATTGATAAATTCTTTTACAATAATATAATAGTCTAGTCAACTTGTGCTCAATAGGGCCCCTAGCAGGAAAGGTTTGGGGTAGTTTTGATTTCTTCGATTCTGTATGTTTCTTAAGGTGCTGAATCCGAAGCTGACATTTTCTAACAAAATTTCGTGACGCAACATTGAAGAAATGCAAAAATTTTAAAAAATACATCATTTTTGGCGGTTCTTTGCTTATAACTCGGAAAGTATCAACTTTTCAAAAATAAACTCCCAGTTCAAATTTGACGTCCATACAATTTCCTACAGATTTCACTATTTGTATATCCCTGTCCGACGTGCCGTTACGGCTCAAGCGCTAATTGAAAATTGGCGATTTTGGCTGTTTCCGCTAAAGTCCACTTTTTCCACTCAAGAATAATTTATTATTGAAAGCTAACATTCACTGAATTCTTTTCATTTTATTTATTCACGCACGACCTCTATATCGTTTTAAATTGCCCCATCCGGTTTAGATACCGTTTTCCAGCTCCTTCATACTCGAGCCACGAACAGTTTGACCACCTGACCCCCAGAGTTACCAGAGTTCCTCTCTATTGTTCACGACGGCTCTCACCCTCCATCTGCAAAATACACACACTCAGACAACACCGGCTATATGCTCAGGATATACCATCTGTACGCACCGAGAAGCAAGCTCCGCGCACCGACTCTTCAACCCATTGACTGTGCGGCAAAAGTAGCCAATACCTTTAAAACTACAATGCCACCTGTAGAATACGAGCGTTTCACCTCAAAGGGATCTTTCACCATTCGTAAGAGTGAGAAACTGTTATGTGGCACATGCAATGATATGGCTATGGAACAATATCTAATGAAGTCAATGAAGACAAATGATAGTCTTACTCATGGCCATGGAGTAACTGCAGGCTTTGGGGCAAGATGGACACAGGAGATGACATCACTTCATAATGTCTGCCAAGAGATTGAGCACTTTTCGGGAGTTGAACACGCAACGTCAGAACAAAACGTTGAAAGTAGGGGTACTATGCAACAGCGAGACACCACTGACGCACGTAAGTTTTCGGAGACCAATGACCTAACGTGAATAAGGTGTTGTCGGAGATCAGACGATGAACTGCCACTTCCCCTAGGAGATGGACATTAAAAGTATACTGTGACTGTTGCTGGTGATTTCCAAGCAATAAAATTCAAACGAAGCGAAAGAGTGCGGCCTCTTTCAATCATGAACAGCTCTATTCCGATAGAAGAAAGGGTTATAGTCATCAATCCAACTACCTTGAAATACTGTTCTAAAGGAACAGATTTACTGATGGTCCGCAGCTACAAATGTTAAATTTACAGCTTTTAATTCGCTATTTGGGATAATTTCCAAGTTCAACTGCTTTTCTTTAGTTGATCTACCATTTTTAAACATATGATAATTTGTGCCGAACCGGAACTCGAACCCGGGTCTCGCACTTTTCACGAGCGGTCGCCTTAATCACTCGGACACCCGTACACGCTCCCCGACCAGACCCAAACTTCCATATGTAGCACTTGTCTACTTCCCCCTAACTAACTAGTTTCAAAGTAAATACGACAGCCAAGACAGGCTCTCCCCTCGCGGGAATCACGCTAATACGCGTGCGAGCACCAAGGAGACAGGGGTAACATATGGAAGTTTGGGTGTGGCTGGGGAGCGTGCACGGGTGGCCGAGTGGTTAAGGCGACCGCTCGTGAAAAGTGCGAGACCCGGGTTCAAGTTCCGGTCCGGCACAAACTATCATATGTTTAAAAATGGTAGATCAACTAAAGAAAAGCAGCTGAAGTCGGAAAGTATCGCAAATAGCGAATTAAAAGCTGTAAATTTAACATTTGTAGCTGCGGACCATCAGTAAGTCTGTTCCTTGTTCGTGACGTGACGTGACGAAGTCAAACTACAAATGGAATGTCGTTGTCATTTTCGATGGCAACCCTGACGAAGTTTGTGAAACCATCAAGGACTCAGAAGACCGCAAATAAAGCCATCTGCTACAATATCATTTACAGAAACGATGATGCCTACTGTTTCGCAGGAGATTTTCTTGCAAATTACAAAAACAAGGGAAGGTTCATACGTATGTTAGTGGAAAAATTTAACGTTGCAAAAATTGATTCACGGCAAACTGTGGCGGATGCTGATGCACTAATTATCACAACAGACTTTATCTTAGCCTCGGCAAATGAGTACGTGCCGGTAGTGATTTTAATAGTTCTGTGTAGCCCTGACGTAAATAATTTCTTTTGAAACCAGAAAAAGGAAAGGGGCTTCAACCCTCTACAGTCCTCATCTTGCCTCTGACAGAACTATCACATCATGTATTGTTCCTGCACGCGAATAATGGTCGTGACACTACTTCTGCTTTGTTTGACGAGGGGAAACTTAAATATATCAAAGTCGTGCAGAAGTACAATGACTTGAAAACAATCATTGATGTTTTCTACAACCCTCGTGCACATCTGGATGACATTTCCCAAGCAGGGGACGTGTTTCTCAGGAAACTGTACGGGAAAGGACATCAGACTAAACTGAACGATTTGCGATACACGCAGTACGCACCTTCCTCTTACTAAATTAAAACCAACATTGCCTCACTATCCCCCGTCCCAAACCGAAGCTGCTGCACGGCAACATTCAATGAGAGTTTATTTTCAAGTGCAACAGTGGTTATCCAGTAAAACTACTATCGACGAACAACAAAGAGACCGTGAGTGGGGATGGAGAAAACAAGGAATGATCTTGTTCCTGTGCCAACAACGTTGGACGCTGCTCTGGACTCGATACTCCTGCATATTCCTTGTAAATTTAAGAATGGCCGCCAACGTAATTGTGGGTGCAGGAAAGCGGGTCTCCACTTCTCCTTCATCTGCACATCCAATGGAGGGCTGTGTGATAACGTCAAACCTCCATAAATCAGCACTGATGTAGGAGATAAATTGATAGAAGACCAAGAAAATGCTGAAGAAACACACCTGCTCCATGTGGAAGCTTTGTCAAATCTCATAATCGCGTTTCGTAACTATTCTCCTTCAGATATATTCACAGGCCATTGATTTTTCACCCACCTCCTTCTTTTTCCAGATAAAGTACCGCCGACACTGGTGACAGAACAACCTGCACCTATGCCAGGACCCACCCCCTTCGAAGAACCTCGGGCAGGACCGTCTTGGAAACGACAGCAACATATATAATTGACACTTATAATAACGCATTCTGTGTAATAAAATGTAATAATATGTATAATATTTTCAAACTTTTGTTCGGAATTTCAAATTTATGAGTCAATTTGTACGATTTATGATTTTATTAGAAACTTGAACATCATGTAATTTCCTTTTAGATTTCGTATAACTTTACATTGATGATGTAAATAAGATGTGCATACAGAATCGGGAGAAACAGTCGATACCAGTCTTCATTCTATATGACTTCGAACTTGTAGGAATTCACTAAATGTCAGCTTTTAATAATGAATTAGACTCCTTGAGGGGAAAAAGAGAATTTAGTGGAGGCAGCCAAAATACGGCAATTTTCAATTAGGGCCTGAGTCGAAACGGCTCGTAGGACAGGAAAACGTAAATACTGAAATCTGGAGGAACTTTTATGGGATTCAATTTTGTACAGGGAGGCTTTTTGTGACAAGTTGACAGTTTCTGAGTTATAAGCAAATATCCGCAAAAATGCTAATTTTTCGAATTTTTGCATTTTTTTCAATGTTGCGTCACGAAATTTTGTTGGGAAACGCCAGATTCGGATTCAGCACCCAATTAAAATAAATAAATAAAATAAAAACTAAAATTAAAAAAAATATCTAAGAAATCAAAATCACCCCAAACCTTTCCTGTTAAAAAAAAAAAAAAAAAAAAAAAAAAAAAAAAAAAAAAAAAAAAAACCATTGACTGGACTTATAACTATGGGGCAATTTTTTGTCATGATATTAGTATTAAACAGTTGATTCATCTTGTTTATGACATTACTTCTGGAAGTCAAAAGTGGAATGGAGTTGCTCCTATTTTTCATTATCATACTTCATATGAAGTATTTTACGACGTTAAAATGTTGCGTCATCAGCGCTCTGACATAAGCTTATTAGAGTATACTGTAATAATATTTTAAAGTTTTATTTATTGTCTTTCGACCTTTCCAAACTATTCAAAAATGTTCAAATGTTTGTTAAGCTTAAGGGACTTAACTGCAGGACCATCAGTCCCTAAACTTACAAACTACTTATGAGCTACCTTATACGAAAGACGACACAAACATCCATACCCGAGAGGGGATTCGAAACCCCGACCGTAGCGGCCGTCCTGACTCTGAGTGGCGCGTAGCAGACCGCTCGGCCTCTGCGGCCAGCTTCAAATTATTGATAGGAAAGGTTCAACTTATTACAAAGATAATAACAAGAATGGAGGCCATAGTGCTTCGAAAAGGCGAGGGGCCGTATTTAGGGCGTTATAGGGAAAATGTTCTCGGGCTATATATGGGGAAGAAAAAGAAATTCTCATTAAACAGCCTTCCCAAAAGAGCGCTTACAAACATCGACTTAAATAGCTATGCTAGAAAACTTGAAATAACCCACTTTGCCAGCCGCAATGGCCGAGAGGTCAGCGGAGCGCCAGTCACAGTCTACACGGCCGCTACGGTCAGAGTTCGAATCTCCCCTCGGGTATGGATGTTTGTGTCGTCTTTAGTGTAAGGTACTTCATAAGTAGTTTGTAAGTTTAGGGACTGATGGTCCTGCAGTTAAGTCAATTAAGCTTAATAAACACAAGAACAGAACATACCCCACTTTCGAGGTGTCTTCATGGGAGACACTTTACCAAATAAACCTAAGACATATGATAGTGCAATTGTCAGCCTCCATACAGATAGTGAGCCTGGCTCCCACTGGGTTTGTTTTAAGAAGAGGGGAAATGATGTCTACTATTTTAATAGTTTCGGCTATTTACCACCTCCTCTAGAAATATGTATTTCAAAATTGTACTATTAAATATAACTACAATATTTTTCGGTCGCCTAAGAGCCATAGATGTAGTCATCTTTGTTTAAAGTTCATACATTCCGGAAAATTACTGCGAATTCCAATATATAATGGATATGGGTGAGGACGGCATGACGTTCAGCCCGTTGGGTAGAAGCTAGATTATAACATCCACATTTAATTTCACAATTAATTTGTCTCATCATCATTCTTGCGAAATTGCATTACTCAACTTATTTTAATACAATTCTATACCGAACATTATTCCTATTTTTTACTTCTATAACTACATTGGTAATGATGAAATTCTAGACAAACCATAAAACCTGGAACGTATGAATTCAAAGGGTCTGAAACAGAGGCTCAGACGGTTCTGCGACCGTCCAGGCTGCAGATCCCTTGACTTGCGCTATCGGGTGGTGGGTTTCCGGGTTCCACTGAATAGGTCACGAGTCCACTATACGCAGGAAGCGGCTACACGCGTAGCGGGGGCTGTGTGGCGTGGACTGGGCGGTTTTTTAGGATAAAGGGCTTGGGGGACAAACAAAAAGGGCAATCTCAAAGGGTGCAGTTGGATCACAGGAGAAATGTAGATCTGGGAACTATCGGTATAACAGTTGTAAATTGTCGTAGCTGTGTCGGGAAAGTACCAGAACTCCAAGCGTTAATAAAAAGCAACCGAAACACACATCATTATAGGTAGTGAAAGTTGGCTCAAGTCGGAAATAAGTTCAGAAGAAGTATTTGCAAAAGATCTAACTGTTCACAAAGGATAGATTAAACAAAATAGGTGGAGGCGTGTTTGTCGCCGTCAAAAGTGGTATTTCGTGTAGCAAAGTTGAAGTTGATAGTTCCTGCGAGCTATTATGGGTAGAGGAGGTTCACATTCTTTTCTGAACCCCCTACCCATTGCCTACCTACTCATAATGCCTTTTTATCTTTCTATCTAGCAATTAATTAGAGGTATGGATCTATTTTCCACATTGCCCTGCTATATTGCCCTGCAAGGTAGGCAACCAGATGGTCAGGAAGTTCACATTCTCTTCTGAACCCCCTAGGCTGGCCTGAAAGCCGCATTGCCTCCCTACTCATAATGAACTATGGCGACACCTTTTTATCTTTCTATCTTACAATTAATTAGGGGATCTATTTTCCATATTTACCTCTCTGAATAAATTCTCCTTGTCGAGGAACATCTACGGCGGTGAACATCACCAATGAGAGAGGAGAATGTAGGACGAGTAGCGTGGCAGGTAAGCAGCACAACGTAAACGGCTTGGGACGCCTGAACTAGAGGACAAGCGGCCTGAGGGAAGTGTAGCACAATAACTGTCGGGCGTTTGTTCTGGTGCAAGTCTTAGTCCAACCTCCTAACGGGGATTTCTTGAAAGACAGCGGCCTGCTGTTGGAGTGGGATTATCCTCGAAGTCCTCTGGTTGGTCATTTTGGCGGTTGAATGCTGTCTGTGACTGGATATTTAACGCCGTCCTTAAAACACTTTTTGTATGATTGCACGGCTTTGCGCTTCTCGTGCGCAGTTGTCGATTACAAGAATTTCTACTATTCCCCGGTCTTGGTAGTAACCTAAAGTTTTTTGTTAAATTAGCTTGTTATGTATTGTAATGTTGCCCTGTACGTTTTGCTGGTGTAATCGTTTTCGTGTAACTTGTCCAGCATTTCCAATGCACGCATTTCAAATTTAGCGTTACAGAAATGCTTTTAGTATTAAAAAAAGCAGGGTTTAAAGGTAATTGTTTATACTTTCTTATTTTTTAAATTGTGCTGCATATGATTTGCAACAGCTTATTATTTCACTTGTGGTGGTTGAATGTAAGCTTGTGACGTTAAGCTATATTTAAATTCTTTATTTTTCTAGATTTCATTGACTAAGACGTACGCCAATAGCTAATGAACATGAGAATTTGTTTGATTTCAGCAAAATGTAGACTTAAAGTCCATTCCTTCTTGGTATCCTTTAATATAAGTCAAATAAACGCTCTGTGCTCTGCTGATTGCTGCAGAGCCTTCACTGTGTTATTTTGGTTCACGCTTGAGGCTCACCGTACTCTTCTATCGTATATAGATGTTTTCAAGACGGTTGTGCGTAAGTTCTACTTCGTTGAGATGCTAAACGGTCGTCTGCATTCGACTTTTCTACAGAGCAGTCAGTTTATAATTTCTTGAATTTTTTGCTTTGCTCTCGTCTTTTATTAACAGCTAGTAGCCAGCTTCTTCACATCACACTGTTGCTGTGTCCTGCTGCTATATTGTGTCGTCCTTGCTTCTGGCCGCACAGCATTGTCTTAACCCTTAACTAATATAGACGTTGACAGGAACGCAACTACTATGGAGGGGTCTCTCAGACCGCTCTCTTATTTTCCATATATTATGTATGTTGTATGCATGTTTGTATAGTCTATGGGACTGAACTTCGGGGTCATCAGTCCCTAAACTTACAAACTACTTATGAACTACTTACGAACTAGGACGGCACAAATATCCATGCCCGAGGGGGATTCGAACCCAGACCGTAGTGGCCGTGTAGACCGTGACTGGAGCGCCTCAGTCCCCTCGGCCACCGCGGCCGGCTTCCATATATTAAACTAATGTTTTGCTAAATATATATTTTCATGGCTTCCTATCGTTCATTACACGTCTTAGAGGTGGCATTAGTAGAAATTTGACTTTTTAAACAATGTAGTTGGAGTAACATGACGACAAGTACAAAACAGCGCAATTTCCAGTACATTTTTATTTTTTGTGCTACGAAAAGAACAGCAAGTAATTATTTCTCTACACACCCACAGATTATCAATATAGAGATTACGTTACAAATTCACAGCGTGATTAGGTACAAAAATCCCATTTGAATTATAGTAAATTGTATGAGAAATCTCCTTTCCGTTTACGATTCTCCCAGAAAGGTTGCCACATTTTCCTTATAAAACAAAAAGTACAAACTAAAGATATCCTTTGAGCCGTCTGTCGCAGTCCTATATAATATGGGACTTAACTACGGGGTCATCAGTCCCTAAACTTACAAACTACTTATGAACTACTTACAAATTAGGACGGCACAAATAACCATGCCCGAGGGGGGATTCGAACCCCCGACCGTAGTGGCCGTGCTGACCGGGACTGGAGCGCCTCAGTCACGTCGGCCACCGCGGCCGGCCAGGATGCTGTAAGACGATGTTGTGTTGCCTTGTTCTTGCGTTGGCTGCTGGCTGCTTTTTTACGCCATCGAAAACATCTGTTCTTACCGAAGAAGTAACCTGCTTCGTCATCATCAGGTGTCACAACTTCATCACTTTCAGGTTCCTGCTCTGAATTAGCGTCATGTTCAGTAAATACCTCGCTGTCGTCAAAATCATCGGAGGATTCACCACATCTGCTTCACGTAAAATGTTTTGCATAGAACGTTCAGCTTTTCCTGCCGTGGAGTAACACGACACGGAACACAACAGCGAGAGAGAGGCCACAGCCACAGCGCTGTCGCTTAGCAGGCCGCGTTCACGTCGCCGACTGGCCAGGCGCTATGAGGCAGAGCCTGCGCCAGCGGCACCCAAACGCTGTGGTCGGTCAGTGAGGCCGCGCAAGGCTCATAAATACGGAACAAAGAGCAGCAACACTGCAAGAATGCTAGCACGGGGACCTTGTCGGCCACCATGAAGGTACACGGACAAGTCATTTTAGCTTGGCAGGGGTGTGTGAAATATCTCGACTCAAAAAGTCGTAGCGGTCTGAGAGACCGCAGATAGTAGTTAAGGGTTAAAGGCAGAAATGCGAGCCGTCTGTTGCAGGCGCTGCTCAAGTACTACATGTCATTTATTTTCTATGTTATACTGTGTGCTTCCCCTAATGATGTCTCATTTAGACTTAACGAATTTCAGAAGTATAACTTGTCTACCCTTACTTTGAATGAGTGCCCTTCGTTATTCGCTTAAAACCCAGTTGCTAATTTGTTGGAATTTGTCCCTCGAAAGTGCTGTAATCTCGTTTATATGTGTGCTTAACAAAACCACCGTAAATGGGTACTAGAGTCTCCTCTGTACGGCATATAAACTCTAGCAGAATCTGAGAGAGTTAGGACTGTTGATACTTAAAAGGAAATGTTCTCAGCACAACAACAGCGTGTAAACATTTTTATTTATTTATTTATTAAATTGGTGGGCCACCTATTAAATTCATCGTCAGTTGAGTGAAACAAATGGTTATGACCTCATGGTGTGTCCATCGTGCGTTTTGCGTGCTACTGTTCAGAAAAAGCAGAAAGTCGTGTGACTCCATACCAAGAAAATGCCCGCCGCACACTAAATGTTCTGACGACATGATCGAGTGAGTGCAGTAAACTGCTTTGGAGGATCGCTGAAGGACTGTGCAACACATTAAACGCATTGATTCCCAGGATGGTATTTCCGTGAGATATGTGCACACAGTCTTGCATGAGGACCTGAAAATGCGTGAATTATACTCCCTGTGGGTCTGTTGAGGGATGACGACATTGCATGTTGTCAGGCAACGTTGAGGCGTGACGATGACATAAATCGGAGTTTCTTTTCATCGACTGTGACAATGGATAAGACACAGATGTCCTTTTACAGTTCGGGAACGAGGATTTGTGCTACAGCGATTTTACAATGTTCAGAATAGACTCTTTAAACAAGCGATAGCAGCGACCATGCAATCATGGCGCCGTCGTTGTGAAAAATGTTTACAGCTGCAGGAAGATTACATCGAGAGTTGTCAGAAGTTTCAGAGTTTGTTTGTGATTATTATGTAAAAAGAAGAAGGAGGTGTTTTAACTTGAATGCACATCGTTTATTGCTGCAGTAAGTGGTTCTTTAAATGGACTGCACATCGCTGTCAGTTTGTATTTGTGTTTTTAGCTTTATTGCAAGGCACTATCGGCCGATGCGCCGTGTTTTCTTAATTGGCCTGGGTTGCTGATTTAGTTTTGAACATGAATTTTTTCCCTCTAATTTTTAATACCAACTTATTTCATTTACTACTGGAGAGCCCATAAACTATTCATGTTCAACTGTTTGTAAATCCATCGGACCCAACTGCTTGGTTATTAGTCCGTCGTTTACCAATTACTTAAACTAAGGTAAACTAACCTAAGGACAACACAAACACCCATTCCCGAGGGGGGACTCGAAGCCCCGACGCGCATCGCAGCACGGCGTCTTAGTGCGAACGACTAATCCGCCGCGGCAAAATCTATTGTTGTTATTATGTGAATGTATTACATATTGTGGCCTATTTGCAATTACATTTTTACAGACCTATTGATTTTAAATTGTATTTTTGTTCTTATTGATATCTTCCACTTCCAGCTGTAGATTCCACAGACCTTATTGTGTCGCTGGTTGAATTTGTTATTACTAGTCAACAAAAGGAATCAAACGACACTACCTCTGTGTTACCTACCCATGCTTCCATAGTCTCCTATCCTGTATAGAGTAGAGGAGTTTTTAACTTACGTCATAGGAGAAAACCAAAACAGGGTGGAAATTTGACGTGATCCTTTTTCTGAGAACACAATGATGATTTCCAGCTTGTAGTCAATGTGCGCACAAATGAAATTGGGCTATCAACTTTTTAAATTTCTTTAAAAGGAAAGACACGTGATAACCTTTTCTGATCCATCAACTTCAAGATCAACATACATAGTTTATTGGCCTGCGTGATGAACTACTACAAATTCTGTCTTTGGATCTTAAGTACATCAACTTCTGAGGGTTCACGGATCATAGAACCGAAATAGTGACGGTGCCTAGTAACAGCTTTTGAAGAAACCATTGAATGGGAGAGTCAGTGATGAACAGTGTAAATTAAAGTGACATAGAATGGGAATTTTAAAGTAATATCAATTGTTCTTAACATACGTTACATTAAAAACGTCAGAAAAAAATTTCGTTCAGTTTTGTGCTCATGTTCACTGTCAGTCTAAACGCGCATTTAATACATTAATTGAAAAGTAATAAAATTTATTCTCTGTGACCATTATAGTTGCTTACTATAAGTAAAATCACACTCGTAATGGTAAGTCTTACTACCTATCTGGCTGCCAGTTATATCATTAAATAAATAATATTGCGTAGAAACTTTTGGTGCATCTTCTATGAGGCTTTTATTACATGGTAAAATTAAATTGTAATCATTATGTGCGTCATACGAGAGGTGTTAAATTCACATACCCATACTTACTGATTTTTGATACAATGGATACCAGGTGATGTCTGCGGTCGACACGAAAGACTGAAAATGTTCTCCCCGTTACTTCAGGAAAGCTCAGGCCACGTGCTTTTATAATAGTGCGTATTTCATGACTCTAAAAGAAAAGAAAACAAACCATTTCTTAAAAGGTATTAAATCGGAAAATGATTTTCATATTAAAATTATTGAAAATCAAAATGTTACTGTTTGACATTACAATTACTTTCAAATCTTTAGATTATAAGGTTTTGCCACCATACATGCAATATTCTACAAATTCTTTCCTATCTATGTCTGGCTTATTATGACTGTTTACGAGGCACACTCAGATAATTGACCATTTTATCGGCTGATACAGGTTAGTATTACAGCATAAAGGAATATACAGCTTGCATGTATGGAAACAATATAAGGCGAGTACTGATAGAAAGAGTAATTGAAGCGGCGCAGAACTCTTTCCAAGATCAACTGATGGAATACCTTAACAATGTTCATTGCGGTTGAGTATGTGATTAGATTACTACTGACTTCATGACTCGGTATTTTGGGTGACAGAAATGAAGGCAACCTTCTTCATATGAATTTGTAATTGGAGACTATCGCTGAATTTCAGTGTGCTCATTCGCTTCCGTAACCATGTAAACATACCGAGGACCACTAGTGACTTAGCAAACTTCATTCACCCATTACGTAAGTTCAAGTGCACGTTGCGACTTGCATCAAAGTTCAGACACAATTTCAAACATTTAATAAAATTATTCTAACTCCTACAAATTAATGAAAAAGAAAGGTTTATTGAATTTTACCTTTCAGCTATTAATGCAGAAAACTAAGGCGTTCGTAACACTACACTAATAACGGTATACGCGAGACATTTTGCAAACAGTATGAACATACACCACTGAATGTACCTTGAAAAGTTTTGCCGCGGTGGAGTGGCCAAGCGCATTGAGGTGCTATGCTCCGATGAGCGAGGCCCTTCCCCTTCGGGTGTTCGAATCTCCCCTCGGGCATGGATATTTGTGTCGTCTTTACTATAAGGTAGTTCATAAGTGTTATTATTATTTTAAAATAAATGTTTGCCAAGCTTAAGGGACTTCGGGGTCATCAGTCCCTAAACTTACACACTATTTATCAGCTACCTTATACTAAAGACGACACAAACATCCATGCACGAGGGGGGGGGGGGTATTCGAACCCCGACCGTAGCGGCCGTGCAGACTGCGACTGGTGCGCTGCAGACCGCTCGGCTACTGCGGCCGGCTGTTCATAAGTAGTTTGTAAGTTTAGGGACTGATGATCCTCAGTTAAGTACCACTAGCTTAACAAACATTTTAATTTTTTTTTTCGAATATTTCTGAGTACGAGAAATAGTACAATTCTATAAGCAAGCATTCCATAAGCAAGCATCGAAACCGCCTCATCACGCACGGAGTTCTAATTTATAACGCCTTTACTACTAAACCTATTCACAAAAAATGTTCAAATGTTCAAATGTTTGTATAGGTTATGGGACTTAACTACGGGGTCATCAGTCCCTAAACTTACAACCTACTTATGGACTAGCTAATACTAAGGACGTCACAAATATCCATGCCCGAGGGGGGATTCGAACCCCCGACCGTAGTGGCCGTGCAGACCGTGACTGGAGCGCCTCAGTCCCCTCGGCCATCGGGGCCGGCTATTCACAACATAATCTCTAATATTCTATTAAATGGCCCTGGATAATTATATTGTTGTACAAGGCACTGTGTCATTTATAATGTCATATGCAAGGAAACTGTAGGCTGAAATTTCCTATAGATACAGGCTAAATTGGCATTGTGTGTAGCAAAATGTGATGTAAAAAGGTGTAAGAAGTAGATGGGTTAAATACATACGCGTGCAATACTGGGTTCTCAAGATAGCGTGATATTTCTAGGCGACAAAATTTATTTTATAGATAGCGGATACATATAAGTACTTTCAATAACTACTGGGGATTAATTTTGATATAAATATAAATCTTACTTATTCTTCCATAACTAGTTGTCATGGTACTGCAGCCTCATAAACAGTGGAAATGTTAAACACTTTACACGTATAGCGTGTTTTCAAGATAAATCAGTCAAAAGTGAAGGCCGTAAACGCCACAAAATACCTAGGAATTACTATTACTTCAGACTTAAATTGGAAAGAACACGTCGATAATATCGTGGGAAAGGCGAACTGGAGACTGCATTTTATTGGTAGAACCCTTAAAACATGCAACAGAACTACAACGAAACAGCATACACTACGCTTGTCCGTCCATTTTTGGAGTATTGCAGCCCAGTGTGGGATCCTTAACAGGTGCGTTTGACGGAGGACATCGAAATAGTCCAAAGAAGGGGAGCTCGTTTCGTATTGTCACGATACAGGGGAGACAGCGTTATGGAAATGATACAGGATCTGGGATGGGAATCATTACAACAACGGCGCTTATCGCTGCAGCGTGGGCTACTTGCGAAACTCCAGTCGCCAACATTATCCTCCGAATGCGAAAATATATTGTTGAGTTCCACTTACATAGGTACAAATGATCATCAGAATAAAATACGAGAAATAAGACCTGGAACAGAGAGATTCAGGTGTTCTTTGTTCCCGCGCGCTATTCGAGAATGGAATGGGAGATAAATAGTATAATGGTGGTTCGATGAACCCTCTGCCAGGCACTTAAATGTGATTTACAGAGTATCCCATGTAGATGTAGACTAAAAGTAACGATGTTTTAGTGGTTTTGCCAATAGAATCCCCACATCGTCCAGCTACACTAGGTATGAGAGAGATATAATATTCCTCTAACATCTCCAGTGATTATGAGACTGCAGTAGTTATGGAATAATAAACAACACAAATGTGTGCAAGTAGCTGCATATTTATATCAAAATCAATCGCTAATTTCACGCCATAATTTCAGTTTATAATCCAAGATGGATGAATTGGAATTAAACAAGAAATTGCAGCTGTAAAATTCAGATACTAAATTATATATTTAAAGTTTTCTCCTGGTGCCCCACAATTGGGGCGCGCTCTTACGTTGGTCTTGAGTTCGTGCTCCAGCTGGCGAGAGAACCCCCGTTCCGCCAGATGCCGCAGGCCCTTGGTCGCCCTGGCTCCGTACCTCCAGAAGTAGTAGTCGGACGTGTGCGAAGCTCCGATCACGTCGCTAAACTTGGCCAGGAAGCTGTCGTCTGGGAAGCCCTTGGGGTGCGTATGCCGAGACCACAGACCTTCAAAAGCGAGCTGAAAAGAGAAAACCATTAGTACGGAGAAATTCACTGATTTGTTCATACGTTATGGACAATTCGAGTCTTTTTATTTAATCATTTTGTCTTCAAGTGTCGACAGTGAACTGTAAAGGAGTGATGGACGTACACGCAGACAGACTAAACTACTTATAAACAATCTTCAAACATTAGTAAACGTAAAGAACTGAACTGCTGATGTCATCGGTCCCTAGACTTACAGACTAACGGATGCTTAAGACAACACACAAACACACACACACACACACACACACACACACACACACAACTTGGGAAGGGAAGGCTCGAACCTCCGAGAGAGCGGCCACGCAGTGTATGACAAGGAGCCTCAAACAGCGCGGCCATTCCCGCCCGGCTGAGCTGCCTACTACAGAGTGCATACGTCCACAACGCGTAGCTCTCACGGTGCCGGGGCAAACATTTACAACTCGCGCTCTAGTTTGGCTTCCCTTGATCGTTCGCTTCGAGAAAACAAGAGTGCGTTACCACCGGAAGGAACAAAGGGTGGGGGCACAGGGGGCTTATATACAGCGTAATGATGCAACTGTCCGGACACCCTTTACTGTGATATTGGTTTCATATATTCTCAGTTTGTACACATATACTCCCAAAATGGTGAACTACCTCTCATGTCATTTGCCAGTGCAGTGGCCTTCTCCCTCGGGATACTAAGTTGTTTTCTCAGTGTTTATATTTCTTTGTGTTTGTCGGTCTGTATATTAATTTTGTTTTCAAAGAACGCCACAGACTGACGGGTGCAGTTGCAGTAGTATTGCTAGTTGTTTCAGGATAGGATAACCATTAATGAGATCCAAATATGCATCCTCGAATCGGGATTGCGTTATCAATCAGTGAAAAATAGATAAACAAATAGACTGCGTGGATAACTGAAATTATTTAGTTTAAGGCAATCGTAGTTTGTTATTTATATTATAAAACTTTGTCAATAAATTGTACTACACTGGCAGTAGCATTTCTTTCCTGATAATCTGTATTCCATCCCTGCGATAGAGAATACTTGTTGAAGTATCTACGCAGACAGAATATTTGCACCTACTGTGTTACTGGACTGAAGAGTTTGTATGTAGCAGATTGCACCAATATGGAGAAATCTTCAGAAGTGAATGTGATTTCTTGCGTGTCCCAGGGGAACGTTGTGGGTTCGATGCTTTATACAATACCTTTATATAAATGACATCGTAGACAACTTTGGAAATTCAGCCGGTCGCAGTGGCCGAGCGGTCTGCGACGCGACAGTCACGTTCTGCACGGCCACTACAGTCGGGGGTTCGAATCCCCCCTCGGGCATGGGTATTTGTGCCGTCTTTAGTATTAGCTAGTTCATAAGTAGTTTGTAAGTTTAGGGACTGATGACCCCGTAGTTAAGTCCCATCAGCTCTCCAAAAATTTGTCATTTTTTATATTTTTTATGTTGTTTTATTTTATATTATACATTATTTATTTATTGATTTGAGATTCAATAAGGTAATTTGTGGATGATGTTACAGTATATCTAAAAGTGGCTACACTCTGAAATTAAAATTGTAGCAAAATGTAGGAGGTTCTGCAGAGTATAGATAAATTGTTCAAGGAATGATAACTGATAAAGTGTTGCGAATACATGGAAAGATAGATCCTTCAATATCTAAGTACCAATTGGCAGGACAATCACTGGCAGCAGTTACTTGCATAAATTATCTAGATGCAGCCATAAAGAAGTATTTTAAATGGAATGAACACACAAAATTAATTGTGGGCAAAGGACAGGGTGATTGTTAATCTTTCAAAACGCTGTAAAAATGACAACATTGACATCAAATTGCAACGGAATAGTATCAGTGAAGGGAGGAAAACGTATGGCAGAAGAAAAATAAATAGTAACAAAATAGATCAACAGATAGCGTTGTAAGCAATTCAGTAGTGGTTCACTGCAAATGACAAATGGATCATACAATAATGTTTAAACTGTACATTACACGAAAAACTAAATGTAGTACTCAGTGAACACGGGCATAAATGAGTGATACTGTACGTTGTGTAAGCCTATGCAACACGGAAACGTCATATCACATCCGATGGGAATAATCGGTTTTTATCTGTCCTGAGGCCATAAACAGCAGAAAAAGCATCAGTCAAATTGGATATTTAATTTTCGTTTAAGTGGTGCAAAACATGTTCATTACTCTGTCCACCGTTTTCTGCAACAATCTGCAATCGACAAAGAGCTGTTCTGCAACAGATCGAAGTGTTTCCGGACTCAGGTTCAGAATGTCTTTCGCAATGAGTTCTTTCAGCAATAGTTCGCAATCGGAACAGTGAACATAACATCCTACATATATCCACGCAGCCAGGTGATCCGAACGTCCAGGATGTAGGGAAATGAAGGCTGATAATCATAGCTTTTCCGAAATTGCTCTTCAACAGCTGCCAACTGGATTTGCAATGTGCGGAAATGTGCCATGTTGCACAAAAAAGATCCCAGCCACACATCCACGCTGCTGGAGAGCTGGAAAGACGTGGTTGCGCAAAAGACGCTAATAGCGATTACTAGTGACGGTACAGGTAACAGGATCTATGATAAATGATGCCATAAACTGGCACCATGAAGTGACTTTTTAGGATGACGTGGTACCGGTTGACTTGCGTATGGACATATTCGACAGGTCTGTGTATTAGCATGTACTGTTGTCTGTCATCAAAATCTTCCTTGACAGTTCATCGTCCACTTCCATGCGGGCAAGAAACTCTAAATGTTTAAATTTTGTAGTTCCTATGGGACTTAACTACGGGGTTATCAGTCCCTAAACTTATAAACTTCTTATGAACTAATAATACTAAGGACGGCACAAATATCGATGCCCGAGAGGGGATTCGAAACTCCGACCGTAGCGGCCGTGCAGAACTTGACTACTTGGCCACCGCCGCCGGCCAGGAAACTCTAAATGAAGACTCTCTTGCTGTCAGGTCAACAGGAAGCAACTCGTACAAAAGGGTAACATTGAATGGAGAGCAAAGCAGGTTGTTTCATAGGATTTAACGCATCGTGTTCACAGCTTCGTCCAAAGTACGGGATATTTTTTATTTATTTATTATCATTTTTTTTCTTTGCAGCACATGTTTGTACACCACCAATGGACTCGTCCTTCACTGACGTCGAATCGATTCCTTTCATCAATCTATCAGGTTACGACCGAAGAGACCAAACTTTTATTAAACTCCTGATCATTTTCTCCGGACCAGTGGCAGTGATCAGAGAAACGCCTTTTTTCAAGCCCTTCAGTGCCCGGAACTTCCGCACCTTTACAAGCAGAGCGCGATCCTGCATTGAGACAGTCATGGAGAACGTCTCAGACACGAAAAGCCGTATACCCAGAGTGTTTATACAAACTTGAATGGGTCGTACCCATATTCTGACACATACATCGCATCTAATGATCAGTTATTGTTTATTTTTCTTCTACTACACATCTTCGCCCTTATCCGAGAATATTCCTCCGCAGCGGAGAAGCCATGAGCACTGAGGCGCAGTGCTACGGTGCACGCGTAGGTTTGAGTTCTCCCTCGGTCATGGGTGTGTGTGTTGTTCTTAACACAACTTACTTGAAGTAGTTTGTAAGTTTAGGAACCGATGACCACTGCTGTTAGGTCCCATAATTTTACACACATTTAAACATTTGATTTTGACGTCATTCTTGCGAGTGGTTTTATTTTTAAAGCGTTTTGAAAATTTAGGTATAATCACCCATGGATGCCATACTGCGATTCATTGAATGAATCCTCAAGAAGTCTAGTCCTTCAACAAAGGAAACAGGTACAAAACTCCCTTTCGAGCGTTTCTTGAGTATTGCTAGTCGGTGCAGGATACGTAACCGGTAGAGTTGATGGGAGAGACATAAAAGATCCAGTGGATAACAGCGCACGTCTTTACTGGTTGCTTCAGTAAGAGTGAATCCTTACGGCGATGTTCACGAAACTCCAGTGGTACACTGGAAGACGCCGGAATAGAGACTTCTGTATCGACGGAACAGTTTCTCTTACAGTTCAGAGAGCGTACGTTTCTTGAATCACAGTTCAGATAGCGTACGTTTCTTGAATAGTCAAACGGTGACTGGGTTGGACGAGGGTAATCGTCTATTACCCACTACCGCGCGAAAAGTCGACGAGGATAAAATTAGACAGAGTAGAGTGCACACGAAGAAAAATCTGCAAACGGCTTTTTCACCAAACATACGAGACTGTAATAGGAGGAGGAAGTGATGATGGTGGCACACCGTTAGGTGACGAACCTGAGTGTGGAATTAGAGTGCACTTTAAAATTTCTCTGATCTTCTCTAATCTTCTGCCGACTAGGCACTTGAGCTTACCAGTAAGTTACCCTGGTACTGTTGCCTTTTGTTACTCTGCCATCCGTTCCTCCTCATTACAAATTCCCATCTTTGTTTGGACTACAAAGTGTTCGTCTTACATTCGAGCAACAATGTAAAGGCTCTCCAAATTAAACTGAATAGCTCCACGCACAAAAGGGAACTGGGATCCTGCCGGCAGACCAAGGTATAGGTACATGGCAAGATTAAAAAGGGTGTGGGCTTAGGAGGTGGAGGGCGGACTCCAGATGACCGATGCATGCCATGGTTAACATCATAGATCTAAGTGTATTCTGTAGAATGTTCACTTAAAAGTTCAGTAAAAATTGAAATTTTTAATTTATTTAAACGTTACCGGTTTCGATCATTTTAATGGTGATCTTCACACTACTACAACCATGGAGATGGCCACCTTTGGAGTTGAGCAGGAGTTACCTGGATCCTAGTTGTCTGGTAGCTGAATCTCGAGGATGTTTTCTAAATTAATTACTTTACAATGGTGTTTACGTATAAGGGGTCCATCATGTACAATGAGGAAGAGTTATGAATTTGGACTGAGGAGGGAAGCATGCAGTTTGTGCGGGATCACTTTTGTCGTGTAGCGTATTGGTGAGCGCAACTGCCTGGTAAACGGAAGACCTGGGTTTGTATCCCCTCCCACAATGGTGCAAAGTGTGACACGATGCTTATTGCTGTTTGTGACTCTTAACAGTTGTTGTTGTTGGTGTGTTTTTCACTCCGCAGACTGGTTTGATGCAGCTCTCCATGGTACCCTGTCCTGTGCAAGTCTCTTCATATGAGAATACGTTCGGCAACCTACATCCTTTTGAATCGCTTACCATATTCGTACCTTGGTCCCTCTCTACGATTTTAACCCCACACGCTTCCTTCTAATTCTAAGTTGACAATTCCTTGATGTCTCAGAATGTGTCCAACCAATCTATCCCTTCTTTTAGTCAGGATATGCCACAAGCTCCTTTTCTTCCCGATTCGATTAAGCACCTCCTCATTAGTTACGTGATCTACCCATCTAATTTTCATCATTCGTCTGTAGCACCACATTTCAAAAGCTTCTATCTCTTTTTATCTGAACTCCTTATCGTCCACGTTTCACTCCCATACAATGCTACACTCCAGACAAATGCTTTCAGAAAGGACTTCCTAACATTTAAATTAATATTGGATGCTAACGAGCGTCGCTTCTTTAGAAATGCTTTTCTTCCCGTAGCAATTTTGCATTTTATATCTTCTTTACTTCGGCCATCAGAAGTATCTTGCTACCCAAATATCAAAATTCATTTATTACTTTTATTGTCTCACTACCTAATCGAATTCCTTCAGCATCGCCTGATTTCCTGAAATTGCATTCCATTACCTTCGTTTTACTCTTGTTAATGTTCATCTTATATCTTCCTTTCAAGACACTGTTCATTCCATTCAATTGCTCTTCCAGATCTTTTGCAGTCTCTGACAGAATTACTATGTCATCAGTAAATCGCAATGTTTTTATTTCTTCTCCCTGCACTTTAATGCCCTATCCAAATTTCTCCTTCCATTCATTCACTGCCTGTTGAATGTACAGATTGAACAACATTGGGGAAAGGCTACAACCCTGTCTTACTCCCTTCCCACCCTCTGCGTCCCTTTCTTGCCCTTCGACTCTAATAACCGCTGTCTGGTTTTTGTATAGGTTCAATATAACTCTTCTCTCCCTATATTTTACCCCTGATATCTTCAGAATTTGGAAGAGTATATTCCTGTCGACATTGTCAAAAGCTTTCTCCAAATAGAGAAACGCTAAAAACGTACTCTTAACAGTATATGAACAGAATTGTATACACTGCTCATTTTCAGTCTTAGACACATGCGATTTACGTCAGGTATCACACTTTTGACACTTAGTGACACAGTAATAAAGCCACCATGTAGTATTTTTGCTTTTAAAACTCAACGTGTCCGATGGATAAGTAACAATGAGCAAGGTTATAATCTTCGGCAGATATCAATGCATTGGAGAACTAATAATTATCATGCAATGCGGTTTATAACAATATTTACAATTAAGTATGTTAAAGTATGTACCATTTGTCCAATATTAATAAAGTTTCTCATGAAGAATATGGACTTAACATGGCGAACATAGAACGAACTAACGGAAAGACACAAATACAGGGAATCACTGTAGATTTTCCTTACCTCATATTTGGCTTCATCGCAAGGACAGCACTCTGACCGACCGGGCAGTTGGTCCTCGAAGGTGTCAGGAACCTCTTCGCAAATCATGTAGGTCAAGGGGCCATCATCCATATACCAGACCTTTGGACTCTCTATTACTGTAGCCCTGAAATACATTTATACGTGTTATCATCGGGTAATGTACCATTTTGAGTTGAGTTCCAGTTCAGGTGAAGTACATTTTGCTGTTACTCAATACAAATGTGTTTAAATGTAGTAGTTACAGTTATCATCCTAAGAAAATACCAGACTGGCTTATTCTGTCTCCTCTTCATAAAATAAGGAACCTAGAGCAAATTGTACATGACAGCAAGGTTTTTTTTTTTTTTTTTTTTTTTTTTTTTTTTTTTTTGCTTCTATTAAGTAATTAGAAAGTGTAACTGATGAAGAAAAAATTTGTGAGGCGGGGTTGGGGTTGGGGTATCTGTAACATTCTGCACGATGCACCAATTCCATGCTCCGGTATATAGCTGAACTTAAACAACTTTTTCCCTGAGTGGCAACTAACATTCATCTAAACACATGAAATGGTTCTTCATTTTCAAGTTACACAGTGACGTGTTCAGTAGGCAGTAATATGATACCGCCAGACACTCTGTCCGCAGAGTAACAGAACCTAGATGTAGGATCCTATTTAATGTCGAGAGGCTTGTGTAATGAAGAGGTTATTGCTCTCGAATAACGATTAATAGTAGAACCGAAAGTAGCTGTGCACAAACAAGGGATATTTTTTCTGCGGCATTCCGTGGTGGACAACGTAATGATTGCATTCTATAAACCTAAATCATTTATTATCTTTCTATATTCCAGACTTCGTAATGCTTAAACTTACAATTTTAAGGATTTAAGTTTCGTACTTTGTTTTAAGTTTCAAAATATTTAAAGCCGCAACTTCGTTAAAATACTATCAAACCGAATAAGCTTATAGATACTTATTTGCACCATTTAATAGTGCGAAAATATGACATGTTATTACTAAACTTTGATAGTGCCCCATTCTCAATTTGTTAAGACTTCGTGATTCATTACATTCACTAGTGATGAGAAATGCTAAAAACAGATGTGCATGGCACGAACGGCCAGTGTGTGTTCCGAAAAACAAATTGGCATCAAAGTGGGTAGTGGGCGTCGGGAATAGAATACATCAAGGATTGCCAGAAAAAATGCTTCCGAATCTTTAAGGAAACTTTAAAAAAATTATATGCAACAATATTTAAGAATAATCTCCATCTTTATTATTCACAACTACATACTTATTTCATTACATAGTCTCATTGGCAACGAACACATTTCTTCCAGCGAGAAACCAATTGCTGGCCGCGGTGGCCGAGGGGACTTGTGGCGCGCCAGTCACGGTCTGCACGGCCACTACGGTCGGAGGTTCGAATCCCCCCTCGGGCATGGATATTTGTGCCGTCCTTAGTGTTAGCTAGTTCGTAAGTAGTTTGTAAGTTTAGGGACTGATGACCCCGTAGATATGTCCCATAAGCTATACAAACATTTGAATTTGAGAAACCAATTTTTGGGGTCGTCACTATGGCCTGTTTGCCTCTGAGTCAGTTGAAAGAGCCACAGTCTCAACTGTGCTGGTACTCATTCATCACTATCAAAGGAAGGTCTTTAAATGTTCTCTAAGTTTTGGAACCCGATGAAAATTAGTTAGTGCACGTTCAGGTGCGTATGGAGGTTGTTCGATGACAGTAAAGCCTAAGCGTCGCATTTTTGCAGATGTCGCAGGGTTCATGTGTGTTGTGCCATACTCAAGAAGGAGGAGAGGGCCGAACTCTTCCAATTCGTACTTTCACTTTTCCCGCTATGTTACGCGCTTACATGGGTGGACAACTACTGAAGCGGTCAGACGAAGTCACGGTGTGGATACTAGTTCTTCGACATACAAAATGTGCCGGCATGGTTCAGTGCATCCGTTATGTGGTGACATGCACTATAAGCTGAGTTGTATGTACTTCCCTCGGTGATTAGAGGAATAGTTCTCTAGTAAATAATTACCGATTGATATTGATGATTACGCTGCGAGTGGATAATTCTGATTGGAGAATTCCAATTTCTATCCACGATATATCGTTCAATGAATATCGAATATCAAACACAATACTGCTGTATATTAATCTGCTACACCATTTCTGTACGGCTTCACTTGCAACCATCCACTGCGATATTTCGCTTCTTACACAACACAGTAATACGCTGTCTGACAGTTGAAAGAACGAAGTAGTAACAAGATGTATCCTGAAATCACAACAGTGTGTATGTGCTGCACTAACGAATTCCACAAAACTGTAATTGATTACAATCCAATCTAATTTAATGAAACTTTGACATAAATCACAGGATCTATCAGCCCCATGTTATGTAAGTGTGCGGGGTAAAGAAAAAAATGTATGTGGCACTTAACCCTTTCATAATCAGCGGCACATATGAAGTTGTGTCCCTGAGTTCACAGGGAAATAAAATTGCCGCATCTGCGTGATGCTGTCATTCGGTATTGAATACATCAAGCTAAGTGCCTTGTTGTTTGACGTCTGCTGAGCTGGTTACCGTTTATTTATTTCAATTGTGCTTAGTGTACCTCGTGCTTTGGCAGTTTTATGTACTATTTTGTCATGCCTGAAATACGTAGGCTTAATAAAGCTATTTATTGTATTCTTTGTATGCTAGAAGTATTCACATTTCTGCACATATTTGTTGGTAACTCATTTCTAGAGTCGTGTGGAAGCCACAACATTATCTCAGAGTTTAGTTGGAAACTGAGAAGGCGAATAGAATCTGACACTCACAAAAACACACAAAGAAAATAAAGTATGTATCTTTTAGCAGTATCTTGTCATGTTGAGATTGACAAAAGAGGAAATTTTGAAATACTTGTTTTCGCTGTCCAATGGGGAAGTGTTTTCTGAAGACGAATGTGATGAAGAGTGAGAGGAAGAACTTGTAGCACCTGATGACTCAAATGTGTGACAGGAGTACTTGCAAATGACAGCGAGGACCATATAGAGTGTGGAAGACGTTCATCACAAAATAACAAGCGAGGAATTCGTGGCCTTCCTGGTGATATGCTGCAGCGTGCAGCTGGAAAACGTTTTCCAACAAGGAGCACAAGCAAGCGACACACGCATTGGGGCACACAAAAGCTAGGGGCGTGGGCAAATTTGCACTACAGCTACTGCAATGTACTAACACGTATTCAGCCACGCCTTGAAAAATTTCACAAATGTTGAAACTTCTGAATAAATAAATATGTTTGACATTAATAATGGTCAGTGGTGGCGCTTCTTATGTGTTCACTGGTTCAATGAACCCACGAAAAAAAAGCTCGTCATGAAAAAATAGTAAATAAATAAATAAATAAAATAAAAAGTGTTTTTAAACTGTCATTCTTCGTTTCGTTTTTCTATCATATGACTTTATACGCACATTCAAAGTATTTTTATCACGTAAGAAACGTTTTACGTCTCAGAGACAGCAAGTATACGAGTCGTAGCGCAGCCCCTTGATATAGGCTGCGGTGGCCGCAGCGTTGCAATGCGCTTGCGCGGCGGATGTGCAAATTCTCTTCTGAACCCCTTGAGCCAGTATATGTGGGCGCTCCCGCGGCAGGAAGGGGCGAGGAGAAACGCCGCTTTTAATGCTGGCGTTGGAGCTGGCAGATACGCCAGCTCCTGGCGACTTGGGGTCGAGGTCTCGAAGCAAAGACAATGGAGCTGCTACGCACCTCGCCTCGCGCAACGGCATATCCCCAATTAAGGCAACATCCGTCTTTCATATCTGTGTTTGGTGCATTGAAGATTAATCAAAAACACGTCATATTTGGCAAAAACCTTAAAAGTCAAAGTAAAGACGCATGAACTGTAAAAGGCTTCAGAAGATCCAATTATGAATAATATTGATACTGAAGTCACTACTGCACAACTTGGACAAATAGCCGTGTGGTTTGCGGCATCGCGTTGCAGCGTCAAAGGTAGTGGATTCGAGACAGATTGAAATAATCTTTTTCTAATTCCAAACTTCTTTTTAACAGATACGGTAACAAAAACGACTTTTGTATTATTACTTGTAACACATCTTTGAACGGTTTGTAGAATGTGTCGCGATTTTGAGGGTAAATGACAAAGATGTGTGGGGAGCAGCCTTTGCTCATGCGTAAGGTTACGAGGGGGTACTGCTTACAGTGCCACATGACCCAAAGGTAGCTTGTTCTCCATCGTAACAGATTCATTTTGTTACAGTCACTTAACAGTGTAATCAGCTACTTAATGTGTTTTAGTGTTCATGTGCATATTTATATGTTCTTGGTGCTTATTACGAAAAAAATTACCTTTTAGAAACAAATTAATCAGATTTAAGCTTGGAACAATAGTGGGAAATAAAGAAAGATCTTTTAACGAAAATACATAAAAAAAAAGTTCAAATGTTTGTAAAGTCTATGGGACTTAACTACGGGGCTATCAGTCCCTAAACTTACAAACTACTTATGAACTACTTACGAACTAGGACGGCACAAATATCCATGCCCGAGGGGGGATTCGAACCCCCGACCGTAGTGGCCGTGCGGACCGTGACTGGAGCGCCTTAGTCCCCTCGGCCACCGCGGCCGGCTACATCAAAAAGGGGGGACGGGGGAGCAAACCAGGGCCCTTTTCGCCTGCACCACTCGCAGAGGTGCACCAAATTGTCTTTTTGGACGCCGTGGGGGGGGGGGGGGCACTATCAAGATCCAGCACTCAAATGATTGAACCGCCAGTCATGTAAAGCAATGGCCGCCACTGATAATGGTACCAACATCCTTATTTGTACAGATCCAAATCTTTGCTAAAACAGAAACAATGGCTCAACAAATTTACTGCTCCTTGAGACCCCTAGAACATATACATCACACATAAAATAATTATACAACTATAAATAACAAGTGATATTTAGAAACACGGCCTCACTCACCATCCATTCCAAAATAAGGGAACAAATTTTTACAGTAATAAGCTGAATTTTAATTAATACCATCAAGAAAGGTTTGAAGTAATAACATAGACTTTTAGTAGTACCTGTAATGCGTTAATGAATATTGTCAGATTGCATACGTGATCCGGTGGGACACAATTTCACGTCTTTCATACCGCAATTACATACTGAATCCACTGGACACAGGGTAAGCACACTAGGGTTAAGAGGCGACGCACCTGAAGAAGACGCAGCCGCTGCCGGCCGGCGGCGCCTTCCAGTAGACGTGCACCTTGTCCTTGCGGTAGCTGGAGGTGTGGGTGACGGTGTTGGGGCAGCGGTCGCTGAAGCGCGACAGCGTGTCGCCGTACAGCAGGAAGGTGCCGGCGCCCAGCGGCCCGAGCCACTGCAGGCGGCCCCGGCTGACCTGCGGATCCTCCTCCTCCTCCTCCTCCTCCGCCGCAGACTCCTCGTCCGCCGACTCCACCGTCAGCACGAAGCCCGTGAAGCGGTGCATCATCGGCGAGCTCTGCAGCACCACTGAGCAGCCGACGACATTCTATCTAATCTGCGATATGCTATGACACACTCAAAAAATTACTCTATTTGCCTCTCTACATCTCTTATATATAAAAGGCAATGTCCCGACTGACTGGCTGACTGACTCATCATCGCCAAGCCAATACCACTGAAGATAGAAACTTGAAAATTGTAGATGGTGTTCATCTTACTCTGTAGGCGTTATTTAAGAAGCGCATTTTCGATATTCCCTCCGTAACGTTTTTTTTTAATATACGTTGCTATTTGGGCAATTTTGAAGCTGGAACTACAAAATTTCGGATTTTAATTCAGGGATCGAATTTAAAAGACACGTGTTTCGGCAGTTTTTTTTTTTTTTTTAATACAACCAATTGATTTTCAACAATACGTTGCTGTTAACACAAATTTTTTCCTACAACTACGAAACGTCGGATATGGAATATTGGTCAGAAGTGAAAAAAAAACGAGTTTCAGAATTTTTATAATTTCAACAAGATGGTAAAATAGAGGATCAAAAATTCTTTTTTAAAACATGTTGTTTTCAGACAATGTTGAAGCTAGAGGTACAAAATTTTATATTTGTATTGTTGGTTAGAATTTAAAAAATACGTGTTTCGCTATTTTTTGAAATTCAACCATAAAGGGGGTTAAATTGGATAGAGGATTTTTTCAAAATCTGTTGCTATTTAGCAGTTTTGATGTTTGAACTACAATTTTTTGGATATGGATTCGGGGTTCGAATTTAAAAGACACGTGTTACGGTATGTTTGGAAATTCGACCAATAAGGGGGTGAAATATGGAATGCAAAAACTGATTGTCAAAAATATGTTGCTGTTCACTCAAATTTCAAGCTATAACTACGAAACTTAGGATATGGACTGTTGATCAGGATTAAAAAAAATACGAGTTTTGGTATTTTTGGAAATTCAACAACTAAGGGCCTAAAATAGGGGTTCAAAAATTCTTTTCGGAAACACATTGTTGTCAAGACAATTTTGAAGCTAGAGCTGCAAAAATTGGTATTCGTATTGTTCGTTGGAATTAAAAACACACGTGTTCCGGTAGTTTTCGAAATTTAACTGTCAAGGGGGTTAAATTGGAGAGGAGGTATTTTTCGAAAATATTTTGCTATTAAGGCAATTTTGAAGCTACAACCACATAAATTGGTGTGTTTTTTCTTGGTCAGAATTAAAGATACGTGTTTCGGTATTTTAAGAAAATTAAACATTTGGGGGGTGAAGTAGGAGATGAAACCCTTTTTGAAAATACGTTGCTACTAAGCCAATTTTCAACCCAGAATTACCAAAATTAATATATGCAGACTTGGTTGGAATTTAAAAGACCCATGTTGGGGTATTTTTCGAAATCCAACTATTAAGGGGTGCCATAGCGGGTTACAACCAGTAAAATCGAATGTTTGTAAATCTTAAGAGACCTAACTACGGCCATCAGTCTCTAAGGCTTACCAACTAATTAAACTAACTTAGACCAACTTATACTAAGAACAACACAAACACCCATGCCCGAGGGGCGAATCGAACCCCCGACGGCGAACAGTAGCGCGCACCGCAGCGTGGCGCCTCAATACGCACGGCCATTCTGCCGCGGCTACAAGTAGTATCACTACATTAGATTATGATAGTATTTAAGCTATATTTATGAAAATTTACATTAAGAGAGAGAAATAACTGGTGCAGACCAACCAGCCTACGCATGCGAAGCAGCGGGCGTTAAGCTAGTCATTATATAAATCCGCTAATACGAAACTGAGGGTAGAGATTTTTAAAACATTTATCCATTATGGATCGGAAGCTGCTCCTATAACTTGAAATAGGCTTCAGAAATTACTGCAACTAGTCGCCTATTTTTCCTCAATGAAGTTATTTATTTAACTATGACCGGTATCGAGCTGCCTAGCAGTTCATATCAGATGGTGCATATACGTTTCAGTGCAATTATCTGGGTATAGTTAGGAGTTTCATATTAAGTACATACATGCGTGTTCCGATTTTGGATACCATTTTGCACATTTCACTACACTGCACATACATTTTAATAGCACAGCAACTCCCACATCTTGTAAAATGGGAAACACACGTGGATGTACTTAATATGAAACTCCTAACTAAACACAGTTAATTGCCCTGAAATGTATATGTACCATCTGATGATGAGCTGCTACGCAGCTCGAAACCTGTCATGGTTGAATAAATAACTTCATTAAGAAGAAAAAAGGCTATTGGTTGCAGTAATTTCTGAAACCTATTACAGATTTTTAATGTTAATCATACAAGAAAATCACTGAAACGTACATAATTCGAACTGTGGTTTGTAACAGATGTTGCGAATATTAAAATTATGTTTGGACGTAGCCGTCAAGAGTGGTAAAAAGAAAAAGAAATACTCCAAATCCTCCATACGTTTTGCCACTATATTATAGCCCGTTGTAGGTGTCATATTGGAACAGGTAAAATTAATTCATTCATTTAGTGCTTGTAATTTCAATATTAAGGTCCTGGGTTCGACTCCCATTTTTTAACAATTCTTTGTAATTTTCAATTCTTAACTCTTAAATATAATTATTAAATGTAATTAAACAATTCAGTTTATGAACTCAGTATTAATATATTCAGATTCATTACAATAATTTCAATTAAAGTGTTTAAAGAGCAATTATTTTAAATAATACATTCAAGTTGTCCGTTGATTTTTCACAAGAACATAGTTTTATTGAAAAATGGTAACCCAACAAGGATTTTCCAATAGTGAAGTGAGTCTTGGAAACAACCCAAGTACAAATTTGAATGAAGACTTAACCCTCGAGCGAGCGAATCATGAAAGGATTTTTACGAAAAATGTTGTTTTTACTACAGTTTTGTAATGCTAAATTATTCAATAAAGCAATTAATTCGTTCATTTGTGTCTTTCATTCTCTCCTCTTTCCTCTTTGCCCTTTCTTTCACCTGTTCTCATAGCAATCACATGAAACCTATATATTTGCAGTGCTCAATAAATTACAGTTACATTATTATTATTATTATTATTTTCATGACTTTTTCAAACAGAACTGGTCGAATTTCGACCACAGGCAATACTAGTCAACATAAATACTCTGCAACTTACACTGAAGTCCCTGACATAGGTTTCATCGAACCGCTATTATGATCTTTCTCCCTCTTTCCATTGTCTAAAAGCGCACTGGAAAAAGGAACAACTAACTGTTTCCGTTTTCGAGCTCATTACTCTTATTTTATTACCATCTTCTAGATCCGACTGGGCTTAGAATCCGCCACCATTTGGTGTACTGTGGAGCGCCTGATCGCAGACAACCGGGCCCAATTCTTTGCGTGCGATGTGGCGCAAGTAATGGAAGATCCCATGATGGCAGTTTAACCTTCCGATGACGGTCATATGAATACAGATTATAGGCGATCATGGGAGCTTACCACAGTAAATTAATTCAAGAGATCGTCCCCCAAGAATGAAAAATCTTTACCATATTCTACTATGTTAAAACCCTTCAGAAGTTCTGCACAGGATTCTAAGAAATGTCCACGTCTTCATAATGAGGCTGCAGAAGTTATACACATGTTTGGCTCCACTCTTGAGTTAAAGATTTTTTTCAATAATGATATTAAATAAGTCACAATTACGTGGTAGCTTAAGTAATAAAATCTGATAAAATTCCTCCTCCTGTTAGTGGGCCGACAGTTTGTACAAGATATAAAATTTTATTACTCCTTCAGTTAACCACGAGTAATTTAATTTCCTTTTTCTTTGTTATACACGGCCAATCACCTAACTCTTGCACCGCAAATATTATTACAGAAACGGGAAGTGGGACTGATGTGCGGTACTCACAGAATGGATTGGTAGTCAGGGGCTCGTATTTTACGCCAAGAAATAGATTGTAATATTACTTAGAAAGTTAATTTTTATGCAAACATACAGTTTTTTAAATGAAACAATGGTTGTTTCTGTCATGCACTGGAATTTTTGACACTAGCTGTGTACAAAGAATGTTTAGTTTGGCTGCTACAACCATTCAAAGTTTAGGGGGCGGAGGCTACGACAGGGTAGCTAACTGGCTGGTGGTCATGAGACAGTGGGCCGTGCCCCACGGGCTGGTTACTCGGCCAATTAGCTACGCTGTCATAGCCGCCGCCCCCTAAACTTTGAATGGTTGTAGCTGCTAAAGTGAACGTGATAAAAATGTCATTCAAAATGCTTTGTACAAAGCTGGTGTCAAACATTCCATTAGATGATAGATACAACCATTGTTCGATTTGAAAAATTGTATGTTTTCATAAAAAATACACTTTCTAGGTATTTTTACAATCTGTTAATTGGCCAACAACATGAGTCCTTGACTACTAATCCATTCTGTGAAAGCCACACACCAGTGTCGGACTTTCCGTTTCCGCAATATTTGCGGTGCAAGCGTTATGTGACTCACCCTGTATACTTTGATGAGAACTTTCGTCATGACAGTGTCCGTAAGAACAACTTATTTTTGGTAATTAATTTAGTGCATCCTCAATTTCATTCTATAAATACTGCATTTTCTTCCAACACGTAAGTTAAAATGTAAGAAATTTACATAGAACAACGTTGCTCGCATCACACTGCTGGTGAAATGCTGTTGCAGAACAAAGTCAATTTTATTTTGTATGGTAATATTTGTATTGTCAGTGTATGAAAAAAAAATCGGTGATATTGGCCCACTTTAGGTTACGGTAGTAAAATGTTCTAATGTTTTTAAATCTATCGGACCAAACTGCGTGGTCATCAGTCCGTAGCTTACAAGCTACTTAAACTAAATTAAACTAAACTAAGGACAAACAAACACACACACACACACACACACACACACACATGCTCCAGGGAAGACTCGAACCTCCGCGGCAGTTACGGTAGTAACACTAAAAGTATGCCTTTGCGATCGCCTTTTTAAAGCTCTAAATTTAAATTAAAATAACTGATTGACCGTTCATATGACATGAAAATTGAATAACCGAATTTTTAGAGGAAAAAATTCTCTACAACTTTGCTCTATTATATTTCTTTCGTAGCTCGCACCGATACAGAGATATTTGCAAAAATAACGGCGATTTGACACCGTCACTTGATATTATGTAAAGCAGGCGTTCGAAGATGTCACGTGACATTCCTCGTCCAGAACTCTCTCTGGCATATGCCATATTGCTTTCTGTATTTTATTATTTTCTCACTATAACTTATGCACTGTCATTTCAAAGCAATGGCGCATTGAAGAATTAACAAAAAAAACGTCGTTCATAGTGAGATAAATTATAATCTAGTGTCTAAATTGCCGTATTAGCAGTTAATATCTGCCTTCAGTAGTACGACAAGTAAGGAACTGTTTTGTAGTTGTCCACCGTAGTGTGGTGCGCAGCGAGTTAGGTTGTGATGCATAGCCGCGGTGGAGTAGCCGAGCGGTTGCCGGGCGCCGTGGCTCAGCGCGCCCGGTCAGGGGGCTAAACGCCCTCTGTAACAAAAAAGCCGAGCCAACCGTTGAACGAACAAACACGAACGAACTTAACAAACGTCCGCGATCCATAGATCTACCAGAAGAAAAAAAAAAAAAAAAAGAAAGGGGGGGGGGCTGAGGCTCTCAAAAAAAAAAAAAAAAAAAAAGCGGTCTAAAGCGTCTCGCTGCGGAGCGCGCGGTTGCTCGCCGTGGAGGTTCGAGTCCTCCCTGGGGCATGGGTTTGTGTGTTTGTCCTTAGGTTAGTTTACCTAGGTTTAAGTAGTTTGTAAGCTACGGACCGATGACCACGCAGTTTGGTCCGATAGATTTACTAACATTTGAACATTTTGTGATGCATATAATCGGTAGTTCGAAACCCGCCTGTATCACTTTCTTCTTGTCACTTTGGCTCCTAAAAGTGTTTCGGACACCTTTATTAATTGAATAGCGCTACGTTGTGCAATGTTTAGTGTTGTGCGTATGTAAGAGTACTCCCCCTAAAACCTGCGTTTGTTCTGTTTCGTGAACATGCCGTGAAATACGTAACAACAAAATGAACAATTGTCTTCTGAAGCATATGCACATAAACTGAGAGAATACTGTAGTAATAAATGTTCTAAACAACGTGTTTGATATATAAATGAACTTCTAGATTTCTGTGGCAACTGTCGTTCTTTAATGAAAGGGAAGGTAAGTGTATACATCGCAACAAATTATCTTTCTCCTTTTTCTCTAAGCAGTTATTCATTACTTTTGGAATATGTTGAAAGTCATTAATTATAATCAGTGCATCTACTAAAATGTTTGCCTATGGTATGGTTGCCATGGACGCTTATAAAGTAGATTGTATTACCTTTTCTGTATTTCATATATGACTCTCTTCATGTTACTTTGTTCCCGCTAAGATAAAGAGCAACTTTCCGTTTCAAACCGTGACTACGTTATCTTTTACAGCTAAAATAACAAACGGAATAAGTGTAGTAACACTGAATTCCGTATAACTCTACTACGTAATCTATATACAAAGTTACTACTATCATTACATCATTCACAACAGTCATTATAACAGTAATTCCCCAGTTTAAGTACATATGAAAAAATGAATGTGTGTTGGAATGTATTTCATGGTATGTTCACACATGGAACAAATGCACTTTTCAGAGATTACCTCTGAACAACTCGGAATGTTGCAGACTACATTTATGTTCAATTAACGCGAGTTTGGGGAAACATTTTAGGAATCGAGGTGATACACAAAAAAAAAAAAAAAAAAAAAAAAAAAAAAAAAAATAATAATAAAGAACAAAGGAAATTATGCCAATAGCAATTTTGATTTGTATTTCTTTGTTCTTCATGTAGATCGATGCTTTCGGTTGTTTGTTCATGTTCGTTATGGGTTGTTCGTTCAGAATTTTTTTCAACCTTTTTTTTTTTTTTTTTTAGTCGCAGCTGGCTTTGAGTCCTAATTCTTTTTCTCCCTTTTCAGTGGTGCTTCTGCTTTATCGGACCTCTGAGGACACTGGTCTTTGTTTTACTTTGATCGTTTTGTCGTTGACTCGGATTTGTTTTTCCTGTTACAGCGGGCGTCCAGCCCTCTGACCGGGCACGCTGAGCTACCACGTCGGCAACCCTTTGACAGAGCGCGCTGATCCTCCACGACCGGCAATTTTCGAACCATCGTGTGACATTTTTGTCCATCACGAACTAATTCGCCGCCCATTACGCTACGCCGAACAGCTGAGAGATTACACAAACGATTGTAAAAGAGCTGATTGGCTGCGGTAATGAAGGAGTTGTAGACAATCAGCTTTTTTAGAATCCTTTATGTTGTCATATTAATAACAGCTGCCTACTTCTACCAAGACTTTAAGTCCGATTTGCAATAAGCTGAGAGATTGTCATAATTCTCGTACTTTTGATTATAATTAATTGTCTTAAGAACGACGTGATTTTGACAATTTTCAGTGAGCCATTGTTTTGAAATAACATCGCTTGAGATATAATAAGAAAATAATCAAATTCACAAACCAATATGGCGTATGGAAAAGACAGTTTCGCGCAACTGCATAGCAGTTATATGATTTAAGCAATAATAACAGAAAATAGTATAGTAACTTGTAGCTGGATCACTCCCTCCGTGAACAGCCCATGCAGTTTGCTCTTGATGGACTTCGCGTGAGCTACCGAGTGTCTCAATGTTCACGTCATTGTTAATCATTTTTCCGTGATAGAGGAATTCGATAACAGCCTGCTGAGGGTGCAGGATTGAATATATTTGGGAGAGGTGATGACGCATGCGACGTGACCCTAGATGTCGCACTACGATATCCCAAAGCGACATATTCAAATATCAATTTGTCTGGTTCTTAAGACTTTTCGCACCTTTACATTTGAATTCCCCGCGTACTTGGGAAAGACCTTGAGACATGGGACGAAGGACGACTGCACACAGAGATTTCTAAATATGACACTGGACTGAAAAACCTAACTAGGAAGTGATATGAAGTCAGATCACAAGTAACAATGACATTGAAGAGAATCCTTCGAACGAACCAGTGAGGAAGGAAACGGGGCAGCAAAGTACTGAGGAATGGTGAGAATCGTTTGAAGCTCGATAAAGAGGCAGATACCACTACGAGTAATACCAGAGTAAGCAGTTCAGTTGAAGAGGAAACAATATCTAACAAGTAGGAATCACAAGTGCCGAACAGGTACGCTTACGTCCAAGGAATTTAATTCAGAAGGAACCACATTAACAAAGAAATAAATTAAACTGATAGACACAGGAAGAAAGTACAAAAATATTCAAGGAAATTATGGAGTACGGAAATAGGAATGAATGAAAAGGAAGGGCACGGAAGACAGGGCGAAATGACAGCAGCAGACACATGAAGAAATAGGGTAAATTATCATCAGTAGGACTAACACAAGATACATATAGTCAACTTCCTGAGAAATTGTTGTTGTTGTTGGGTGTTGGAAGGGACTAAACAGCGATGGTTATCAGTCCCTTGTTCCAGTCAAAGAGATAAAACATTTTGTCAAGCGATTCGAAGGAAATGCTTTAACAAGTCAAAGGTTAAAACTTAGAGACTAATATAAAGAAAGGATACGATTAATAACGAAGGGGGTTAAAACAGCTGAGACATTACAAGAGTGGTGTTTCTGGGTGGTCACAGAGATATAAGCAACACATCCAGCCACTCTGGGACACGTTAAAACCACCTACCTAACAGACGTAAGCAGGTGGAGGACAGAGCAATGTCAAACACAAACTTTAAATTGACTTGTAAAGTCCACACTCACGCATAAAATTTAAAACAGAGTCAACCGTGGAGGTATTGTCAGCTAATGCTAGCTGCAAAGTATCAGGAAGATTAAAATATCGTCGTGCTGCGGCTAAATTGCGGCATTTAACTAAGATGTGGGCGACTGTCAAAGGCGCACCACATCGACACTGAGGAGGGTCCTCGCGACGCAAGTGGTGACCATGCGTAAGCCAAGTATGGCCTATACAGAGTCGGCAAAGGACAACCGACACCCTGCGAGAAGCCCTCAGCGACGCTTTCCACGCTGCGGTAGACGGCTTGACAGCACGGAGCTTATTTGGTTCAGTGGAATCTACCCATTCAGAATTCCAAACCCTTAAGACCTTGCGGATCAACTGGGTTTGGAGGTCGGAAACTGGGAGGCCAATATCCAGGGACCGCGAAGTGGTGGCCTGCTTGGCCAGCTTATCAACACGTTCATTGCCCGGTATACCTATGTGCCCTGGCGTCCAGACAAAAACGGTCTGACTCGCCAAGGGCGAAGACAGCATCCTGAATGGCTCGCACCACTGTGTGTTTCGGTAGAAACTGGTCGAGGGCCTGTAAGCCACTCAGGGAGTCGCTGCAGATGACGAACGACCCCCTGGGGCAAGCTCTGAGGTGTTCAAGAACTCTCAAAATACCGACCAGTTCTGCGGTGAAGATGCTGCATCCACAAGACAATGACCGCTGTTCGATGTTGCCACCATAGATAAAGGGATATCCAGCATGGCCATCGACCAAAGAACCGTCCGTGTAAAGAATGTTTGCTCCGTGAAACGTGTCAAGCAGTGCAAGGAACCGGCGACGGAGAACCAGTGGTGAAATCGAGGCTTTTGAATCCCGGGACAAATCCAACCGAAGCTCCAGGCGAGGAATCGTCCAAGGTGGGATATGGGGGGAGTAATGGTACGGTAGAGGAAGGGGTAGGGAAGCAAGTGTGGAGAGAAGGGAACGGACACGGACCGCAATCGGAAGACCCGACCTGGGCCGACGTCGCGGGGAAGGGAGTGAATAAAGTGGGAAGAGAAGCTTGCCGTTGGGATGGCAGGATGAAGAATGAACCCGGGCGATGTAAGACACCAACAACCGTTGCCGGCGGTACTGCAGAGGGGGAACACCAGCCTCAGCTAGAAGGCTCATTACGGGACTGGTGCCAAAAGCCCCTGTTGCGAACCGCACACCTGTGTGGTGAACGGGGTCTATTACCCGCAAGGCAGAAGGGGCTGCTGAGTCGTAAACCAAGCTCCCGTAATCAAGCCGAGACAGAATAAGTGACTTGTAGAGCTGAAGAAGGGTGGAACGTGCTGCTCCCCATCCAGTATGGCCGAGGCATCTGAGAACGTTTAAATGCCGCCAACACTTCCGTCTCAGCTGACGTAGGTGTGGCACCCAAGTCAGCCGAGCATCGAAGACCATGCCCAGGAAGCGATGTGTTTCCTCGACCTGAAGTAGTTCACGGCCCAAGTAGAGGTCTGGGTCAGGGTGAACTACCCGATGGCGACAGAAGTGCATCACGCGGGTTTTCTGCGCGGAGAACTGAAATCCGTGAGTAGAGGCCCATGAGTGGGCCTTTCGGATGGCACCCTGCAGCCGTCGTTCAGCTACGCCGATGCTAACGGAGCTGAAATACAGGCCGAAGTCATCGGCGAACAGGAAACAACTGACCGATGACCCCACAGCCGCAGCAAGACTGTTAATTGCCACTAAAAACAACGGGACACTGAGGACAGAGCCCTGTGGGACACCATTCTCTTGAATACGGGGGGAGCTAAAAGATGCCCCAACCCTCACCCGGAACGAGCGGTGGGAGAGGAAATTGCTAATAAAAATAGGAAGGGCACCCTGTAAGCCCCAGTCATGAAGAGTTGTTAAAATATGGTGGCGCCAGGTGGTGTCATACGCCTTTCGAAGGTCGAAAAATACAGCAATTAACTGCTCACGCCTAGCGAAGGCAGTGCGAATGGCCGACTCCAGTGACACGAGGTTGTCAATGATAGAACGGCGCTGGCGAAAGCCCCCCTGTTGCGGAGCAAGGAGTCCGCGCTCTTCTAGGATCCACATAAGCCGCCGACTCACCATATGTTCGAAGAGCTTGCAGAGAACGTTGGTGAGGCTGATCGGACGGTAATTGTCAGCCACCTGGGGATCTGCACCAGGTTTCAGCACCAGGATGATAGTGCTTTCCCGCCACTGCGACGGGAAAGTGCCCTCTGCCCATAGATAGTTAAACAGGGAGAGAATGCGGCGTTGAAACTCTGGTGAAAGGTGTCGGAGGAATTGGCCGCGAATCCTATCTGGTCCCGGAGTTGTATCAGGACACGCAGCAAGGGCAGTTCGGAACTCCCACTCGCTAAACGGGTCGTTGTATATTTCCCGACGACGAGTGCGGAAGGACAACTGTTTCCGCTCGGCCCGCTCTTTGAGGGAGCGGAAGTCGGCACTGTAAGTGGCAGTCGCAGAGCATCGTGCGTAGTGCTCTGCCATATGCTCGGCGATAGCTGTCGGGAGCGTGCAGGAGCTCACCCTGGATGCTGAGGGTGGGGATTCCTGTCGGCGGGCGGTATCCAAAGAAGCGTCGGACTTGCGTCCATACCTGAGTCAGGGAGGTGCAGGAGCCGATACTGGCTACATACCGCTCCCAGGAATCCTGCTTGCTCTGCTGCATTAGTCGTCTAGCACGCGCACGGAGCCGTTTAAAGGCCACCAAATTCTCCACGGATGGGTGGCGTCGATGGCGCTGGAGCGCTCGCCGACGTTCCCGGATAGCCTCAACAATCTCCCGTGTCCACCAAGGCACGGACCTACGCCTAGTGGCACTGTTGGTTTGTGGAACTGCTACTTCAGCGGCCATGACAATACTATCAGTCACCTGCTGGACTGCATTTTCAATGTCATCTGGCAGTGGTGCAACGATGACAGCGGTTGAAGCATAAACCGGCCAGTCAGCCCTACAGAGACACCAACGGGGTAAGCTGTCTGCAGCTTGGTACTGCCGGAGCGACACAAAGAGTGGGAAGTGGTCACTGCCACACGGGTCCTCATGCACACGCCAACTGAGGTGTGGTCGAAGGCTGGGGCTGCAGACGGAGAGGTCGATCGCTGAATATGTGACCTGTGCCACACTAAAATGCGTGGGGGCACCTGTATTCAGGAGGCAAAGGTCTTGTTGCGCCAATAATGTCTCAACGTCCCTACCGCGGCCTGTGGCCTGGAGTCCACCCCACAAAGGGTTGTGGGCGTTAAAGTCCCCCAAGAGGAGGAATGGTGGAGGAAGTTGGGAGACCAGAGCAGTAAGGGTGTTGAGAGACACGGCCTCATCCGGAGGAAGGTACAAGCTGCAGACAGTTAATTCCTTGCGTTACCCGGATTCTGACAGCCACTGCCTCAAGAGTGGTGTTGAGTGGCACGGGGGCACTGGGGACAGAGTCCAGGATATACAGGAAGACACCGCCAGACACTCTGTCGTAAAGGGTCCTGTTGCGGTAGTAGCCCCGATACCCACGGAGGGCAGGGGTGCGCTGTGGTGGAAACCATGTCTCCTGTAGGGCGATACAAAATGCCGGGTAGCTGTACAGTAGTTGTCGCTGCTCAGCCAGGTGATTAAAGAAGCTGCCGCAATTCCACTGGAGAATAATTCGTTCTCCACGCTCTAAGGCCATAAAAGAAAAAGAAAAGAAGATCATTCCATAGGAGCGTCTGCTGCCTGATGGTCAGGCTCAACAGAATCTATGACCATGGAATCAGGTGATTCTGGTTGTGCATATCTCCTATGGTCAGGTGAATCAAGAAGTGCGAGATCCTCAGTGGAAGCGAGGATCTCGACCTCATCCTCTGAGACAGAGGATGTGGGTGTGGGTGGCTTGGAAGCCACCAAAGAATCCTTTTTCTTTCTTTCCTTTTTCTTGCCCTCTCGCTGGCCCTTCGGTGTTGAGGGCCGTGGGGGCTTCTCAGACGGGGCGGCAGGAGCTGACGAAGAGCAGGAGGCCCTTCGATCAGCAGCCGGGGGATCCTTCAGCCATTTGCTGGGATCCACCTTCCCACAAGGAGAAGCCTCGGAAGGGAGTGTCCCATGGGACCCCTTCCGGTCAGAGGAGCCGGAGATGGCTGTCTTTTCTCCGGCTGTGGAGTGGGGACCGACATCCCCTGAGATGGTTTATCTGTTGCTCCCAACGTGAAAAGTGTGGGAGGAACCGAAGGAGTGGTGCCCCCAACTGCCAAGGGGGCAGGTGCAGTGGTTCGGGCCTGGGGGCCCGCTGGGGTACAGGGGGCGTCCGGATGGGATGCACGCCCGCACTCCCGACATGTTGGGTTGGCATCACATCGGGAGGACATATGACCGAACCTCCAGCACTTGAAGCAGCGCATAGGGGGAGGAACGTAGGGCTTTACGTCGATCAGGTAGATCATCACCTTGACCTTCTCAGGCAATGAATCGCCCTCGAAAGCCAAGATGAAGGCACCGGTGGCTACTCTGTTGTCCTTCGGACCCCTATAGATGCGCCGGATGAAATGCACACCTCGCCGCTCCAAGTTAGCTCGTAACTCGTCGTCAGATTGCAACAGAAGATCCCTGTGGAATATGATACCCTGGGCCATATTTAAGCTCTTATGTGGTGGAATGCTAACGGAAACATCACCCAGCTTGTCAAAGGCTAGCAAAGCCCGTGACTGGGCTGGGGATGACGTCATTATTAGAACTGAGCCAGATCGCATCTTCGACAGACCATCGACCTCTCCATATTTATCTTCCAAATGTTCCACAAAGAACATTGCCTTTGTGGACATGAAAGATTCCCCATCCGTACGCGTAGACTCTAAATACTTAGGGGCATAAGCCTCACCTTGAGTTTTGGCCCTACGTTCCTCCCACGGTGTAGACAGAGAAGAAAACGTTTGGGGGTCATACTGCGTAGCATTGTATTCACTTATACCGCGCTTAGAGACGGCAGTTGTACGTCCGCCAACGTTTCGTGTTCGTTTCATGGTGTTCCCACGAGCAGCTAGGGAAATAAGCGTCCACCCAGACAGAGCCTCGCTTGCCTGGGTAAGCCTTATACAACTGAGGTGCGGCAGGTTCCTCAGAGGTTGCTCGCTAGCGGCTGTTCAACCTCAACAGCCATGCATCTCCACGGCACGTAGCACACCTTGAGATTGAGGTTTTATTTATAGAGGTTTGTACCGTCCTCGCGACCCGGGCGATTAAGCCAAGATCCCCGGGCTCTGAAACGTACAACGTTCCACCGTCGCGCCGAACGATGGTTGTTGAGGCACGCACAGAGCTTACGGTGTAGCGGACTGTTGGCGCGACACAGCCCACAGCTCAGGACCCCAGGTTCGCCAAGCCCGTACCCAGAAAATTAATGCTGAGCCCCTGAGGGGCCTGAGAAATTGAAGGCAGGAGTGGTACCATTAAGGGTGCATTGGGGGGTTCACTGTTTCACTCAGAGCCGCGGGGAGGAGCCGCACAGTTTGGTCCGATAGATTTAAAACATTTGAACATTTAGTTTAACGCAGAGGAGAGAGCGAATGGCCGGAAGTTAAGGCCTTTATGAGGGGGAAGACTGGTCTGCTGATATGCTAGAAGAAGAATTTGCATTGATATGTCTGACATAGGTAATTCAGTATTAGCATCAGAATTTAAAAGGTATGTGGAAGATTTCCAAATAAATAAGGTATAGATTACCATCAATCGGCATTTCTAAAACAGTCGGGAGGAATCTCAAACAAACTCCTGTTTATGTGTAAATGTAAAATTTCTGCGAATGACAAGATACAACCAGACTTTCGAAAAAAAAATACCAACCACACGATTACGGAGATAGCGAGGGTGAGTAAGTGGAAGAATTATCACACATTCAGCTTGAAATCATTTTAATTGATTTAACTGTTGGTTCTTGGTGAAACATTGAACTACACTAAAAGAAACACTTTTTAACCTTGTTTCACAGAGCGTATTGGTGCCGAACGTCCTAGGTTTCGGTTTAAGTGCCCATTTACGAGTACTTAAACACGTTTCGTACTTACGTAGTCGAAAATGGGCTTATAACCTGAAACCTGGGTGGTACGGTACCAATAAAGTTTGAGAAATAAAGTATAGCATAAAAACTCGTACATCCCAGTTACTGACGAGAATACTACACAGAAGAATGGGGAAGAAAATTTTGGATCTTTTAAGTAATTAATGATTCCCGGCCCGGCTCACTTTTTCACATTGCGCCATTGTTTATTTCACAGCCGTAATGCAGCTACTGTCAATCCTTTCCTTCCTAATCCTTCTTCCTTCTCCTCCTTTATCTATGATTTTCAAATAATTATTAGTTTCGTTTCAGGAAAGATAAAGACACCATGGTCTCAATCTTCACATTACGCTTGATAATGGAAGCAAGACCGAAAAATCAAAACATGTGTCATGGATATTTCTTCTTAAAAGAACAGTCAACCGTATGAAATGGTGCAAAATTGTTCGGAGTAAATTAAAGCAAAAGAAGGGTAATATATACTACGAATAAGAACTACGAGGGAATAATTAGTTTTAAGCACAAAGAAAATAGTGCTCGAATAACATTTCATAACTTCGTTTTCGTGCTTGATGTGATGCATAAACTTTAAGTGTGTGTGGGCTACGTCCTACTAATGATTCTGTTTAAGACAATAGAGAAAAGGAAATAAAGGCCCCGTAAATAGGGATTCAGAAATAAAAACCGTAATGGACATTTGATCAGTAGAAAATGCGTGTTAATAATATCGAAGATGAAGACGTTCTAAATGCTCTAAATCTATGTGTACAGGAGTAAATGTTTGCCAGATTTTTTCTTGTTTAGTCTATACAGTTTAGTTTATTGATTCTTTATTACTTGATTTAGAACGTATTTTCCATATACAGTGCTCAAAACAGGGGATCACGTGAGATATCGTACATATAATATGCATATGGCAATTTATCTTAACCAGATATTCATATTTAAAATATTTGTAAATCTATGGAACTACTCCGCATTAAGTCCATAGGCTTCCAAAGTACTTAAACGAAACTAAACTAACCTATGATCAAAACCAACACCCATGCCCAGGGGAGGACTCGAATGACCCTCGGGGAGCAACCGTGCGCTTCGCATCAAGGAATCGTGGAGCGCTTGACCCTTCCACCGCAGCCATTCAGATATTGTTTACAACTGTAATTTGTGCGTGATACAGTACGCTAATTACCTGTCTTAACTACATACTTGACGTTTACATGGCGTCTACTTGGAGCGAGGCACCATGAGGCTACCGCAATAGAGAAAAAGTCATTCTCGTTGTCCTTTAATATGGTGTGTGATCACTTGGAACGGCTAGTAGAGATGCATACATGTGTGGCATGGACAGTACAGGGCTGTCAATCAGGTTTGGAGGGATGTTTGGCCTTTATTCTGTGAGTGCAATATCCAGCTCTGCAACCGTTGTCGGAGATGCTGGTCTAGCTGTAATGCGTCTTCCAAGGGCATCCCAGATTCCCAATTGAGTTTAAATCCACTGAACAAGCTGACCATTCGTTTGGTAAATTCCCTCAGCTTCAAGTATCCTTTTTCCCCGCGAAGTTCTGTGGAGAGGAGCGTTATCGACCAGAAGGAACCATCAGCATTGGTAGCAGCGTAAAGCACAACAAAAGGTCGAACGATTTTGTCTCTATACCTCTGAGTAGTGAAAGCGCCATTCTGAATGGCGTAGGGGTCCATACGTCCGCAAATACTGATACTGTCCACATCATTAAATGATTACATTTGCTGCACAGGAGGAGGATTCTATCGAGTAGCACTTTCTCTGCAGGTGAGGAGAAAATCTTGACTCATCTGTGAACAGAACCCAGCGCCATTCGTTATGACCCCAAGCCTGATGCTCCTCCGCCCAGTTTATGGCTTCTTTCCTTCATTGGGACGCATGCCATAGACTTCCGTGAATAGTGGCCACATTCCTGAAGGCGGTTTCGAACTTGCCTTCCTTTAATGGTTCCCGTTGTTTGAAATCGTGTCAGAGGTCCTGGAAATTTCACTTTGGGACACTTCAATAGCTGCAGCCCACAGCTGTGTCTGTCCCGCTTTCAACCTTCCTATGTCTTTCCACGCCATAGCTTCGCTAAATCACCTAGTTGTTGCATTGTATTACTTGCTCCCTATACTATCTGAAGCCAACTGCTTGTGTAATTTGTTTGGTGGAATAAACAGAAGTCTACACCAACCCCCTGAGCATCAACTTTCTGTTATTACCACTTCTCAGTTACCGTAATGTTGTTGTCTCTACTCCACAGAACTGGCAGAAAGACATCGAACCATTTCACTTCCTTCTGACGATGAAAAGACTTCAGAACCTAGATATCTCAATGAAACCCCTAATAGTTCATAACTGACAAATGGAAAAGGGTCTCCTTTAATTTATCAATTTTGAATAAATAAAAACGTTAATGTGTCGTTAAGGCAAGTCGTAATCTAACATATGAAGCAAAGTTTCCGTATATTTGCACGTATTGCATACAAATCTACAGTTTTCTTCCAATCTTTACGGAATTTTGTACACGTAAGCTTCAATCCAGGAGGACGGTCGCCGTAAGTGTAAGAATCACACACGATATATAGTTCGCGAGATATGACGCCATAAACAATGAGATGTGCGAAAAACTGCTGCTCATTTTCTCCTAAACCATTGCACCGATTTCAACCAAATTTGGTACAAACATTCCTTACCGTGAGGTAACAATTGCTGGAATCACATACGGCCCTTGGTTCAAAAGATATTACGTCATAACCAATAGAAATCGCAAAAAAATGCCATATAATGCGGCGAGTCTTTCGAAATAAACTGTATGAGAATCACAATACTTAGCGACTTGCAACAAACATTAAACATAATTTCAAACATTTATTAAACCTTTTCTCGCTGACAACCATAGTAAAATGATGAAAGGAAAAAAGTTTCTCGCTTACTACTTTTCCGCTGTTTATGGAGTAAAACTCTCGGTATGACGTTACAATTTATAATTTGAACACTACAAATTGTAGCGACAGGAAATTGTACAGACAGTATACACATATATAATTGAGTGTACCTGCTAAATTGTATCACATCACGACGAGTAGTTCATGAGATATGAGCACATAAACAGTATCATTCATGGAAAACCGCTCCTTCACGCACCAAGTTTTAATCTATTCCTTACTACTAACTGTATTTCCAAGAAATTTTACAGACATACAGCCGTTTTACAAACTAATATATGCCTGAAAAATGGCAGAAATAAGTAAATAAATAGCCGGACAACGCCGGGTTATCAGCTAGCGCAATTATATAGAAGCTTAATCCAGATGTGACTTCACTTTATGTATTGTGCACTTATTATGTCTATTCTACAATCTAAAAAAAAATTGCAATACATTTTGATTATTGATGAATGATCAGTGTTTCCCTTTATCACTATCGCTACTAATTCTGTTGGTAGCATACTTCCTGACAGTATTTTCGTACGGCGTGTTTGAGAATTCCCGTTACAAATTTCAAGGACTTTTAGATGAGAGTGAGTACATACCACGTTGAAGAGTAATTCATGTCCGGAGATTTGATCTAGTTACCCTTCGAAACTTTTTTTTACCTTTCACACTGTGGAATATTTCTCTTCTACTGAAAGCTCTTTGCTTTCCATATTTTGGGAAACGTTAATACGGACCAAAACAAGAAAAACATATCTAGTAAACAGGGATTGTCGCGGTGGAGTGTCCGAGCATTCCAAGGCGCCTAGCTGCGGAGCGCAGCGTTACTCGCTGTCGGAGGTTCGAGTCCTCCCTCGGGGGTAAGTATATTTGTTGTCATTAGCATAAGTTAGTTCAAGTAGGCCTAGGGACTGATGACCAGAGTAGGTAAGTCCCATAGATTTACAAACACTAATAGTGATTCTGAAATGCATACTGTATGAGCAGTGAACACTTGACCAGTAGAAAAGTGCTGTTCATAGTATCGATGACGAAGGTATTCACACAACTCTTAATGTATGTGTTTAATTGTCCGTGTATGTTGTTTTGTCCCATACAGTTTAATTTATTGCCTCTTTATTAATTAATATGTAACATTTGCATGTAATATCTACATGTACGAGTGAATTGACATGTTGTTGTGGTCTTCAGTCCGAAGATTCGTTTGATGCAGCTCTCCACAATACCCTATCCTGCGCAAGCTTCTTCAACTCCACATAAGAACGGCAACCTACATCTGTCTGAATCTGCTTAATGTATCCATCTCTTGGTCTTCCTCTGCGGTTTTTACCCCACACACTTCCCTCCAATGCTAAATTCACAATTCCTTGATGTCTAAGAATGTGTCCTACCAATCGATCCCTTCTTTTAGTCAAGGAAAGAAAATTCCTTTTCTCCCCAATTCTGTTGAGTACCTCTTCATTAGTTACGCGATCCACCCATCTAATCTTCAGCATTCGTCTGTAGCACCACATTTCAGAAGCCTCTATGCTCTTCCTGTCCACACTGCTTATCGTCCATGTTTCACTCCCATACAAGGCAACACTCCACGCAAGTGCCTTCGGAAAGGACTTCCTTTGGCTTAAATCAATATTCGGTGCTAACAAATTTCTCTTTTTCAAGAACGCTTTTCTACCCATTGCCATTATGTATTTTATATCCTCTGTACTGCGAACATAATTTGTTATTTTACTGCCCAAGTAACAAAACTCATCTACCTCCTTTATTGCTTCGTTACCTAATCTAATTCCTTCAGCATCACCTGATTTTCTTGACATAAAATTATATCACTGTACAGCAAACACTTTAGGAGATTAAGACAACATTAAGTGGAGCCAAATGTTTGGAAGGTCCCGTGACGGGACCGTTCCTCATGAGTGCGGTACCTGTGTACGTCTCGCCAGGCACGTAGCCCACCGGGTAGCCGCTGATGAAGATGCTGAAGCTGTCGCCGGTGAGGCGAGTGCGTGGCACCTCGTCCGCGTTGGGCAGCCGCCGGCAGTCGGTGGCGCTGGACGCCGATGACGTCACCACGCAGCCCAGCAGCGTCGCCAGTACCACGCAGGTGCGGGCGTCAAGGCTGCAACACAAAGAGATGGGCGACCTGTGGTGTCGCACAAGTCTGAAGTGCGCGCCACGTACTTTCCCTGCTCGCCGCCATGCACGCACGGCGCAACATACTTACGACGTCAGCCACGAGCGCCCTCTGCTGCAACTCCCCTCGTGGCCACCACTGAAATGCATCGGTCACTTGGGATTAGGACAGGCACTGAAACGGACTCATCAGTAGGCAAGCCTCTACCACAGAGTAACATATACAGAGGAGCAGCCCCCACTAAACCACTGTCCTACGCTCCCCTCGTAGTTCCGTAAGGTGCTAGCAGGTGTCAGGCGGATCGCTGGCTTAGGGTGCCTCTCGCACGTCAGAGGGTAGCGTGGAGGGGAGGCTGAGGGGAGAGCTCATGCTGCCTGTCACGAGGCCACGGCTGTGTCCAGCTTGCTGGCAGGGAGGTAGTGGTGGGGAGAACTGCTACCTGCCGCCTGCTCTGGCCAGTTTAAAGAGCTACTTCTGACCGCAGCGCCATCATAGGACATCTTACGGAACTGCTGGAAACCCTCGCTCCCCGCACCCCTGAACGTTCGACCGGGCCCTTACGGAGGTTTTCCGTCTGTATATATTTGTCTGTGCCTTACGTAGTTAACCTATGCCTCAGCAGTACACTTAGTTGGCAGTCATGAACCTTGTAAAAGTTAAGTATATACTGTTTCTACGAAATATACAACTTGTTCTAATCTAGCTTAGTGTTTCTAGTACCTGCTGTCCCGCCGTCTGGTCACCTCAGACTCTGTACCTGCACTCGCGTGCATCCTATTTCCCTGTGTCGGCATCTCTCTACTCGGCCGCCAGGACAACCGGCGGAAACGAGACACAAAAGTGGCGACGAGGATGAGATACAAAACGACACACTCCTCAACAGGTACTGCCAGATTCTTGTAAGGAACCAGAGGCGATTCGGAGAAAAATGAGATTACAGATCTCTCTCTCTCGTGATATGAGCTGAATGAACATCCGGCGGCATCCCGCACTATATGTTTATGAAACCGTTTCAAAAACTACGACAAAGTACGTCATGAATATGTACATGTTTGGATTTGCTTATATTACTAATGTTTGCAGTAAATTTCGGTCACTAAAAATGAGATAAACACAAACCACTCCACTTTTGCAGACCATCTGAAAGAATATAACCACAAACCCACCACAATAGAAAAACACATGAAAGTGATTAGAATAAATAATGAAAAACATCTCCTAACTTTACAAGAAAATTATCACATATATAAAAAAAAGCTGAGAAAAAGTTGCTACTCAATGACCAAATAAACCTAACCAATCAATCATTGGCACCTTTGCCTTACGCGGGCAAGCGCACTACCGACTGTGCTATCCCGACACGACCCACGATGCCGCCTCACAACATTACTTCCGCCAGTACCTCGTCTCCTACTTTCCAAACTTCACAGAAGCTCTCTTGCAAACACGCAAGACTAGCACTCCTGGAAGAAAGGATATGGTGGAGACATGGCTTAGCCACAGCCTAAGGGATGTTTCCAGAATGAAACTTCACTCTGCAGCGGAGTGTGCGCTGATATGAATCTTCCTGGCAGATTAAAATTGTGTGCCGGAACCGGGACTCGAACCTGGGACCTTTGCCTTTCGCGGGCAAGCGCACTACCGACTGTGCTATCCCGACACGACTCACGATGCCGCCTCACAACATTACTTCCGCCAGTACCTCGTCTCCTACTTTCCAAACTTCACAGAAGCTCTCCTGCAAACATGCAAGACTAGCACTCCTGGGAGAAAGGATATGGTGGAGACATGGGTAAGTCACAGCCTAAGGGATGTTTCCAGAATGAAACTTCACTCTGCAGCGGAGTGTGCGCTGATATGAAACTTCCTGGCAGATTAAAATTGTGGGCCGGAACCGGGACTCGAACCTGGGACCTTTGCCTTTCGCGGCCAAGCGCACTACCGACTGTGCTATCCCGACACGACTCACGATGCCGCCTCACAACATTACTTCCGCCAGTACCTCGTCTCCTACTTTCCAAACTTCACAGAAGCTCTTCTGCAAACATGCAAGACTAGCACTCCTGGAAGAAAGGATATGGTGGAGACATGGCTTAGCCACAGCCTAAGGGATGTTTCCAGAATGAAACTTCACTCTGCAGCGGAGTGTGCGCTGATATGAAACTACCTGGCAGATTAAAATTGTGGGCCGGAACCGGGACTCGAACCTGGGACCTTTGCCTTTCGCGGCCAAGCGCACTACCGACTGTGCTATCCCGACACGACTCACGATGCCGCCTCACAACATTACTTCCGCCAGTACCTCGTCTCCTACTTTCCAAACTTCACAGAAGCTCTCCTGCAAACACGCAAGACTAGCACTCCTGGAAGAAAGGATATGGTGGAGACATGGGTAAGCCACAGCCTAAGGGATGTTTCCAGAATGAAACTGCACTCTGCAGCGGTGTGTGCGCTGATATGAAACTTCCTAGCAGATTAAAATTGTGGGCCGGTACCGGGACTCGAACCTGGGACCTTTGCCTTTCGCGGCCAAGCGCACTACCGACTGTGCTATCCCTACACGACTCACGATGCCGCCTCACAACATTACTTTCGCCAGTACCTCGTCTTCTACTTTCCAAACTTCACAGAAGCTCTCCTGCAAACACGCAAGACTAACACTCCTGGAAGAAAGGATATGGTGGAGAAATGGCTTAGCCACAGCCTAAGGGGTGCTTCCAGAATGAAACTTCACTCTGCAGCGGAGTGTGCGTTGATATGAAACTTCCTGCCAGATTAAAATTGTGTGCCGGAACCGGGACTCGAACGTGGGACCTTTGCCTTTCACGGTCAAGCGCACTACCGACTGTGCTACCCCGACACGACTCACGATGCCGCCTCACAACATTACTTCCGCCAGTACCTTGTCTCCTACTTTCCAAACTTCACAGAAGCTCTCCTGCAAACACGCAAGACTAGCACTCCTGGAAGAAAGGATATGGTGGAGACATGGCTTAGCCACAGCCTAAGGGATGTTTCCAGAATGAAACTTCAGTCTGCAGCGGAGTGTGCGCTGATATGAAACTTCCTGCCAGATTAAAATTGTGTTCCGGAACCGGGACTCGAACCTGGGACCTTTGCCTTTCGCGGGCAATCGCACTACCGACTGTGCTATCCCGACACGACTCACGATGACGCCTCACGACATTACTTCCGCCAGTACCTCGTCTCCTTCTTTCCAAACTTCACAGAAGCTCTCCTGCAAACACGCAATGTCTTTATTCACTATTTTACGAGGAAAATTTAATTAATTTCACTTAAAAGATATAAACTGGGAGAGTGTGCTATAGAGGCTTTGATAGTTTTCAGTGAGATACCCAAAGAAGTATCGTCTGAGAAAAACAGTCACATTATGGAATGCTAAGATTAATGGAACAGAAAATAAAATATTCTAAAGGAAAAAAAAGTAATTTCCTTAAGAAGTATATTAATTACTTAATAACTTGTTTCATAGGTTATCAGAGAGGCTTAAGGTTATCTCCAGCAGTGAACGAATATATTATGCAACTTTACTCGACTCCCAATTTAAACTGCAGACGACAAACCATTCCAGAATTACTACAGGAAGGATATTTTTCTGCATTGAAAGCTCTTGTTTCTCAAAGAGAGCAACCACTGATAATTTCTCCACCAATTACCACAATAACGTATGAGGATTCTTCAGTCTTGGAGGAGTTCCATGAAACTGTCAATCAGCTCCAAGAAAGTCACGACCCTGGACGTGGAGCAGTTGTTGTCTAATATGAAAAGTATGTAGCTTGTGAATATTTTTCTTAAACCAAGTATCCATAAACTGATGGTAAACAAGAAAATTGCAGTAGCAACATTGCACCAATCCATTCTTAAAATATTACGTATCCAAGATACGTCAGTATCGATTCAAAGATACGCTTCAAATGCAGGACCAGTATACACCGAGGAAAAAAACCTCATATCGAATAACGACACCAAGTTTTATATAGATATTAACATTTTTATTAACTTTTCATTGGTGGGTAACTGTGGGATTGAAATGATTTTAATTGACGATTACAGAGACACCTTTATTACAGTAATATTTTATATTGCTTAAACTGTATATTATGGAATGAAATTATCATAACAAATTACATTGAACATTTTTTAAAATTTTATAAGTGATAAAAAAACATAATTGAGTTTATTGTAATTTAATCCTTACACAGACAAAATTTGAAACTTTTAAATGTCAAAACTAATTATTACTTCTCTTTATACGTTATTTCACAATACGAACAAATTAGATTATATTATCGTATTTTTATTTGAATTGAAATGGCAATATACCTTCTTTTTACATGTTTCTGTTAATGAATGGTGAATCATGAGATATTGAAGATCTCTGAAAACAACGGTTCTGCCCGTTTTTAGTGTAGGCACTAGGCATCTGACCATAATTTTATGGGAGATGTAAGGAAGCCTCAGTTGTAATGAACTTCACAACTACATTCTACATTGCAATTTCCCAGATGGGCGGCAACGCTAATAAAGAGAAAGTCTTTAAAACGCGTGCACTAAAACTCTTCATGGTGTAAATTCCAGAACCACAAGCAGAACTTATTTAATGAACTGGATGTTGTAACCTCTGATCAAAATAGGATAATTTTATTCGTGAATTAAATTCTTGTAAATAACATGTCCCTTCATTCAAGGGATGATTTTGTTGCTCGCGTGTGTATATTATCTCTAATAGCAGGCACAGAGTACAAATATCTCTAGAGTGAACATTCATATGCGCATAACAGATTTTGTGTTCTCAACAGTAAGGTGGAAATGTGATGTGATATTGGGAAAAATCTACTAATCGCTGACTTATTTGGTCGTCTTTTGTTCGGTTAAGACGGATGACTATGTGTAAATGGCCCTTTTAGCGACGCTTCCTCAACTTTCTTGTTGATTCTGTGACACATTTAGATATTAATTCATGTTATGTGGTTGCTCTGGGAAAAGGAGGTGTGGCTTCTTGGCAGCCAATGCGACATAAAGAAATCGTAAGAAGAAATAAATGTGTGGAAAGGGTGGATTTGTCTAAAAATCACGTGGTAATTCCAGTTTAATGTTCAGAATATGCCAGAACGTAATGCTCACTCTATAGATATTTCTACTCTATGTACAATTTGCACTTCTTTTCATTCCATGACATTACAAAGCATATGGAATACAGATAGGAAAAAAATGTCTTTGTGTCCTACCTGGGTCAACTTTACTTGCAGTGGCATTGGTTTAGTTTGCTATCGTTGGCAACAAACTATTCGCTTTAGGAGGGTGATTAATTTACTGACCAGAACAGCATAAATTATTTATTTCGTCGTGAACATAAGGAATTATTCCCCTCATCCTACGTGACTGATATTTGAAAAAGCAGTCAACGACCGTTGCCAACAACTGCACACAACGCCGCCGCCGTAAGTAAAATTGTACCCCTTCTTGTAGTATATTACACCATAGTTATGAGAATGAAAAACGCAGCAACGCCATAATTAATTATTTGGTGTGCTATGTGAATAACGTCGCCTCTTTTTGTCCATTCCTGTACTGGCGTTTTCGAGGCATTCCGGAACAGAATACACTCAAAATGTAATGAGGATACACCGAAATCAGAAAGGAAACTACATAAATTTGATTTTCCTTGCAAAGAATTCTTATGTAAATTAGACCATCGATAGACGCGAAGGAATGTCATTATGTTTTAAATTCAAATGTCCCCCGTCAAAAGATGTCAAAAGATATCGTTATGCTGTGAATATACAAAGTGTAATGAGCAACTCGCTGTTCAATGTTTGTTTGTATTTGTAGAGATAAGAATGCGGCTCGTAATTCAAAATACTTACGTTACTGAGGGAATACGCACAACACGATCGAGTGTTGTTTCTTTGCAGCACTACAAAACCAACAGTACCATTAGTGATTAGTTGTTGTCCAATGGAATAACCATCGAAAAGAAATAAAAAATTAAAAAATGCAGCAGCGCTATTGGTTCTTTCGTGCACTATGTAACTAATAGGGCCTCTATTTGATCTACACTGTAGTACACCGTCTTCTAGGCATTCCTAAACAGAATGGACTCAAGATGTAATAAGTACGCACCGAAATCAGAAAGGAAACTACATAAATTCGTGTTTTCTTGAAAAGAATTCTTAGTAAATGAAAACATCGATAGAATTTAAGGAACTTCCTTATGTTTTAAATTCAAATGATACCCGCAGAAAGAAGCACTGAAAGGCATTGAAAGGCATGGGAGATACAGCTAGTAATTGTGTGTGTGTGTGTCGCACCAGGGTTAAACTTTACTTGCAGTGGCAACGGTTTAATATGTTAACGTTGGCAAAGAAATATTCGCATTAGAAGGACCATTAATTTACTGATTGGAACAATATTATTTATTTATTTCATTATCATACAATGAATTATTCTCCTCATTGTTTGTGACTGATTTTTCGAAAAGGATTCAACGGCATTTGCCAACATCAATACACTACACCGCTGCCGTAAGGAAAACTGTAGCCATTGTTGTAGTGTATTACACTTTTTTATGTGAATAAAAAACGCATCATCGCCATATTAGTTATTTGGTATACTAGGTAACAGCGCCTCCGTCGGATCTTTGATATACTACACTGATATTCAAGCATAGCTACACCAGAAACTACAAATCATGATTTCTTTACTGTCCCTGATCCGATTTTGATGAAATGAAGCTTATATGTTGCCCCAAGGTTCTATCAGTTGACCTATGAAACCCCGTGAAAGATCGTATAGTACTCTTGGGGATTTGCTGTACTACACCACACTTATAAGCATGTTGTTGTTGTTGTTGTTGTGGTCTTCAGTCCGGAGTCTGGTTTGATGCAGCTCTCCACAATACCTTATCCTGAGCAAGCCTCTTCATCTCCACATAAGATCGGCAACCTACATCTGTCTGAATCTGATTACGGTATCCATATTTTGGTCTTCCGTGCGGTTTTTACCCCACACAATTCCCTCCAACGCTAAATTCACAATTCCTTGATGTCGCAGAATGTGCCCTACCAATCTATACCTTCTTTTAGTCAAGGTATGCCAGAAATTTCTTTTCTTCCCAATTCTGTTCAGTACCTCTTCATTAGTTACGCAATCCACCCACCTAATCTTCAGCATTCTTCTGTAGCACCATATTTCAAAAGCCTCAATCCTCTTCCTGTCCGCACTGTTGATCGTCCATGTTTTACTCCCATACAAGGCAACACTCCATAGAAAAGCCTTCAGAAAGGACTTCCTTGGGCTTAAATCAATATTCGGTGTTAACACATTTCTCTTTTTCAAGAACGCTTTTCTACCCATTGCCATTCTGCATTTTATATCCTCTCTACTGCGACCATCACTTGTTATTTTACTGCCCAAGTAACAAAACTCAACGACGTCCTTTATTGCTTCGTTACCTAGTCTAATTCCTACAGCATCACCTGATTTTCTTAGACTGCACTCCATTACCCTAGTTTTGCTCCTGTTAAAGTTCATCTTATATGCACCTTTCAGCACACTGTCCATTCCGTTCAATTGATCTTCCAGGTCCTTTGCTGTATCTGACAGAATTACTATGTCGTCGGCAAAACGCAATGTTTTTAATTCTTCCCCCTGAACATTAATTCCTTCACCAAATTTCTCCTTGCTTTCCTTTATAACTTGCTCAATGTACAAATTGAATAACATTGGAGAAAGGCTACAACCCTGTCTTACTCCCTTTCCAACCACTGCATCCTTTTCATGCCCTTCAACTCTGACAACCGCTGTCTGGTTTTTGTACAAGTTGTAAATAACCTTACGCTTCCTATATTTTATTCCTGCTTGCTTCTGAGAGTCCTTCACCTGTCTCATACATCTTACACTCCAGGTGAAACAATTTTGTCATGGCTGGTTCTCCCAGGGACTTCAGTAGCTCTGAGGGAATATCATCTACTCCAGGGGCCTTGTTTCGACATAGGTCTTTCAGTTCTCTGTCAAATTCATCTCTCAGTATAGTATCTCCTATCTCATCCTCATCTACTTCTCCTCCCCTTTCTACAATATAGCCGCTAAGTTCATTTCCTTCATAGAGCCTCTCTATATAGTCTTTCCACCTTTCAGCTTTCCCTTATTTGCTGAGAACTGGTTTTCCAGCAGAGTCCTTGATATTCATAGAGCTGTTTTTCTTATCTCCAAATGTTTCTTTTATTTTCCTGTAGGCTGTATCTATTTTTCCCCTATTTATACATTCTTCAACATCCTTGCATTTGCCTTCTAGCCACTCCTGCTTAGCGATTTTGCACTTCCTGTCAATCTCATTTCTTAGTCGTCTGTACTCCATTTTGTCTGTTTCATTTACTGCATTTTTATATTTTCTCCTTTGATATAACTTCAAATTACGATATCTTTCCTTCCTTTGATCCGATTTTGATGAAATGAAGCCTATGTTACTCTCCAAACTGTTCTCAATTTACCTGTGGAAACCCATGAAATTTCGTGTAGTACTTTTGGACATTATCCTCAAAAACACGATGGCTTTTGAACAAATGACTAAGTTTTGATATCTTTGTTTTCTCTGATGCGATTGTAATTATTGAAGCCTTTATGTAACAGCACGATATGCTCAAATGTGCTCAATGTGAAAACTCCATGAAAATTCGCCAAATAGTTTTGGTGATAAACATGTTCAAAGAGACAGAAAGGCATGACGATCGTAGATAAAAAAACTTCAAATTACGTTGTTATTTTTTTCCGTGATTCGATTTTTATGAAACGAAGTCTATATGTTGTACAGAGTTACGCTCAAGTTACCTGTAAAACCCCATGCAAATTCGAGAAGTAGTTCAGTAGATTGAATAGTTTAACAGACACGACGGTTACTGAAAACAATTAACATTACGATATCTTTTTTTCAGTTATTCGAGTTTGATAAAATTATGAGTATTTGTTGACCCAAGCTTTTCTTATGTTTCCTATGAAAACCGCATGTAGATTCGTCCAGCAGATTTGAAGTATGAAGTGAACATCGACAGGACTACATTTACAGATTTATTATTAGCATAGATTAGTTATCACAGAATGTTTGAGTTTTGATAATTGATCTATTAACAGATTTTTTTCTGTAACACATTTTTAAGTTACAAGTCATGCAGGCCATTACGTACACTTTGGGTCGTATCAAGACGTCCAGTTGTTGCACGAAAATCGTTATTCGGCATGGTGGCGTTCCTTTCAATGTCTTTCCGATCTGAAGACTTTCAGCAGTGGTCATCTGCTGCTGTGATAGGCTTGGGGCGGCATTTCCTGTACATCTGTATCTCCTCAACGTCCGAACGACATCGCTTTGGTTCACTTCGAGACGTTTGGAAAGTTCCTTGATGACAGTCACTTCTTACACAAAGTAAAAATGTGGACACGATCATATTTCGGAATTGACCTTTTAGGCACGTCAGAACTACAGTCAGCAAAAGCAGTGTACTTTCTTCCTGGTGGTATGACTGGAACTGAGAGACTGTCTTATCCACTCCGTCGTACTGTTTCTGGTCACGCTTCATTGTTCACATCTTTATGCTGGTTGAATGATTTCTATGGACAGTTTAAAGAACTGTGTTCGAGATGCAATATACACAGTCAACGTCAGTGTTCAGGAAATCTTGGAACCAAGGTGATGCAACACATCTTTGGCGTGTGTATTTATGCTTGAACGTTCTTATTTTTGTTACTACGATTGTTTTAGGTTTTCAATACCAGGCCTGTTCTATACCATATGATTTCCACGAGTGGCTCTAGTTGGCCTCTCATATTTCGTGTTATTCTGGCACGGACGTGGACATAGCTACAGGGTATCTTGTTATACAATTCCAGGGAGCTGCGTAGATAGTGACAGTATCTGACATTCCTCCAGGGACGGGGGACTGAATAAGAACTCATAAGTGTTTTGTACTGCAAAATTACAGCTTTCTTGCACCGTTCTGTTACACTTTGTCTTTTTCGTATCTGTTTAGTTTTTTACCTGATGGGCATGTTAGTTTATACATTTGTTGCAATGTAGTCCTAATTATCTGAATTGTAACGGTCTACACCATGGTGATCTACGAATATACGTCTCGTTTTCATTTTTCTTTGTTGTTAGGATTTTGTCTGTAATCAGACAAATTGCGTGTTGTTGGAGTTGGGTTTTATGCCGTCTATCGCCTTCAAGGTTCCACGTTTCCTGTGGTATCTCGTGGCCCATCTTTGTATCGTTTGGGCAAGCTTTCCTGATAACCTTTATGCAGTGCGGTCAACACTTGCATGGCCATAAAAAGCCTAAAGCTCGTTGGTCATACATCTCGTTTGTGTATGTCCTCTGCCTTCTGTCTTCTTGTGTGCTGAGGTGATGGAAGTGATGGGATATCGATGTTCACTGATACTGAAGACGGCAATATCGCGTGCTGAGTTATATAAGGGCAGTGAATTGACAGAGTTATCATTTGTTGTACAGTGACTTCGACGTGATCAAGTGTTCAAACGTTTGTAGAGCTTTTTGGACTTAACTGCCGGGTCATCAGATCCTAAACGTACAAACTACTTACGAACTACCATATACTAAAGATGACATAAACATCCATGCCCGAGGGGGGATTCGAACCCCCGAATGGGATCGGCCCCGTGCGTCGTTGCATAGCGCCTCAATGTGCTCGGCCGCTCTGGCGCGGCTCGACGTGATCATGACGGTAGTATGGGGATTAAGAGATTCTGAGTACCGAATAACTTTGCCGTAGATGGACTGGACATTCGAAATTACACTTCATAATTCGTTGGAAAATTCAATATCACAAAGATTCACATGAATATCGTGCCGAGAATACCATATAGCAGACATTAACCCTGCCCGCCACACCATAGGCCTCTGAGGCCCAGATGCTCACTCAGACCTGTATAATCCCGCTCCAACACAGCTGGAGGAACCGTGATTCGCATGTAAGCCTCCTCTAGTTAGTTGTTTCTGAGCCAGTGTACAGTGCACAACACTTCCGCCCCTGTCGGCCTGTTGAGGTAAACAACTAGGCCTCCGAGACCTCCATAGCTTTACATAAACCAAGTGAAAGAGAGACACAACGGTCAAACAAAACCATTGTCCCGATTTGAGTTTATGTTGACGCTTTATGAACACCTTACAGAACCTTGGATGTTGACACATCAACTCCTCGTGACCTATTTATAGATGCGTAAACATGACTCCACCTGCAGAGGCAGCTCATGAAGAAATTGAGCAAGGAGCTATTCCCAAAAGAACTTACTAGAAAACTTGTGACAACAAAAAACAAACGAAATCAAAAATGTTGTGTGATTTCTGTAAATGGCCAGTGTGTGGTCAGCACCACAAAAAATTTGTACAAATTGTACCGGTAAAGAATGAGAAATTTCCGCTGAATTTTGTGATACCGATTTTAGTTTTAAACGGTATTAATTGTACGTGGTTTTCGAATATGATGGATGTTTTGCGTTATATGAAGTTTAAACTATTATTGTTTAATTTATAAGACTTTGGTTACTTTGTTTTGTGGTTTTAAATATATATTTATTTTATGTTATTCAAGGTTATGACACTGAATTTCATAAATAGTTTTTCATTATTATATATCGTGTGGGCGTCTGAGGTCTATGGTGTGGCCCAAACGTAGGAGCCTGGTGGTGTAGCCCACAGGGTTAAGCAACGCATAGCCGATGACGTACACTTCTAGAGTAGTATCGTTAGTGTTGAATTTTCAAGGATAACAAACAACTCAGCAGTTGGGCGTCAATAGGCTAAGGCAGCTGTAAGGTAGTCGGAAGTGAAGATGTGAAATAATTGTAATTAGTGAATACGAGTATAAGTCTCATTCAGTTATCCAATGTGTGGAGTGCTTGATAAGTGTCGCAAAAGGAAAGTGACAGTTGTATGCAGAGTCTCGTACGGGTAAGCGGAAGCTAAACACAGTGAGGAGGTGCGGTGCATGACCAGAAGCAGCCAGCCGGCCTACCTTGTGTAACATGGCAAGGCTTTCAGGGGCTATCACCCCAGAAAAAAGCTTCCAGCGAGGCAAGTGAACGTATAAATACTGTGTGGAAATTGAGAGGCGACAGAGTGCACTTCGAGCGGAGTACGCTTCGAGAAGAGAACACATCGGCACCAGTTGCAGGTAGCGCTGGTTACCGAGCGGAGTGAGCAGGCGTGGGCGACCTCCAGAACCGGCCTACGGCATTGGCGGCAGCTAACAGGTCGACAACCAACCGTGGGGTCCCGCCATCCCTGAGTCACCGAAGGTCGGCACGTAAGCCGGCCGCGGTGGCCGAGGGGACTGAGGCGCTCCAGTCACGGTCTGCGCGGCCACTACGGTCGGGGGTTCGAATCCCCCTCGGGCATGGATATTTGTGCCGTCCTTAGTGTTAGCTAGTTCATAAGTAGTTTGTAAGTTTAGGGACTGATGACGCCGTAGTTAAGTCCCATAAGCTATACAAACATTTGAATTTGATCGGCACGTAAGCAGCGACAACGCTGAGTCGCCGACATGCAATAGTCACCAACCACGAGGAGTGGTTCGCCGCCATCGACGGCAGCCTTCTGCGGGGACATCGCTGCACGCCAACAGGGCCCGACTAGGCCCGACCGGCGACTGAGCTGCCGCTACCGGCAGGTAGCGGGGGTGCGGAGGCGCGCTTCTGCCGAGATCAGCGGTCTTCGCAGCATGGCATCAGCGAGACGCTCGCTGCGCGTCCACTTCCACACACGCCCAGTAGAAGGCGCTAAAAATGTCTCTTTAAGCAATAAAGCCTGTCGTCTTCAGAATACTGTTTCATTTGCGTCTCTGAATTCAATCTAGGTCAGAATTCGCATCCCACAGCTGATGAGAATGTTCTCGCCATCCTGTAACCATTCATCCTGACAAGATGTTACGAATCTTTTGTAGCATAATACTCTCCCCCATAACCGGATCCCGTCACACTGCAGACGAGCGACTCGAGTGGCTATTCTAACAGGACGACACTGGCTGCACAGCCTCTCCTTGGCTGGTGACCATATGGGTTGGACCCCAGATGGCTGGAAAAATTTTCCTCGCTCAAATGAGTTGCTATCTCAGCAAGCAAGAGACGATTTAAGGTTCAAGTGCAACGCAGACCCTTTGAACCCATAGACTCACGTTGTCAACAAATAACAGTGCTAACTAGTGATAGGTCCATTATCGTGTGGGCTGCCTTCACTCAGAATGGACATGGACTGGGACATCCGATTTAACTGTATCTATTATTGGCTAAAAAGGGTGATGTTCGGCTGCTGAAAGATCATTTAAAGCCATTCATGGGCATTATGTTCCCAAATAACAATGTAACTTTTATGGGTGGCAATGCTCCTTGTCATTTGGTCAAAAATTATTTTTGATTTATTTGAAGAACATTCTGGTCAGTTAAAGAGAATGATTTGACCACTCAGATATCCAAGATGAACCCTATTAATCGTTTATGGGGCGTATGGAGCAGTCATTTCTTGGACGAAATCTAGCATCGACAACACTTTTCTACTATGAATGGAAATGATAATTACAAAGAAATAAACTTTTGCTGTTGGACGGGATTGAACCGACGACCTTCAGCACAGCAATCGGTGAGGCTATCCATTGCGCTATGCCTGAAAGTGATTAACGTGGGGTTTCGCGACAGTATAATTCCATCATAGCCACCAAAGTGCCTCGAAGCGCAGTTGAATGGAATGGACATTGCCTTGAAAGTAGAGTATAAGATGAACATTAACAAATGAAAAGCAAGGGTAATGGAATGTGGTGTCACATAATCAGGCGTTGCTGAAGGAATTAGATTTGGTAATGAGACAATAAAAGTAGTAGGTGAGTTTCTTATTTGAGTAGTAAAGTGACTTCTGATTGCCGAAGTAAAGCAGATATAAAATGCAGAATGGCTATGGGAAGAAAAGCTTTTCTGAAAAGCGAAATTTGTTGACTTCCAAAATTAATTGAAATGTTAGGAAATCCTTTCTGAAAGCATTTGTTTGGGGTGTAGCGTTGTATGGGAGAGAAACGTGAACGATAAGGAGTTCACACCAAAAGATGACAGAATATTTAAAATGTGGTGCTACAAACGAATGTTGAAGGTTAAATGGGTAGATCACGTAATTAATGAAGAGGTTGTGACTTTATGAAAATAATCTACGTAGAATCTCGCAATTACTATAAGTAATGGCATTGTTTGTAAAGATAAGGGGCTAATTGTGGACCCCGGCAAGCGTTTGGGGCAGCTGACAGACAGGCCAGGTATCGCGTTGAAACGAGCAGCCATAGGGGGTTGTCCAAATCGGTGGAAATCTGGGAAAGGCTCACGCTTTGTACTCAGTACTAAACAGGGCAGTTAGCCGAGTGTTTCGTAAGGGTGTCTGGAGAACTTCTGTGAGCTCTAAACTCCAGTAATTCAGAATAAAATAAAATAATTTAAAAATTGTTAACCGTCAGCATTTAAGACGTCTACTATGTCGAAATAATTACGCACTTATCATGATTCTAAATTAATTTCAATATCTCAAAAATTACAAATTTTTATGACTATTAAATCAAAATATAGAAAAATAAAGCTTAAAATAACCAATTTTTGGTTTCGTTAATAGCAATCTTCTTGAAAGCGTCACACTTGAATACATTTACTTAATGACTGATTTCAACTAATATAAATTTATAATGAAAATAAAATAGATCAACATAGTCTCCACAGTACCACTGTAGATGAAAACAGTATAGTTTACCTCCCGTATACTTAATGTAGTGTGTCGATATATTGTACAGTTTACCAGTAATTTACGTAAATATAGTGTGGCATGAGTGGTCAAGCTCATGAAAGCTGGTTTATTTATTGATTTCACACTTTATGTGAAAAATGAAAGAAATGTTTGTAAAGCTTATGGGCCTTAACTACGGGGTCATCAGTCACTAAAATTACAAACTGTTTATGAACTAGCTAATACTAAGGACGGCACAAATATCCATGCCGAGGGTGGATTCGAACCTCCGACCGTAGTGGCCGTGCAGAACACTTTATGTAATACTAATTATCAGTCCTTTTGTATTAAAATTATGTGATATTAGTAAAGAAGTGGTTTCAGATGGTCAGCTTTAATTAAAGAAATATCTCGTGTTAAGGTGTATACGATTTTGGAAGCGACGGCGATCGGCCAGTGAGGAAGTGACAAGGGACCTCACTGATGGGGAGCGTATGTTTGAGAGGGGAAAAGGAGCGAAGGGTGTGCATGGAAATAAGGCAGAAGATAGATCCTTCTCGACGAAGGGAGTGATTCGGTCAGGCAGAGTGATAAGATTTCCGCAGCAAACGGTAGCTTCTCAGGACTTAAATTTTACGAGAAGAAGTGTACGCTAGTGCAGTTGCTGATTTGTGTTTTATTTTTACACAAGAACTTACTCTTGTAGAAATGGTGTTCGAGAAAGATAAATTATTTTCAACTGTCCACAATTTCACGTTGAGTTCTCTCGAAATATGCAGAGATTCTGTGACTCTTAAACTTAAGGGTACCTACTTGGGAAAGGTGCTACCAATTTCGTATTGCAGACAATGCAAGTGTTTGATATTTTATTCAATTTATGATTAATATTTCATTTGACCACTTCCAATAAGCAACAAATTTGACTGAATAAACCGTATCGAACTAAATCTCTGACTTCGCGTTCATCATTTGCTACGAGGGTGAAGGTCGAGGTGAGAGTGTAAAATGGGGAAAGTTTAATTTTTAAAACTCACAACTACCATCTGCAAACCAAATTCCTAAACATGCAAAAACATTGGAACTTTGATTGCCACTGTTTGACTCGTTTTCTAGGTGATGACTTCACACGTTCGCAGCTTTCCTTTCCTGCATATAATTAACAAAAAAATTGATAATAAAGTAAGTTCATGTGAGAAAAGGGTGTACTAACTACTAATTTTGAAAACACGTGAAAGTTCACTTTATGTTGTTTATTTCACAATATTAGAAACCTGTGGCTGATATATCTGTACGTCGACACATTTATCTAATAAAGTTATAGCTCGTGAGCCCCCAGACAAAATGAATGTTTGTCGCAAATTGTTTTCACACCATGTGCCTGTGTCAAATACCTATGCCTATGCGACGACACGTGTTACATTAACAAAACACAGTCACTTTAATTCAGTGCGATGTACACCTTGTTCCACCGGGTTAAATATTCACAACACACAGTAGCACTCGATTCAAATTGGTGCAGTCTACGACGAGCAACCACACCTGGCAATTGCCACACAAAAATCTATAATCTTCACCTGGAGATCCACATGCCGACTGTGCAGAGCGACGCCGCCCAGCCAGCTACAGATGAAAAACGTAATTTTTTCATCACAAGATGTTCAATCTGTTCAAAAATGTTTGTATAGCTTGTGGGACTTAACTATGGGGTCATCAGTCCCTAAATTTACAAACTACTTATGAACTAGCTAACACTAAGGACAGCACAAATATCCATGCCCGAGAGGGGATTCGAACCCCCGACCGTAGTGGCCGTGCAGACCGTGACTGGCGCGCCGCAGTCCCCTCGGTCACCGCGGCCGGCTTCAATCTGTTCTTTCAATCTTACAGCACGGTAGGTTACAAATGCTGAGTTGTTCTCTTGAAGTTAAATTCAAAATGCTTACAACCGTAATCATGGAAGGGTAATCACTGCACCATCGACTGTTTCATGCTCAAGCATATCAGTAGTTGCGAACACAAATTTCGTGTTCTCTATAATTGTTGAGGAGGCGTTTAAAAGCTGTCGTCCAGATGAGTATCAACCACTGTGCCTTTAACTAGGATCTAATCATTCATACAGATGCAAAAAGTCCACTGGCGTCATGTGATCGAGCTAGCCACGCGGCCAATCCATTGTTACCAGAACTGCACATCATAACCCCTTCTAACCATCAAATGAAGGTGTGTCAGTTACACAGCAGCTGAAATGAGTGAAGACATGATGACGTAATGCTTAACACACCACTCAGTTCGGCGAATATGCAAGCATGCAAACGTCAATCACAATCATTGGACAAAACTAAACTGACTTAGCACTTTCATAGGCACGTAATTTCATGTGCAAATCCTCTGTACTGAAGTCAGTCATCATGGAAGTGAGATTACATGTCTTTGGAACTACCCTGGCCACAGCTACAACCAAATAGTTTGCAGAGCGGCGGGCATTTATGGTCTGGGAGTGGGTTCAGGAACAAAGACAGTCCGCAGATACACTCGTTAGTGCTCAAATATGAGCCTCGCGGTAACTGTCTTAAATCTTTGGACTTCCGTTGACTGTTATCTTGAAGGATGATAGAAGGCCAAAAATAGGTTCAAAGAGTCTGAAACCAATTGAAAATATCACGGACCTTTTTATGTCCAGAATAGCGGGGAGAGACGGGAATCCATATGAGAAAAATGCAACACCACGTTTTCAGACCACACCTTCCTGCCAAACGGTATCAGTGATTCAGATGTTCTGAGCCACACACGGTGACTCCCGACGATGCAGTGAAATAATTCGTCCGACCGTGTCATGCTCCGCCATTGAGCGAATCTCTGACCTCTGGTGACAAATGCAAGCGGTCGTGTCAGATTGCGTTAACAGCGGCACCAGTATCCAGCGCCGGCTTCCATAGTCCATGGGAGCCATGTTACAACGGATTCTCTACTGAGACTCCTGTGGTGAAACAAACTGTGATTCTTATCACAGTTCCCTTCTGCCACTATTCTTGTTGTGCCCGTCAGACCGCAGACTGATTTTATGCAACTCTCGATACTACCCTGTCCCGCGCAAGACTCTTCATCTGCGAATAAGAACGACAACGTAGGTCATTTTTAATTCGTCTCTCTGTCTCATTCTACGATTTTTACCCCAAAGACTTCTTGGTAATGCTATGTTGACAATACCTTGATGTCTCAGAATGTGTCCTACCACTATCCCTTAGGGTATACTAGAAACTGCCTTCCTCCTCACCAGTTGAGCACCTTGCGACTTTAGACAATGTATTCTACACCGCGTTTTTCACAACTAATATTAAAGCAAGTATGACTACACGCTGTAAGACTCTGTGTATTGGGCTATGTATGGTTCTGATTCTGAAGTTGATGTTATCTTAGGGGCGAATCATACATTTCTGCTTTCATGCCACAGAAACTACCTTAGTTCAAGATATAATCTTTTACCTGTGATCCTGTAGTTAAAAACCCTCCAGAAAAATTCTTTAGTTTGCGAAAAAAGTAAGTATTTATTTATTTATTTACCCTTCTTGCGAACCAGCTGCCTTTGGGTATAAAGCTGGTCGAGATTACAAAATCTATGTGATACATTTATGCGACTATGATACATTATTTTGTTTATACATTTACAGTAATTAGATAAATAATACAAAGAAAAGCGTAAAAACTTATCATAAGGAAAATAGAAAGGCAACTTAAAAACATCAACTATTTTAAGAAGAGAATAATAAAAGATAGGAAAGATTGCTTTGAGTGACAGTCTGAAGAATAAGAGAGGAAAGTCCAGGGTGGGAGGCCTCGGAATTTACTTCGAGCCCTGCCATCCTGGAGTTTTCTCATTTTGAGACTCTTATGATTGGCTATATCTGTAGGTTATGTTTCGCAAGTATTTATACGTCCTCTGTGTCGGGGCTGTCATCTGTGGTGTAATCTGTACTGTTTGTGCTTTCAGTGTCAGATTCATCGTAAGTGTTTTGTCTTCTGTTGTGGGCGTTTCGTGTTGCATTACGTCTTACGTTCTGTGTGTACTCGTGTTTTTTTTGTAGTGAGACTTCGTCCGTCAGCCTGTTCATTATGTCCCATCCGTTCTTATCTCGTATTAGTTCGTTTAGGTCTTTAGTCGTGTCAAACATAGTGTGAGTGTGTGTTTTGTAGAGCTGACAGTATATGACAGTGTGTTCTGGGGTCCCAATTTCTCCACACGTACAGCATGGATTGTCACTGAGACCAACACGTGTGAGGTGTGTGGGGTAGGGGCCGTGTCCCGTTAGGAAGTGGATCATACCCCGGCTGGGATTGATATGACCCATTCGAAGACGTTCCCTTATATTCGGGAAAAAGTCATAGACACGTCTTCCTTTCTCGCAGTTTTCCCATTCCCTTTGCCATGTGTCCATTCTCCATTTAATTAGATGCCTCCGTTCTGTTATCTCTTGTCCAACAAGTTCGTGGACCTTGTCGTATTTCCCCGCCTTCAGCCAGTACATAGCAGCTCTTAGTCGTATGGTAAGGTCTATTGGTGGTATCCCCAGTACCACGCAGAGTGCTTCGTCTGAGGTAGTGTTGAAGGCTCCAGTTAGCCTTAATAAGACACTTCTTTGGCCTTTCCTAACAGTGGCAATGTTGGTCTGTAGTGCCAGACGCTGTGCCCATGAACTGGCCGCGAAGCAGATTACTGACTCGAAGAGGGCTATGTGGTATGTACGTAGTGTTTGTGTAGGTAGTCTGTACGTTGTGGTGTTTAGCCTGGCAAGTTTTTGAGTCATCTTGGTGGCCCTGTCGGTCGTCAGTCGTATATGTACATTAAAGGTCAAGCGTTCGTCCAATTGGACACCAAGATAACGTGTATTGTGTTTTCTGCGTATTTTGATGTTGTTGTGTTTTATTGTTGGGTCCCTGATTAGGGTTCCTTTTAGTAATATGTAGACTGTCTTATGTGCTGCCATCTGTAATTTGTTCTGTGTGCACCATTGTCCTATAGTTGCCAGGACATGTGTTGCCTTGTGTTCTAATAGCATTCTCGAGTCAGCTGTAACCAAAACAAGTAGGTCATCTGCATACGCGACAGTGCCTTTGACCAACTCCTGTTGCCCCAGTAGGTTCAGGAGTGGTTCAAAGGTTATGTCCCAGAAGACGGGTCCACAGATCGATCCCTGGGGGCACCCTTTGGTGATTTGCTTTACTACCTTTTGAGAGTCCTTACGCCATTCAACTGCCCTATTTTTGCAGTAGTCTAAAATACTATTATAAAGGGCCTTAGGTACCCTTAGCTCCCGTAGTCTTGTGAACAGTGCCGGCCACCAAAGATTATCAAAGGCGCCAGCAATATCCACAAGAATGGCCAAAGCGTATTTGAGTGTTGTTGAGTGGACCATATCAGTTGCCGCATGTAGGGCGTCATCAATTGACTTGCCTCGTCTGAAACCATACTGCGTAGGATTAAGTCCTAGTAGCTCCCTGTGCGACTGTATACGTTCGCACAAGAGACGTTCCTGGATCTTAGCCAGGTTGTTAATTAGGCAAATTGGCCTATAGGGTTTGGGGTTCAGTGGGTCCTTGTCAGGTGCTTTTTTAATGATCACTGCATTTGCCAGTTTCCAGGGAGCAGGTACCCGTCCCAGCCGTAAGGCGTCATTTAATAAGTTGGTCATGAAGGGTATGATCTGTGGTGCGGCCATTTTGATGGTTTCCGAGTAAACTCCATCAGGGCCTGGTGCTTTCCTGTTTTTTAGTTTGGAGATTGCAATGGCAACCTCTTCCTGTGCAAAGGGAATGGTGACGGCATTGTTGTCATATTCAGTGTTGGTGTTGTGTCTGAGTGTTGTGTGGAACGCATCATCATCTGTGTTGGTGTCGTCAGGTAGGAGTTTGTTTAGCAGATATTCTGCTGAACTTCTCCATCCCTCGGTGTTTGTGCCGTCTTCACGTTTCAGTGTTGATAGAACAAAAGGTGTTTTGATGCGCTCCGTGCAAATTTTAAAAGGTTCTCCCCATATGTTTGTTTGTATCTGTTGTTTTATGTGTGTGTTCCAGTGTTGTTGTCTGGTCTGCAAGAGTGCGTCTTTGTAAGTCTTTTTGGCTGTCAAATAGAGTTGTTGCCAGTATCGTTTTTCTTGCTCGGTTTTAGCCCTTTGGTACCATGTTCTCTTACGTCTTGAGTCCTGTCTTAGTGCAGTTAGTCTGTTGTTCCAAGGGGATCTATTTTTGTTCAGTTTTGCAGTCGGTACGGAGGAATTTTGCGCTGTCTGTAATATAGTCGTCAGAGCATGAGCTCTTAGGTCCACCGATCCCATTAACTCATTTATATGAGCATCCTCTATTATATGTTGTAATTTACTTCTATCCGCTTTGTTAAAACACAGTCGTCGTTGTGTCTCGTCGATGTGTGTACGTGTAGATGTTATGTGTATTATGATGGGATTGTGGTCGCTATGGATGGCACCGTCAAGCACCCGCCACCCCGTCACTAGTGGAAGGGTTTTGGAATTGACAACTGTAATGTCTATACGACTACTAGTTCCACCTGGTCCTCTGTAAGTAGGCGGTTGGTTGGGTGAGTTAGCCACGAATAGGTTATTGAGGTCAAGGTGTTCGTTGACCATTAGTAAGAATAATATCATACATAACTGGTTCATTAATAAAAAGGGTTTTATTCTACATCTACATAGATACTCCGCAAATCACATTTAAGTGCCTGGCAGAGGGTTCATTAACCACTTTCATAACCTTTCTCTACAATTACTTTCTCTAATAGTGCGCGGAAAGAACGAACACCTAAATCGTTCGGTTTCCGATCATATTTCTCTTATTTTATTGGGATGGTCACGTCTCCCTATGTAGGTGGGTGCTAGCAAAATATTTTCATATTCAGAAGTAAGAGTCGGTGATTGAACTTTCGCAAACAGATCTCGCCGCAACGATTAACGTCGTTCTTTTAATGATTTCCATCTCAAATAGTGCAACTTTTCCTTGACGCTCTCCCCCTGTAACGAGATAAAACAAAACGATCTGCCCTTCTCTGAATCTTCTCAGTGTCATCCGTCAGTCCCACCTGGTGAGGGTCCCACGCTGGGCAACAGTACTTCAGGACAGGACGCACAAGTGTGAGGTAGGCAGTCTGTTTGGTGGAGCTGTTGCATCTTCGAAGCGTTCTGCCAATGAAACGTAACCTTTGGTTCGCCTCACAATATTTTCTAAGTGATCTCTCCAAAGTTGTTCGTAATTGTAACTCCTGGGTATTTGGTAGAATTTACGACCTTAAGGTTTGACTGATTTATCGTGTAATTGAAGTTCAGCGGATTTCTTTTAATGGTCATGTGTATTACTTCACACTTTTCATTATTTAGTGTTAATTGCCAATTTTCGCACGATGTAGAAATATGGCTAAATCGCTTTGCAGTTGCTTTGGATCCTCGGTTGACTTCACTAACCGATAAACGACAGCATCATCCGCGAACAGTGTAACGTTTGCAATGTGAGATTACCGCCCAATAGAAATATTGGTAATTAATAGCATTTGATAATTAAACTGTATGAAGTTCACTGCAAACATTGACCATGCCAATGCACTAAATGTTGCACAATTTTAATCTTATTAATTATAATAGCAATGTATGTACGCAGTTGGGTGACAACATTTATAGTTAGGCCATAGGTAGAAATTCTCCACGTTGAGATTTGCTGTGTGGTTGTAGCTGACGGGAGGCCAGCGAGCAGGCCGACGTTGGTGGCTTGTTCCAGCTTAGGATTTTCCAGTTCGGTTCCGGTGAGGGGAGAGAGGGACAATGGCGAGTGCCAGGCACAGTGCAGTGCACAGCGTGAAATAAAATGTTCTAATACTACTTGCATTTGAAGTAATACGATGCAGTTAGGAACCTTTAAGGGCCTCATTACAAAATAGCCTGTTGATAAATAAACAATACATTAGCTGATATAGTCACTTCTGCCGTAATATGTTTAATTGACAATGAAAATTAATAAATTACCAATGAATACAAGACAGTTACAAAACTAACATGGCAACGTTTGCTTATAAAAATAATATATTAACTATTTCTCATTTTATTTTCAATTAATCTTGTGTATTTTATCTTAAAGTATTCAGTTAAATCACTTATCTGTGATATTAGAAATAGCACGATTATAATAAATAGTACAAAGGATGTTTATACCAATATAAAAATCTAAGAAGAAATTTGTTTAATGTGTAGTGTAATTATTTTGATTTTAAGTAAAGTTTTAGAAATGTATTGGCTGAGCGCTGTACGTTGGCAAGTCGGTTAGAACAGCTCACATGGGGAAGTTGATGACGTAGGGAAAAAACCCGGCAGTTGGGCTTTTGGCGCGCGCGGGCGCGCGGCCCAGGAAGTGACGAGTCGGGAGCGTGCTGTCCTTAGTGTTAGCTAGTTCATAGGTAGTTTGTAAATTTAGGGACTGATGACCCCGTAGTTAAATCCCACAATCTATACAAACATTTTTGAACAGATTGAACATCTTGTGATGAAAAAATTACGATTTCCATCTGTAGCTCTTCTTCTGTGCTCTGATTTTTAAGTTTTGGTGATTATGTATTAATGGGTTTTTACTGGCTTAAGGTACTCTCACAAAAACAAACATGGGGATGCATTATACTACAATTACCAAAATCATCTGTGATCAACTTCCGAAATTTTGTCGGTGGGTGTCACATTCATTCCGCATTTCTTTTTACCAACCTAACAATCATGTGACGAACTCCCCTTATCAATTACTCTGGTCATAATAAGGCCGCTACGGTATGTTTTGGAAATGATTAGTGCATTCCTGTCCACCAGGAGACAGTCCCATATCAGTTACTAGTGATTTCAGTGTATTATCCTTTTGCATATATACACCACCGTAGTTGTTTGACCGAGAAGTAGCGTTACCAAGAACAATACCACAGAAAAGACCTGGAAAGCGGAGCGCTGACTATATGCTCCTGCATACTGTAACCTATGACGCCAAAGTACGAAGATGACACCTAAGTCAGTCGGGCCAGATTGGCTCATTTAGGTTTTCCTTTGATGTTGTATGTATAACAAGATGTGCATTTTTCAAAATAGTGCGTTTCGCATGTCCTGCACTTTGGATGAAAAATTTACATCACTTGCATTTTTATACCAAATTCTTTAAATTCTTTTATGGCTGTAGTGACAGTTTATCAATGTCCCAAGTATATATAGAACAACATGCATGAATGTGTGTGTTGTCCTTAGGTTAGTAACTTAGTTTGAGTAGTTTGTAAGACTAGGTACTGATGACCAACGTAGTTTGGTCCCATAGAATTACAAACATTTAAACATTTTATTGTCGTTAAAACGTATCTGCGTTCTTTGCAACAATAATTGTATTAAAAGTAAGTTCCACATTTGATAGCTAATACTGACAGAGAATTTACTATTTGACCGTATTGAACTTAACGCTGTCATGGGAATGACCACGTCAAATTTTTTCTCCTGCATCAGTGGTACGAAGATTTCACGCGACATACCTCATAGTGGCTTCAGCAATGAATGTCAGATTAAGGATTTCGACTTATTTTTAAAGAGTGGGTGCTTATATGTGTTTTATGTCCTGAGACATATTTAATCACTTAAAGGGTCATACCTCTTACATATATCAGTACAAAATAATAAGCATAGATTCCGTTTCGCGTAACGGTTGAATATTGACTCTGGGGTATAATGTTATTCAACGAAACAAAAGGTAGAAAAAATCAGTCATGGAAGCAGAAACGAAGCGTAAATGATAACTATTACGAGCACATGACGTAGTGCTGTGATGACATTCGTCTTCGAAGGAAGGAGGATTGAGATTCACCGTACCGTCTGCACCGTTGTTATTACAGCCGGAGCACATGCTCGGATAGTTTTTCCAGGGGTGCAGAAGGAAATCGACCGTGCTCTTTGAAAGAAACGATACCGGCATTTGTCTGGAAGAATGAAGGTTATACCACGGATGACCGAATGCGGGTTTGAATCGCCGTTCTCAAGAATGCGAGTCCAGAGGATTACCACAGCGCCAACGCGGTCGGTTTCGTGCCCTACACACGATGGTCTGTGTGAATATGTTTTCATGTAACACAATGAATTCACAACTTACAGTATTTTACTGTAATTATGTATAAGAATTGAAGGATTTCACAAGTGAGACACAAACTTTGCCTTTTTATCAGCAGGCGAGCCACTGGGAGTCAGCGAGAAGTTAGGCGCGTCAGTATCTCATAAACAACTCCGCGTATCAAGGTCGTTTGTCGAATGCAGTAATCTGTGACGTGCTACATCGTGTCAGCCTGTGGCACAAACAGAGCCGTGCACGCTGACGAATTCTTTCCTCGTATTCCAGTGCCAGGCCAACATTTTCAGCGAGATACTTCGAAAATGCTCAGTGACATAGAAGATTCTCAGAACGTAGTCAAACAAAATAAGATGCCATTGTGGTTCACCACTAGAGACAAACAGCTCCATTTTCTTATCATAAGCGTCATCACCACTCTTAAAAACGCGGAGAAAACACAGACATTCTCGATTTCTAGGAAGAACAGTAGAGGGAAAGTGCAGAGGACTATTGTCAGAACTATGACATCAAAGCGATGATACGTTTTCCAACAGGCATATGTCTCTCAGTTGCATGTAAGAGATATTTGTTTTCAGAGGATAGGAACTACTTGACATATTTTGCTTTAAAATCATTACACATAACTAGAAAAGAAGCTCTGTTACATATATGTCTAATGATTTTAAAGCAACATATGTCAAATAGTTCCTATCCTCTGAAAACAAAAATCTCTTACATCCATCTGAGAAACATACGCAATGAGCTCCCCTCATTTATGAATCTGTACTACATCATCCAGGAGTTTTGGCATCGTAAACTAAACTACGTTTACAGTGCTGCTAAGAAATTAAAAAAAATAGCGATTTATTGGAGAATTCGAACAAGTGTACCATGCCGGGATGGTTCCTTTGAAGAGATGCAGCCAATTTAATTTTCCTCTTCCATAAATTTAAAGGTTGTGGTTTAATGAAATGGATATTGACGGCTTGTATCAACATGTTGTACCAAAGCATAAGGTTTAGTTTCACTATGCTATGAATCTCAGCATTGTGTAATATAATGAAGAAATATGTTACTGGATAGCAATAATTTAAAATTATAGGCAGTCTTTATTGTACGGGTCTTACGGTTAGTGCCAATTTTCGAAAGAGATCCTTTCGCTCAAGATGCAATACCAGTTCATTTCTTAGGGATTATTTAATTAACCGTTGTGTGCAGTATAAATTGTCGAACTAAGTGAGACAGCAGACACTGTGGCACAAAAGCAATTTAGAGGAACACGAAAATGTTTTATAATTTGCTCACGATCCCAAATGTTTCAGCATGTCTTGAAGATATTATCAGTCAACTGAAACAAAGTACGATTTTAACATCAGTTTGACTCGACACATTAGATAAACAGTTTTATTTGTACTGTATATTGTTTTCATGAGTGCCTTCACTTGATCTTCTAGATATCTTATGAAACAAAAAACAAAGTGGCCTCCCCCGTCTTTCTGTCTGTCTGTCCTCGATAAACTCAAAAGATTTTCATACGAATTTAATCAAAGAGCTATATTTTTATACATTTCATGTATTTTGGTGGGATTTCATTTCTTTTTTATGCAGACTTTTTTTTTAATTTTGGCTTCAATTCTTTGAACATCAGTCACGGATTTTCTTAAAACCCATTCCCTGTCTCTTGTAGTTTTTCTCAGAGGCTTTGATGTATCAGTACATGGGGAGTCTGGACAGCAGTTTATACTTTAACGTGTAATACTTTCATCATATGTGCGTACTTCAACCTGTTGTGGACCACTATAAAATATCAACAATGTAGTTTTGTATTTCTCATCAGTTTGTAAGCTTCCTAGATACGGAAGTTGCGAATAAGGTATATTTCCTTCTATACCAGAAAGCTACCAGTTTTTAATTTGCGTGGAATATCAAAATGTTCAAATGTTTGTGAAGCTTATGGGACTTAACTAACTGATCATCAGTCCCTGAACTTACAAGCTACTTATGAACTAACTTATACTAAACACGCCGCGGCGGAGCGGCCGAGCGTATTGAGGCGCTATGCTCCGATGCGCGAGGCCGTTCCTCGTAGGGGGTTCGAATCCCCCGTCGGGTATGAATGTTTGTGCTTTCTTTAGTATAAGTTAGTTGATAAGTAGTTTGTAAGTTTAGGGACTGATGACCCCGCAGTTAAGTCCCGTAAGCTTTACAAACTTTTGAAACATTTTTACTAAAGACAACACAAGCATCCATGCCCGAGGAAGGATTCGAAACCCCCGACGGGGAAAGGCCTGTCACATCGGAACATAGAACCTCAATGCGCTCGGCCACTCCGCCACGGTCGTGGTATTTATGAAATGATCTGTTTATTTGACAAAACCGTTAATTTTTAAAAATTAATTATTTCACACGATAAAAAGGATCCTTCATTGCACACTATTTTATGGTATGAAAACATTTACATATAATTGTAGAAATCTTGCTCCTAGAATCATTATACTTACAAAATAAGAGAATTAAAGCAGAATAATCATTTCTTTCCTGGGAAAACAAGCCAGTCTGATAACGTTAATAATTATTACTTAAATAAAAGATGAATTGTTGACTCCAGCTCAAGTGCTTTTAAACAACAAGTTTATTTTGACATTTTTATTTACTGAATTGGTATTATAGTGTACACAGTGCATAAGTTCCGTAGGTCAGTTCCCAAATTTTTGTAGATACAAATCAATAACGCTTATGTCATGAAGGTCTTTAGACCTGATCCTGCACTTTCACTTTCACTATGGAATCAGTAATTTTTTTCTTCTGAGTGCGGCTTAGTGTTTTGAAACACTAGTGGTACTCAAGGTACCCTACGCCACACACCGTCAGGTGGCTTGCGGAGTATGGTTGTAGATGTAGATGTAGATGAATTTCACTTGAGTTCATCGGAGAATTTCCTGCAAGACATTATAAGGGTTTTTAATGGAGTAGGAAAGTTTTTTAACGTCTTTCTGCTGAAAGCCAGGTCACGTTTCTGCAAAGGATGCTATCTGGTTCGCAAATTCCATTTCTGTTGTTCCTGTACCGTTCTTTGTGATTTAGATAAAGCTGTCCACGCTTTCATCGGTGGCAGATTCCATGTGTAATAACAGTCCCAACAACATCGTCGAGTTTTATTTGATTTTCTGTCTTCACGTCTGCATAAGTCATGAACTGATTTGAACGGAACAGTGACCTTATTTCATGTCTGCATAGGTTCCACTAAAATATCTAAATACGGTCACATTAGGTGGTCACGTGTTCACCACATTACTTTCCGCTGCATGCCTAAATAGCAAGAATTCCAAGAATTTCATCACATAAATACCTCCCATTGCACAACATCTGAATTTTGCAGTTCAAAACATGAAACGTTGGCCACGTGATATTATGTTCATTGAAGGTAGTCTTTTGAAGAATGTTACACAAACAAGCCTTCGTTATTACCTTTCCCTCACGTCATCAACGTGGGTGACTTTCTTTTCTTTCAATTTAAATGTTTTTTATGTTGTACCTTGACTATTTCTTTGAATTACCATAATTGGTCTCTATATTTAGAACATCAGTCATAAATGTAATCCCCACAATGTAAATATCTCTTCCCATTTGTAGTCCAGACAAGGAGCTCGTTGGGATGTCATTTATATTTGTAGGTAGTCCTCCTCATTTTGTTCCCCCGCAGCATTTTCGAAAGCCGCGCGGGAGTAGCCGAGCGGTATGGACCGCCACGTTGCGCACCGCGCGGCCCCCCGCGTCGGAGGTTCGAATCCTCCCTCGGGCATGGGTGTGTGTGTTGTTATTAGGTTAGTTTAACTTAGTTTAAGTAGTTTGTAACACTAGGGACTGATGACCAACGTAGGTTGGCCCCATAGAATTACAGACATTTGATTTTTCCCCGTTATTTTAATAGACATACTCTCCTATAGCCCTGATATCATCGAGGCATCATCTTCATAATTTTTTAAACACCACGGGCCCTATTTGAGATATACTTGAGGCAATATAATTATGCTATCTACTGTGAGTTTTTCTTCTGGTTAAGGGAGAGAATTAATCACTGCATTCTTCAATAGTTTGCATACTTTTTGTGTAGGTTAACGGAATGGACACTGTGCTGAAAGGTGCATATAAGATGAACATTAACAAGCGCAAAACTAGGGTAGTGGAAAGAAGTCTAACAAAATCACGTGATTCTGAAGGAATTAGATTAGGTAACGCAGCAATAAAGGAGGTAGATGAGTTTTGTTACTTGGGCTGTAAAGTCACAAATAATGGTCGCAGTACAGAGGATATAAAATGCAGAATGGCAATGGGTAGAAAAGCGTTCTTGAAAAATAGAAATTTGTTAACATCGAATATTGATTTAAGCCTAAGGAAGTCCTTTTTAAAGGATTTGCATGGAGTGTTGCCTTGTATGGGAGTGAAACATGGACGATAAACAGTGCGGATAGGAAGAGGATTGAGGCTTTTGAAATGTGGTGCTACAGAAGAACGCTGAAGATTAGGTGGGTGGATCGCGTAACTAATAAGGAGCCGGCTGCGGTGGCCGAGGGGACTGAGGCGCTCCAGTCCCGGTCCGCACGGCCACTACGATCGGGGGTTCGAATCCCCCCCTCGGGCATGGATATTTGTGCCTTAGTCTTAGCTAGTTCATAAGTAGTTTGTAAGCTTAGGGACTGATGACCCCGTAGTTAAGTCCCATATGTTCTACAACCATTTGAACTTTGAACTAATGAGGAGATAGTAAACAAAATTGGGGAGAAAAGAAATTTCTGGCATACCTTGACTAAAAGAAGGGATAGATTGATAGGGCACATTCTTAGACATCAAGGAATTGTGAATTTAACGTTGGAGGGAAGTGTGTGGGGTAAAAACTGCAGAGAAAGACCAAAAGATGGATACAGTAAGCAGATTCAGACAGATGTAAGTTGCCGTTCTTACGTGGAGATGAAAAGGTTTGCTCCGGATAGGGTATTGTGGAGAGCTGCATCAAACCAGTCTCCGGAATGAAGACCACAACAACAACAACATACACTCTGTGTCATCAGGAAGTTTCGAGTTAATTTCAATAATTTATAGTAATTTCATTGGAATACAAATTAAGAGGTATTAATCTAATCAAAAGTTAATCACAGAAATTTGTAGTAACGAATAATCTTAATCAGCTTAGCATTTGAAAAAGTCCAAGTCATTGAGCTGGCTCGCGTTTGTGATTCATCGTAGGTAAACAGTTCAGCTCAAAGATTAGCCAACAGCTTCTCAGTTTCAGCTGTCGTCAGTTACTCAGACTTTCCTTTTACCTGCCGAAGCTGTAAGAGACCCCAAAAACTACAATATGTTTGTTGCTAAACCATACATTTTGATCATCGCTGGTATCGAGTATCTCAGACAAACGTATATGTGGATACGGTAGTGTACTATTAGATATCGTCGACACTTTATCCATGATGAACTATTCCACTTCTTCCATATCTGATCTGAGCACATGGAGGACTTGATCAAAAAGTAACTTGTACTTAGACGTTTGTTTATGTTCCCTGAATGC